>JARBWK010000006.1:127775429-128375429 GCA_030556195.1 Anolis apletophallus | reverse complement strand
TTCATGAGGGTATGCTTTGAATTCTGGCCACCGGGGGGAACTGCAGCTTCACCATCCACTTGTGACACTGATGGAGTACTTCCTCATTCTTTTGCATGCTGCTGGAGAGTTTTATGGCATTGTAAATTAGTTGAATTAGCCTCCCCGCATAAGCGGTACCTAAATTTCCTACTTGACAATTGCAACTGTCTTTCGGGCTGCAAAGGTCGACAGCAAGCTAGACAAATGATCAGGATCTTACTCCGACCTGGGCTGGCTGTGAACTCATGACCTTTCGGTCAGTAGTAATGCAGCTGACTCCCAACCAGCTGTGCCACAACCTGGTCCATCGCCACAACCTGGATATCAATCCCCCAAACTCCTCCAGTATGTGTAGTTACTGATTATTTCTGCTCTGTTTGTTGTGCAGACAGAGTTGAAAAGAGTAGGAAAGGGTTAAGGGAGAGGCAATGGGTGGGATCATGCAAATTCCACACCAATGGAGAGTAAAAAAACACTGGGATGCCTGTGGTGGAGGAAACACATAAAATCTAGAATGAAATAGTCCCGAATGAAAGCATTCCTTACATCTTGACCGGAAAGTGCTTTACTCTCTAGGCCAGTGTTTCCCAACCAGTCTGCCGTGGCACACTAGTGTGCTGTGAGTGATCATCAGGTGTGCCATGGGAAATTGGAACCTCCAATACCCTTTCTTCCCGCCTCCTGCCAAACACCGTTGCTTCTCCACTTGGGCTCTCTTCATCCCAGCCTTGCTCTGCTCGCTTTGCTCTGGGGCGAGTATGCACAGTAGCGCCCGCACGGGTCATGTCTTCCTCCCTCCCTCTCCCCTCCTGAACACGCTCATGCTGCCCCCTCGGATCAAAATGGCGACAGAAGCGGCAGTATAGAAGAAAAAGTATGTGTTCAGCAGGAGGGGGAAGAAGGGGCGTGAAGGGGAAGGGGGAGGAAGAGGTCTGTCGAAAGCTGGCATGGGCAAACTTGGACCTTCCAGGTGTTTTGGACTCCAACTCCCACCATTCCTAGCAGCCTCAGGCCCTTTTCCTTTCCCCCTCAGCCACTTAAGCAGGAAAGGACCTCAGGCTGTTAGGAATGGTGGGAATTGAAGTCCAAAGCACCCCGAGGGCCGAAGTTTTCCCATGCCTGTTTTAGGGACCTTAAAGTGGTGAGCCTCCTTCCAACATTGTGATTCTGGATAGAAAACAAACAACAACATAACATAACATTGTTTGAGTCCACAGTGCTCTCTGGCTGTAGGTGAACTACAACTTCCAAACTCAAGGTCAATACCCAAGCAAACCCTTTCAGTACTTTCTGTTGGTAATGAGAGTTCAATATGCCAAGTTTGGTTCAATTCCATTGTTGCAAGAGGATGCTCTTTGTGTGTTAACTATAAATTTCAGACACTGTAACTCCCAAATGTCAAGGTCTATTTTCCCCAAACTCCATCTGTGTTCACATTTGGGCATATTGAGTATTCATGCAAAGTTTGGTCCTGATCCAACATTGTTTGAGTCCACAGTGCTCTCTGGATATTGGTGAACTACAACTCCAAAACTCAAGGTCAATACCCACCAAACTCTTATAGTATTTTCTCTTGGTTATGAGAGTTCTTTGTGGGAAGTTTGATTCCATTCCATCATTGGTGGAGTTCACAGTGCTCTTTGATTGCAGGTGAACTATAACTCCCAACTGTTGAGCAAGACATTCATGTGTGTCTTTCTGCCATTCCTGCCAGGATATCTATGTTGTGTTCATCAAAACAGGCCCAGGGTTCACACTGAGTGTATTTAAAAACATTTAAAAACATATTAACTATACGTATTACTGTGTCATTTTGTGTCATTTTGGTTGGTGGTGTGCCCCAGGATTTTGTAAATGTAAAATGCATGCGCAAAACCACATATATACACAAACACACATATTTATATACACATATACGCAAATATATACACACGCATATACTGTATACACACACTAAACAGATATACACAGATTGGGCCACAGCAACGTGTGGCAGGGGACGGCTAGCAATAAATAAATGTTTTTCTTTTCACATACATATTACATCAACGATTACCTGCTTTGAACTGGATTTTATGAGTCTACAATGCCAGATAATCTGGGATAAGAAGATAATCTGGGATCAGATCCTGGGATATAGGACAATGTAGATCCAGCCTCAGTCAAGTGGTCAAAAGATTGCTTCCTTCAACTTTAAGGTCAGATCAGCACCTGTAGCAGGACAAAATGAGAGAGGTGTTAAAATGTATTGTCCCACCTCAGACTTAAGGTGGAGATACTATTTCTGAAGTCCCCATATTAAACATTAAAACCCAAACCAATGAAGCATAAAAGTCCAACTCAGTCTTCTCCCTTCTGTGCGAATGTTTAAAACTGTGAGTGTTGCTGTTTTTATTCATATGAAGCATGGGTGAGAATTGTGGTGGTCATCCACAAACTGGAGGACCTAGCCAGCAATACCACTGGAGAAAAGTACGGGAATTATAGTTCAACGGTATGGGGAGGATCATGCTGTTCTCACCCTTGACATAAAGAAAAAGATAGTACTTTGGGTGTAAGGGTAGTGTTATATAATTTAGACACTAGGTGTCATTGAACCCACCTGGTTTACATATGGAACCAGAAGGTTCCCTGCATCAATTGCATCCATGCTTAAGAGAAATAATAATGCTCTGATCTAGCTCCCTAAGATGTTCATTAAAGTTTCCACAGCACTAAGATTAATCAATATGATTGGTTAACTAATTAAATTGCATGACAGAGGCCTTCAATTAAGCAATAGGAACACCTTTCTGATGGCATTAAAAATAAACAAAGTGGATTATTTTGGACAGTAATTGACTTCCCTTTGTTGTGTGTATATATCTGTGATATGAAGGCAGGTCAATAAGTCAGTGACTTTTTGAATAAAACAGGTTTTTGGATAAAAAATCATTTTATTTTTCAACGTAGTCTCCTTTGAGCTCTATACACTTTGTCCAATGTTTCTCCAATTTTTTAATCCCTTCCAAAAAATAAGATTTGTCGAGGTTGTCAAAATAGGTATTTGTTTGTGAGATGATTTCAATGTTGGAGTCAAATCTCTTTCCGCCGAGTCATTTCTTCAGGTTTGGAAACAAAAAATAGTCACTCGGGGCTAAATCTGGAGAATAGGGCGGATGAGGGAGTAATTCATATCCCAATTCATGGATTGTCGCCATGGCTTTATTGGCTGACAAACCCACCTTGGCCTTCTTTGGCGCCGATTCACCTCGAGAAACCCACTGTTTTGACTGCTGTTTGCTCTCTGGTGTGTTGTGGTGGATCCATGTTTCATCCACGGTTATGAAATGGCGCAAAAACTCGTCCATATTGTGGTTGAACAATGTCAAACATTCCTGCGAAATTGTCACACGATTGCGTTTGTGGTCGATTGTGAGCAAACGCGGCACCCATCCTGCGGAAAGCTTTCTCATACCCAAGTGATCATTTAAAATTGAAACCACTGAGCCATGTGAGATGCCTATGGCTTCCACAATCTCTCACACTTTCAATCTCCGATCGGACAACACCATATTGTGAATTTTTTTCAATTGTTTCGGGTGTAGAGACCTCAACTGGGCGTCCAGAACGTTCAGTATCTTCAGAGCTTGTACGGCCACAACCAAATTCAGTAAACTACTTTTTTACCATTGAAATTGATGGTGCAGAGTCCCCATAGTATTTATCAAGCTTAGCCTTGGTTTGAGTGATGGTTTTTTCCCGCAAAAAACAATGTTTAGTGAACACGCAAAATTCACTTTTTTCCATTTTTTCCGCAAATCACACGGTAGTCTGCTATCAATGGCTGTCAAACCACAAACTAAATGACGCAGCTTGTTCAAATTTTGACATGAGTCAACTGACAGATGCCTGTTGACAGGAACAGTGTTGCCCTTTCAGTTAAGAGTCGGGAAATTCAAAAAGTCACGGACTTATTGACCCGCCCTCGTACTATCAATTTATGGCAACCCTATGAATTTCCTAGGGTTTCTGAGAAAGGTATACTCAGAGGTTGTTTTGCCAATTGCCTCCCCTGAAATATAACCTGTAGCATTCGGTATTTATTACTGCTTTCCCATTCAATTACTGACCCAGATTAACTCTGCTTAGCTTCCAACATCAGACAGGATCTAGTGCCTTTAGAGATTATTAAATGCAAATTGGATGGCTATTGCAGATCCTGAGGATTCTCTGCATCGGCAGAGGTTGGATAAATGATTGCTGGACTGAGCTGTGGCGCAGCTAGTTAGTAGCCAGCTGCATTAAATCTTGTTTTTTTCCCCTTAAAAACTGTGGCATAGACACCAAGAACTGGGAAGCCCTGGCCCTTGAGCGCTCTAGCTGGAAGTCAGCTGTGACTAGCAGTGCTGTAGAATTTGAAGAGGCATGACTAGAGGGCGAAAGAGAGAAACATGCCAAAAGGAAGGCGCATCAAGCCAACCCCGACCGGGAATGCCTTCCACCTGGAAACCGAGGCACTCACTGCGGGAGAACATGCAGGTCAAGAAGAGGGCTCCACAGTCACCTACATACCCACCGCCAGGACACCACACATGGAGAACAATCTTACTCAGACAATGAGAGACCGCCTAAGTAAGTTAAGTAAGCAAGCATTAAATCACTGACTGAGAGGTCATGAGATCGAAGTGAGGCCTGGTCAGAGTAAGCCCCTAACCATTAATAGTCTAGCTTGCTGTTGACCTATGAGGCACGAAAGACAGTTGCATCTATCAAATAGGAAATTTAGGTACCGCTTTATGCGGGGAGGCTAATTTAACTAATTTACAATGCCATAAAACCTTCCAGCAGTGTGCAGAAGAACGAGAAAGTACTCTATCAAAGGACCTGGTGTCACAAGTGGACGGTGAAGCGGCAGCTCCCCCTATGGCCGGAAACGAGCATACCCTCATGTGGGCGGAACGGTGGAATGTTAAATTGCCCCTGTGTCTGTCTATAGATGTTGTATGTCTAAATGGCATTGAATGTTTGCCAGGCATTATAGTCTGCGGGGTGAGAAGGGCGGAATAGAAATACATTTCCAAACTCACTGATCCAAAATGGAAATCCTTACTGATCAGAAAAGAGGTAGGAATTCCACTTAGCTCCCAGTGTTGTGGACCACAGTTCCTATCAATCACATCCATCATAGGCAGGAATGAAGGCTGTAGGCCAGGGGTGGGCAATTACTGGCCCTCCAGGTGTTTTGGACTTCAACTCCCAGAAATCCTAAGAGCTGGTAAACTGGCTAGGATTTCTGGGAGTCCAAAATACCCGGAGGGCCGGTAATTGCCCACCCCTGCTGTAGGCAATTGCAATCCAAGATTTAGGACTTCATCAGACGGGCAGGCGTAAAGCATAGGGAACCGCCTTAACCCTTTCCCTTTCATTTCCCCCCATCTTTTGGGATGGCCATATATCCCACATCCTTTCCCCCGTCTTTCTCCTGCTTTTCCCTGTCTTCCTCTATCAGGTGTTGACTGACACCTGACTCCTGATAGAGGTCTTCAGGCTTCGTTTCCATGCACTTCAAAAGTGGAGTGCCACGAAGTCCCACCAGATGTGCTCTTATATCAATCTGATGGCATCTATAGGACTCCGTTTCCGCAGTGCATGGAAACAGACAGAGCCCGAAGATCATCTGATAAGATCCTTAGATCAGTGGTTCCCAACCCATGGGTTGCAACCCCAAAGGGTTTTCTGTGGTGAGTTATGATTTTTTTAAAAGGGAAAACAAAAAATCACGTAATTGCATCCCGCACAGATATTTGTTTGCATAATGATCGTTTGTTCATCAGGTTAGCTTGTTGTGAGGTCCAGCTTCATGTGCAGTTAAGTGATTGGCTCAACAGAATGCAGGCGCGGATCATCTTGCGATTGGTCGATTCTTAGTGATGTTGAGAATGGCATGAGGTTGCCGTGAATGGAAACTCAACCACAAAGCTTTTAGCTTGTTAATGAGTTACAATTTCAATCATCACATTAAATATGTTGTAAGGCCCCCCTCTACACAGCTGAATAAAATCCAGATTATCTGCTTTGAACTGGATTATATGGCAGTGTAGACTCAGTTAAT
Organism: Anolis apletophallus; assembly: GCA_030556195.1. NCBI lineage: Eukaryota > Metazoa > Chordata > Lepidosauria > Squamata > Anolidae > Anolis > Anolis apletophallus. The sequence goes on along the minus strand of JARBWK010000006.1, from coordinate 128,369,314 downwards.
CCAGTTCAAAGCAGATAATGTGGATTATCTGCCTAGATTGTATGGCAGTTTAAAGGGGCCCCAAATTAGCATTATTTTGAATTACTGTATATATTCGAGTATAAGCCAAGTTTTCAGTCCTTTTTTAGGGCTGAAAAAGCCGCCCTAGGCTTATAACTGAGTATATACAGTATGTTATACTAAAAATCTATTTTCAATATGTTTTCATTTACTCTATTTAAAAGCCTATTTTAATGTATCAGGGTCGCAGGTCACTTTGCCCCTATAAAGTGGGGTCCCGGCTTGAAAAAGGTTGGAAACCACAGCCTGAGGATGTAGCATGATTCCTATTCCTATATGATAGGGTTACTTTGGACTGCAACAGCATCCTCAGCCCCACTTGTTTTAAAGCACTGTATTATGGCACCTCTTCTGTTATCTGTTCTACAGCTTCTTCAGTGCCAAATTTATTTTATTTATTTATTATGTATTTGTTCAAACTTGTCTGTCGCCACTCCCGTGCAGCTCGGGGTGACTTACAACACTAAGAACATAGTTAAAATGCATGTAAATGACACAGCAATATACAGGTAGCACAATTAAATAGCATAAAAACACAGCGTATACACACTAAAAACATGACATTTCTAACTTCTACACAGAAGCAGATGGATAGACCTGCATTATCAGCGGTAAGGAGCCTGTGGATTAGCCACCAAAGGCTGTGTATTGTTTGGAAAGAAGCATACACAACTGCATCTCCTTAGTGTTGACTCTTCTGCAAGTACCAGGGCATGTTTTCTGTTCCAGCAAAGCAAATGTTGACTATCTTCAGTTGCTTTTACGCTAGGGAAAGGGGCTGTGAGGGATAATATGCAGAGACACCAAAAACGACAATAAAGTCAAACGTGGGCCGTGATGTTGTCTCATTTAGATATTTGCTCAATTTTCCTCTTTCTGAATCCTCACAGAGAACTCTGACTCATGCATTTCAAGCAGAATATGGACGTGCTTTGCATTATTTGCTTCCCTTGCTCCCTTGGACACATAAATTCATTCAAGTCAGAGAAAATAAATATTGTGAGTCCTGGCAGCAGATACGCTTGTGGCTCTGACGCCCTTTAAAATTTCCTAGGTGTCATACCTGAAAGAACAATGACCACGGAAACGCTGGATCTGACACATACAAGGCCTGGATGGAGATACTATGTGGAGACCACAAAACAAAACAAAAGCACTTAATGATGTGTTTCGAGGATGAGGCACTGTATTCTTTTGTCAGCAAAGCTTCATCTGTGAACAAGGGATTTCAAGATACCCCTTCCCTCACCTTTTCCATTCTGACATTCCTACAATGTCAATTGCCAGCTTTCCAAAGCCCAGTATAACTGGCTTTTAACATCTGCTCGATATGCCAAAATTGGCAGGTGATGACCCTTTATACTAGCTGAGTTATTATTTCAGATACGTACAAATGCTGACTGGCACAACCAGACACAGTGAAGATGTCTGTCTTTGGGCTTTGCTACCCTGCTATTGAATACGCATGCCTAGTGTGGGAAAACATCTCACCACGCTAAAGCAGTGGATGTGACTCTTAATGAGACATGCCACATTTTGACAGGAGGTCTATGCCCTACACCAGGGCTGTCCAACTTCTACCGGCCCAAGGGCCGGAATGCCGGTCACTGATCACCTGGGGGGCTGCAGCGGGGGCGGGGACGCTCGCCGGCATGCGCGGCAGGGCGGGAGCGGCAAGCCGCCCTCCGCCAGGTCCCTGGCTGCTGCAGCGGCCACCCTGGGAGCTTACCTTCCTTTCTCTTCCTTCGGAGAAGGAAGGTAAGCTCCCGGGCGTGGCCACTGCAACAGCCAGGACATGGCGGAGGGCGGCTTGCCGCTCCAGCTCTGCCGCACATGCCCGGCATCCTGCGCGGCCCGCCCCCTTTCGGCAGGGCTGGGTGACGTCAGGCGTGGCCCACCCCGACTTCCCTCCACCTCTTCCTCCTCGCCGCCGGTGCCACGCCTGACGTCACCCAGCCCCGCCGAAAAGGGGCGGGCCATGCAGGACGCCATGTCCCTGGCTGTTGCAGGCGGCGCGCCCGGGAGCTTACCTTCCTTTAACTTCCTTCGGAGAAGGAAGGTAAGCTCCCGGACGTGGCCGCTGCAACAGCCAGGGACATGGAGGAGGCGCCTCGCCGCTCCCGCCCAGCTGCGCATGCCCGGCGTCCTGTGCGGCCCGCCCCCTTTCGGCTGGGCTGGGTGACGTCAGGTGTGGCCCGCCCCAGCTTCCCTCCACCTCTTCCTCCTCGCTGCCAGTGCCACGGCTGACATCACCCAGCCCCGCCAAAAGGGGCGGGCCGCGCAGGACGCCATGTCCTGGCTGTTGCAGGCGGCCGTGCCGGAGCTTACCTTCCTTTCTTTTCCTTCGGAGAAGGAAGGTAAGCTCCGGCACGGCCGCTGCAACAGCCAGGGACATGGTGGAGGGCGGCTTGCCACTCCCGCTCTGCTGCGCATGCCCGGTGCCCTGCGCGCCCGCCCCTTTCGGCGGGGCTGGGTGATGTCAGGCGTGGCCCGCCCCGGCTTCCCTCCACCTCTTCCTCCTCGCCGCTGGTGCCACGCCTGACGTCACCCAGCCCCGCCGAAAAGGGGCGGGCCACGCAGGACACCATGTCCCTGGCTGTTGCAGCGCCCGTGCCCGGGAGCTTACCTTCCTTCTCCGAAGGAAGAGAAAGGAAGGTAAGCTCCCAGGGCGGCCGCTGCAGCAGCCAGGGACATGGCGGAGGGCACCTCGCGTGAGCGACGAACAGGCGGGGGGAAGTCCCGCCCCTAGGGCGTCTGACGTGGCTTCCCTCTGCCTCCGCCCCTCCTCGCGTCGCCCCCCCCCTTGAGATCAATTTTTTTAAAAAAATTTTAAACCAACTGATTTCTTGCAGGGGGGTAGGCGGGCCGCATCTAAGGGGCTGGTGGGCCGCATGCGGCCCACGGGCCGCCTGTTGGACAGGTCTGCCCTACGCCACTGGAGAAATTGTACTGTTTAGCTGGTATCACAAGAAAACATGCAAATGTGTGTAGATCAATAGGTACTGCTCCGGCAGGAAGGTAACGGCATTCCATGCAGTCATGCCGACCACATGACCTTGGAGGTGTCTACAGACAATGCCTGCTCTTTGGCTTAGAAATGGAGATAAGCACCAGTTGAGTCGGACACAACTGGACTTAATGTCAGGAGAAAACTTTTACCTTAATTCATGTTAGGTTAGAAATGGACCCCATTGAGAAAAGTGGGTTTTATAATTAAATATGTTGCCGAATCATTTAAATGATTTCATGGGACTAAGGCTGGATCTACAATGCCCTATATCCCAGGCTCTGGTTCTAGATTATCTGCTTTGAGCTGAATTATATGAATCTACACTGCCAGATAATCTGGGATAAGTATGTAGATAATCTTGGAACAGATCCTGGGATATAGGGCAGTGTAGATCCAGCCTAAATTGTGAGTAACAATTTCATAAAGGTGTTACTACTAAAACTACTTGGTCATTTTGACTATTTTTTTTTGGTTGAAACAGCTGTATCTCCCAGGCTGCATCTGAGTCCTCACCAGTCCTCCCATTCCTGATTTACTGTCTCTTCTTTAACTTTCTTCATTCCTAACTGTAGCTTCTTGTGAGAAATGCTTGGATGTGGATGTAGCTACCAAAGCAAAAGTGTCTAGAGCAGCAGAATAGTCATAGCTCTTGGCGCTGTTGGCTGAGTTTTGATCTGAGCGGAGGCTAATTATCATCTTTTTTTTGAAGAGGAACACCTGTTGTGCACGTTTCCCAGTGTGGCCCCATTTTTGTTTTGCATGTGAGAAAAATGCCTGGAGCCAAACACTGACACACTTTTAAGAAGCTGTCAGTGAAGAAGCAGAAGAAGAAAGAACGCACAAAGTACAGGAAAAGTGGGGTTCGCTGAAGTTTTGAAATTTTTCTTTTAAGAAAAAAATGTAATAGCCATAAAAACATAGATATGTAGTTGTACCATATGCTTGCCTTGTCAAAAATGAAATCAGGCTGGGTTGGGAAATGTAGTGTGTATACAGTGGGCGCTTAATAGCGGATGTGGTTTGGTTCCAGGACTGACCACCGATATCAAAAGCTGTGAATGTTCAAGCCTCATTAATGACATAGAAAAATGTTGTCCCTTATATCAGGGTTGTCCAACTTCTACTGGCCCAAGGGCCGGAATTCCGGTCACTGATCACCTGGGGGGCCGCAGTGTGAAAAAGTTGGAAAAAAACCTCTTACCTCTTATACGACTATTGTTACAATTAATAGTTGACAGTTATACTTATACTTATTACAATTACAATTATTAGTTGCATTATTAATTATAAAATAAATAAATAAAACAATGGAACAGGATGATTATAAAAGAGAAGTTTACATCCAAAATTTGCAAGCATATCTGATATAATTGACGAGCGGAATAGGGGGGTTAATTACACAAGGCCCATGTCGTTAGGAATTGTGAGAGTTGAAGCAAAAAAGCACCCCGAGGGCCCAAGTTTGCCCAGGCCTGCTATAATAAATTAAAAAAATAAAATAAAATTTAAATTAAATAAAATAAAATAAAAATAAAATAAAAGAATAAAAGAAAGGAAGAGAGGAAGGAAGATGGATAGCGGGGAGGAAATGAGGGATGAATAAATGCAAGAATAAAAGGAAATAAATAAAATAAAATAAAATAAAAATAAAATAAAGTAAAAATAAAATAAAAGCAAGGAAGGAAGGAAGGAAGGAAGGAAGGAAGGAAGGAAGGAAGGAAGGAAGGAAGGAAGGAAGGAAGGAAGGAAGGAAGGAACGAAGGAACGAAGGAACGAAGGAACGAAGGAACGAAGGAACGAAGGAACGAAGGAAGGAGCCCACCCCCAGCAAAACAGCCCTCTGCTTCAGCCTACCTTAGTTCGGTATCCCTCCCAAACGACCGCAGCCCAAACGGAGCTCCACACAGCCTTGCTCCGGTCCGGCTTCTCTCTTCCAACGAGGATCCAGGAGCCGGAGACGGAGCACGAGAGAGCCGAAGACACAGCAGAAGAGTACTTCCTGTACTCTTCTAGTCTCAAAGAAAATGGCCCCCGCCCGTGCTGGCCAGGCCTCCGCGGCCGGCCCGCAGCCCCGAAAAGGTCCGCGCATGCGTACTGGCTCCTGCTTTGGAGCCAGTGAGTGCACAGATTGGCGCATGCACACTGGGGGGGGGGGGGTGCAAAATTTTTTCGCATACCCCCCGGGAACAGCTTGGTCTGCCCCTGGCTGGGACTTGTAGTCCTTTGGCTCCGCAGTGTCATTTCCTGTCCTGGCTCATTTCCTGTCTGCTGAAGAGCTAGGACAGGTAATGGCGGACAGCTGTGCCGCCGCTACAATTTTTTTAATTTTAAAAAAACAGCTGATTTCTTGCAGGAGGGTAGGCGGGCCGTATCCAAGGGGCTGGCGGGCCGTGTGCGGCCTCCTGGGCCGCCTGTTGGACAGGCCTGCCTTATATCAAAGAGCAAAAACAAATGTCAGATTATTGCATTTTTAAATGGCAATTCATGAGTCAGCACAAGATGTATTTTCTGCAGTGTGACATATTTGACACCAGATGGCGCTGTCTCAGGACTGATGAATGGAATGTTGAGAATTTGTCAGTTAAGGAATGACAGTTGGGAATTGTCCGTTGAAGAGGACAGTTAGGATTAAATATTTGTGAGGAAAGGATGTTTAGGAAGGTAGCTGTAATTGCTGTTGTTTTTCCATGCTTAGCTTGTTATTGTTAAATTCAATTCAATACAAAGTTATATTTTTTACCTTGTGAATTGAATGAGAGTGTCATTATTCACACGAACAGAGACTGGAGTTTATTGGGCCGAATGGGGAATTAAACTTCTATATTTCTGATGCCTATTCCGCTGTGGCATAAATACTCGAGGCCGAAGAGGTTATGGGCCCAGATCCCAGAACCCAGAACACAGAATCCAGAATTGCAGAGGCACAGAGATACTACATAACCCATAATTCATAGAAAAAGTTTTTGAATAACACTGCAAATTGCAGCAGAAGTCGCTGTTTACCTCAGTGTGTTAGAGAAAAAGCTGAAGTGAATTTTTGCCAGGAGCATCTGTAGTGTGAAGAAAGATGGCATTATTTGGAGCACAGCATCATTTAGAAAAACTCAGAGGCAGCTCAAATTATTTAATATGGGCTACCAAAGTGCGAGCAGTTTTGGCAAAGGAGGAGCTGCTATCCTGCCTTACACATCAACCTATTTCTGATGCAGAAAGGTTGAAAGATGGCAAGGCAAGGGCTACCATCATCCTGTCAGTTGACGATAGGAACCTCACATATTTAGCTCTGGAAGAAACAGCCGCTGACTGTTGGAAAAGGCTTGAAAAGCTGTATCAGCAGGCTACTGGAGGCTCAAAAGTTTTATTGAGCAGAGAACTGTTTTCACTGAAGCTTCTGTCAATGGAAGATTGTGCCAGAGAGACTCATTTGAGTAAAATGCTGAGCCTATTTAATGATTTAGCAGCAAGGGGCACCAATTTTACAGAAGATCAGAGAGGCTTAATTCTACTAAGCAGTTTGGGGCAGAGCTACAACTCATTCATTGACTCCATGCAATCTGTGAAAGAAGAGGACATCAACTTTGACTTAGTTTCGACTAGATTGGAGAACTGGGCTTGTTACAGAAGAAATGCCCAGCAACTTTCAACGGAGAAGACGGTCAACAAAGGCTTCAATATGAAGAGGAAAGAGACAATCCAGTGTGACATCATCTGCTACATTTGTAACAAAAGAGGACACAAAGCTAGACAATGTCATCAGAACAAGTTTAAGAAGAGTGAATCAGCACAGAGCAAGAAAGAACAGATCAACAATTCAAGAAAAGACTCTGATTCAGGCTGTCTGTTGATGAGTTTACAATGTAACAATGATTTTATTCCTCAGGTACCCTGGATTATTGACTCTGGGAGTGCAAAGAGTTTTGTTAAGGATAGTAAATTGTTAGCAGAGAAGGAACCTTTATCTGGTTCTATGCAAAGTTGTGTGAGTCTAGCCAATGGTCAAAGGTGCAAGGTTTTAACAAAGGGAGAAGTTGAAATTGGTCAACTTAGTCTAAAGTTAGACAATGTTTATTTAGTTCCTGAGCTAGAACACAATGTTCTAGGGGTGAAACAACTTGCAGACCATGGTTTATCCATTGTGTTTGAAGGGGAGTTATGTAAAATGAGTAATAAAAATACAGGTATGTATAAGGAAGTAAAATTTCAAAATGGTTTCTATAGAATGAATGCTAGTAATAAAATGTCTACAAATAGTATTCAGAGTTTGGAAGGGAAACCTCTGCATGGTGACAGATGTCTGCACATGCTACACAGGAAGTTTGGCCACATGAACTATAATATGATTAGAAAGACTGCACAGCTAGTAGGCATTCAAATACCAGAATGCAGAAATTATTTAGAGTGTGCTGTCTGTAACAAAACAAAGTTAAAGGCTTATCCTGTTGCCAAAAGGAGTGATAGAGTAACAACTAAGTTACAGTTAGTGCACATGGATCTAGCTGGACCTTTTCCAAAGAGTATTGGAGGGAATGTATTTCTACTAGTAATAGTAGATGATAGGTCTCGATTTGGCTTCGTTTACCCTCTGAAAGGTAAATTTCAGGTGTATGAAAAATTTATTGAATGGTACAATTTTGTGAAGAACCAATTTCCTGATTTGACTGTTAAACAAGTTCAATCTGATAGAGGAGGTGAATTTGTGAATGAAAGACTTAAGAATTTTTTTAAGGATAAAGGAATTTGGCATAGGAAAACAAATCCGTGTGTATCAAAAGAAAATGGAATTGCGGAGCGTCGCTTAGGTGTAATTCAAACCATGGTAAAATCAATGCTTGAGGATGCACAAATGTCCAAAGGTTTTTGGGCAGAAGCAGCTAACACTGCCAATTACGTGCTGAATAGGTTATGGACCTCAAGTGTAAATGAAATCCCATTCTATTTGTTTTATGGAAGACATCCAAAGGTGGATCATTTTCAAGTATTTGGTGCGCATGCAAATGTCTTAATTCCTATACAGCAAAGAGACAAAAGAGATCAGCATTGGGTAAAGATGCAATTTATTGGATATGAAGGTGGAACGAAAGACTATAGATTCTGGAATGGCTCTTCTCCAGGGAAGAAGATCACAGTCTCCAGATCTGTAAAGTTCGAAAATAATACTCATTGGGATAGAATTCATGCGAACACTGAAGTGTTCATAACCCCAAGTGTTTCTAGAGTAAAGAATGAATCTGAAGTTGTAGAGGTATTAGATGAGGCAAATGTGGAAGAAAGCAAGGAACAATCTGAAGAAAGTAATTTTCATGATTTTTGCGCCACAAACTCTGACTTAGTGTCCAAATCTGTAACAGAGGTTGATGGACATTGTCAAGAGGAGATTAGGGATGTGGAGGAGACTAAGGATGAGATTCCTAGGAGATCCACACGTATCACTAAAGGAATTCCACCAGCCAAGTACCAAGTCACGCAAATAGGAAGTATAGAGTGGAAAGATCCTAATTCTTACGCTGAAGCATTGCGTAGACCGAAAAATGAACGTGATTGTTGGGTAAAAGCAATGAAGAAGGAATTTGATTCACTTCATTCTTTAAATGTTTTAGAACAAGCAGATGTAACCAAAGATGTAAAGGTAATTGGTTGCAAGTGGGTATTTAAAAGGAAAACACAAGTTGATGGTTCATTATTGTACAAAGCAAGATTGGTTGCACAAGGTTTTGGTCAAATTTACAATCAAAATTATGATGAGGTATATGCTCCAACGATTAGACCTGAAACAATTAGGACTGCTTTAGGCATCGGTGTGCAAAGAAAGTATGTTATAAGGCACTTTGACATTGCCACAGCTTATTTAAACGCAGAGCTGACTGACAATGTATATATGAGAGCAATACCTGGTTTTGAAAAAGATACTCCAACTGGTGTGTATCGACTACGGAAAGCATTATACGGGCTAAAGCAAGCAGCGAGATGCTGGAACCAGTGTATAGACGAAAAGTTAAAGGGTCTTGGCTTCGAAAGAAGCAGTGTAGATACATGTCTATATAAGAAAGGAAAAGAGTCTAAAAAGCAAACATTTGTTTTGGTGTTTGTCGATGATCTCTTAGTACTAGCACCATCCGAAAGGGATGTGGAACAAGTTTTTAAGGGACTAAACTCAAGTATGACTGTAAAAGATCTTGGAGAAGTCCGGAAATATTTAGGCGTAAATGTAACTAGAACTGAAAAAGATATTTGTCTAGATCAGAAGACAAAATTTTTGAGTTACTTGAGAGAACAAGATTGACTCTGTGTAAAACAGTAGCAACTCCAATGGTACCAGATTTTTTAAAGCTTGATAGAGGTGAAATGTTTGTCAATCAAACATTGTATAGATCAGTGGTTGGGAGCCTCTTGTATTTGGCAAATTGGACTAGGCCTGACATCGCCTATGCCACTAATGTACTAAGCAGGAGAGTGAATGAACCAACGTTGACTGATTGGCAAGCTGTAAAACGAGTGTTAAGATATTTGAAAGGAACATGTGACAAAAAGCTAAAAATTTGTCCAAAAGAAAGCGGTATGAAGGGGTTTGCAGACGCAAGTTTTGGTGACAACGAACAAAACTTGTCATGTTCCGGTATCTAATTAGTTTTAATGGGATACAAGTGACATGGAAATCTCGTAAACAGTCACACGTTTGTTTATCCACGGCAGAAGCCGAATTTTCTGCTTTGTCTGACTGTTGTACAGAACTAGAGTGGATAAAGGCTCTAGTAAATGAGTTCCAAAGTTTTGAAGATAAGATATCTTTATTTACTGATTCTCAATCTTGTATAGCAATATCAAATGCTGAAGGATTAAAGCAGAGAACAAAATATATTGGGGTAAGGTACCAAAATGTTAGAAAGTTAGTACAGGATGGTTTTATTAATCCTGTGTATGTCCAGTCAGATGAGAATATGGCTGATATGTTTACAAAATCATTGACTAATTGTAAATTAAATGTATTTTGTAAGAAGATATTGTTATTATAAGTAATGTGTGTACTTGTGTTGCTCATGAAGGAGGAGTGTCAGATTATTGCATTTTTAAATGGCAATTCATGAGTCAGCACAAGATGTATTTTCTGCAGTGTGACATGTTTGACACCAGATGGCGCTGTCTCAAGACTGATGAATGGAATGTTGAGGATTTGTCGGTTGAGAAATGACAGTTGGGAATTGTCCGTTGAAGAGGACAGTTAGGATTAAATATTTGTGAGGAAAGGATGTTTAGGAAGGTAGCTGTAATTGCTGTTGTTTTTCCATGCTTAGCTTGTTATTGTTAAATTCAATTCAATACAAAGTTATATTTTTACCTTGTGAATTGAATCAGAGTGTCATTATTCACACGAACAGAGACTGGAGTTTATTGGGCCGAATGGGGAATTAAACTTCTATATTTCTGTTGCCTATTCCGCTGTGGCATAAATACTCGACGCCGAAGAGACCCATATGTTCCCCAGAGATCCCTCCGTTCAGAGGACCTTAATCTTCTACAGATTCCGCCCTTACGGACTATCTGTCTGTAGTCAACCAGACAGAGAACCTTCTCTGTGGCTGCACCATGTCTGTGGAATAGCCTACCACTGGAAGTACATTCAATTAGTGAGCTGACGGCTTTCCGGAGAGCATGTAAAACCGCTTTGTTCCGGCAAGCATTTAGCTTATAAATATCCTGGGAAGGTGGAATTGTCCTACATGGAATTGTCTTCAATTCATCTGTATCTATGCTCTCATGTGGTATCGTTTTAAACTTTATGTTTTATGCCTTTTGTTGGTAGTTTGATATACTGTAAACCATCCTGAGCCAGCTGGAAAGGACGGTATGTAAATCGAAATAATGAATGAATGAATGAATGAATGAATAAATCAAGAGAGAAGAGAGGGCTTTTTAAAGGAAGCCCAGGGTAGGCTACTTCCAGGTTGATCCCTCCTCCTTCCTTGGGAAATGGGAAGCTTCCTTAAAATGCCTTGGAAAACTGCCTGCTGCAGGGGAAGAGCGCACCCACCTGCAGCTCCTGTCTCCTCTAAAGTAGAAAAAAGCTTTAACAAAGCATTAAACCCAGTCTCCTCTAGAGAAGTGAAAGGATCACGGAAAGAGTGGTATCTTAACTTTGATGCTCTTAATCCAGGTCTTAATGAAGTATATAAGGACAAACACAACGATGGGAAGGGGATCCTGCAGGAAGTCATCGTCCCGTCCGTCCGTCCTTCCGTGCCCCCTCCCCCCATTGCCACCAATGGGCCAGATAAAAAAAGAATCTTTTGGCTTCCCTTATCGAAAATGGATTTCGGCCCTCCTTAATTTGGGAGGCTCCCAGAAAATGGATCGGGACCCCCATCAAAATCTGTGACACCGAAATGGACCACGGTTTACCCAGATTGCACAAGCCTAATATTTTGAGATATATTTCTTCAAGGAAAGGTCTGTAGCTTAAGGGTAAAACACAGGCTTTGAATGCAAAATGTTTCAGATCAGTCCCTTGTTTCCTGGCTGCGGATATAAAATTCCCTGATGTGAAATCCTGGAGACCTTCTGTCAATCAGTATTTACCAGAAGGACACAACCTATGACTGCACCAGATGTTTCAAACTAAAAGTCTCTGGATCTCCAGCCTACAGATCCAGTCGTCGCAATGGTGGGAGTTTTGATCAATATATTTGAGCTTTGCCTTGCCTACCTCTGGTGTAAATCATCGTTATTTAGACAGAGAAATGACAGCACTTGTTATAAGGCTGTTTGCTCTGTTTTTATCAGTATGGATCGGTTGAAACTTCACTGAGAGCAGAAGTTTATTTGCTGTGCCCGAAAGAACTCCAAATGTCAGTATCTATAGAAAAGTCAAGTCAAGAAGCTGGCTAATTTATAAGAAGATACTCAGAATTTTAGCTTGAAGAAGTGGCCTTTTAAAGATTACATTTCCCAGAAACCCCATCCAGTGACCATGCTGTTTGACGAATTTGAGAATTATAGTCCAAAAAGGTCATTTTTCCAAACCTGCTCAGAATGTATGAAAATATGCATGTGGTTCTCCGGTTCTACTGTTTATGTCCTGTTCCAATTTGGTTCAAGATAGGTTGTTCCATAGAGAGGCCCTTAAAGTGATGAAGTATCTAAGTTCTTGCACAAATACCGTTCCTTTTACTCCTGGATCCCTACATCCAGGATTTCTAGGGCTGCGGTGGCACTATGGGTCAAAGCCTTGTGCTGCTGAACTGCTGACCTGAAGGTCGGCAGTTTGAATTCACTGGATGAAGTGAGCTCCCACTATTAGCCTAGTTCCTGCCAATCCAGCAGTTCAAAACATGCAAATATGAGTAGATAAATAGGTACCACTTCAGCAGGAAAGGCATAAGACTCATGTCAGTCACACGAAAAGAAGGTGACAATGCAGGGTCCTCGGCTTGGAAATGAAGAACAGCACCTCCCCCAGAAGCCAAGGATGAGCACCACCTCCAAAGCTGGAAATGAAAGGAGAAGCTCTGCCTTCGTTTGTGTTTGTGTGTCTCATTGTATTGTAACAAGGCACTGAATGTTTGCCAGTATCTGTTTACTCTGAGTTTCCATGGGGAGAAGGGAGGAATATAACGTGTTGTTGTTATTATTGTTGCTGATGAAAGTTATACAACTGCAATAAGTATTTATTTGTGTGTGCATGTGTGGTTGGTACGAGTAGAGACCTATATAAGACAGACTTTCCATCTTGAGAAAGCATATTTTCACGGAGAAAGAAATTACCATCCCGGGCATTAAATGTAAACATCAGTTTAGAGAGGCATTTAGCTGCAATTTGGATTCGCTGGTCTATGGATTACAATGCCCATGTTCCCTGGTCTACATAGGTGTAACGAGTAGACTTCTTAAAACCCGGGTTTCGGAGCATCGATCTCAAATACGTAGATCTTCAGAAGACACCCCATAATATCTTCACTACAAACGCATGGCACATGGCCCGAACGCGATCCGATTCTTCGGCATTCAAAAGATACAAGCCCCTCCACATAGCAATGTTAACTCTTTATTGAGGAAGGCTGAAGTTTTCTGGATAAACGAATGGTGTACAGAGATCCCCTGCGGCCTTAACGAGAAACTAGGTATTAGCAATCTTTTGTTCTAACTCATCAGCACACCGGTTTCTACCCCGGGCCTCATTGCCGGCTTGATGGTATTTCACTCCTGCGAGCAATGCACCATTCGCATTTGCCGCTTGATACTTACCTGGGATACTTACCCGAATATATGAATTTGGTATGTATGAATGTATTATAGGATATTGCTTTTACGTTGCTTTGTGGGCATCTTTGATTGCCGTATGCAATTGTGTACACGTTAACTTTGTATTCTAGTCTGATACCATGTTTATGTTTATGTTTACAACACAGATACCATACGCATGGATGCTCGATTGCGAGTTTGAATTCTTTATGATTTATATGAAGGACTATACCCAGATCTATTGATTATTTGTGTGACGGAAGGCCTTGATAAAGACCCCTGGGGGGGGGGGGGTCGAAACGAGAGAGGGACCTTACAACCTTGTTATTCCTCGTTGGCCTGGGTGTACCCTGTCTACGGGATTTACGCTGTTATTCCTCACATCGCGTTGTATGGTGTACCACTTAAACACGATGACCCCAGTCATGGAGTATTTAAAGGGATGCCGTATGGACTATGGATTATGATTTATGTTTTGATGACAATTATAATAATTTTTACATGTTGCATACCTTTACCTTTGGATTACTAAAACAATTTTTGCTTGAAACGGAACATTGGGACTCTGCGTGTTTATTGGACCCACTGGGTTTCTCCAGTTAATTTCTGTGATTACATTGACTTTACACATCCGTTTCTTGGTTTGGAGCGTTTGCTGCAACTTCCCCGGTGTCAGAGGGGTCACCAAAGACCATCAGAAAACACAGTATTGTCTGTTGGTCATGTGGGGTTATGTGTGGGAAGTTTGGACCAATTCTATCATTGCTGGGGTTCAGAATGCTCTTTGACTGTAAGTGAACCATAAATCTCAGCAACTACAACTTCCAAATGTCAAGTTCTATTTTTCCCAAACTCCACCAGTGTTCACCATGCATTGTGACACTGAGTCCTTTGATGGAATACTTCCTCATAAGTTTGGTCCAGATCCATCATTGTTTGAGTCCACAGTGCTCTCCGGATGTAGGTGAACTACAACTCCAAACTCAAGGTCAATGTCCACCAAACCCTTCCAGTATTTTCTGTTGGTCATGGGAGTTCGGTGTGCCAAGTTTGGTTCAATTCCATCGTTGGTGGAGGTTAGAATGCTCTTCGATTGTAGGTGAACTATAAATCCCAGCAACTGCAACTCCCAAATGACAAAATCAATCCCCTCAACCCCACCAGTATTCCGATTTGAGCGTATGTATGCCAAATTTGGTCAGTGCATGAAAATACATCCTGCATATCAGATATTTACATTACGATTCATAACAATAGCAAACTTACAGTGGTGGAGTAGCAACAAAAATAATTTTAAGGCTTGGGGATCACCACAACATGAGGAACTATAGTAAGGGGTCAAGGCATTAGGAAGGTTGAGAACCACTGGTTTAACTACACAGGCTAACATTGGCCCTCTCACAATGTGCTGTCAGATAACATAAGGGCACTTTCAAAATGGAGAGTTGTTGGCTTTGTATAGGAGCTGGCTGCTTGGAGTCAGAGTCAAATATTGCCTCAGATAAAGGGAACGGATTACAGAAACCACCTGTCTGGTATTGAGAGAAGGATGGAGTCTGTTGGCTCAACTACAGACAAAAGACTGTCAAGCGGAGAGGCAAAGTGGAAATGAAGTCAGCACTGATCATATCTGTGGCAACAAATCAGACAATGCAAAAGGGAGCACATCAGAGAACTCTAATCTATCTGTCTTTGGTCTGTGTCTGGCTTCTCCTGCAGGCACGTAGTCGCTTGTGCCGGCGTAGGTTGTACATTCCTCAACTCCCAGCAAGACCAATGTATCAATTGCTGACAGCCATTTTCGGAAGAAAAAATGGTCTGAAGAATAAGAGGTTGTGTGTCCAAGATTTCCAGAAGAACTGAGAAGAATTATGAGCCAGGCAGGACCTTCAATTCCTGGAAGCTGAACTCACTAGCCGCTGCCACCCCGCCTCTGTCTGACAATTTATTAAAGTGCCAGTGAAGTCATCCAAGCTGAGCACTAGATGAACATCATCTGCAGCTGATGAAAATTTATGCTCTGCCTCCCTTTTGGTTCTCACACCCGTGCTGTGAATGCATTTGTATTGTCTTCCACTGTTCGTTACGAAGAGTCCCCGTGGGGAGGAAAACACAAAGGTGGAGAGGACACAGCTGTGCCTGCTGTCATAAGGAAACCAAGAAGACCGTGGCAGTTGGAAATCTTTCTGGAAACCAAAATGTCTAGGCTAAAATGATTTGTATTTGCAATCATGCCCCTGGCAGCGTGCCAAGCAAAGAGTGGCGAGGAGCACAGAACCATTCTTTTCATTTTGCTGAAAGCTTGTTGGATCGATGGCTGGTAGCATGGCACTGACATACAAATCTCCCCAAAACATAAAGGGTCGTTGTTTGTGCACTCATATCACCTGGAGTGCCATCACAAGATGGCCAAATATTACAGCTTAAGTATTTCTTATCCAAAATGCTTGGGGCCCAAAGTGGTTTAGATTTTATATTCCCCACCCAACCCCCAATTTCGGTATATTTGCATGTACATAATCTTGAAGATTGGACCCAAGTCTGATGAAGCAAGAGAGGGATGCAAAGATATGTGAAATGGTGGGAAGTGTGAATTCGCACTGACCACTATGCTTGGATCCAGCTATTTCACAGACCCCCACTTTCTCCCCAGTCTTGCCTCTCTTTCCAGCCTCATCACATGTTCATTCTGTACTTGTATTGTGTATGAGATGAGAGGCTGGAAAAGACTGAAGATCTGAGAGCCTGAGGATACAAGAGACTTTATATTTTGTGGTGGGGGAATACTGTTGCACCTCAGACCCTGAACAGCCCCCCCCCCAATAGATCACACACACCAGGCAGATGCAATAAATGTACTTTTATTTAGAATAAAGAATAGTCCAAAGTGGAAAGATGAAAAGGTTCCCCTGAGATCACTGCGCTCGGAAGAGCAAAATTTGCTGGTTATACCATCGTCCCGCTCCTGTCACTTGTCCAGCACAAGACAGAGAGCCTTCTCTGTGGCGGCTCCAGCACTCTGGAACTCGCTCCCTAACCACACTCGAATGGTCCCTGAACTTCTCCCTTTTCGAAGGGAATGTAAGATGGCCCTCTTCAGATTGGCGTTCGAGTAACCTCAAACCCAATCGGGTCTATCCCGCCTCAGTAAGGAACCGTAGACTATACCATCAGTGCTACGTATAATTGTTTTACTGTATGTTTTATGATATGTTTTATGATGTGTTTTACTGTTGTGCTATGTTTTATTGTATGCTTGCATTTTGTGATCTGCCCCGAGCCTGCTGGGAGGGGCGGAATATAAAACCGAATAAATAAATAAATAAATAAATAAATAAATAGTCCCAAAAGTAAAACCAAAAATAGTCCTAAGAGCTGGCAAGTCAAACCGACTTGCATCAAAACAAAGCAAGAGTAGGAAGGCAAGGCAAACCGCTCCTGCGGCCAACATGAACTTAAGAGTCCTGGAGACAAGGCAAACCATTCCTGCAGTCAACGGGAACTTAAGAGTCCTGGATCCTGAACCTTCCAAGCTAAACGTAGCTTCAGGTCTGACTAGAATTTTTTGGGCACAATCTAATAAAGAAAACTAAGTTCTATGTGACCATCGCGCCCCCTTTCTCAAAGCCCAATCTCTCCGGGAGGATCTGATACTAGCCCTCCTGTCAAATTCCTGCTCATTAGCCGGCTCAGGTGCATTATCATCATGCTGGGAAACCAGATCCTCCCTATCTTCGGAATGCTCACCTGGCAAGGGAGTAGAGTAGTTCTCGTGAGACTCAAGGTCACTAGGCCTCTCACTGTCTAATTCAGAACTAAATTCCATGGAGTCGTCATTATCTTCATCTGCAGTCACATACCCATGTAACCATCCATCATCCCAGGCTAAGCCTTCCTCTGCAGATCCATATCCATCAGGCCACTCATTATCCCTGATCGGACCCTGATCAGCTGGGACCCCCGGTGTCTGTCTATGGCCACTAGGCTGGAACACCACAAATACCATATTTTACAGAAGATCTCCAGGAAGCCCACCAGCTGCTACATTGTGAGTAAACCAGCAGGAGAACTACAGGTGCTCCCTCAAAGCTGCAAGCAGGCAACTGGTAATAATTATATCAATAATAATAAAACTTTCTTTATATTCTGCTCTATCTCCCTGGAGGGACTCAAGGCGGATTCCAAACATAAAAGGCAAACATTCAATGCCCAAATACAACAACAACACACCCATAATAATAAAATTTGGCAACCCAAATGTTGTCTTAACAACTAAAATTAAATAAAGAACATGCAACCTGCTATATCAGACATATGACAAAATATCAAACATCGAACAGAAGCATCAGTTTCCCAGTTCCTTGGGGGCAAATAGATTGATCATTGCTCAAGATATCTATTGAGCTGGTGCAGTGAACAGGGCATGGATGCAGATGGTAGCTATCAATCAGAGGTATAATGGTAGTATTACTATTATGTTTTATGATGTTTTTATTATGTTTGTATATGTTTGTATTTGTAGTTGTATTTTTACCATGTATATTTTAACTCTGGGCTTGGTCCCAATGTAAGCCGCCCGAGCCCCTTCAGGGAGATGGTGGCGGGATACAAAAATAAAGTAGTTATCATCATCATCTCCTCCTCGTAAGGCAGTAAGCAAAGGTACATCTTCAGCTGTTTCTTTAAGGCAGGGAGGGAGGAGGCCATCTTTAACTCCTTAGGAAGTGAGTTCCAGAGGTGGTAGCAAAGGTTTCAGATTTTTTTAAAATTTTGTCCATATTATTGTGATATATGTATCAAAACAAAACAAGATTAGTAACATAACTTAAATTTATACTTATAAAAATAAAAAAAAAATTAGTTAATAAAAATTAATAGGGAAATCAAAGAGAGGTAAAGGGTGTGAGGAATTGGTGGGATAAAGAAAAGCATAAAGAGAGAGTTAGGGACAAGACAAAAAGAAAAATATATATACATGTTGACTTCCACTCTTCTTCTTGGTGGAAAAAAAGTATTTTTAGTCTATCAATTCTCCCCTTTTCGAGGAGGGTATTGATGTCATGTATTTATTGGTTTCCTCCTTTCTGTTTGTTCTAGGTCCCTTCATTTGTTTCTAAATTTTGCTTTGGGTGGTATCTTTGAAAGTTTAGTTAGATTTCTTATATTTTTCTATTAGTTTTCAATCTGTTGGATTTCCTGGAGTGCCCGTGTTTTTCCTTAGGAAAAATGTCAATATATCCATGTCCCTTATATCATAAAGTTTTTCTAACCATTGTTCTTTATGTGGAATTTGGTCTGTTTTCCAATACCTGGCATATAGTATTTGTGCTGCTGTAGACATATATGTAAAAAGTATGTCTTCATTTCTGTCTAAGTTTTGTCCTTTGTCTGATAATCCTAAAAGGTAGTAGTTGTAGCACACCAGTTCTCGTTTGTGCCTGGAGGGCAGGGGGCAGCACCGGGGGTCCCACTAGCATTGGAGCCAGTTGATTCTGAAGAGGATTTGGAGGGGCTAGAAGAAGGGGATTTTGAGATAGCTGGGCCTTCTTCTCCCACAGAAAGTCTGGCCTGGGATGACGGCTGGCCTGACCCTTACGAACAGCAGGAAGGCCAGTCGGAATTCGAAAGCAGTGATAGTGAAGATTACGAGCGGCCGGGGGGGCGAGGCTCGCAAGAAAGAATGTGGGAAACAACCGAGGGGCACAGATTGGAGGAGGAGAAGCCTAGAGCGTCGGGGCCTCGTCAAGGGATTAAGTATAGGATCCGTGGGAACGGATCCTCAGTACTTCGGCCACGTCTCACCTATGCAGATGTGAAGCGAAGCCAAGACCACGTAGCTAGGTTTGGGGCTAGTGGCCTGCCAAGAAGAGTTGTTTATTGCAACCTTGATTTGTTCCTGATCCGCTAGCTAAGCGGAGCCTTGCCAAGTCTTTGGAAGTGACTGCCAAGTTTGCCTTTTGGACTATACCTTTTACCTTTTGGATTACTTTGATATTTTTTATGGACAATTACCTTTTCAACTGTTTTATACTTCAACTAGCTGACCCGTGCACGCGTTGCTGTGCTATATATGTGTGTGGATGTCTATTGATGTATATGTATATATGTGTGTGCATGTGTGTATATGTGTATGTATATATGTGTGTGGATGTGTATATATGTATATTTGTGTGTGAATGTGTATATATGTATATGTGTGTATGTATATATGTGTGTCGATGTGTATATATGTATGTGTGCATGTGTGTATATGTGTATGTATATATGTGTGTCGATGTGTATATATATGTATGTGTGCATGTGTATATATGTGTATACAGTATATATGTGGATGTGTATATATGTATATTTGTGGATGTGTGGATGTGTATATGTGTGGATGTGTATGTATGTATATGTGTGTATGTATATATGTGTGTGGATGTGTATATATGTATGTGTGGATGTATATATGTGTGTGGATGTGTATATATGTATATGTGTGTATGTATATATGTGTGTGGATGTGTATATATGTATATGTGTGTTTGTATATATGTCTGCCGATGTGTATATATGTATGTGTGCATGTGTGTATATGTGTATGTATATATATGTGTGTCGATGTGTATATATATGTATGTGTGCATGTGTATATATGTGTATACAGTATATATGTGGATGTGTATATATGTATATGTGTGTATATGTGTATATATGTATATGTATATATGCGTGTGGATGTGTATATATGTATAAGTGTGTATGTATATATGCGTGAGGATGTGTATATATGTATAAGTGTGTATGTATATATGTGTGTGGATGTGTATATATGTATGTGTGTATGTATATATGTGTGTATGTATATATGTGTGTATGTATATATGTGTGTGGATGTGTATATATGTGTATATATATGTGTGTGTGGATGTATATATGTGTGTGGATGTGTATATATGTATTCATGTGTATGTATATATGTGTGTCTGTGGCTAACCCCTTTTGTGTGTATGTGTTCCTTTCTTCTCTGTTCCTTCATTCCTTGTATACTTTCCTTCCCCAGAAACTTTCTTTACCTTCTACAGGGAACATCCGTGCAACGCTGAGCCGATGGCATGTTTCCTCTAACAAAAAAACTTTTCCTGCATCCTTTGCAATGGGACACGCCCACCGCTGGGAGGGAAAGGAAAAAAGCCCGGAGGGGAGGAGCCAGCAAAGGCCCCCTCCGGCCTCTTCCTTTCCTCCCAGGTGTGGGCGTGTCCTGCTGCAAAGGATGCAGGGAAATGTAGTTTGGTTTTGTTAGAGGAAACATGCCATCGGCTCAGCGTTCCACTTGATGTTTGCTGTAAAGAAGGTAAGGAAAGTTTGTGGGTGTTTGGTGTTGTGTGTGAATGCATGGTACTGGGGTTGTTTGTGAGTACATTTCTGTGCGTCTTCTTGGTTTAATGTTGTGTGGGTGTTTTTAGGGTGAATGTGTGTTTTTAGGGCACGGGAGGAGGCGGGAGGGGCTGGGAAGGAGCGGAGGGTGTCCCCGCCTTTGCCACGCCCCTGCCACTCTCCGTACCGGGGCGGCAGGGGGGCGGGGGGCGGGGGGGCTGGGAAGGAGGGGAGGGGTGTCCCCGCCTCTTGCCACGCCCCCCTGCCACTCTCCCCTACCGGGGCGGCAGGGGGCGGGAGGAGGCGGGAGGGGCTGGGAAGGAGCGGAGGGGTGTCCCCCTCTTGCCACGCCCCCTGCCACTCTCCGTTACCGGGGCGGCAGGGGGGGAGGAGGCGGGAGGGCTGGGAAGGAGGGGTGTCCCCGCCTCTTGCCACGCCCTGCCACTCCCCTACCGGGGGCGGCAGGGGGGCGGAGGAGGCGGGAGGGGCTGGGAAGGAGCGGAGGGGTCCCCGCCTTTGCCACGCCCTGCCACTCTCCGTTACCGGGGCGGCAGGGGGGGGAGGAGGCGGGAGGGGCTGGGAAGGAGGGGTGTCCCGCCTCTTGCCACGCCCTGCCACTCCCCCACCGGGGGCAGGGGGGGGGAGGGAGGCGGGAGGGGCTGGGAAGGAGCGGAGGGTGTCCCGCTCTTGCCACGCCCCTGCCACTCCCTTACCGGGGGGCGGCAGGGGGTGGGAGGAGGCGGGGGGGCTGGGAAGGAGGGGTGTCCCCGCCTCTTGCCACGCCCCCCTGCCACTCTCCCTTACCGGGGGGGCGGCAGGGGGGGGCGGGAGGAGGCGGGAGGGGCTGGGAAGGAGCGGAGGGGTGTCCCCCTCTTGCCACGCCCCCTGCCACTCTCCCTACCGGGGCGGCAGGGGGCGGGAGGGAGGCGGGAGGGGCTGGGAAGGAGGGGTGTCCCGCCTCTTGCCACGCCCCTGCCACTCTCCCGGGGGCGGCAGGGGGCGGGAGGAGGCGGGAGGGCTGGGAAGGAGCGGAGGGGTGTCCCCCTCTTGCCACGCCCCCTGCCCCCTCCCCCGGGCGGCAGGGGGGCGGGAGGAGGCGGGAGGGCTGGGAAGGAGGGGTGTGTCCCCGCCTCTTGCCACGCCCTGCCACCTCACCGGGGGGCGGCAGGGGGCGGGGAGGAGGCGGGAGGGGCTGGGAAGGAGCGGAGGGGTGTCCCGCCTCTTGCCACGCCCTGCCACTCCCACTTACCGGGCGGCAGGGGGGGGAGGAGGCGGGAGGGGCTGGGAAGGAGCGGAGGGGTGTCCCCGCCTCTTGCCACGCCCCTGCCACTCTCCACCGGGGGCGGCAGGGGGGCGGGAGGAGGCGGGAGGGGCTGGGAAGGGGAGGGGTGTCTCCTCCTCCTTCCAGGTCCCCCCGCCGCTCTTCCTGAGGAGGCGGAGGAGCGCTCTGGCTGCCATGTGCGAACGTTCTAAACGTTCGCTGGCAGCGGTGGCCGGGTGGGAGTGCTGGTGGCAATGTTTTGGGGATCGTTTTTGGGGTGCTGGGAGGATGTAGGTCCGTTTTTTTGGCTGTTGTCTGTAGCGAGTGTAATGGTCCAGTAGGCTGCCAAGTTTGGTGCTTCTGCGAGCCATAGTTTCTTTGTCTATATACGACATTAAACGGACTCACCAAAATTATATATATAGATAAAGTAGTTAGCTGATTATCGTCTCTGTGTGTGTGATTAAGGGGCCGGCCTAGGTCTTGCATCGTGACAGTAGTCTGGTTTCATCGGATTTTTTTTTGTAATATGTTTTGTACTTCTTTGTGTATTATTCTCCAATTAGTTGTTTCAGATTTTAGAACATTTGGGATTTTGTAATTCTGGATTCGGGGTGCTCAACCAATACAAGGAGCATAATCCATTCCAGTCTGAACGCTTTCCAGTGCCATGCTTTGAAACCATAGGAATAGAAATAAAGAAGATATTCCTGAATCAAGTGAAGGAATTGTAGGCTTAAGCACAGCCTGACATTTCTCTCATTGAGAACAACTAGATCTGAAAATGCTTAATTTAGCCTGGATTGTGCCTACTGTGTACTAAACAGAGCTATGATCCAAAAGAGCTAGGTCTGCTTGATAAGAAAAAATATATAATTAATGACCATGTTTCCTTACTGAAAACATACATACACAAAGAAAATGATTAAAATGTTCAATGCCAGAGAACTTCAAAATTCTGCATGCCGCATGTAAATTCTACGTTTGTAGTAAAACTCATGGTGAATCCACACTGCAGAATAATTTGTCTTTGCCTTGATCTCAGTCTTGGTTGAACTTGCTCTTCCAGTTGCAAAGTGAAAGCACTTATACACACATTATGTAATTTAATGTGTGCATTTATTAGAGATGCCCAAGGCCGGGGCTTTGAAATTCCTTTTTACTCTGCAATTTTTTAGGAATTTGGATCAGGGTGGAACTGGGTGTGGAGTGGTTAGAGGGCAAGACAGATTGGTGGACGCTACTTTGAGATCCTTGTCTGATAAGTGTGGATAAGTGTGGAGTTGATATTTTTATTTTGACATTCAGTGTGAATGCATCTATCCGCATATTCAAATATACGACTCTCTGCTTGCAGGTGTGGAGATATTACATTAAACACAATGGGAATTAACTCTGGATTGTAGTGAAGACATACTGGATGAGTGTTTATATGCTGACATTGACAGATTTGAATACCTGAAGGTCTCCTCTCATTGAGTGAGCATGTGCCACATTTTATTGAACTCAATGGGAATTTAGTCTTCTAGTAAAAAAATGGATATTTTTACCAACAAATTTTTTTTAAAAAAAGTAATGGGAGAATAGTGGAGGAAAGTGGGTGAATAGTAATTTCCCACTCCTATTTAACTGGAGATGCCAGGGATTGCATTTGGGATTCTCTGTTGCACTCAAAGGCTGAGAATCACTTCTGTACTTAACACACATCCCAGTCTAAGGTAAAATAGCAAAGCAGTGCATTGAAGAATATATATGAGAAGCAATTCAGCAAAATAGTGTGAAAAACTATAGTCCAAATATCAGGAATAATCCACAGAAATCAAAGTACAGGAGTAGCATCAAAACTGAGGAATACAAAAGCAGAATAAATCCAAAACATGAAATTCAGGAACCGTGGGAAGGGCTCCATCATAAATCATACCCTCAATGGATTCTAAGGACCTTATCACATTAAGTCAGGATTCACCATGGCAAATCTGTGGGGTCCCAGTGTGGGGAACCTGTTGCTCCATGCCCCACATCGCTCAACTTACTACTGGCCCCATTCCACAGTGTCCGCTGTCTGGCTTCCCTCCATTGTTGCAAAGGCAACATGGGAAACCTCCCGTGTTGCTGCCACAGCAGTGTACACCCCTTGCTCTAACCTTTGCAATGGAGCCCTGCTGGAAGTAGATGTACGTTGTGTACTGGGCTCCATGGCAAAAGCAGAGAACACGGGGTGTACCACAGGCAAATTAGCCCATATCATGAGATCATATGTGTTTAGAAATGGGGGTGGGGTGGGATAAAGTCCTGAGAAATAGGAAGTCAAGGCTGCATCATTCCCCACTTTATCAATAAATTTAAGTCCAAGAGTAAACTGTCTGGTTGCAGCATCCAAGTACAAGAAGAAAAAGCAGAAGGATAACCTGTTAAAAGTAGGAAAAACAGTTAGAATACGTATTTCATCTCTATTATATAATAAAGCGGAATGTTTGTATGTATGTTTGTATGTATGTATGTGGCAGCATTCTGATTGGCTCCCGGCCTCTACATTCTGACAACATGATTGGTTGCCAGTGAGGGAGTATATGCATAACGCCTCTAATTGGCCAGCCAACACGAACATTCCGACACTCTAAACTGCCAGAGGGGGATAAGGCAAAGGCCTGAGGCAGTCAGCCATGGTGGGAGGGACTCAGATAACCCAAGGCCCTTCCACACAGCCTATAACCCTGCATATTAAGGCAGAAAAACCCACAATATCTGCTTTGAACTGGGTTTTCTGAGTCCATACTCATATAATCTGGTTCAAAGCACATAGCATGGGATTTTATTCAAATGTGTGCAAAGGAACTCACATAACCAAGGGACCTTCCACACAGGCTTACAACCCTGAACGATAAGGTAGAAAAACCCACCATATCGGCTTTGAACTGGATTTTCAGAGTCCACACTCATATAATCTGGTTCAAAGCGATGGACCATGGCCAATGGGACTCGCAGTACCTTCACTAACTTCCTGCGACCACTGCGAGCCACGTAAACATCTGATAAGGGCCAACTTAGGCACACAATGCCTTTCTCAAATAACCCGGGCAGGGCCGGGTCCCCAAGCTAGTAAATAATAAAACAAAGAAAGCAAAATATTCATTGCAGTGCTGTGTAAATGGGCATTGTGATCAATTATGGCATATATGTAATTGGCCATGTGCAATGCAGCCTTCTGGAAAGAGTTATTTGGATTTTCTATAAATCCTACTCATGTAACAAACAACAGACAGGCCACAGGTAGTTTTAAGCTGACTAAAAGTGTAGGAGTTGTAGGGGGAAAATGGAACCTTTGCTGCTGGGGAGAGAGAGAGAGATCCAAAATAATGAAAAATCAATATATGTTCAATAATGATCTAAAATAAACTAAAAAAAAGGAATTTTGCTTCTCCTCATTCCCTTTGTCCGATGCTGTCTTTTATCATTTTTGGAGATCTTTTGGATTAAAGAGGAAAAAGTGGCCAAAGTGCCATGATTTTTCATTGATCTTGTAGATAATTGCCCCATTTTTGGAAAATATTTTAGTGTCAAAACAATTGACATGATCAAACTGCCTAATAGCTGGAATGCGCAAATATACAAAGAAGTATCTAATAAATGCATGCATAATACAGTATAATAGACATGTATGCATATCAGTTTTGATGAACATGCTGGCTAGGAACTTTGGGAATAAGTAGAGAATCTATACTTGGATCTATCCTACATTTCTTAGATCAGAATCGACAACTGCCAGATGTTAGGGTACCACAATAATCCCCACTCTGGGGTCCATGGAGGATGTCTGCTTTTTTGCCCATATAGATAAAACTCAAAAACCCCTTCGCTTCCCCACCTTTCCTGCACTAATTTATCTCCCCAAGCCTCCTTCCGCTTGCATGTAATTTTACCTGTTTGGCCTTCTCCGATACTGCTTTATTCCAGGGAAATGCTTTAAAAATCTCCAGAAAGATTTGAAAGACCTATTTTGTGGTCATTTCCTTTAGAGAGAGAGAGAGAGAGGAAAAAAGTCTCTTCTAGGCTTGAGATTTCCCAAAATGTAGCAAAAAATTCCACCAGTGCCTCAGAGTCCTTCCACACAGTCATATAATCCAAAATATCAAGGCAGAAAATCCCACAATAACTACTTTGAACTGGGTTATCTGAGTCCACACTGCCATATAACCCAGTTCTAAGAAGATAATGTGGGATTTTATTCAGCTGTGTGGACGCCCAGATTAGCATCTTCGGCCGCCCGAGGCCAAGATGCCCCGCGCCCCAGGGTGTGGGAAGTCACGCCCCCAGGGCGCGGGAAGCCATGCCCCCAGAGCGTGGGAAGCCACGCCCCCAGGGCGCTGTTGCGCATGTGCGGCAGCAGCCCCGGCCGTGCGGCTTCCGTTGCCTCCTCCTCCTCCTCGGAGGCAGCCAGTGCCGTGCGGCTTCTGTTGCCTCCTCCTCCCGCGACCGGAAGGAGGGCCCGAGGAGGTGGACGGAAGCCACGTGGCACCGGCCCCGCGGATTCCGTCGACACCTCGCGGTTTCCTTTCGGTCGCAGGAGGAGGAGGCGGCGGCGGACGGAAGGCACGCGGCACTGCTCGTGGGGCTTCCATCCGCCGCCTCCTCCTTCTCCCGCGACCGAAAGGAAGGCGCGAGGAGGAAGGGAAGTCCCGCCCTCCTCCTCGCACCCTCCTTTTGGTCGCGGGAGGTGGAGGAGGCGGTGGACGGAAGCCCCACGAGCAGTGCCGTGAGCCTTCCATCCACCGCCTCCTCCTGCGACCGAAAAGAAGGCGCGAGGAGGAGGAAGGGAAGTCCCGCCCTCCTCCTGGCCGCCTGGGCCGCCCCCTTGCAAAGGAAGGAGGCGGCCAGGAGGAGGAGCAGGAAGGGAAGCCCGCAGGTGGGCATGCGTGCGCATGCATGCATGCTCGCCGGCGGGGCAGAGCTTCCCTTCCTCCTCCTCGCTGCCTCCTTCCTTTGCACGGGGGCGGCCCCGGCGAGGGGAGGGCGCCATTCCCGCCTCCCCGCCCCCTCGCAGCGCGCTCCCCCCACCCTCTCCCGAGGGATGATGACTCTCTCAGGAGAGGGCGGGGGGAAAGCGATGCGAGGGGGTGGTTTAAAAAAATTATGTTTTCGGGGGGCCGAATCCGCTGCCCCTCAAAACCTGCCACCCGAGGGCATGGCCTAGTCTGGCCTTATGGGTAATCCGGGCCTGGCTGTGTGGAAGGGTTCTCAGACAGCATAATGGGGATTTTTAAAACTTTAAACAACCTAAAATCTTTTTTATTTTCAAAATAGAATTTGTGGAGTGCTAGGTGTCCCAATACTCCACACCATGACCTTGGGAACTGCATGCAACCCACAGGCTGCATTTTCCCCATATCTGCCCCCAGTTGTTATATATATTCATTAATGATCATCGATATGTTATCAGCAAAGTATAGCAATGATCTTTCTCCATAAGCATTTTTTTGCAAATAATGTATGAGTCTCGTTCCCCACTGGCAAGAAGGCTGATATTTTTCTTCAGGGCTATAATGAGACATACACTGAAAGGAGTGGTTCAAATGTTCAACTTGTGCAATTGATCTAGGCCCCTCCCAAGTCAAAGGCCCAGTGGTGAGACTTGATTCTATTTCTTTCCCAGTCATGTCTCTGAATCTACCCAGTCTTCTACTGCTACCTGGGGACTTCTGAGCATGCCTTGTAGCCTGTGAGTACTGAACATGCCTAGTGAGTTGTTGTTGCTGTTGTAATATGCCTTCAAGTCATTTCCAATTTATGCTGATCCTAAGGGGTTTTTTTGGAACTCAGAGTCTTGTCATCCTGTGAATTTCAATGGCAGAGTGAAGAATTGAATCTTGGTTTGCACAATCATAGCTCAATGCTCAAACCACTACATCAAACCACCTTGTCACACGGCCACCAAAAAAGGTGGACATTGCTTGGCTTCATTGCAGGGTGTGAGGAAGCCACCACCGCAGGCTCATTGCCTGGCTCCTCCGGCTGTTGATTCAGCCTCCTATGTTGACACGGTGGTGTGCTGGTTCCGCCTCCTTTCACCAATGGAGCTGGTGCAAAATTTGATGGGTGGCCATGGGGACCATAGGTGACCAGGGCTAGATCAGCGCATGGCGCCAATTTCAGCCCCCTGTGATGAGGTCTAGAGTTTCTCAAACTGTGCTCGTCCAGATATTTTGCACTTTGGCTCCCACAATTTCTAACAGCTGGTAAGGTGACTGGGATTTATGGGAGTTGAAGTCCAAAACACCTGGAGGAGCACAGTTAGAGAAACATTGCACTACATCATGCTGGCTTCCTGTGAAACAAGGAAGGAAAAAAATATTCTACTGGTTGTTGGCTACCAAAGGACAACAGTTGATAAAATTACAAGTAGTCCAACGGGTGGCAGCCAGATTACCAACCGGAGCTACATACAGGGAGCATACCACCCCCCTGTTGTGTCAGCTCCATTGGCTGCCTGTCCAATTCTGAGCTCAATTCAAAGTGCTGGTTTTGACCTTTAAAGCTCTATACGGTTCTGGCCCAGCTTACTTGTCCGAACGCATCAGCCTCTATGTCCCACCTCGTAATTTAAGATCACCCGGAGAAGCCCTGCTCTCAAACGAGGTTGGTGGGGACGAGGGAGAGGGCCTTCTCGGTGGTGGCTCCCCGCCTGTGGAACGCGCTTCCAAGCGACATACAATCAACACCACCCCTCTTAGCATTCAGGAAAAAAGTGAAATCTTGGCTGTGGGACCAAGCATTTGCACATTAGCAGAATACAGCACTTTGGACTGGATTTGTAACAGCAAGTTGATGGATATGGCTCAATGCTCCTGTTATGGACGAAATATTGTTTTTAACTTAAGAGAATGTGTATGATGTGTTAATGTTAATTGTATTTCAATGTGTTTTAATGCTGTATGTTTTTGGTTTTATATTGTATTTATGTTGGCATCGAATTGTGCCTTTTGTTAGGCCGCTTAGTCCCCCCTCGGGGGTAGAGAAGAGCGGGGTAGAAATGTTGGAAATAAATAAATAAATAAAGCTATCAGAGGAATGTCAGGAGTAATCCTGAAACAAGTCACCAGATATATGCACCCAGGAGTACAGCATTCTGACAGCTTGTCCATATCACAAAGACATCCTGTTATTACTCTCAATTACAGCAGATCCATTGATGTAATTAGATTTACCTGTGTGTTGGCTCAACATTCAACAATTGATCCAATCATTCTGCTGTAGCTGGGATGAACTCATAGAATTAAATTATGCCCAAACTTTAGTGAGGTATATTATTGAAATGAACCAACAGTTCTAAAATATTAATATAGGTGGACTTGGTACCTGAAAATAGTGAAGAGTAGAGACATCACACTGACAATGATGATCCACATTTTTAAAGCAATGGTATTCCCCGTATTAACCTACGGATGTGAGACCTGGACCATAGGGAAGGCTGAGCGAAGGAAGATAGATACTTTTGAACTGTGGTGTTGGAGGAAAGTTCTGAGAGTGCCTTGGACCGCGAGAAGATCCAACCAGTCCATACTTCAGGAAATAAAGCCCGACTGCTCACTGGAGGGAAGGATATTAGAGGCAAAGATGAAGTACTTTGGCCACATCGTGAGAAGATAGGAAAGCTTAGAGAAGACAATGATGCTGGGGAAAATGGAAGGAAAAAGGAAGAGGGGCCGACCAAGGGCAAGATGGATGGATGGTATCCTCAAAGTGACTGGCTTGACCCTGAAGCAGCTGGGAGAGGTGACGGCTGACAGGGAGCTCTGGCGTGGGATGGTCCATGAGGTCACAAAGAGTCAGAAACTACTTTACAAATAAACAAGTAATGGAAACAATACTTTTTGGATTTCCAGACTCTCGTAGCCGTCAGGGCCACTAAGAATAGTAATTTAACCCTTAGTCATGTCAATCTGTATGACAATAGAAATACTGTTTTAGAGTTTTATTGCTTTTAGTGTTATGTAGCAGCATCGTGTGCATTTTGTAAACCACCCTGAGCCAATCGGAAAGGGCGGTATATAAATTGAAACAATAAATAAATAATAAAAACACTTCTCTTCCTTGCTCTGTCAAGTGTTTAGCTGGAGGCTGTATTAAAGAAACAGATGGGAGGAAATGCAGTCAGTTGCATGCACTCAATCACACTGCACCATCCAGCCACATTTCTCTTATTGGCCTGTCTGTTGTGTCTCGCTAAGTATGGGCATAATGCCTTCCCGATAAATTGTTCTATAATGGGTGAGCTGTCAGGGAGCTACACTGCTGTGCCCATGAGGCTTTTCTCCCATTTCCTTCCTCTTTTCGATACACCTTCAGATTACTCCTCGCATTCTTTGTATCGTTGTACTCAACACCGTGCTAGAATAGCCAGGGGTTGTCTTAGCACAGCAGAACCTGCTTGCATTTCTCCTCTTGGGGGAAAATAAAGATTGATGAGTTCTTCCCCAAAGTGACTTCTAAGGAGGTGTCACTGACAGGAATTTCCTGGATGAAGTCCGTAAGGGAGAGAGACTGTGTAACTTCTCAGCAGTAGAAATGCCACTTGTGGTCTCCAGTGTAGCTAATAAAAGGAAAAGAAATGATTGCGTGGAGGGAAACCATTTATTTCACAGGTCTGTGGGCAAGGAGAAGGCTGGATGTTGCTTTACCTTCGCGCTTGTCCTCCGCCGAGAACACAGAATTTGCGGTGATGAATGCTTCCTTCTGCCATGTGAAGAGCATGAAGTGGCATATTCTGTCCCTTTGCAGCTGCTTGTCCCCTCTTCCCTAAGAAAACAAATGACAGCTCCCTTTAGTGTCATCTTTTTCGCCTCCTTTTTTTAATAAAAAAAAAGACTTTTCTCTCAGAGATTTATTGCAAGAGCTTTGTGAGAGATTTGTAGCAAGCAGTACTCAGCCTGTAGTCTTACATCCTCACTCAGTGCCACAACCATAACTCTCCCAGAGTGGAATGATAGAACCTCGCGATGGCTAATAATGTATTATGATGATACTGTCTGGGCAAGAAAGATGGCACTCAGGTTTTCGGTGCCTCATTTGGGTTATGCGCAACTTTTCTCTTGCGAGGCTGAAACAAATGGTGTTGTCCTAGATAAGACCAAGGAAATTAAGCAATAACAAATAAATTAAAGTAATAGCACTTGCTTGTCACCAACAGGCATGTCTTTGCTAGAGACTGAATTGAGTTAGGAGCAGCATACTGAAGTCTTTTGAAAAATGTATTCGTTCTTAGAATTTTAAATCTTGTCAGTCTCATAATGCCAGATAGTGAAATGTCAGACAGGTTCTTAGTAGTCTGTTCTCTAATTGCCATAATGTGGACTTTGCCTCTCCCAGTCTAGTTGACACCCTGGTATGACGAAGGGCCATGCTGGTCTACTGATGATGGAAATATGTGTTTCCATCGTCAGTTGAGAGTCCAGAGTGACACTGAGGCTCTTAACAGCTGATGACGGACATAGTGTCGCGCCGTCCAGGGTTGGAAGCTGAACCCCACCCGTACCCGGACGACCCAGCCACAGGATCTCCATCTTAGCCGGATTCACCTTCAACCTACTGGCTCGCAGCCATCCAGTAACGGCTTCAAGGCAACGATGGAAATTATCGGGTACGGATCCGGGCCGGCCCTCCATCCCCAGAATGAGCTGTGTGTCATCTGCATATTGGTAGCACTCCAACCCAAAGCTATGTACCAGCCGAGCAAGTGGTAGTACATAGATGTTAAATAATAGAGGGGAGAGGATTGCCCCCTGGGGCACCCCACAAAGTAGGGGAGTGCCCCCGGAGACAACCTCGCCCCTCCTCACTCGCTGAAGCCGGTTCTGAAGGAAGGAGGACAGCCATTTAAGGACTGTTACCCTCACTCCAGCCCCGGCAAGGCGGTGGGTCAATAGATCGTAATCGACAGTGTCAAACGCTGCTGTGAGGTCCAATAACACGAGCAGCGCCGACCTGCCCTGGTCGAGCTGGCAACGCAGCTTGTCTGTGATGGCTACCAGGACCGTCTCCGTCCCATGCCCTGAATGAAAGCCGGACTGGAAGGGGTCTAGCCAAGTTGTGTCATCTAGGAAGGTCTGCAGCTGCTCCATTGCTGCCCTCTCAACCACCTTGCCCAGGAACGCTAAGTTGGATACTGGGCGGTAGTTGGAAGGGACTGTGGGATCTAATCCTGGCTTCTTCAGCAATGGAGTGACCACTGCCTCTTTCAAACCCTCTGGAAACACTCCTTGCTCAAGGGAGGTGTTAACTAGTCTCGACAGAGGGTCTCGTAACCCCTCCAGGCAAGCTTTCACAAGCCAGGAGGGGCACGGATCGAGGGAGCAAGTGCAGAAACTATCGGACGAGTTGCAGAAACTATCCTATCAACAGCTTCTGCGTCCAGTGGCTGAAACCGGTCGAAGGTGGGCCGGGCAAGAGGCCATGGAGTCTCAAGTTCACTCACTGTATCAATTGTGGCTGGAAGGTCCTGGCGGAGGGCCGAAATCTTGTCCGCAAAAAAGCTCTGAAAAACCTCGGCTGAAAGGGCCTGATCATCATTGTTTAGGATGGTAGGGACTATCGTCAAAGATCTAATTACTCTGAATAATTGAGCCGGGCGTGAGCTGGCGGACGCTATCAAGGCCGCATAATATGAATTTTTCGCCGCCTTGATAGCTTGCTCATAAGCATCCATAAATAGCTTATAAGCTGATTGCGAGCCTCCGTCACGGAGTCTCCTCCACATGCTCTCTAGCCGTCTCTTCTCTTGCTTCATCGATTGTAACTCCTCGGTAAACCAAGGTGACCGATTTCGGCGGGTTTGGAGAGGGCGTCTAGGGGCAATCTCCTCGAGAGCATTGGACAGTTCCCTATTCCAGATGTTAACTTGCTCATCGATGGAAATGCTGACAAACTCCAGATCCTTCAGAGCATTCAGGAACCTGGTTGGTTCCATAAGTCTCTTTGGGCAAACCCAAATTTGTTCGGCGCCCTTACAGGGCAGGGGAGCCAGCTCAATCTGGATTCTCAGGGCACAGTGATCTGACCATGGCACCTTGATATATGGTGGATGGTTTTAATGGAATTGTATGAAAGTTATATGGATTGAGTCTATATAGTCTAGAGATGCCATCCTAAGATGAAGCCTGGAAAACTACAAGAAGAAAGTGGACTGTAATTAAAAGTTGCTGAACTGCTGACATTGATGACCTGAGACAACGATTAACTGTTGAACTTTTGGTAAAAAAACAACATGTTTACATTATTAGAGACAATGGCTCTTTACGTTAAGAAAATGTTTACAAGGTTCCTCACGTTAAGAAGAAAGTCAACACGAGGCTCCTTACGTTTACCAACAATTAAGCAAAGTCAACATCTACCAGGAACTGAGATAATGCCAGGATGTTTCAGGCTGGACAAACATCTATCATTCATTTCAACTTTGGAACAACACCAATAACAAAAATTGCTATATAAGAGACCTTATTACAATTCCAAAATTGTGGCAGACCGGAGGAGTCTGACCCACCCACCACTCTTCTCCTTGGGAAGGATGTACCTTTGGTGTACCTTTGGGAGTGGCAGATCTGGAACACACTCTGGTCACTTATTTATTTATTTATTTATTCAATTTTATATACCGCTCCTCCCTGCAGGCTCGGGGCGGTTTACAACAATCAATTAAAATACATGTAGCACACAACATACAAGTTCATAAAATATAGTTAACCATTAAAACATTTGTCGGATAAGGCATGGTCAGCGCTGAGGCTTAGTTAAAGGCAAGCCTAAACAAGGTCGTTTTACATACCCTCTGGAAGGGAGCTAGCTTTGTGATGGCGCGAACATCGTCCGGCAACGCGTTCCACAGCAGAGAAAGCTCGCTGTCTGGTCACTGATAGATGGCAGGAGTGGACTGATGGAACTGTCAGGAGATTTTGTTCTTCTGAACATAGTGGTCTCGGGGGAACATACGGGGTGAGGCGGTCCCTCAGGTACACTGGCCCTAAACCATACAAGGCCTTAAAGCTCAACACCAACACCTTGAACACAATCTGGTGCTCTATTGGCAGCCAGTGCAACTGCTGCAGGATAGGAGTGATACACTCTCTCGCCGGTGCTCCCACCAGCAATTGAGCGGCAGCATTTTGCACCAGCTTGAGCTTCCGGATTGTTGACAAGGGAAGGCCAATGTAGAGGGCATTACAGTAGTCTAGCCTTGAGATGACTGTTGCCTGGATCACCATGGCTAGGTCATCCCTGGATAGGTAAGGTGCCAGCCACCTAGCCTGTCGGAGATGGTAGAATGCTATTCTGCTGACTGTGGAGACCTGGGTCTCCATGGACAGCAGTGGATCCAACTGGACCCCCAGACTTGCTCCTTTTCCAATAGGAAGAGGAAGGAGTGCGATTTTGGAGTCATGATATGTTTGCAGGGAGTCAGTTTCTGCCGTAAAGGGAAACAGGGATCTGATCCTTGACATTGTTCTTAGGAAAAGAGGGTACATTTTGGAAGTTTTGGAACTGTGCACTGGCAGGCTGCAGGGAAAGCAGGGTCTGGCTTAAGCAGATGCTTCCCCAAGGAGGGAGAAAGGATATGGTAATATTTGGATGTATGTATGTATGATGAATGAATGTGTATGGGTAATGTGAATGCTGAGTAAAAATGTAATTCCCCTTTGTTTGTTAACCAATGTAACTGTAGGTTGTTTGTGAATTCAATGTAGTTACATAGAATCTGTATGTCTAAATGTTGTTCTGATACCCTTTCTCTAACTGGAAAATTGCAATAAAAAGAACCTATGCTTTAAAGTTATTGAAAAGTTATTCATAATATCACCAAAATACAAACATCAAGATTTCCTATGATTCAGCCATGGCAGTTAAAGTGGAGTCATAGTAGTATATCTCTGTATTGTGAAATGACCAGAACTGAGAACAACAATACAGCAGGTGCCAAGGAGTCAGAAAGAACTCTTCAGAACCTAGGAGAGCTACCAAATGGTAATAAGAGATAGAAACCGTGTGTGTAGCTATCCAAATATTGCTGTCTGAGTGTCACATCCAGAAGATGATGTTGCAGTAGTTGCATCAGGGTTGGACTTTTGGGGCAGAGACCGAAAGTGGCACGTGGCAGAATGATCAGGCATTGGACTAGCACAGGGCTGTCCAACTTCTACCGGACCTGTGGCCGGAATTCCAGTTACTGATGACCTGGGGGGCCGAAGGGTCTGCCTCCGCCCCCGGCTCCGCCCCCTCCCCGGCTCCACCCAGGCTCCGCCCCTCCCTGGCTCCACCCCTGCCCCGCCCTCCCCGGCTCCACCCTCCCCCGCCTTGGAGGTGTCTGTGGAGGACACCGGGGCTTTGACTCTGGAGATAGAGATGAACACCAAAATCCCAGTCTCAAGTCCCAGTCCCTGCTTTGAACTGGATTATATTGCAGTGTGGACTCAGGGCCCTTCACACAGCCATATAACTCAGAATATCCAGGAAGGAAACCCCACAAAACCTGCTTTGAACTGGATTATATTGTAGTGTGGACTCAGGGCCCTTCACACAGCCATATAACGCAGAATATCCAGGCAGGAAACCCCCACATAACCTGCTTTGAACTGGATTATATTGCAGTGTGGACTCAGGGCCCTTCACACAGCCATATAACGCAGAATATCCAGGCAGGAAACCCCACATAACCTGCTTTGAACTGGATTATATTGCAGTGTGGACTCAGGGCCCTTCACACAGCCATATAACGCAGAATATCCAGGCAGGAAACCCCACAAAACCTGCTTTGAACTGGATTATATTGTAGTGTGGACTCAGGGCCCTTCACACAGCCATATAATGCAGAATATCCAGGCAGGAAACCCCACAAAACCTGCTTTGAACTGGATTATATTGTAGTGTGGACTCAGGGCCCTTCACACAGCCATATAATGCAGAATATCCAGGCAGGAAACCCCACAAAACCTGCTTTGAACTGGATTATATTGCAGTGTGGATTCAGGGCCCTTCCACACAGCCATATAACCCAGAATACCTGCTTTGAACTGGATTATCGGAGTCCACACTCATATAATCTGGTTTAAAGCAAATAACATGGGATTTTATTCAGATGTGTGGAAAGGAAGGCAAATAAGAAGCCAGGGCCCTTCCACACAGGCCTATAACCCTGAATGATAAGGCATAATATTCATTCTGCCTCTGCTAATAATAATAATAATAACAATAACAACAACAGGTTCCTGGAGTAGGAGACCTCCAAGGGCCATCCAGGGCCATCCAGTCCAATCTCCTTCTGCCATAAGGGGAAAACACAATCAAAGCATTCCTCACAGATGGCCATTCAGCCTCTGATTATAATAATAATAATAATTACAATGGGTTCCTAGAATAGGAGACCTCCAAGGGCCATCCAGTCCAATCTCCTTCTGCCATAAGGGGAAAACACAATCAAAGCATTCCTCAGCCATGTTGAATCAAACCTAAACTCTCCTGAGAGCAACAGAAAGTACTGAACCTTGAGTTTGGGAGTTCTCCTCCATCCAGAGAGCACTGTGGACTCAAATAATGATGGATCAGGACCAAACTTGGCACGAAGCCTCAGGAGAGGAGGAAGCCGGAAAGGGAATGAATGAGCACCCCCCCCTGCTCCGAACTCGGCCCCGCCCCTTTTTCGCTCTGGCCACGCCCCCTCTCACTCGTGCACTCTCTCTCTCCTTCCCTCTTTCCTTCAGGTGGTAGAAGGGGGAAGGAATGAAAGGGGGAAAGAGAGAAAGAAGGAGGGAGGGAGAGGGAGGGGGGAGGGAGGGAAGTAGGAGGAGGAGGAGGAAGAGAGCCTGCTCCTCCTCCCTGCCCCGCCCCACACCCCCCCACCTCGAAAAAAAATAAATAAAAAATATTCCGAAAAATATTCCAAAAAAATATTAAAATTTTTTTAAA
Organism: Anolis apletophallus; assembly: GCA_030556195.1. NCBI lineage: Eukaryota > Metazoa > Chordata > Lepidosauria > Squamata > Anolidae > Anolis > Anolis apletophallus. The sequence goes on along the minus strand of JARBWK010000006.1, from coordinate 128,332,445 downwards.
AAAAATCTTAAAAGGCAGATATCTTGCAGGAGGGTAGGGGGCCGTGGGGAAGGGGTTGGGGGCCGTATACGGCCCGGGGGCCGCCAGTTGGACAGCCCTGGACTAGCACATCATGTTTTGAAAAGTACTGCACATTATCATTCAAAGAACTCTTCTTCCTACTGAGTTGGGAGATGAATGCGACCACTAATGTGATTCTGCCATTTCCTGTCACATACAGCTCCCAACTAAAAACACTCAGACATTTCATCAATAAACTACAGACCATTCTGGAAAACAGTCTTGCCTCTCAAATACTCTCGGTGGCAAGCTTTTACTTATTTACAGAACTCAACCCAATATCAAACAATTACTTATGTACAGGACAATAGGCAATAAGATGAGGAAATAGATCTTGTCCTTACCACAAACTCAGATACCAACTCTGTGCTACATTTACTTGCAAATGTCATCACAGTACTATATCACATCACCATAATATTAGAGGTACTTTCACTTTCTCATCCGCTAATGTGAAATATGCCATTTTGTGTCAACACTGCCCTTCAGCACTCTCTATTGGATAAACATGTCTATGTGACAGAGAATAAATGGACATGAATAAGAAATTAGGAAGGGGTATATACAAAAACTAGTTACAGAACATTTCAGTATTTTAGGGCATTCCAACTTGGACCTCTGAACAGTAGTCCTTGAATAATAAAAAACAGCAAAGGAAGGTTGAAAAAGGAAGCAGAACTGTAATATATTCACAGAAACAATGGTTTCCTGGCACACTACACATATTTGAATCATAGAATTATAGAGCTGGAAGAGACCACAAGGGCCAGCTCTATAATTCTCCCCCAGCCATGCAGGAACACACAAACAAAGCAATTCCAACAGATGGCCAACTGCTTGAATATCTCCAGAGAAGGAGACTGCATCACACTAAATAACACCACAGCCAATTTGCCACATTTCTTTTCCAGTTCCCAGCCAACATCATACTACGTTCCAATAACTTCCTCCACCATTAATATGGTTAGACACTCCTCTTAGCATTATGCAACACCTTTCCTCCTACCTTTCTCCATCAATGAATAACAACAAAACAGATAAGTCTCCATGTGCTTGTAGATGGTTTACGTTCTATCAAAATCCTGAATGAGTGTTTAATTCTGTAAAAAATACATTAACATGTATACACTGAAAAGGTTTTAAATCTTAATTTATCGATACTAATATAATGTTATTAGTATATTTTACTATATTACATACACTCATAGAGTTAGAAGGGATTCTACCATGGTATTGAGGGAGAACAGACAGGAAGGAAGGAGAGAAGAAAGGAAGGAGGGAAAAAGGGAAGGAATGAAGGAGGGAAAAGGGGAAGGAAGGAAAGAGAGAAGGAGGAAGGGAAAGAAGGAAAGAGGTAGCAAAGGAAGGAAGAAGAGAAAGTCGAAAGGAGAGAAAAAGTAAAGGAAAGGCAGGAAAGAGGTAAAGAAGGAAGGGAGGAGAAAAGGAAATAAAAAGTGAAAGAAGAAAAGAAACAGGGAGGGAAGAAAGGAGATGAAAAAGTAGAGAAAGGGGAGGGAATGAAGGAAAGAGCGAAGGAAGGATGAAACCAAAGACTGAAAGAAGGAATAAAAGAAAGAGGTAGAGAAGGAAGAAAGGAGAGAAAGGGGAAGGGGAAAAGGGGGGGAAGGAATAGGTAGGTACCTCTCTTTCATAATGGTCCAGATATCGACCTCTACTTCGGAAATTTTTACTATAGGCCACAGCAATGCGTGGCAGGGCACAGCTAGTGATTCTATAAGTGTTGTGGTTTAAACTAATGGAGGAGGCCTTAATTCTCCTGACAGACATCCAAACATGCATTCACTGGACAAAGAGTGACATGCGCATGGGTCAGTGGCACAATAGTAATGGGAAGGGGCTTCAATGGTTCTCTCCCTGTTCCTTCCCCTGATTCTGCTCCCTCCATCAGCCCCAGAGACCTGATGTCCACCCATTCCTTCTCCCAACCAAGCCCCTTTCCTCACATTCAAGTGTGACTGACTGATGCCAGGAACATACATGCCCTTCCTGCCCCATTTCTGATTCCCTTCCCACCATCTCGCCTGGGTATGACTGATGAGCAAAGTGTGCATGTCCTCCTTTCTCCCTGCCCCACATCCACTTCCCAGCATTGAATATATACCTACCATCCAACAGCCTCCCCATTGCACTCTGATCCTGATTTGAGGTGCAGGGTACATTTTTATCTACAAATAACTGGGAATTTTTTTATTTAAAAAACTGTTTAAAAATACTTAAGCATCTAAAAAGACATGCTTTACTTTCAAAATGTAGAAACGCTGTGTGTTCCAACTGTGCCAGGATTGAGGTAAGGACGAATTAATTTACCCATCTGGTTTCAGCCTAAGTCTACCTCTTTAGTTACACACTTTACATTTATTACAAGCATACAAAATAAGTGCATACATTTTAAAGAGGATGCTTGGGGAAGAAGCACTCAGTCTTACGAAAGGTGTTAAAGCTAATTCTGGAGAGGTGATGCCACTTGCTATTAGCACTTAAGGCTTCTTCTCCATGATTCAGCCTCACATGGAAATCTGTTCTATTTAGGTTGAGTGTAAAAAAAAAATCAGTCATCATGTCATCTGGCTTTTATGTATTTCCCACTGCTCTGTATTTATAGAATAGCTATAATACCACTCTGTCTTCTTGTTATGATTCAGGTGCATTTCTGATAGGATTGATTGAATTATTCTGCCATACGGCCTGATAAAACACTTGTTCGATGTGTTTCAACCTGGCTGTATACTCATAAGTCCCATTAAACAAGCCACAAACCAGTCAACAATAAGGAACAGGGCAAGATCAAGCTATGAAGAACCCATCCAGGTGAAGAAAGCAAGGAGGGGCGGGTGTAATTTGAATGCAAGACTCATCTTTTCTGGCTAGCCTTTGATTACTAGGCCAGAAATCTGTTTTAAGCTAGTTTAATATGTATGCTTTTACCTCTGTGTGTTTTACCTGATTGTAAGCCGCTCCGAGCCCTCGGGGAGTGGCGGCGTACAAGTCCAAATAATAAATAAATAAATACTGTCCAGACATGTATACATCTATATGTTTTAGTTTCAAAAAATCACCCCAAAAACGTGGGTTGACTTATCCATGGGGGTATGTGACTACTTTATGTTAACTCCTATAAAAAAGGAACCACTCCCTTCTCTGAGAACAAAGGCGAAAGGCAAGAGCTTCATCCATCCCAGGATAACCTAAAATAACTACTCTGTCCACCATGGCAATAATTGTGGCCTTTTTGAATGTCTGGGTGGGAATATTTATTTATTTATTTATTCATTCATTCATACTTGTTCGCCGCCCTTCCCAATGGCTCGGGGCGGCTCACAACATATTCATAAAACAGTAGAACATAGCAAAATTAAAACCACAGTTAAAACATCAGATAAAAGGCACAATAAGCCACACATTGGAACAATGCGGCACAAGAGGTAGAACAGGATGGCGACACGCAACAGAGACTACAATTCATCCAACTCCGAAAGCCTGCTGGAACAGCAAAGTCTTGCAGGCTTTCCTAAATGGGAGGATGTTCTGGATGGCGCGAACGTCGGCGGGCAACGAGTTCCAAAATGTTGGAGCCATGATCGAAAAAGTCTGGCGATGGGTTGCGGTCAGGCGAAATGTCTTAGGGCTAGGAACGACCAGGAGGTTATGTTCTTCAGAACGCAAAGATCTGGTGGGATGATGATACGGGATCCAGGCACTGGCCCCAGGCCTGTATCGTTGTTTTATTGTGTACCTGCATTTTGTGATCCGCCCCGAGCCTGCTGGGAGGAGTGGAATATAAGACCGAATAATAAATAAATAAATACATAAATAAATAAATAAAAGTCAGAACTAATACTTTGAAGGTGATCCGGCATTCTATGGGTAGCCAGTGCAGTTCGCACAGAATAGGCGTGATGTGAGAGCTTGCCGAACTCCCCGGAAGGAGACGGGTTGCAGCGTTCTGCACCAGCTTAAGTGTCCGGATCACCAACAGAGGAAGGCCAATGTACAGAGCGTTACAGTAGTCTAACCTCGAGATGACCTTAGCTTGGACTACTGTGGCCAGGTCGCGATGGGACAGGCAGGGGGCCAGCTTCCTTGCCTGGCGAAGGTGGAAAAACGCCACTCTGCTGGCAGTGGAGACATGAGCCTCCATCGACAACAGAGGGTCCAGGGTTACCCCAAGGCTCTTAACGGATGACGACGGACGTAATGTCACGCCATCCAGGGTCGGAAGCTGAACATCCCTACCGCCCGGGCGACCAAGCCAAAATGGTGGTAGCCAAGGGTAGCTTCCTCCTGAGAAAACACTAGCATTTCCCCTCTCCATTGAATGACCCTCTATTTATTCATGGTCTATATCAAAATCCATAATTCTGCCCTTGACTTATACACTTATATATATGGTAAGTTAGTTTTTGCTGGCTGCCTAATTGGTATTCAACCTCATTACGATTTGAAAAAAATCAGATATTGGGACATTCCCAAATCTTTATCTATACCTGCATTTCACACTAACATCCACCCCGTACCAGTTTTACTTACCTAACTTTCTCCTATGGAATCCTAGGATTTTTTAGTTTGTAGATGGACCTAAGGCCCTTCCGCACAGCCATATAACCCAGACTATAATGGCAGGAAATCCCACATCTGCTTTGAACTGGGTTATCCGAGTCCACACAGCCATATATTCCAGTTCAAAGCAGATAATGTGGGATTTCATTGAGCTGTGCGGAACGGGCCTTAGACTTCTCTGCAGAAAGGCATGTCAACTCTCTGGTGGAAAATTCTCCCCAAACTACAAATGGTGTGATATCATAGGGCAGAATCATGTCAATGAATGTGGTAGGACTGTATAGTGCAGATACCAATGATGAGTAAAGCCAATGATAAGGACTTGTGAGAATTAAAGTATAAAGTTGTGGTTCCCAAACTTTGTTCCCCCAGTTAGTTTCACCAACATAAATATTGGGAGTCAGGTTCAACACATCTGGAAGACTGAATTACAGGAAGTGCATAACATCCCTATTAAAGCAGCTCCACTGGCTGCTGATAAGTTTCCGGTCCCAATTTAAGATGCAGGTTATGACTGTCAGGCCTCAGCCAGAGCAGTTCAATAATCAGCTTGGCTTTGGGCTGCCATAGCGACAAGGAGCCAGCAGAGGGGGGTGGGCCTAAGTCTGGGAGGAGGGAGGGAGTTTACCAGAAGGGTTTTCTCTCAGCGTTGTGGCGGAAAGCTCAGATTCCTCTTTGCTCTGCCTGGAGTAAGGCTGAATAAAGCTCAATTCCTCTTGTTAACTACTTGAGTGAGTGTGCCATTATTTACAGACCTACCGGGCCTGACATAAAGAGGAATCTGAACAACAATGGGTTTATCCCAGTCTCAGTGCTGGTGAGAACCCAACCCAACTATGGAGAAGGTCTGTGCTTCAAGGCGCGGAGAGGTACGACCTCCCTCTCAGAGGAGAGGGGTTTTGGCCGCGAAGAAGCAGCGGCGACAGAGGCCTGCGAAGCAAAAGGCCCCACCCGGGAGAATGGAGTCGGCATTCCCCATGGCCTCAGGATGGAAACTGTGGGTGTCTGGTTGGAACCAGAGGAAGATCGGAGTCCATGCCGTACTGGATGGGAGACCCCCGGTAAGGTGGATGTAGCCGAGGCTATGCGGCAAGCTTTTGGAAACCCCCAGAGGCGGTTCCCGGATTTGGTGCGGCGGATGCAGGGGGAAGAATGGGATACTGACTCATTCCCTGAGGATGAAGGAGAAGAGCCCTTCATTCCCCTATATCCCCTGTGAGGGATCCGCAGCTTGGTTGGAGCCAGCAGCCCTGAGGAGGAGTGAAAGTTCCGGCCCTTCCCGGAGCCTTCACGTAAGCTCAAGCGCCGGCGGGGCAGGAGGGGAAGGAAAAGCGAATGCAGCCTTCAGAGGTGCTGAAGGGCAGTTTGCCTGACCCCATCCTGTGTGGCGACCTGAGCGAGGAGGAGGATGAAGGAGATCTGTGGTACCCCTCGAGTGACGACGAAGAAGAGGATGAGGACCCCGTGCGAGGAGACCCCCTCGAAGCAATCCCAGCCACCTACGGCTGCGATGTGTGTAGGTTGGGGACGGCGCATCCATGGGCAGTGATGTTCGCGGGCCACCTGGAACATGGCCCCGGGTGTGAGAGAGGACGCACGGCTCCCCGGGGAGGAGAGGCAAAGATGGACCCTGGAACGGCTGAGACAGAGATGGAGTGGAGAGTGAAAGCGCCTCCAACTGTGCTGACTCAAGGCCAGACCCAGTGATGGAGCTCTTGAAGGGCAAAGAGCCGGAGGAACCAACTCCCACAAGAGAGGCCGAAAAGGCTGTGGGACCTGCGATGCCTGAGCTCCCCAAGATCGAGTGGGTGAGCTACGAGGACTTTTGGAACGACAGCGAAGATGAGGAGGAGGAGGAGGACGCCGCGCAAGGAGGCCCCTTTGAGGCAGTCCCAGCCATTTATACCTGCAACCCGTGGGCAGTGATGTTCGCAGGCCACCTGGAGCAAGACCCCGGGTGTGGAAGTGGACACTCGGCTCCCGTGGAGGAGCGGCTGCAGAGATGGCCCAGCGACGCCCTCGGGAACGGCTTGAAGCAGATGCCGAGAAAGGGGACCTTACTCGACTACATGCTTGAAAGGGCCGCTCAAGTGGTTTGGGAAGAAGCCCCTGAAAGAGCCCAGCAGAGGAAGGGCGCCCGGCGGAAGAGGAGGAGGAAGAGAAAACCTCGCTCTAAACCTGGAAAGGCTGGGAGAACCCGAGCCGATCCTCTCGGCGAGGATGTGGGTATACTTGCCCCAGTAGCAAGAGGGGAAGCGGAGATGAGTGGCTGCCAGCCAGCAGAAGCGGCTATCGCAGAGCCAGAGTGTGGGGAAGAGGCAGAGACGGGCCCTGGAAGGGTTGATACAGAAGTTGGAGCAGAGGGAGAAAGCCCCTCCAACTGTGCTGATTTAACGCCAGACCCAGTGATGGAAAAGGTGGAGGGCAAGGAGCCGCTTTTCCTTTGTGCCAATGCAACTTTCCCTGGCCAGGAGCCAGCGGGGAAAGGCTGCCTGCTCCCTGAAAGTGCGGTCGCCTGGCCACAGGCTCAGCCAGTGGAAGAAGGGAAAAGGTTGGTGCAAATCCCGGCAGAGGAATCCACTGATCTGCCTGCAGCAACAGGAGGGGAAACTCGGGGTTTTGCGAAAAGCTGCGAGAAGAAGCCCCAGTATCTCTGTGTGAAACTGCTGGGCGAAACGAAACTGACAGGCAAAGAGGAAGGGTGTGCAAGTTCCCCCTCAGTTCAAGAGAGCACAGTAGAAAGTTCGGCTGAGCTGCCCCCCCCAGGAGAAGCATGGCACGGAGGTTGCAGAGCCCAGCAGCAAACCACCCGAACAGGCGATGACGAAGGTGGAGGCTGAGAGAGTGGCACCGCAACGAGAGAAGTCCGCACAGGAAGAAATCGTCCCGGAGTCCAGCCGGGGTGGCCGGGAGAATCTTCAGGAGGATTCAGCCAAGCTTTTTTCCGAAAAGAGGTCGGGTGAGCTGTGGGATGCTGAACCAGCGCATTGGGGGTCCGCCGTAGCAGTTGCAGCTTCTTGGCTGGGAGCCCTACGGGAATGGGAGAGTGTGCGGGCCGGGGAGTATCTTTTGGTTTCTGGAAAGAAAGGACTGGAAGAATGTACCCCGTTCCAGACTGATGAGAGTTCCCAGAGATGGACAGTAGTGTTTAAACTCCAGGCAGTAATGTCCAAAGCCGAGCTACAAGGGACTGTAGCAGCTGAAGGGTTCAAAATCGTTGACATGAACATTATCGGTGGAACATTAGTACTTGTCTATGCTGGGAAATATAGTTCTGAATGGTTGTGGGGTTTGGCCTGGAGGGACACGCGCTGTTAATTGGGGGAAGGTTGTTATATGATATGCTCCCTACGAAAGTGTTACATGTGATTGGAATAACATGAAGGGGATCCTCTGGTTTTAAGTGGGACGGATATAAAAGGAATGAAATGTATGACGCATTGGATTTCGAACGGCTAATGTAATTCTGTTCATGCAAAATAGAGACTGGTGTTTATTAATAGAGTTATGTGCATGATGAGATTAACTAAGTTAGAACCAAGCGAGAGATGAAATGCTTTCTTCAAAATGTGTAGTATAATTATCCATTTAAAAGGGTTAAGGATGGCTAATATGCCTTGCTTATGATGTTATGGATGCAGCAAGTTATGACCTGCTTAGTCAATTACTTTTTATGGCGTGATATATCGTTAGAAATGTTTAGTGCATATGTATCGCTTATTTTCTGATGGGGTTTGCAAATGTATTAAAATTACCAATTTGAGGGGGGTTTGTTAATGCTTTGCAACTGATTTACATTGTTATATAATTCCTCAATGCTCTGCAATGCAGTGTGATGTTGGGGGTCAGTTAGTTTTAATAGTTAAAAATGTATGCCAGTTATGAGATCAAGTATATTGTGTGCGTTATAATGTTAAATTCACTGCTATGTTATATAATAGTATTGGGGGGGGCGCCATTCCGAAGGGGGGCGTAATGTCAGGCCTCAGCCAGAGCAGTTCAATTAACAGCTTGGCTTTGGGCTGCCATAGCGACAAGGAGCCAGCAGAGGGGGGTGGGCCTAAGTCTGGGAGGAGGGAGGGAGTTTACCAGAAGGGTTTTTCTCTCAGCGTTTTGGCGGGAAAGCTCAGATTCCTCTTTGCTCTGCCTGGAGTAAGGCTGAATAAAGCTCAATTCCTCTTGTTAACTACTTGAGTGAGTGTGCCATTATTTACAGACCTACCGGGCCTGACAATGACCTTCAAAGCCCTAAACGGTTCAGCCCCACGTATCTTCATGATCGCGTCCTCCCCTATGAATTGGTGTGGGCTCTTAGATCCACCGGGAAGGCCCTCCTCTCATTTCCACCACTGTCACAGGCATGGTTGGTAGGGACAAGGGAGAGGGCCTTCTCGGTGGTGGCCCTCCAACTTTGGAAACCTTCCCCAGTGAGATTAGGCAAGCCCCCACACTATCCTCCTTTCGTAGGGATCTGAAAACCTGAATGTTCCAGCAAGCATTTGAGAACTAGTCGCTAATATAAATGCCCAGTCGCCAGCTAGTACTCTGTTCTCTGTACCTCATCTAATTCCCTTGCCCTGTGGTACGCTGTTTTGCACTATCCCATGCCCAATCCTTTTACAGCCTGGTCACGCCCATTTTAGTAATTCTGGTAATTGGTTTTTGTTTAACATTGTCTGATTGATCTTCAATGCTGCTGCTTTATTGTCTTATGTTTAATTGTGTTTTATTTGGATTTTTATATCTTACGAGGCTCCTATTTTAGTTGTGTTTTTGTTTTAATGGATTGTTTTGCTTTTTTGTATGTTGGACTTTCTGTTCCATATGTAAGCCACCCCGAGTCCCTTCAGGAAGATGGTGGCAGGGTATAAGAATAAAGTGATGATTATTTTATGACATAAAACCACAGTATGTCACAGCAAATGAAATCTATATGCTGGATTTTGTATCACAAAATCACAAAATTATTATTATTATTATTATTATTATGGTAACACTAAATATTTGATATATACAAGGAACAACAAATGTGTAGTATATCCAATATACATATAATCAATTTAGTAGCATATAATCAAATACAATTTAGTAATGCATCATCAGAATATCAACAGCATCACCCCGGAGGGTTCCTACCCTGTAGTGTCGTGAGTCCAGATAAGGGTATACAAGTCCAGGATAATTCAAATATTAAGACAGGGTAATAGGGAGGAAGTCCGGGGGAGTGAGGTCGAAAATGCCCAAGTAGACAGGGATGGTAGAAAACCGAGTTTAGGAGAAGAGTCGGTTGAGTAACTGGCAAAGCTGCAATGGTGATATATCCAAGTGGACTCCAAACCGCTCAAAGTATGCAGGCCGACGAGGATAACTCTGTACAATGGTACTAACTCCCGTTCAACCCGTAGAAGGAAGGGTCTTTTTCAAGGCCAATAGTAGCACATTAACTCAATCATGTAGGTGGTAAGGGCGTTTTCTGGAAAGATAAGTAGGGTTGACATAAACATTAATTCTAAAGTATTCAAATCCCATTCCTGCCCTACCTTTTGGTCGTAGGCTGGTGGAAATGTAAAGATACAGCTACAAGTATATGGTTTGGAACCCATGTGCTCCAGCATCATGAGATATATTAGGTTAAACCTGCCATTATCTATGTATTCATTATTAATTCTATTGATATCCTGCCTTTCTCTACCCCAAAGGGGACTTAAGGTGGCTTTACATATGGCAACTATTCAATGCCTTTGGACAACAAACAGTTAGAATCCATCACCAGATTGGATTGCCAGCTCTGCCTCAGCTTGGGTTTTTAATGGGTTTGGGTGATTGGCGATATGTTGGAACTACAGATTCAAGCTTCTCATTTAAAAACAATCAACCTTCAGAGGTAAAATAAAACAAATCAGGAAGGAAGTAAAGCATAAACCCTACCAAACACACAACTTCTAACCAAAAAGAAATCAATCAATTAGTCCATCACCAGATTGGGTTGCCAGTGAGTTCTTCAGGTTCTCCTAAAACAGCGTTTCTCAACCTGGGAGTCAGGACCCCTGGAGGGGGGTTGCGAGGGGGTGTCAAAGAGGTCACCAAAGACCATCGGAAAACACAGCAACTACACCTGCCAAATGTCTATTTTCCCAAAACCCCACCAGTGTTCACATTTGGGCATATAGAGTATTTGTGCCAAGTTTGGTTCGGATCCATCATTGTTTGAATCCACAGTGCTCTCTGGATGAAGGTGAACTACAACTCCAAAATTCAAGGGCAATGCTCACCAAACCCTTTTAGCATTTTCTGTTGGTCATGGGAGTTATGTGTGCCAAATGTGGCTCAATTCCATCGTTGGTGTTCAGAATGATCTTTGATTTTAGGTTAACTATAAATCCCAGCAACTGCAACTCCCAAATGACAAAATCAACCCCCCAACCCCACCAGTATTCACATTTGGGCGTATTGGGCATTTGTGTCAAATTTGGTCCAATGAATGAAAATACATCTTTCATATCAGATATCTACATTACAATTGATAACAGTAGCAAAATTACAGTTATGAAGTAGCAACAAAAATAATTTTATGGTCGGGAGTCACCACATGAGGAACTATATTAAGGGGTCGCAGCATTAGAAAAGTTGAGAAAATATAATGTGTTTCCCTGAAATCAGTCTGAGAAAAACAGGCTTGAGTTTAAACCTTCCAGAAATATGGGTCTGGCATTTTTTTTCCAGAATCTTAGATATGGCCAGAGCTTGGATATTTATTTTTGAAAAATAATTCATTTTCACAATTTCTTGTGGTGTCTAGGAAGTAACAGGTGGCCCTCATACTGTTATAAAACCAACATGTTACATTATTGTTTTCATTACTTGTAACTTCTTGTTACATGTTTTAATTTTTTTAATGGGATTATAAAACAATGGCACAAATCTTTTAAAATTCCTGTAAGAATGGTCACATCCCGAATAGATTACTGCAACGCACTCTACGTGGGGCTGCCTTTGAAGACAGTTCGGAAATTACAATTAGTCCAACGGGCGGCAGCCAGATTACTAACTGGAGCTACATACAGGGAGCATACCACCCCCTGTTGTGTCAGCTCCACTGGCTGCCTGTCCATTTCTGAGCTCAATTCGAAGTACTGGTTTTGACCTTTAAAGCTCTATATGGTTCTGGCCCAGCTTACTTGTCCGAACGCATCAGCCCCTACGTCCCACCTCATAATTTAAGAACATCTGGGGAGGCCCTGCTCTTGCTCCCGCCAACTTCTCAAACGCGGTTGGTGGGGACGAGAGAGAGGGCCTTCTCGGTGGTGGCTCTCCATCTGTGGAACGTGCTTCCAAGCGACATACAATCAACACCATCCCTCCTAGCATTCAGGAAAAAAGTGAAATCTTGGCTGTGGGACCAAGCGTTTGCACATTAGCACAATACAGCACTTTGGGCAGGATTTGTAACAGCAAGTTGATGGATATGGCTCAATGGTCCTGTTATGGACGAAATACTGTTTTTAACTTAAGACAGTGTGTATGATGTGTTAATGTTAATTGTATTTTAATGTGTTTTAATGCTGTATGTTTCTGATTTTATATTGTACTAGCTTGGGGACCCGGCGGTGCCCAGGTCATTTGAGAAGTGTAGCAGGATGTAGAGTGGGTCATGGGGGCTGTGTGTGGCAAGTTTGGTCTGTATTGGTGAATGGATGAGGGTTGCATTGTTTTAAGGAAGTGAGTGAAGGTACTTCAAGTCCCAACATCTGTGGTCCGTCTCACACAAAACTGCACCAGCATGTAGAGGGGCCATGAGGGCTCTGTTTGCCAGGTTTGGTCTTGATCAGTCATTGGATTAGGTTTGTAGCAGTCTTGGAAAGAGAGGGAAGGTACTGCAAGTCTCATCATCCATGTTCTGCCCTCCAAACTTCAGTAGGATGTAGAGTGGGTCACTGGGGCTCTGCGCCAAGTGTGGTCTTTATCGGTGTTTGTTGGGGGCTGCAGTGGTCTGTGGGAACAGAGGGGTGTGGAAGTACTACAAATCCCATCATCCATTGTCAGTCCTCCCCTGAACCTCACCAGGACGTGAAGGTAGTAATGGGGGTTATGTGTGCCAAGTTTGGTCTCGATCAGTAATTGGATAATGGTTGCAGTGGACTTGGGAAGTGAGTAGAGGTACTTCAAGTCCCATCATCCATGGTCCACCCTCCTCTGAACTGCACCAGGAGATAGAGTGGGTATTGTGTTGCCATCTCGAGGCTGGACTACTGTAACGCCCTCTACGTGGGCCTTCCCCTGTCGACAATCCGGAAACTCAGGCTAGTGCAGAATGCCGCTGCTCGCTTGCTGGTGGGTGCACCAGTGAGGGAGCATATTACACCCATTCTACGGCAACTGCACTGGCTTCCTATTGAGTGCCGGATTGCCTTCAAGGTGTTGGTGTTAACCTTCAAGGCCTTGCACGGTCTAGGGCCTGAGTACCTAAGGGACCGCCTTACCCCGTATGTTCCCCCGAGATCACTGCGCTCGGAAGAGCAGAACCTGTTGGTCGTTCCATCACCCCGCTCCTGCTATCTGTCCAGCACGAGACAACGAGCCTTTTCATTTGTGGCTCCTATGACTTGGAATTCGCTACCCAATTATGTCCGGGCAATACATGAACTCGGCCCTTTTCGAAGAGCCTGTAAGACTGTCCTCTTTAGAACAGCGTTCGGCTAACTGAATGGAGAAGTTTTCTAGTGTCCGAACTTAAGATCGAGGATCTGTAACTAGTTGGCTATTGATTATGTTTTTACTGTTTTATGGAACCTGTTGTGCATTTGTATTGTACATTTTATTCTTGTTGTGATCCGCCCCGAGCCTGCAGGGAGGAGCGGAATATAAAACTGACTAATAAATAAATAAATAAATAAGTGTGGTCTGTATTGGTCCGTTTTGGTGGCCTCAGTGGTCTGTTGTAACCCAAGTGTTTGAAAGTACTACAAATCCCATAATCCATGGGTCATGTCCCTCAAACCGCACCAGGACGTAAAGGGGGTCAGGGGGTTATGTGTGCCAAGTGTGGTCTTGATTCGTCATTGGATGAGTGGAGCAGTGGTCTCAGGAAATGAGTAGAAGTACATCAAGTCCCATCATCCATGGTCCACCGTCCTGCAAACTGCAGCAGGATGTAGAGCGGGTCATGGGGGCTCTATGTGCCAACTTTGGTCTTGATCAGTCATTGGATGAGGGTTGCAGCGGTCTTGGGAAATGAGTGAATGTACTTCAAGTCCCATCATCCATGGTCCACCCTCCTGCAAACTGCAGCAGGATGTAGAGTGGGTCATGGGGGCTCTATGTGCCAAGTTTGGTCGTGATCAGTCATAGGATGGGGGTCTCAGCGGTCTTGTGAAGTGAGTGTAGGTACTTCAAGTCCCATCATCCCTGGTCCGTCCTTCTCGAACCTGCAGCAGGATGTAGAGTGGGTCATGGGGGTTGTGTGTGCCAAGTTTGGTCTCGATCAGTAATTGGATAAGGGTTGCAGTGGACTTGGGAAGTGAGAAGAGGTACTTCAAGTCCCATCATCCATGGTCCACCCTCCTCCGAACTGCACCAGGAGATAGAGTGGGTCATGGGGGTTGTGTGTGCCAAGTGTGGTCTGTATTGGTCCTTTTTGGTGGCCTCAGTGGTCTGTGGGAACCAAAGTGTTAGAAAGTACTACAAATCCCATAATCCGTGGGTCATGTCCCCCAAACCGTACCAGGACATAAAGGGGGTTAGGGGGGGGGTTATGTGTGCCAAGTTTGGTGCAGGTCCATCACCCGCGCTGGTCGCTGTGGCCTGTGAAAGTGGCTGCCAATCAGAACGCTGCCACATTTCCGCCCTTCCGCCCTCCGCACACATACAAACATTCCGTTTTATTAAGGTATACAGATACAGATATACAGATTTATTACGTTGGCATCGAATTGTGCCTTTTGTTCGGCCGCTCTGAGTCCCTCCTCGGGGGTAGAGCAGAGCGGGGTAGAAATGTTGGAAATAAATAAATAAATAAAATAATTGTAAAACGGAAGCAATTATTCACCGCACCATTAAAATTAACTTCATTCCCTCTCATTTCATTACTACTGAAATGTAACTTCATTCTCATTGGCAATAAAAGTAATTAACTGCTGGTTACTTTGTTATTTGAACCTCATTAATTTATGAGCTTTTGGAATAAATGAAATGTGGTGGTGGGGATGATTTACAGGCATCACCCTCTTCTATTTGTAAACCTTCTGTGTTTTCCCATTATTCCTATAAGGTTTTCCCCCCCTTAACACAGAAAATCCATTAAAGAAGAAAAGATAGAACAGCTGCGCATTGGCTTCTGATTGCTAGTGTTATGAGCTCTCCATCTGGAAGCATCTTAATTCTTTCCATTTACAATCTCCATCTTGAGAAACCAGGTTTAAAATGCAGACCTCCTGGAAACAACATCTGGCTTAATTTCTGAATGTTTTGCTTTTTCTCCTGCTGCTTGTACCACCTAACCTCATAGAAAGTTGTCACTGATCTTAATAAAAGCACTACATACGTGTGGAATTTGGAATTTTCAAACATTGTGGCACCACTGACTAATATAATTAGCTTTGTGGAACTGCTTTGAACAGAAGTGAGTATAGTGTTTTGTACGATGACATGATTTATATTACTTGAGTGTATGTGGAAAAGAAATATGAGTGGTGGGGTAGTTCTGTTCAGAAAATGTGTATGCATCTATGTTGATTTGCTTTTTAATGACAAAAGGTCAAGCCCTCTGGCCAGAAAATGAGAGAACGCAAAGAGCATAATCCATAGCAACATGGAAAATGAGAACAAAAACAGCTCCTTGGACATCTTAAAAACAAAATAATATAGAATAGTATAAGCTGTGTCTCTCTTATATGCATGGGCTTATGATGGCTCAACTTGAAAATAAGTCAAAATATTACTGGAAAATGGAAATCTTGTTATTTTTGTGTGAACAATGTTTCAAAAATAACTCATCTCCCTGCCTTTAAAAAATGCAAGGCATTTGTGGATTCCTAAATGACACTTCTGACACACATACCTTCTCCAAACACCTTCCTCCCTCATTTTGGAAAATCATGTGTTTTTGAGTGACAGAAGCAGGAGCATTTGCAGTGCATATGAAAAAAAGGGAAAATGGGGCTTCCCCCCTTTCCCCCCCAAGCCCGGATTAACACCTTTTTGCGCCCTAGGCCACACTTTGGAATCATGCCCCCTTTAAGCCAACCTCTACCACCCCCGCCCCCCACACCACTCAGACCCACACTTGGCTGGCTTTCGCCATGGTGCCTCCAGAGCAGAAGAGGTCCCCATTCCCACTGGCTGGAAAGCTCTGCTGTGCTCTGAAGGTCTCATCAGGAGGCTTGGGGAGAGCGCAGCAGGTGCAAACTAGCTCCAAAGGCACGCACGAGAGAGAGAGAGAGAGAGAGAGAGAGAGAGAGAGAGAGAGAGAGAGAGAGAGAGCAGGACTTACTTAGGGTTGGTGGGGCTCTCCTCTCCCCACAGAGAATGACCAGGCAGGCAATGGCTCCAGAGGCAGAAGGCCTGACCGAGTGCAAGGCGGCTGAAGCGCAGGAAAGTTTCCCCAAACTTAGTTGAGAAGCGCTGCCTGTTGCACAACAGCAGAGTGCTCCTGATGGCGTCTCCCCGCCCCTTACGTTGTATCCTTTTGCAAATGAGGGAAAGCAGCCATTGGTTGCGGCCAAGCCTTGCCGGTGAGTCATCGCCATTTTTTTTGGTCCGTTCTGCGCCCCCCTCGGCTTGCGCCCCTAGGCCATGGCCTAGGATGGCCTTATCGGTAATCCGGGCCTGTTCCCCCCAGCATCAGCAGTCTTGGCATTGGGAAAAATCAGCAGGAGCATGGTTATTGGATCATATTGACTATGTCTATGATGCAGCCTTCCCATAAAAGCTCATATTTTCTATTTCTCTATTATTTAGCACAGAGGTGAGAATTATGTGCCTCTCCGGATGTTGTTAAACTGCAACTTCCAGCCACGGTTTGTGGCTGTTCAGAGTTGCAGTCCAATAATATCTGGACTGCAACTCCCACATTAGCTTTTGCACCACCACATTATTATAACTATTACTAGCTGTACCCGGCCACGCGTTGCTGTGGCATAGTCTGGTGGTATGGAAAAGTAAATAAGTGCTTGTTTTTAATATATGTTATTTCTTAAAGCTTGTGAGTAAACCATTTTTTCTTGTAGTTCCTTTGTCAGTGTTGATTTAGAGATTGTGTGTGTTTCCTACTGTGGAAGAGGGAACATATAACTGTCCATGTGTGAAGCATTTGGTGTCTCAATCTATGCCACACAATTCTAAGTATTGTCCTTGTGGTTTGTGTTCGCCAAAGCCAGTCAAATAGCGGATTGAAGTCTAGTGAACTGTAATGTCATATCACTTACCAACTTGCTAGCCTTTAGGAAGGCATGTAAAACCTTCCTATTTGGTCAGGCATTCGGCTAACTGCTGCCATCTTGTTGCATAGGCATGGGAGTATCCACTGGGTACCACGCCTTCCTAGATGTGAATTTTAGTGTAAATCCTGATGTTTTTAATGGTTAACTGTTTTAAGCTGTTTTACTGTGCTTACATTTTACTGTGTTTTTATCATGTGTAAGTCGCCCCAAGCCGGATGGGAGGGGCGACGAATCAAGTCAAAATAAATAAATATCTGTAGTAATAATTGGAATGCTTCTTCCAGAAGCGGAGGCCTCGAAGGGCAGCGAGAGGAGTGTGGGTCAGGGTAGCAGCACTGAGGCCTGCCTTCCTTCTTCCCCTCCAGGGTCTTCCTCCTCCTCTCTGTTTGCAGAGGCCAAACGGAGAGGAGGAGAAAGAAGAGCCCAGAGGAGAGGGACGAAGGCAGGCCTCGGTGCCAGTGCCGCTGCCCCGTGCACTTCTCGCTGCTCTTCAAGGCTTCTGCCAACTGGAGGTATAGTCCTTGCTGCAGGGGCATGGCCTCCTTCCTCCTCCTCCTCCTCACCACCAGATTCGCTTCCCCGCCGGGCCTGGGCCCTCCTGCGTTGCCCCCAGGGGCCTGGCAACCATTGCAGGGGGGCGGAGGGGGCGTCGCCATTTCAGGGAGGCAGGTGCAGCCATTGCAGGGAGGCAGGTGGTGTCACGACTCCCCGGAAACATTGAGAACCACTGATGTAGGAGCTCTCTTGTGTGTGCGTGCACACCCCACCTCCCGCCCCGGTATGCTTGCACAGTGGATTTTTAGGATTAGTAAGTTATGGGGTTTTTTTTGTTTTTTATTATTGTTGGTCACACCTTGCATTGTGAGATGTTATGTTGCCAAATTTGGTGTGATTCTGTTCATTGGTTCTTTTGTTTACTTCAGCCTAACAACGAAAGCTCCATATATATATATATGCTATGTGCCTTCTGTCATAGAGCTGTCTTGATATTTATTCAGAGGCAATCTGCTACTGCCTTCCCCAAAGGCTGAAAAACTGTATGACTCAATAGATGGGCAGATTTGAAATCTGGTTTCCCAGAGATCCAATCTACCATTCACTAACTATATGCAATGGAAATAAATACACATTGCTCCCATTTACTCCTGCTTTCATTTACCTCTCTTAGCTCTTGCATTCCCTGCCTTGAATTTTAAACAGGAACTCCCATGGAGTACCTGACATTTTGTAAAGTGCTACACTCACCAATGATGCATACATATGTAAATATAAATAATATTTGAGTTAACTTTGCTATTGAGAACAGTGGAATAAGAACAAGAAATTATCTGGTTTGCAGTTATCATTTTGGAATTGATCTGCACCTCAAAGAAACCACCAAGAGCTGTGTAGCTACATATAATGTGCTGTGTCCTATTTGACATGTAGTAGAGGCCCCATCTACATGGATTACTTGGGTCAGTGTAGAGGTGGATGAGTCCTCCGATGGCTAAACACAGCAAGGGGCTGATCTGTGTTAATGCAGGGCTAGGTCTCTCTAATGCAGGCTTGCCCTGCACTAGCCGAAGTCTGAATTCCACTTTACAACTTCTGGGAATAATTTGTCTGACCTCCTACCTGTTCACCATTGATGATGGGGTGTCCTGGAAAGGCAGGAGGGGAGATTCTTTCCCCGCCACCCAGGCAGTATGGAGTATGATGGCAGACAGATAGGACCCAACCATGGCCAGAAACTGCAGTGACATGAGAGATGGAGCGGACACTTAGATTGGCCACCCAGCGGTGCTGAACTTCATTTGGCATCACTGGGCAGTGAGGACTGCCTTCCACCTTTCTGGGAGCCCCTGTCTGGACCATATTTGGGACCAATCTGCTATTTTGCATTTTGTATAGGCCCTCTGTTATGGCTCAGTGTAGATCTAACCTGAGTGTTCCACATGGTAGCTTCTGATTACTATTTCTATTGAGGTCAAGTGGGTTTTTAAATGGGGTTGACCTCTCAGTAGGCTAGTGGTCTTCCACACTCTTGACCAAATGACACTCATTGCACAAATATTCCACTACACAAAGCCCTCTGC
This sequence comes from Anolis apletophallus, assembly GCA_030556195.1. NCBI lineage: Eukaryota > Metazoa > Chordata > Lepidosauria > Squamata > Anolidae > Anolis > Anolis apletophallus. Next base: position 128,313,292 of record JARBWK010000006.1, on the reverse strand, counting down.
AGTTGTAGGTCTAACTTTTGTGGATCTTTATATGTGGATTTGATTAATATTGTTTTTCTAAGATCCTCTATATCATCAAGGAGAACTCTATGGTCAACCTACAGGAGAAATTGTAGAGAACCTCGACATTCCTATAGTAAAGGGAAAGTTTTCCCCTGACATTAAGTCTAATCATGTCCAACTCTGGGGGGTGTGTGTGTGTGCTCATCTCAATTTCTAAGCCGAAAAGCCAGCGTTGTCTGTAGACACCTCCAAGGTCATGTGGCCGGCATGATTGCATGGAGCGGCATTACCATCCCGCTAAGGTGGGTACCAATTGATCTACAGTGGTCCCTCACTTATTGCTGGGGTTACGTTCCAGGAACTCCCGCAATAAGTGAAAAACTGCAATGTAGGGACGCTCAATTAATTTTAATATTTATATATTATTTTAGTAGTTATACCCTATTTTAATTTTTTATAAATTTAAAATAAAGTGAAGGAAAGGCCCTTCAAGAGTGGAGGTAGGGAGGACTGAGGAGGGAAAGCGCCTTGGAGAGCAATGGCGGCAATACCCCACAAAACAGCGAAAATACTATGATATGCATTTTGAAATCCGCAAAACAGTGAGTTCGCAATAAGTGAACCACAAAGTAGCAAGGGAACACTGTACTCACATTTGGATGTTTTCGGACTGCTAGTTTGGCAGAAGCTGGGGCTAACAGCGGAGTTCACCCCGCTCCCTGGATTCGAAACACCAACCTTTTGGTCAGCAAATTCAAAAGCTCAGTGGTTTAACCTGCTGTGCCACCATAGAGATTCCTTAACAGGTTTTAAAAATATTTTTTTAAATTCTGGTTTTCCCACTTCCCCCAGAATGTTGTGCCTTAAATACTACATTCACCGTCTTTCAAATAAAAACAAAAAATGTTCTTGGTCATTGTTCCGTCCTCCAGACGTTTTATATGCATAGCCCCATAGTTTGGTTTTTAAAAAGGCAGCATTTTTTCCTTTTGCATTTTTTACTGGGACTGTTCCAGACACACTGGCACCTTGCCTGTTAATTATTAGCAAGGTTGCAGCCTGGTGCAGAATTTGCCACCTAAAGCTCTGCAAATGTATCTTTTTAGTTGGTGTCCGCCCCTTTTTCTTCCTGGGGATTGGCCTCCATTTTAGAAAGTGTTTTAGTTCCTTTCAGAGAGGGAAGGACGCCAGATGTGGTTTTTTTGGCCAGCCAGGATTGGCTCCGAAAGGGTCACCGTAAGTACTGGGTGCTTACCTGGGTGCTAACCTGGGTGCTAACCTGCATGCTGACCTGCTGATTGCTTTTTGCTTGACCATTAGCTGGGGGACTGCTGGAACCAGATGAGTTTATGGTACCTTGCAGAGACTGGCTTTGCATGCTGTATAGCAGGGGTGCTCATTACGGTGATCGGGAGCACCTAGGTGATCTTTGGCCCTCCTCCAGGTGATCTTTGGGCCTCACCAGCTGGATGGCACGCTCCGGCCATTTGTGCGCACGTGCACTCCCGCCGCCGCCTTTGCGGGGCTTCTTGTGCCAAAATGAGGCTTTAGTGGGCGGGCCCTGGCGCTTGTCTTACCATGCACGGTGTGGTGACATGACCGCCCATTGGTTGCTGCTGGGGGGGGGGGGGAGCAAGGCGAAGGCACGCGCGCGGATAGGATGCAAGGCTGTGGGAGGGATGGAGGGAATGTGTGTGTGTGTGTGAGAGAGAGAGAGCCAAGGACAGAAGAAAGAAATCCGGAGAACTTTTTCGGATCCTTTTGGCTGGCAGGCAGGCGGGCGCTGGAAGGAGAGGGAGAGAGAGAGAGAAAGAGGTGAAGGAGGCCGGGCAAAGTGGGGCAAAGCCAAGCAAGCCCCGCCGCAAACCCTGCTGCTGCCTTCGGGACTCCCATTCCAAGCCGAGACCTGGGTGAATGAGCTGTGTGGGGCTGCTTTCTTTCCTTGGTTGGGGGCAAGGAGGGAGGGCTCCGCCGTGTTCCTGGGGCTGAACCTGAGGAGGAGGGGGCTGCGGGGATGGAGACTCCACTTGCTGCTGCTGCTTGTGCCCTCTCCGCCCTTCTCCACCTCGCCCTCGAAGGAGAAAGGTGGCAAGGGCACGCTCACATGCACAACAGGTGATCTTTTCAACTTGATTGTTCATATAGTAGCTCGCATGATGAAAAAGTGTGGGCACCCCTGCTGTATAGGATAGACATCTGGTTACCAGCCCAGCTTTAGGTCACCTTTGGACTGAGCTTAGGTTTAGAGGGGGGAAGGAGTGGTTCCTTTCACCTAACACCTAGGACCAGGGTGGGAAATATCGGGTTTCCTGCCATCCAAAGGGAAGCAGTGGGAATCTTTTGAGCAACAACCCAAGGCATTTCCAGTCTGTTTTTTTTGCAACCATTAAGAAGCTGTGCCAAGTCCTGCAAAGACTTTGTCATTGAATAAACTGTTTGATTTTCAACTTTATTTTGGAGTGTTTTTTGGGTTGCTAGACCACCTAGCTTTTCAGCAAGCGCTCTGCAGTCCACCAGATAGAAAGGACAACACATCTGCCAGTTTTAATTTTAAACAGACCTGGTGTGACGGCATAGTCATAGTATTCTCTTGATTTGTATCTCTTGGGCTTGTTTTTAGTCATTCTTCTTTTCCAATGTATCCAGGAAGATGAGAGAAACAAAGTTCACAACAACCCGGAAAATATGGGAGAACTCCTATTTCTAAGAGGAAGAAATAACAGGAACAGAAGGAACTAACCCAAGGTCATGCATGGATCTGAGACCAAAAGGGAAATCAACAGCACAATCCAACTTTTCACAGATTGTAATGTGTCTTAAATGAGGAGCACAAAATCACTAGAATCATTATCAGTTTATGAATATAGGATGAGCATCGCATATATGAAAATCTGCAATACAGACAGTCCCGAGTTACAAACATCTGGCTTACAAACGACTCAGAGCTATGAACAGGAACAGGAAGTGAGAGAAATCTACCCTTCAAAACGTACCACAGGTGTATTTACCCAGAAGGTCGGCAGTTCAAATCCACAGGATGGGGTGAGCACCCATGGTTAGCCCCAGCTTCTGCTAACCTAGCAGTTCAAAAACATGCAAGTGTGAATAGATCAATAGATGCTGTCTCAGTGGGAAGATAACGGCGCTCCATGCAGTCATGCTGGCCACATGAACTTGGAGGTGTCTATGGACAATGTTGACTCTTCGGCTTAGAAATGGAGATGAGCACACACACACAAACACACAGAGTCAGACATAACCGACTCGAGCAAGAGGCCCTGCTCTCGCTCCCACCCTCTTTGCAGGTGCGATTGGTAGGGACGAGGGAGAGGGCCTTCTCTATGGTGCCCCCCCCCCGACTCTGGAAATTGCTCCCTAAGGATATCAGACAAGCCCCCACATTGGCAGTTTTTAGGAGGAGCTTGAAAACGTGGCTATTCCAATGTGCCTTCCCGGAATAAAGTAAATAACACCCTTCTTTGATTAACCTTTGCAAAATGTCCTCAGAAGCACTTTAATCACCTGTGGGTTTTATGCTCCACATTATCTTCTTAAAACTCTCCTATGACACACACTCTACCTCTGTTCGCACCCAGTATTATTTATTTTAAAATTTTAATAATTTACATCTGGCCCAGCCATAATGCTTTTAAACTGTGTTGTTGTTTATTGCTTATTTTAAGTTATGATTGTATTGTTTTATTTGCTGTTGTGTTTTTTTACTACGTGTTATTGGGCTTGGCCTCATGTAAGCCGCCCCAAGTCCCTTCTGGGAGGTGGTGGCGGGGTATAAATAAAGTTTAATAATAATAAAATAATAACCAGACTTAATGTCAGGGGAAACCTTTACCTTTTATATGGCAGTGTGGACTCAGGTTCCTTCCACACAGTCATATAATCCAGAATATCAAGGCAGAAAATCCCACAGTATCTGCTTTCAACTGGGTTATCCGAGTCCACACTGCCATATATCCCAGTTCAAAGCAGATGATGTGGGATTGATTCAATTGTATGAAAGAGGCCTCAGATAACCCAGTTCAAAATTTTGTGGATTATTTGCCTGGATATTCTGGGTTATTTGGCTGTGTGGAAGGGCCCTGGGTCTCCACTACCAGATATTCTGGGATAAGAAGACAATCTGGGATATAGGGGCAGTGTGGAAGTGACCGGAGATTCCCAAATCCAAAATCCAAGCCACTTTTGGCCCCAAAGCCTTGAATGATCAAAGAATCATGAAACCATGAATCAGTTCATGGAACTGCTTGCAGTAGAATGGAAAGTTGACCAGGAACTGAATTTCAACCTTTACAGGGCTAATAACAAGATCTCCACATTCTAACATTTCCCTCCCTTTTCCCTGGGAAAGTAACAGCTGCGGCTAGAATCAGCAAGCCAGGTGTCTCAATTCCTGCCCACTGGACTCTCAGAAAAACTAAATTCCCTTAACTGCTTTTCCAGTTTCATCACCTTGGCTCTGCACTGAAAATCACACAGATCGCTGCACACCACCACAACACACAACCCCTGAAGCCACAGGCCCAACAGTCCCTTTGTTGTTGTTCATTCTTTCAGTCGCTTCCGACTCTTCGTGACTTCATGGACCATCTCACGTAAGAGCTCCTTCAGAGTCAAGCCAGTCACTTCCAAGGATACCATCCATCCATCTTGCCCTCTTCCTTTTTCCTTCCTTTCCCCCCAGCATCATTGACTTCTCTAAGCTTCCCTTCCACACTGCCATAATAACCTGGAATATCAAGGCAGAAAATCCCACAATATCTGCTTTGAACTGCGTTATCTGAGTCTACACTGCCATATATTCCAATTCAAAGCAGAAAATGTGGGATTTTATTCAGTTGTCAGGAAGGGGTCTTTAAAAGGGAATATAGTCTTCAGCTATGGAGCAGTGTAACGGATTGGCCTACTCTGCAGAGTTTGTGTGACAGCGTTGCTGAGTAAGGGTTGGTTTTAAAAAGGCAGAAGTAAATATAAGAAGGCAGGGAACGTCTTCGTATGCAAGTTCAAATATTTATTCATAATCATCAAAATTAAAGTGCAATCAAAGTGGATAAGCTTTGTAAGTAGAAAGAGATCCAGCTTCCAATCACAAAATCCCAAATTGGTAAGTCAATGAATGTGGATAATCCAGATATAGGTTTGTACTCCAGGATGGAAAGGAAGGGTGCGGGTCGACGGTCAAAATAAGGCCTCGCCGTTTCGCCTAATGAGGCTTCATCTGGACCCAATAGATATTGATATCCACATATAACAAGCAATTCCACCCGGTCCGGGTGTTTGGATACGCCGGTGGCTGCGTCCACCATGATAACGAATTTATGATTTATGACTGAATAGTGATTTTCCGGACCAGTGGAATTGCTTGTCCACTGGTCCGGAATATCTAACTAACTTGATAGAATTCTTTGAGGGTGTAAATAAACACATAGATAAAGGGGACCCAGTCGATATTGTTTACCTTGACTTTCAAAAGGCTTTTGACAAAGTCCCTCACCAAAGGCTCCTAAATAAGCTCTTCAGCCATGGAATCAGGGGACAGGTCTTGTCCTGGATTGGAACCTGGCTAAACTGTAGGAAACAAAGGGTGGTAATAAATGGACACTTCTCTGGGTGGAAAGAGGTGAGAAGTGGCGTACCCCAAGGTTCAGTTTTAGGACCGTTACTTTTTAATTTATTCATAAATGATCTGGATGTAGAAGTAAATTGTGAGGTAGCAAAGTTTGCAGATGACACTAAACTGTTCAGGTAGTTAAAAATGAAACTGACTGTAAAGAGCTCCAGAAAGATCTCTCGAAATTGAGTGAATGGGCAACAAAGTGGCAAATGCATTTTAACCTAAACAAGTGTAAAGTCATGCACATCGGGGCAAAGAACCCCAAATACACTTATCAACTGATGGGATCAAAGCTTTCTGAGACAAACCAGGAAAGGGATCTTGGGGTTTTGGTGGACAGCTCAATGAAGATGTCAACCCAGTGCGCTGCAGCAGTGAAAAAGCAAATTCTATGCTTGGCATGATCAGGAAGGGAATCGAAAATAGGTCGGCAAATGTTGTATTGCCTCTCTACAAATCTATGGTGAGGCCACATCTGGAGTACTGTGTACAATTCTGGTCACCGCACCTCAAGAAGGATATAACGGAACTGGAAAAGGTACAGAAAAGGGCAACAAAAATGATCCAAGGGATGGAGCAGCTCCCTTATGAAATCAGGTTGCAACGCCTTGGTCTTTTCAGCCTTGAAAGACGGCGTTTAAGAGGTGACTTGATCGAAGTGTATAAAATCATGCATGGGATAGAAAAGGTGAATAAAGAAAAAATATTTTCTCTGTCACCCAACACTAGGACTAGGGGGCACTCCCTAAAGCTCCAAGGTAGGAAAGTTAGGACTAATAAAGGGAAATATTTCTTCACCCAGAGGGTCATTGGGTTATGGAACTCACTTCCAGAGGAGGTTGTGACAGCTGTCAGCCTGGACAGCTTCAAGGCAGGATTAGACAGATTCATGGATACCAAGGGAATCAGTAGCTACTGAAATGGACATCCAAGTGCCACCTCTGTGTTGATGGAGGCAGGCAGGATTACTGGTTGTGGGGGGTTGGGAGCAGGTGAGGGTTCTGCCCTCCTTTCTGCTAGAGATCCCTGTGTACAACTGGTGGGCCACTGTGTGACACAGAATGCTGGACTAGATGGGCTGAGGCCCGATTCAGCATGGCTCTTCTTATGTTCTTATCTATCGGGTCCAGATGAAGCCTCATTAGGCGAAACGGCGAGGCCTTATTTTGACCGTCGACCCGCACCCTTCCTTTCCATCCCGGAGTACAAACCTATATCTGGATTATCCGCATTCATTGATTTACCAATTTGGGATTTTGTGATTGGAAGCTGGATCTCTTTCTACTTACAAAGCTTATCCACTTTGATTCCACTTTAATTTTGATGATTATGAATAAATAATTGAACTTGCATACGAAGACGTTCCCTGCCTTCTTATATTTACTTTCGAGGAGAACACCCCAACCCTTTCCTTCGGATTCTTTAAAAAGGCAGAAGCCAGGCTAAGGCCCCTTCCCTTCCACACAGCCATATAACCTGGAATACCAAGGCAGGGAATCCCACAATATCTGCTTTGAACTGGGTTAGCTGAGTCCACACTGCCATATATTCCAAATCAAAGCAGAACATGTGGGCTTTCTAAGCAGCTGTGTGGAAGGAAGGGGTTGATCTGCTCAAGCTGACAAGATGTGAGAGAAACCGGAAGCGAGCCGGGACTGTTCCGCGTGCCGGACAGCGCCCTGCTGGGGCCTCCCTGTTGCCAGCGTTCCATTGCGGCGCGCGCTACCCGCAGTGGGTAGTTCTCCACGAGAGAGGCAGCGCGAGCGTGTGTGCCTTATCCGTACAGGGTGTTCCCAGCAATTGGGTTCGGCTTGCTTTCGCGGCCCGGGAGGGGAGGGTTCCGCAATTTGGTTTCTGGGTCAGGCTGTGTTTCGGGGAGGGTGTGGGAAACAGCAAGCTGTTGTGTTTCTCCGCTCCCTCCTTCCTTCCCCCCCCCTCCTCCTCCTCGCGCGACAAGCCCCGCCCCTCAGGGGCGCCGCGCGACGCTGCCGTTAGGAGGCGGGAGGAGCGGACGCCGCCTCCGCGAGTCAGTCCACAGCTTCTGCGGGCGCGAGAGGGAGAGAGCGCGCGCGTGAGAGAGAGAGCGAGAAGGGCTGGCTGGCTGGCTGACTGACTGACTGACTGGGCAGGCGATACTCTCGACAGCAGCCGCCGCCGCCGCCTTTCCTCTTCCTCCGTCCCCTTTCCTTCTTTCCTTCCTTTCCTTCCCTCTCCTTCCTTCCCTTCCTCCTCAGCCTCCCGCCGCCGCCGCCCTGGGGCCGGGCGGGCGACCGGGGCCTGGCGGCGGCGCTTGGATGCCTGGAGCCCGCGGCAGAGAGCCAGCCCCTCCGAGCCCGCCATGGGCTGCTGCGGGAGCGCCGCCTCGCAGGTGAGAGGCAGCAGCAGCACCACCACAACAACAACAGCCAGAAAAGGGCGGGGGGGAGGGAGCGAGGAGGAAGTGGAGATAATAACAACAACAACAATAATAATAAGGGGGAGAAGAGCCCTATCTGCTGCTCTGGGACCAGAGCGAAGAGGGGGGGGGGGGAGGCCAGGAAGACAGTTCCACCTTGTCTCCTGTTAGGCTACTAATATAATATATGTATATACCTATATTTATAATAATTTATAATATTATAATGTAATACAAAATAATACGAATGTGATATTATAATTATATATTTTATATTCTATGTAATATTACTAATAATATTATAGTACAAAACAGTAATATATAATACTTACATTGTGCTATGCTAGTAATATATTGTATATACATATAATATTCATAATATCATAATGTAATACAACATAATAATATGATACTATAATTATATATATATGTAATATTACTAATAATGTTACAGTACAGTGGCATAGTATAATTTAGTAATATATAATACTGATATTGTGCTATGCTAGTAATATATATTGTATATATATTCATAATATAATGTAATACAACATAATAATATAATTATATATGTAATATTACTAATAATAATAATACAGTACCATGGCATAGTACAATTTAGTAATATATAATACTGATATTGTACTATGCTAGTAATATAATATATTGTATGTATATATATATTAATAATATAATATGCAACATAAAAATATATTATAATTATATATATGTAATATTACTAATAATATTACAGTACCATGGCATAGTACAATTTAGTAATATATAATACTGATATTGTGCTATGCTAGTAATATATATTGTATGTATATATATTCATAATATCATAATGCAATACAACATAATAATATGACACTATAATTATATATATATGTAATATTACTAATATTACAGTACAATGGCATAGTACAATATAGTAATATGTAATACTGATACTGTGCTATGCTAGTAATATAATATATTGTATGTATATATTTTATTTATTTATTTATTTATTGGGGCTTCTTCGCCGCCGACTCCCGGGGGCTTGCGGCGGCTCACAGAGCCAGTGGCACAACGCCACAGGTTAAAACATAAAAACAGTTAAAAACAGTTAAAACAATTAAACAGCAAAATGCAATATAACAATTGAGCAGCAGGAGATATCATATATTATTTATTTATTTATTTTATGATATTTATATGCCGCCCTTCTCACCCAGAAGTGGACTCAGAGCGGCTTTCAAGTAAAATGTAAATACAATATATTATATTATTATTGCCATAGCACAATATTAATATTATATATTACATTGTACTATAACATTATACTGTAATATTATTAGTAATATTACATGTAATATAAAATATATAATTACAATATATTAGTAGTAGTAGTATTTTATTGTATTGCATTATAATATCAATATATACATTATAATATATATATCTTGTAAGTCACTCTGAGTCCCCTTCGGGGTGAGAAGGGCAGCATATAAAGGTCGTAAATAAATAAAATAAAAATATGTTCCTGTCCTCTTGCGCCAATGCACCCCTATTTATCATAACATAATAAGGGCATATTTTTAGAACATCCTCTGCTTCCTTCCTGGAACCAGAACTTATGCAACCTGACTTATAGGATCCAGTGTTGAGGGTCGGGCCCAAACTCCAAACCTCAGCCTCCTTTCCTTCCTCCTCATCCCACCCACACACTGTGAGCTGGCTCCCTCGTTGCCACCGGGAAGACCGTCAGATGGCTGTCGCCACGGGCCTCCTCCGCCAATCCCCAGCCTGCCTCCCGCTCGGGTTATGGATGTATATCCGCTGCGGTGGCATCCCAAGTGCAAGGAAGGGAAGGGGAACAATCAGCCCTTCCTAGGCAATTCAATGCAGCATTGTCTCACTTCTCGCCAGAGTGGGGTTTATTTAATTTGTTCATCAATTCCTAGACTTGGAAAAGATTCCCCCCAACCATCCACTCCAACCCCCTTTCTGCCATGCAGGAACAGCACAATCAAAGCAGCTCAGACAGATGACCATCCAATCCAAGAATGGGCAAACTTTGGCCCTCCAGGTGTTTTGGACTTCAGCTCTCACAATTCCTAACAGCCTACCGGCTGGGTTGCTCTAACTTTTCCAGGCTGTATTGCTGTGTTCCAGAAGCATTTTCTCCCGACATTTCACCCACATCTATAGCAGCCATCCTCAGAGGTTGTGAGGCATGTTGGAAACTAGACAGGGGAGGTTTATGTATGTATCTGTGGAAGGTCCAAGGTGGGAGAAAGAATTGTTGGAGGCAGGTGTGAATGTTGCAATTAATTACCTTGATTAGCATTGAAAAGCCTTGCATCTTCAAGGCTCGGCTGATTCCTGCCAGGGGAAATCCTGGAGGGAACCGACTGTTAGGAATTGTGGGAGTTGAAGTGCAAAACACCTGGAGGGCCAAAGTTTGCCCATGCCTGATCCAATATCTGCTTGAAAACTGCTTTGTTGTGTTGTCAAAGGCTTTCATGGCCGGAATGACTGGGTTGCTGTGAGTTTTCCGGGCTGTATGGCAATATCTCCTGACATTTCACCCACATCTATGGCAGGCATCCTCAGAGTCTGTGAAGTCTGTTGGAAACTAGGCAAGTGAAGTTTATATATCTGGAATGTCTAGGATGAGAGAAAGAACTCTTGTTTATTGGAGGCAAGTGTGAATGTTGCAGTTGGTCACCTTGATTAGTATTGAATAGCCTGGTGGCACAGTGCGTTAAACCACTGAGCTGCTGAACTTGCTGGTTGAAAGGTTTGAATCGGGAGCAGGGTGAGTGTCTGTTGTTAGCCCCAGCTTCTGCCCGTTCATAACATGTAAATGTGAGTAGATCAATAGGTACCACCTTGGCGGGAAGGTAACGGCGCTCCATGCAGTCATGCTGGCCACATGACCTTGGAGGTGTCTACTGACAGCGCCTGCTCTTGGTCTACAGGGCTGTCCAACTGCCGGCCCTGCAGGTGTTTTGGACTTCAAATCCCAGAAATCCTAACAGCTGGTAAACTGGCTAGGATTTCTGGGAGTTGAAGTCCAAAACACCTGCGGGGCCGGCAGTTGGACAGCCCTGGTCTAAGAAATGGAGATGAGCACCACCCTCCAGAGTTAGACAGGACTAGACAATGCCAGGGGAAACCTTTACCTTTACTTTATAGTTTTTAATACACTCAGAAAACAGGTGTTAGCCCTGATTGTTTCCTGTCTGGAATTCCCCTGCTTTCTGAGTGTATTAAAACCTCTAAAACCAGTATTAAAAACCTTTAGAATCAGGACAGTAAATAAATAACAACACTCAGACAGCAGGGGAATTCCAGACAGGAAAGAATTAGAGCCAGCTAACCCATCCCAACAAAGGATTCCTCTAGGCAGGAAGCAGCCAGGCTTTGAAGCTGCAAGGCTATTCAATGCTAATGAAGCTGGCCAATTGCAATATTCACACTTGCCTCAAACAGACAAGAGTTATTTTCTCCACCCTGGTCATTCCACAGGTACTTGTATATAAACCCCACTTGCCTAGTTTCCAACAGATCTCACAACCTCTGAGGATGCTTGCCAAAGATGTGGACGAAATGTCAGGAGATAATGCTTCTGGAACATGGCCATGCAGCCTGGAAAACTCACAAAAACCCAACTGCTATTTTATTTTATTTGAGAAATTTATATCCCACCTTTCTCTGAGCACAGACACAAGGCGGTTACAACAGAATAAAAACATATAATGCAAAATTAAAACAACCAATTAAAGCATAAATATTTGAAACGGCAAACAGAAATAAAGTCATGTGAACATTAAAACTAAGATAAAATCTCAGAGCTTTCACCCCACTTATTTGGCTTAGTTAAACACTTTCTCAAAAGTAACATCTTTGCATCCTTCCGGAATGCCATTGAAGAAGAGGCCGATCTTAACGCTTCAGGCAGTGTGTTCTATAGCGCAGGGGCTGTCCTGAAAGGGAGTCCTCCCTTGTCCTCCTAAAGTACATGCCAGAAGGTGTCTCCACTGCACTCATAGGCAGTGTCTTACATTCTTGAACAGCTCTTGTTGCTCTTCCTGTCCATTCCAGTGCCAAACTCTGGGTACTGCTTCTGTTGCTCAATATTATTGTTGTGTTTTTGTTATTATTATTATATTTACTTATAACCTGCTTAAACCTATAAAGCCCTGCATAGCTTTGGTCCAGGTTACTTGAGACACCGTGTCCTCCATTACAAACCAGGTAGACCTTTATGGTCCAGTAAGGAGATTCTCCTCTCCATACAGTCCAAGACCAACATGTTTTTAAAAACCACCAGAGAAAGGCACATTCTCGGGAGCGGCTCCGAGGCTATGGAATTCGCTGCCGGAAGAAGTTAGATCGGCTGCCATACTAATGTCATTTAGGAAAGGTGTAAAGACCTTCCCTTTTAAAGCAGGTTTTAATTGAATCCAAGCATTTTACAATCAGGTGGGGGTATTTTAGATTGTTCACTTTTATGATTTATAATATGTATTATCTGTTTTTAGTTATGGTTTTATGTTCTATGCACTTTTATGATGTGTGCTATCTTGAGTCCATTCTGGAGAAAGGCAACATAGAAATCTCCTAAATAAATAAAAGTACCTGGAGAGCCAAAGTTTGTCTATGTTTGGTCAAGGGGTTTGGTGCTCCTTTTAGGTTCACCTGGGATGGACTAAGCTATGGACTTTTAGACAAGGATGGTTCAATTTTTGAAGAGTTAAGACACAGTATTTACATTGACACTTGGATAAGTCAACCCAGGATTTTTGGGTTGGCTTTTTAATTAAAATTTCTGGATTTAAATATGAGTGTATACAGTCTTTTAGTATTCCTGTTTTTGCACTTTCTAGGTCTTTTGCTTTGAAATACTCTACCATATCCAGTATTTATAATTTGTTTATCTGTTCTCCAGACTCAGGAAGCTTTATTTTACTGCATTCTGGTATGTTGCAGTTGGTGCCTTCAAGTCATTACTAACTTTGGTGGGCTCAAGGTGAACCTGTTTTAGAATATTCTTGATAAAATTTGTTCATAGTCAGTTTGTCTTTGCAACTGAGAGAGGGTCACTCTCCCAAGGTCACCAGGATTTGCATCATGGGGTCCAGAGATGGTGTCCAACACTGTATCATGCCATTTTAGGTCAATTTAGATATGCAAAGTTAAAAAGCAAACAGACATACATACAGCTCTGATATATCCCAGCCTACCTATCTGCCTACATACATATACTACCCTTCTTCTCTGAAGCTCAGCTTTATCTAGGTACTGTTATCCATTTCATCTTTATAACAACAGCCTGTGAAGTAACTCAGCTTAGATGTAGTGACTCGCCCAAGACCAACCAGGATACTCCACATCCAGAAAAAAATGCTTCAGTTACTTTACTATATATCTTCTTAAACATTAGAACATGTTCTACCTTTCTCTGTTTCCACAGAGGCATGCACTCGAGATATCTTAAAATGGATCAGTGTTCTCTTAAGACAGTTTCAAAATATTTTCCAAACAGGATTGTGGTGGTGAGGGGCAATGACATTGTTTGTGTATTTAATACTGCAGAGGTGATTAGTGGTAGTAATTCTGATGAAATAAACTATTTGAAGGGTACTAGCAACCTTTTCTGTTGGATTAAACATATGGGGGGGGGACCCTAAATTTGTAGATATGTTCTCAGAGCCCCATAGCTGTGTTCTGATGGTCTGTTTCATGTCGGACTGCTGCATTTTTGCAGGATGGTTGTGAAGTTTTCATTGTCCAATGATGGACATGGCTAATTTGTTACAGTTGTGCTCAGACTGCTTTCTGTCTTGTGTGTGTAAAAGGCAATCCGTCAGTGTATTGTGCTCTATCTCTCCTGTTCTACAGGATCATCTGTCCCTGCTGCAGAATAGCATATTATGTGAGGCTGTAGCAATACATTTCAGTATCCATAGATGGAACGGATATGTGCTGTATATTGACAGCATTTTCCTTTATGTGTTTTTATGAATGTAAGTTTACTGCTGAAATAAATATGGAATAAATAATATAGGAATAAATGTGCCATTTACTCTTGGCAACACCCAAACTGGCAAAAATTGGGGGTTTGGTATATGGTGGAACAGTAGTCTGACTATTGGATTTATGTGTGTGTGTGTGTGTGTGTGTAATTTTTTCTTCATTTTTGGTCATGAAATATTTGTCTTTTGAGGGCTGGACTGTGTCATGTCAATCTTGTTTTTCAGGGTCAAACAACATGCATAGAAAGGATATCTTATGATAGTATTAATTTGCTTCTGATTCCTGTCTAGCTTTTTCCTTTTTTCTGGTTATAAATGTGAACATCTAAATAACTGGAAGGCTCCTCCTCTTTTTTCACCAAGATTTTTTTTCTTTTTTCATTGTAGAAAAATTGGATATTTTGGAAAAAGTAGAAAAATGTGTGATGAAATACTGACTCTCTTGGGAAAAAAATTAAATGTCTTACAAGTTTTACTTTTTCAAATTCCAATTTATACTACGTTGTATAAAGATCAGAGAAATTAAATAGCTTCAATTCCTGTACATACTTTAGACATATGTACAAAACACAAATCCACAATGGTTGTACCCAGAAAACACTTCAGTTTGTAACTGGACAAAAGCCATTTGGAAAAGGCTTCTCGGGGCTATCATTCTGTTTTCACACTGGCCAACTAAATGGTTATGTAAAGTCTATGGGCAGGGCATGAATACAATAGCACCCTTCTGTTCCTGTTCCCTAGCAACTGGTATTCAGAGGTAGATTGCCTCTGATATTGGAGGTAATGTATAGCCATCATGACTAGTAGTCATGAATAGTGTGCCCTCTATGAATTTCTCTTAAGCCCTTTAAAAAGCTATTCATGTTGGAGCCAATCTCTAAATCAGTGAATTCATAATTTAATTATGTATAATATGAAGAAGTAATACTTCTCTGTTCTCAGTCTGTCAATGTCATAGCCATCTATAGTGTTTGAGAATAGTTAATAGAACTCTTCCCTTTAATTGCCACCATCTTCATTGTGCCAATGTATTTTTACCTTTTCCTAGTCCAGTGGTTCTCAACCTGTGGGTCTTTAGATGTTTTGGTCCTCAACTCCCAGAAATCTTAACAGCTGGTAAACTGGCTGGGATTTTTGGGAGTTGTAGGCCTAAGCACCTGGGGACCCACTGATTGAGAACCACTGCCCTAGTCATTTGTCTGCTTGGTTGAAATTCAACACACACGGTGTCTACTGCATGTCCTGTAACTTGGGGCCCATCTACCCGGGCCATTTGTGTTAATGCTGTTTTGAAGTGGGGTATTATTGATCAAAGTAGTGGGGATCCACACTACCCTACACCAAGCCAGTTTGGCAGCAGTTGGGTTCTGTACTGCATGGCACAGAGCTGCCCCAGTGGCTGGATAGAGTCAGCACTGTATTGCTGGATTGCCATTCTTGCCTTCTGCCTCTTGTCCTTGCCTTAGCTGTAACCATCAGGCACAAATCTGCTCCTTCACTCATCATACTCTTTAACCCGTCACATTCATTGAATTGTCCCCTACTTTTTCCTTCCTTTCTGTGATTGTTCTGGTGCTTCAGCTAGCATCAGTGGATGTGATAGTTTCAAGTGATCACAAACAGTTTCAAGCCATGTGGTCACTGAAAAACTAAGGATGAGAGAAGGAAGTCCCTGAGCCAGAGCCTGGGGAAAAACAGTGAACAGATCCAGCTACTTCTGAATAGTGTGCACTCCACCATAATGTCCTCCAGAGCAACCTACATCTTTCAAAAACTTCTTGAAAAGCTGTGTTAGGGTGAATGGATACCATGGAGTCCATTCACCCCCGCCCCAACTAATTTGGCTCATGTAAATAGGCCCTTCCTTTGTATAGTTCTTCTGTAGATGAATCATGGATTCTGTTAGGAGTAGAACTAAACCTTTTGGGTTCCAATAATTTTCCCAATTCCATATCTTGAATCACTTGGTTGGAAAACAATTATGGATTAGTGTAAGCATGCAATATTGCAAGTTATTTGTTTTCCATCATTCTTATATGTTTATACTGTAGTTGTCAGCTCCGGTTGGTTCGTTTAATGCCATAACGGACCAAGCCGATCGCGCCAATTGATATGGACACTGCCGGGCGGGCAACCACCGGGCTCATCCCCTTTGATCTGCCAGATACCTTCCTGGCCTTTGATATGTGGACTGGCCATCTGGTCAAGCCTTGGAAGGAGGGACCCAGCGGGGGGCGGGCCGGGGAGGGAGTCTTGAGGGATGTTTGCGCGGGCTTTTCTTTAGTCTATCTTTGCTGAGCCTGGAGTAAGGAACCAATAAATGATTTATCTTCCAACCCGCTTGGAGTGAGTCTGGTTTATCGGACCCCCCTTTCCGGAGCATTACATAAAGATAGACTCACCAACTTCTACGGCCGTGAAAACCCTCCGACCGTAACCAACTTCGCAGAGATGTCCCAAGCCGAAGGGAAGCCCCTCGAAGAACAACCTCCGAGAACCTCGGATGAGGAGGAGGACGAGGAAGAGGACGAGGACGAGATCGAAGCCGGGGCGTCCGGTGGAGAACCGCAGGTGGTGGTGACCGGGATGGACGGTGAGGAAAACCTCGACCAGACCCGGCTGCCGAAGGCGAAGGATGCGGTTCGTCGCAAGGTGAAGGCACCCAGCACCGAAATGTTGCGGATGGAGGTGCAGATGTTCCAGATGTCAGAAGCGATGCAGAGAATGCAGTCGCAATTGGACCTACTGATGAGTAGGCCAGAGGAGAGGCCTTGGGAGACCCCCGAGCCCGCCTACCCGGGAAGAGGCCGGAGTCGAGGAGCGGGACAACCAGGAAGGCCCTCGGGGAAAGTAAGGTTCTCGGAGGAGCTCCACCCGCCCAGAAGGGACGCCTCTACACCCTACCTGGGCCTGGAGGACCAGAGCCAAGAGATGATGGGATCTCGAAGGGACCTCAAGGTAAAATTCGATGGGGACCCCCGCCAGCTGTCCTATTTTGTCACCAATGTCCAGAATTACATGGTGGACTATGGGGACTCGTTCCCCTCGGAAGCGGCCAAAGTGCGGGCTGTGGGGCTCATCCCTTGATCTGCCAGATACCTTCCTGGCCTTTGATATGGGACTGGCCATCTGGTCAAGCCTTGGAAGGAGGGACCCAGCGGGGGGCGGGCCGGGGAGGGAGTCTTGAGGGATGTTTGCGCGGGCTTTTCTTTAGTCTATCTTTGCTGAGCCTGGAGTAAGGAACCAATAAGCATTACAGTAGTGTTCCTAGCTATCTACTGGCTCCCAGAGCAAAACAGGTTTCCAGGAAATGAAAAACAAAACACAATTTTAGTAAATTGGCATAAAGCACACTCTGTTTGCCCAACACATCAGATAGCTTACCAACCATGTGCCTTTTGGCCTGCTTACCTCCATCTCTTATATACCCATTGTTATGATTTGGACCATTGGAGTGTTCGCTATCACATAAGCATTCTTTCAATTCCCTTGTAGTATTTTTCCCCAAATTTTCTAGTTTTCTTCTTGTTGTTTTTTTTGGATTTTAATAAAATAAAAATAGAGGTTTTATTTTTAATTTTTTTTTGTTCATGTGTTTAAGTATTTTACTTAAATTCTTTATGCGGGCACTGCATTTATTCAGAAACAACAAGAACTATTACTCAAGTTTATATCAGCATGTAACTTATTTTTGCTAAGCTAATTTGTCATCTTAACATAACACTCCATGCACCCCAAGCAACTGTTGGGCATGAACTGTATACGTTTTCAATGTTTAAGGTATTTTTGAGAACCAATAGGTCTATCTGGTGTCCTGGAGAACTGGAATAGCTGCTGTAGAAAGCATATTTGAATTTTTACAAGTTTCAATAATTTCTAGTCGAGATGTTGAAGAGCCAGAGGAGTACCTGAATATTATGTTGCAAAAACTTGGAATAACTCATTATTTTTGAGGGTAGATGGGAGTGTTTGTCAAACCAGGAATGTGTGTGCTACTTAGAGCAATGTTAAATTTGAGTTTGCATGTGAATGTTAGTGATGTTAGTGTTATTTGACACCTGTAAATGCTTCAGTGCTACATCTTGTAAGGTCATACATAGTAAAAGTGGAACAGAGGGCTGAACTGTTTGTAATGGAAAGCCATCAATATTTATAAGAATTCACTCTGAAACTTTTCTTTTAAAAACCGTGGAAGTCAACTGTCAATTAAGTTTTAAGTCATGGTACAGCTACAGGTTAAACACCACTTACCTGAAATTCAGAAATTCAAAAATGTCCACAGTTGAGATAAAATTAATATTAAAAAAGAGAGATCCTTTGCTTACTTACGGTTTAGTATACACAAACTTTGTTTTTTATACAAAATTATTAACAATATTGTATAAAATTACATACAGGCTAGATGTATAAAATGTATATAAATCATAAATGTTTAGCCTTGGGTCCTATCTCCAAGATAACTTTATTAAATATGAATATACAAATATGGATATTATAAAAAATTTAAAAATCAGAAATCCAAAGCATTCCTGGTGCCAAGTATTTTGAATATGTGACATATAATAACCTTGCTATGTTGTTCTTACGAACAAAACCTATGTTTATTTTGCATTTTTAGAATCACAATTTTATAAATTAGTCTACATGCAGCATTAGAGTAGCATATAAATAATGATAATCTATATATATAAAGGAAGAGTCTTCATGGAACGACCGTCCCAAACAGAGAAACCTTACAACGCAGAGATACCAAACTTGCCAACAGAAATAGGCCTCAGACAAGGTACGTTTGTAGCAAAGAAACTCCCCCCCAAACCTAAAAGGCCCCCAAAACAACGAGTAAAAAAACCCTACATTTCCCAGCATCCTCCGGGCTGCCCACGACTCCCCCAGTCTCTACATTCTGACAACATGATTGGCTGCCAATAAGGGCGGATTTGCATAACTCCTGTACTGGCCAGCCAACATGAACATTCTGACCCATAATAAACTGTCAGAGGAGGATAAGGCAAAGGGCTGAGGCACAAACACAAACACCCAGTTCACTCCCACAGAAAATTTACACCCCTACAAATCACAGACCACGCCCAAAATTGACAGTAAGGCTTCATTAATTTAATTTCCCTGACTAGGCCTCACTTAATGGAATGCTGTTTACGCTCTGAATTGACAGTAAGGCTTCATTAACTTGATTCTCCCGACTAGCCCTCAGCTCATTGGACATTGTGTATGGCCTGAATTGACAGTAAGGCTTCATTAACTTGCTGTTCCTGACTAGGCCTCAGCTCATGGGACATTGTGTATGGCCTGAATTTACAGTAACCTACCTTGGCACACAGAGCCCCTATGACCCACGCTACATTCTACTACAGTTTGGAGGAGGGTGGACCATGGATTATGGGACTTGAAGTACCTCCATGGATAATGGGATTTGTAGTACTTCAAAACCCATCATTCCCCACAGACCACTGTGTCCCAGAACCAAGACCGATAAAGACCAAACTTGGCAAACAATGCCCCCCCCCATGACCCACACTCCATCCGACTGCAGATTAGAGGAGGACACACCATGGATAATGGGATTTCAAGTACCTCCACTCACTTCCAAAGTACCCCACCCACACACACATCAACCTCTACATCAACACAGCAGACGGAAAGAAAAAAAAACATTGTATATCCACAAGCTATGCAGAATGCCAGCAACACCACACACCAACAACTCCACAGGACTCCAACATCCCACCCACCAAAACAACCCACAACAACACAGCCATGACCCCAACAACACCATAACTAACAACAACTCCAACCCTTACATAGTCAGACTTCCTCGCATCTCCAAAATAGGGCACAGCAACGCGTGCCGGGTACAGCTAGTGTAATAATAAAATATTTGTTTCACCTATATGCTGGGTCTATTTATACGAGGGCGGGTCAATAAGTTCGTGACTTTTTGAATTTCCCTCTTAACTGAAAAAGCAACACTGCTCCTGTCAACAGACATCTGTCAGTTGACTCCTGTCAAAATTTGAATAATCTGCATCATTTAGTTTGTGTTTTACATCCATTGATAGCAGACTACCGTGTGATTTAAGGAGAAAATGGAAAAAAGTGAATTTCGTGTGCTCATTAAGCATTATTTTTTGGGGAAAAAAACCCATCACTCAAACCAAGGCTAAGCTTGATAAATACTATGGGGACTCTGCACCATCAATTTCAATGGTAAAAAGTGGTTTACTGAATTTCGTTGTGGCCGTACAAGCACGGAAGATGCTGGACATTCTGGACGCCCAATTGAGGTCTCTACAACTGAAACAATTGAAAAGATTCATGATATAGTGTTGGCCGATCGGAGATGGAAAGTGCGAGAGATTGTGGAAGCCATAGGCATCTCATATGGCTCAGTGGTTTCAATTTTAAATGATCACTTGGGTATGAGAAAGCTTTCCGCAAGATGGGTGCAGTGTTTGCTCACAATCGACCACAAATGCAATCGTGTGACAATTTCGCAGGAGTGTTTGGCGTTGTTCAACTGCAATATGGACGAGTTTTTGCGCCGTTTCGTAACCGTGGATGAAACGTGGATCCACCACAACATATCAGTGACCAAACAGCAGTCAAAACAGTGGGTGAATTGGTGAATTGGCACCAAAGAAGGCCAAGGTGGGTTTGTCAGCCAATAAAGTCATGGCAACCATATTTTGGGATGCACACGGTATAATCCACATTCACTACCTTTAAAAGGGTAAAACAATCAATGGCAAATATTATGCCAACTTATTGGGTCGATTTAATGAGGATTTGGGGGGAAACGACCGCATTTGGCCAAGAAAAAAGTTCTTTTGCACCAGGACAATGCAAGGGTGCACACATGTGCAGTTGCCATGGCAAGAATCCATGAATTGGGATAAGAATTGCTCCCTCGTCCGCCCTATTCTCCGAATTTAGCCTCGAGTGACTATTTCTTGCTTCCAAACCTGAAGAAATTGCTCGGCAGAAAGAGATTTGACTCCAACCATGAAATCATCTCACAAACAAATACCAGTTTTGATGAGCTCGACAAATCTTATTTTTTGGAAAGGATAAAAAAAATTGGAGAAACATTGGACATAATTGTATAGAGCTCAAAGGAGACTACGTTGAAAAATAAAATGATTTTTTAATCCAAAAACCTGTGTTTCATTCAAAAAGTCACTGACTTATTGACCCGCCCTCATATGTACAGTAAGATATGTATATATTTTTGTCTGAAAAGAACAGGATTAGAAGCCTCTTCTCATTCCTCTAACTACTTTTCTCCTGGCTCATGTCTGATTCTGGAAATGTGCCAGAGAGGAGGAAAAGTGAATTTGAAGTAGATAACCATGGCATAGTCAGGGGATAGAATCTTTTTTACCTCCCTACTGTATATGCGCCTTCCCAGGCTCAAGCACAGCCCACTTTGTATGTAAATAGGAAGGTTGTGGATGGATTTGCCCTTTAAGTCCAGCATGGTTCTAAAACACTTTTCTGTGTAATGAAAGAAGGTATAAAAGAAGATAATTGAAGAAGATGTTAATAGCTTAATATACTCCAGACAGTATTTTCTAGACAGTAAATAGTGTGCCACTCATGATAGCTTCAGGCCACCTTCTGTATTCATGGCATGTTTACATCAGCAGACTATTTCCTTGATTTTCTGAAAGATAGAATTTCACAGCAACCAGCCAGACATATTCATATACAATAATCTGTGCTGGGATGTAATTTTAGATTTTGAAAATATTTTATAATCCCTTCATTCTGATTCTATCCAGAGTGTTTTGTTCATTGTTAACTATGTGAGTCTTCATAAGAATTGCAGTGCTCCTAGAGATTTGAGATAATTGGTTGTCAGTTGAGAGAAAATTATCTGCACTTGGTTTTTCTAACCAAGATGGCCAAGAGATGGCACGGGCAGCCTTTTAAAGTAACTCCATTTTCTTAAAGTAGCGGCATCAGTTCTGTATCATTGCATACATAAGGTAAAACAGAATTTTAGCTTTTGAATTTCCTGTAGGCAACATGATATTGAAATCAGATCAAAAACTTTGAAAGATGTAGTTGTGTCTTGAAGACTGAAAGTGTGATGACAAAAAAGGCTTTGGAAAAGCTGTTGCAGACTTTAGACCACTTATTCATTTATTTACGACATTTATATGCTGCCCTTCTCACCCCGAAGGAGACTCAGAGCGGCTTACAAGTCATATGAACACACAACATACTACATTACTTGCTAATGTAGTACTAATACATCATTCATAATATTAATATTATATATGGTCAGCTTACAATAGAAGTTGATCCTAGAGCTGTGCTAAGAACCTAGAAATTCCTACAGAGGTGTTCTCTTGGATTAAAAATATAGCATGAAAAGTATGTTCTCTTTAGGCATTTTCTAGGCCCTCCAGTGTGATTCTGTGATATGATTCTGCTGGACGTTGCTCATCCTACAAATGCTAGAGATCTAAGCATTGTCTTGGCCCTCCAGCTTGATTCTATGCTATGCTTCCAGTGAAAGCCATTCATTGCAATGTTTGCCACAACCGAATGTTTCACATTTTGGAACATCCCATGTGGATATAGGGGTTGTACTGTAGCTATATAAGAGGGCATTTAAAAAAGAACCATAATGACAATCTTTCGAGTATCAATCAAGGGTGTTTTAAAGCAACATCTCACAGGTACACTAATCAACTGAGTAATCGCCACTCAGTCTTCATTGTGTGTACGTTCTCAGTTAAAATCAGTGGCTAACTCAAAGGAATATTGCTGCTGATTTGCATAGTCCCAAATGACCACTACAGAATTGTAGCAATATATTCATCCTTTACCTGAGAAATATACTCGTCAGATGGATATTAAGAGCAGGCTTCTGTTAGGCTACGCACTCTTTGTTTCAGAGCTGCAACAGTACTATTTCTGCATTATGTGGCAAAGGTTGAGCATCCCTTACCTTGAAGTATGAAATCCTCTAAAATCTGAAATTGTTGACATGAGTGGCTGAGATAGTGACACTTTTGCATTCTAATGGTTTGGTGCACACACACATGCATACAATTATTGCAAATATTGTTTGAAATTACCTTCAGACTATTTGTGTAAGGTGTATATGAAACATGGGTCTCATTTCCAAGTCATCTAAGTATAGATATATGCAATTACAGATATTCCACAATCTGAAAAAAAAATCCAAAATCCAAAACATTTGTGGTCTCAGGCATTTCATATAAGGGATAGTATGTACTACTACACTCTGTCCATGGTTAAAGAAAATACCTTCTCAATTTTGTGCATAACATAATTGTTTGTGAGCAGTGAACAAGCAGATGCTAAAATGCAGGTGTTGAAATAAAATCTTATTGCTTAAACCCATGTAAGCTTTGATTGTATTGGAAATATTCCATTAAGGTGGAAAATGGAGTGATAAAAAAGACGGATGAGAACTGAAAGAACTAGGAATTTTTAGTTAGTATATAAAGATAAATAAAGTAATCATTTATGATTATTATTATAGTAATGAGTTCACAAATTCAAACACTATTTCTTTCATATTAAAAGCATTGCATAAATAAGTATGCATAAACTGATAAAAATAGCACAAACGGCTAAATATTTTTGACCAAAAACTGGCAACAGCAGCCGCATTGTCTGTAGCTCTAAACATTTCTTCTTCTATACATGAGGCAGGACATTGTGGAGAAGCATACAGATGCAGAGTTGTTTGTTCTGCTCCACAGTCACACAAGGTGGAGGATTCTTTAGGTAGTGCCATTGCCATGTTGTCTTTTTATCTGCCTTCTCCATTTCTGAGTCTGGTCAGGGACTTCCAAGTTGCCCATTCTTGGTTTGCCTCTGGGGGCAGACCCTCCGGGGGGGGGGGGAATCCCATTGGGATTTTCAGAAAGCGGATGGCTTTCACTGTGTTCAATCTTATTTCTCTCACAGTTATCAGCAACTTCTCTTCCCACATCGGGGAGGGGGGCAGTGCCAGCTAGTTTGTAGAGTTTCAATACTATGTTCACATGCTTCGCACGGGCAGACTTGTGCCAAACTGGGCAGGCATACTTGACAATTGAGTAAGACAAGGCCAGGACTGATGATCTTACTAATTTTGGGTCTGCACCCCATGCGCTGCCATACTTTTAAAAAACAGTTCTACTTTTACTTTAAGAAAACAGTTTCCACAGGATGTTATTGCATGGAGCTACTTTGTACTTGGTGTTTATACAGTGTTTCCTAAATGTTAGCGTTCGATCTAAGGTGACACCAAGATATTTAGGATGGAAACAGTGTTCGAGCTCTTGGCCTTCCCAAATACTGAAGTATTTCAAATCCTAAAAAAATGTTATACATGTAACGTTAATCTGAAGTGAAAGAAAGGTTTTTAAGTCGTGCTTTGTTATACTTCTCTTAGATTGAAAATTGGTCTTGAAATAAGGTTCTTTTATTTCAGCTAGGCTGTTTCTCTGTACTGTAAGCATTAATAAATATTAAATGGCATATCACAACACTAATTACTTTTCTCCTTCACTCCCATTTGAATGGTATAGCATTGTTCCTTCTTCTTTCCCAATAACTTCACTATTTGTATACTGAGATATTTTAGTATACTAGATCAGAGGGTAGAAAAAAGGGCAGAGGGCTGAAGAGCATAAATATTTGTGAACGTTAGCTCTGTGGTGGTGGTTATCTATCTACACGCATTGGCCTATATTCTGTTGTTATTCTTTACTAGAGTAGATAGTTATTGAATTAATGCAATTCATCTATGTGTAATTAACGATTCAGCAATTGACTAAATAGATCTTCTGTAGTTGGACTTATCCAACTAGATGGCAGCCATTATGATTTACAGTTTAACCTTGTGCATAAATGCTGTCAAGTTGTCTATTGACATGGTGACCCCATTAATTTCATAGGGTTTTCTTACTCAAGCGATACTCAGAGGTGATTTTGCCAGTTCCTTTCTCAGAAATACTGTATAGCGTACAACACCTGGGAGTGAATGGAATTGCCAGTTTTCTCATATTACTACAGGATTACAATGCCCAAGTAAGCTATTTGGGGGAAAAGTAAATTATTTCCATACATTTGATGGAACTTCTTGGATATTTGCAGCATTCTCACTCCCTGCATCTCTTACCCTGCAGCGTTATTTGTTTTCCATGACCCTGAACTTAAAAATATACATAAATATGATGGTATACTGTCATTATATTTATCACAATCCCAATATATTTACAGTCTGCAAAACAAATTTTCTGGCCCTGTACTGGTGACATATTTAGACATTTCCTAGAGGGTTTTTGGCCACCAGAAGTCACCAAATTCTGACGTTTTTGAATTCTTCATAGTCTAAAAGCTGGTGCAGGGTATTGAATTATGATGTCCCTTGTGGTGTACCTCAAACTTGGCCCATGGAATAAGAGATGGCAACCTTCGGGTCCACCCAAACTAAAACCCTAGAATGTGCTTAAAATATTTCACCTTAGTTTCAGTGATGTGCAGAATGTTACGTGCCAATATCCAGAACAGGGCATTATCTGCTGAATCAGCCCTCCATATTTGCTGGGGTTAGTCTGAGTTACGGAATCCCTATGAAAGTAAAAACAATGGGGAGAAATTGCTATTTTCTGTTTACATGAGAGTAGACCTTTCAAGGAATATCTAGGTATCTAGCAAGACTGTTTGACCAACTTCTACTGAAAGCTGACCATAGAAGTGCATTGGGGGATTTAAAGATTCCTTCCTCATGACTAAAGGAAATTGGCCATAAAATTACACCGGAGAACATAGAAATCCCTAGAAAGTACATTTTAAATCAAATATGTGAATAAATTAAAACTGCAAGTTTGAAGAGACAATTGTAAATATTTATAATAAACTAGCACACCCTCAATATTCTCAATATTTTTTTCTTCAAGTTGCCTTCTAACTCAATAACTCTTTCTGACCCTACTCACTAACCCATCATTCTATTGGGGGGGGGGGGGAGGAAGAAAAGGGAGTTGATGAATTCGACTGATTTTTCTGTCACAAAATTTAGGCTAAACAAAATTGTGATTGCTTGCACCATTATTTTTTTTGTGTGAAGTTAAACTGATCTAAGCAAGCAAAGGACCTCATCCTCTCTCCCACAGTAATGAGGGTATATAAGGTTTGCCTTTTTCCCTGTTGTGCAGCAAAGGATTTTGGGGATCAGTTCGATAAACCAACTTGTCAGGCTCCCTTTTGAGGTTAGACCAATCCTTAATTTACTTGACTCAGACACTAGCAATAGCCAGGTGAAATAGTAATGTCCTTATCAAGGTCTCTTATATAAAAGGAATGGAATAAATACTAAGAGCTTTATGTATTGAGCCATTAATTAGAAAAAAAGGATATGGCACACCCACTTTGCCATCCCAGAGTGCTCTGACAAGAATTAGGAAATTTCTTTTAAAGTACTGTGATAGGGTACTTGAAGTACCGGTAATGTAATTTATCTAGAAGCAAGAAGGAGAGAGGAGGAAGGTGAGTTTGAGGTTTCTGCTGTTACATCAACCTGCAATCCAAGAAGGAAAGGAAGCTGTATGTGAATAATGTTTGTTGTTATTTTAGTCCTTACATACATGTAGCTGATGAGCTTCAGTTCACCTAATGTTAGAGTCATGGTTGTTTTCTTTGCTTTAGAATCATATTAATTCCATCTCAGGTTTGAATAGTCAAATTCAGGAATCAGACTTGTGCATCATTGTCTCCCAGGTGAGTTCTTTCATATTCATTCTTATATGGATGGCAATATTTTTCCCCAGAACTATAGAATTAATATTGCACTCCTGCCTTTCACCTGTATAAAACCCGAACTTGCAGGCATACATTTAATAAGCTCCAAACCCCTTTCTTCTGCTGCTGCTAGAGTTTCTTTAGAATTGTTGTTTGTGCTAGGCATCTGTGGCAGCCAATTTCTGGGTTGGCCAAGTACTGGGGGGCTTTGTTTTTGTTTGTTTTGGTTTTATTTTAATTAAAAGAGAAACTAAAATAAATAGCACTCTTTCTACCTCTTTAGTAGTGGTACAAAATGTGAGTCCTCCTCATTGCTCCTTTCTGTAAAGAGAGCTGGCTTGTTTTGCTTGGTGCTTCTATATCCAGGAGCATTGGTGCATTAGTGAAGTGTGTACAAAGGCTTCTCCACTATTTTTGTGTGGGTTAGGGCCATAGCCTCCCTGTGAAAGTAGAAAAACTGCAAATATATCTGAGGAATGGGGTGCTACTACTGAGGTCTTAGGGGGCTCTACCCATCATTGTCCCAGGAGAAGAGGAGGAAATGCAGGCTATGCAGGCACTCCTCCTTATTTATACCACTTTATTTCTCCCAAGGAGACTCAGAGTGGCTTACATTAAAAGTATGAACACACAAATTAAATATCCAAATATGAAAGCATTAAAACAAAATTAAACTTAACAGTAATAAAAATTCACAGTTAAAATCCATTAAAACATATTCAAAGCTAAAAGCTATAGCACCTCCTAACTTGATCTTAAAAACCTTTTTCTTTAAAAACTTGTCTGAATAAGAAGGTTTTAGCCTGCCACTGGAAGGACAGCAGGGAGGGAGCCATTCTGGCTCGCTTGGACAGAGAGTTCCAGAGTCAGGAGCCAGCCACCGAGAAGGCCCTCTCTCTTGTTCCCTCAAACCAAGCTAGAAATAGAGGTGGGACCGAGAGAAGGGCTTCTTCTGATGATCTGAGGGCCTGGGTAGATTCATACAAGGGGATGTGGTCAGCCAAATATCCTGGACCTGAACCATCTAGGGCTTTAAAGGTAATTCCAAGCACTTTGAATTATGCTCGGAAACAGACTGGCAGCCAGTGGAGTTGCTGTAACAGGGGTTTGTTTACTCCCTGTAGCCAGCCCTGGTTGGCAACCTGGCTGCAGCTCTTTGGACCAGCTGAAGTTTCCGAGAACTCTTCAGAGGCAGCCCCATGTAGAACATGTTCCAGTAATCCAGGCGGGATCTAACTAAGACATGTACCACCATGGCTGTATCTGGCTTCTTTAATTGGACCTTTCCAATACTTTTAATCCAAATAACTTAAGGCATGTAGCTTCACCTCAATAAAAGGGACAAAATGTCCCATCTCTGGCCCAAATTCACTCTAAAGAAGAATGTTGCTCCCAACCCAGAAACTACTCTTATTTAGTCCCTCAAGTACTTTAAATGACCCCTCGTTTTGCATCTGCAGGAAACCCCCCCTCCACTAAACATGTGTACCAGGATATCTTTTGATTCCATGGAATCAGAAAGTTGACTAACCCCATTAGACATTACTCCTACCCTGGCCTACCCTGGGTGTGTGGGGGGTCCCAGTCTTTGGGGGGAGAGACCATTGAGGTGGTGTGGGGAAGGAGGGGAAGATATGGTCGGATTCATCAATTCAGGGAGAAGCACAATAAAGTTCTTGTGACCCTGAGGCAAGATAGGCCGGTTAGCCTACATGACAGACCCTCTGGGCTTAAGGTCCTTTTGATGAATGCTAGATTGGTCAACGGTAAAACAACAGTTATCCAGGACTTGATCCTGGAAGAAAAGGCCAATCTAGCTTGTATTACCGAAACCTGGTTGGACGAGCTGGATGGGGTCAACCTCACCCAGCTATGTCCACAGGGCTATAAGGTACATCAATAGGCCAGATCTGGGGGGCGGGGAGGTGGAGTTGCAGTGGTCTATCAGGAATCCATCCCTCTGACCAGATGCCCCATTCTGCAATCTGCTGGGTTTGAATGCATCCACCTGAAAGTGGCTAACCAGGACAGGTTGGGGATTCTGCTTGTGAACTGAACACCCCGCGACACGGCAGTCTCTCCCTGAGCTTGCTGAGGTGGTCTCTATCGTGGTGTTGGGTTCCCAATGACTGGTAGCCTTGGGAGACGTTAACATTCATTATCTGGTCAGTTTTAGACTATCCGTTGCCCCTAACCTCCGCAGGGGTGGAGGAACTATTAAGATGTCCTCCCCAGGAGACTTATGGATCCAGAAGGACTCCTGATGTCTCTTGGGGATCTGTCTGTCATGATAACTGATTATCCTGTCGAATCCCTGGTGGATCTCTATAACACCGAGATAGCCAGGGCGTTAGACATGATCGCCCCTGAATGTCCCCTCTCTTTGTGCAGAGTCAATCCAACTCCTTGGTTTTCTGAGGAGTTGGCATTGATGAAGCGCTCGAGACGGAGACTAGAGTGCATTTGGCGGAAATCTTGGAGTGTCTCCGACTGAACACGGGCTAGAGCCTCTATTAAGGCCTGCTTTGGAGGCAGCCAAGAAATCGTTCTCAACTTCCCGCATTGCATCTGCAACAAATAGACCAGCAGAGTTGTTTTGGATTGTTGGGGAGCTCCTTCACCCGCCTGGGACAGAGGAGCTCCTTGACAATCCAATCACTTGATGCAGTGAGTTTACGCATCATTTTGCAGATAAAGTCGCTCAGATACGCTCCGATCTGGATGGCAACTTTCTTACAGTCAATGCAACTAACAGTGATACTATGCAGAGTAACAACTATGCAAACACATAATGTCTCAAACACATGAAATATATTTGAATTGATATAATATATCTATAAGCATTCAAAAATTGGCAATAATACATCAATGAAAGTCATAACATCAAAACCGCATGTAATACATTGGTGGACCCCT
This sequence comes from Anolis apletophallus, assembly GCA_030556195.1. Taxonomy (NCBI): domain Eukaryota; kingdom Metazoa; phylum Chordata; class Lepidosauria; order Squamata; family Anolidae; genus Anolis; species Anolis apletophallus. Next base: position 128,283,528 of record JARBWK010000006.1, on the reverse strand, counting down.
CCATGTAAAATAATACATACAAGGCAAAATGCCAAGGCGCACCCAGAGACGGCAAGGTAAACAAAGCGGAGCAAGAATGGGAAGCCAAATACTCAAAAATCCCATCTAGAGAAATAAGCTCAGAATAACTCGAAATGAAAATTCAATGTTCGTTCACCAAGGTCCCGGGCATTTTGCCTTGATATTCAGAGAAGGGAAGACATTAAAATAGCAAAAAAGAAAATAAAATACTTGGGTATTTTTCTAACTAATAGGTCAGAGAGGCTGTGGGACTTCAATTATAAGAAAATATGGGGAAAAATACAAGAGCAAATGAAAAAACTGGAAGGAAAAAAATTTAAATATATCAAAGAGAATTAGGGCAATTAAAATGTGCATACTTCCTAAAATACTGTATTTGTTTCAAACACTGCCATTAGATATTTCACAACAAACATTTCAAAAATGGGATCGAGATATTAGAAAGTGGATATTTGGGGGGAAGAGACCAAGAATAAGTAATAAGGAATTATATATGCCAAACAAAGAAATAGGATGGGGGATACCAAAATTACAAGAATATTATGAAGCTTTTCAACTGAAGACAATTTTAGAACTAGAAGAAGAAAATCAAGCAAAATGGATAAGAATAGAAAATGAAGTAAACAAAGGTCAAGGTGAATATGGAATTTTCACACAAAAATTGAAAAGAGGTGATAGGGAAAACAATAGGCCCGAGGAAAATAGCTTTAAAAATATGGGAGAAATGGAAAAAGAAATGGATGCCATTTTTCTCAAAGGAAGCCCCGATAGGGAGTCTGAGAAACAAAGAGGATAAGAGCGTCATCAAGAAACTGGAACAGTGGGGATATTGTAAAATAAAAGACTTATATAACGAAAAGAATGTACTAATGGAATGGAGTCAGTTGAAAAACTTAGGAGGAGAAAGATTTTGGCTAACATTGAGAGGCATTTGGGAACAAATAAAAAAAGAAGATAGCAATTGGTGAAAATATAATAGACAGGATATTAAAAGAAAGATCCAGTGGAAGGCAAAAAGGGTTAGGCAAAATATATGGAAGAATGCTGGAAGATAAGGAATTTATGTATAAAAGGATGGAAAATAGGTGGGAAAAGGAAGGAGGCCTAGGGAAAGAAAGAATAGATAGGATAAGGATTGGACTAAATAAAATAAAAATAGAAAAATATAGGGAACTAGAGCAGAAAGTAATAACAAAATGGTACAGGACACCAATCCAACTGGCACATATGATCCAGGGTCTAAATCCGGAAATGTTGGCACTGTGGGAGTAGAGAAGCCTGGTACGCACATCTCTGGTGGGAGTGTAAGGAGATACAAAGGTTCTGGAATCAAATTTTTAGGAAGATCGAACTATATACAAAAATAAAAAAATGATTTAAATATGGATATTCTATTAAAAGGGATATGCGGGGATAGTAAAATCAAAGCTCTAGAACAAAAATAAGTTATGATGATGTTTAGAGCGGCACATGCCGTGATTGTCTGGGGGGTGGAAAGAAAAAAAGAAATGGACCCTTGAAAAATGGTATGAATATGTGTGGGAACAAGTTCAGCTGGAAATTATGGACATTATAAGAAATGAAAACTATGGACAGAAAAGCAGAAGAAAATCAAAGAAATATGGTTACCCTTCAAAACTGGATACAGGAAGCTAAACCAGAAGATGAACATTGGGGAAAAAACTGGACAGAATGCAACGATGGCTCAAATAAATGAAGGACTAACTTGTCAACGGGGGAGGGGGAGGTCAGGGGGAAGAAAAATGTATTGTAACTAAAGCAATGTAAAGTAAGAGTAAATGTAGTATAACAATACAATAAAAAATCTTAAAAAAAAAAAAAAAAAAAAAAAAAAAAAGGGGAGGCTGAGATGTGGGTGGCATAAGTGAGCACACGATGATCATGACAGTGATGGATGAATAAAGAAGCCAACTTCATAAATTAGCTTTCTCAGTCTCATTAGAATTATTAATAATATATTCTTTAAGTGGTAGGTTATATGCTCAAAATTCATTTTAAAGAGGCCAAGGATTTCCAAAAGTAATATAGGTCCAGTGCTGTGTGATGATAATGCATTCAAGCCATGTGTGCTAAGGGAAAACAACATGCCTTCTTAGTTGCCTTCTTGTAATGCAGTATTCTCTAGAGCTGCTTGAAAGACTGGAGGCTGTTTAGCATTATTTTCATCTCAAGTCGCTCCTGACACGGCAATAATAATAATAATATGAATGTTATACATTTCCAAATTTGTCACCTAATAATTTCTGATTATTTGGAGGTATAACTCGAGGAGGGGGTATTTGTTTTATAAATCTTAGCAGAAACTTGTAAATATTGAAGTCCTTGGCCAACAATGGAAGGATCCAAGCAGTTTCAAAGTTTAAGCACTTAATTTCCCCACTTATTGATAAGATAAATACTTAGAGATTATTTTCATTTCCCTCTAAAATATTACCAATAAATTGTTCATATGCCTTGTGAACTCATGTGTGGTCTTGAAGTTCTCATAAATTATGAGTACATATGTATTTGTTGAACTTGAAAGTTCAAGGATTTTTCCCCTTGTAGCATGGTACGCTTATTGGGGAAATTAAACTCATAAGTCGGTGAAGGAAATGTACACATCTATTTTATCAGATATGTTATAGAAAGTATAGGTTACTATATCATTTTCTAATTAATATACCCTAATAGCAATTATCGAGAAGGAAAAAACAGGTGAGTGCAAGGAAAATAGCAAGTAAAGATTTGCAAAGACATATACAATGAATTTTCATGGCATGGACTACAAGATAGAATTGATAATTCATTGTGAATTTAAGAGGAAGGGGATAGTATGCCCTGTTTCAAATGACATAACTTCCTGATTAATAATGGACTCTGAAAAATGATAGAAGTTTCTCTTTGCTTAGTCAGCTTTTGGCAATACATTCAAAATGAGACAATTTGGCTGGTATTGTGGTAATAGTGGGATGCACTATTGCATTTTAGCAATGGTGGGAAGATATTGTGATCATTATCATCACAACCAACACAAACTCATTTACATTCTGCCTTTTCCCCAAAATCACATCTCAAGGCAACTTATATATTAAAATCAGTTAAAATATAATAAAGATTAATTCTATTTTAACACAAACTATAAGAAAGCCTGGACCTAAGTTTCATGGGGTATTTTTTTGACATAATCAGCACTTTGAATTGCAGTTATCAACAGACCAGCAGTTAGTGGAGATAGTATAGAAAAGGGGTTCTTATGATCCCTATAACCAGCTTCAACTAACAGTCTAGTTGAAGGATTTTGTACCAAATGAAGAATGCCATTGAAATCAACAATAGATAAATTTAGATAGATTCAAGTTGAGGACTTGTTTTATAGATTTTATGGTTTTTATATATTTAATGTTGAACTGTGTTATAACTGTTTTATAATTGTTTTTAACTGTACCCTGTTGTTATGGCATCAAATCGTTGCCTTGAGTCGCCATTGGCTGAGAAAGGTGGTATAAAAATGCAGCAAATAAATAAATAAGATAGGGCAGAATGAATGGCAGTGAAATGAGACATTTCTGCTTGTTTGAATTAAAGCCAGCTGATTAGGCATTGCAAAAGGCTCACTTTTGAAATGTGCATAGAATTATAGAGAAAAAAGAGGCACTGACCAAGTCACACTTACCCTGTTTATATGGCTTCAACTGAAGACACTCCATGTTGATTTGTGTTTTTGTAAGATTTCTAAATTAGCCAGTTTAAAGATGTGCCTATGAATTATTTAGAATGATGATTAATAGTTAGAAAGGTATTTGCAAGTATCCAGAATTCACAGAGTTTGTATGTTAGAGCATGGTAAGAGAAGAGAACACAAAATGGTGAACTACAAATTGCACAAAGGTGAAGCTGATTGTTAGATCAACAGCGCTTATTAGATAGGGTACATAGCCTCTGGTGCTGCAGTGGGTTAAAACCTTGTGCCAACAGGACTGTTGACTGATTGGTCAGCGGGGAGAGCAGATTGAACTCCCTCTGTCAGCTCCAGCTCCCCATGCAGGAACATGAGAGAAGCCTCCCACAAGGATGGTAAAACATCAAACATCCGAATGTCCCCTGGGCAACATCCTGGCAGACAGCCAATTCTCTCACACTAGAAACGACTTGCAATTTCTCAAGTTGCTCCTCTCACACACACAAGAAGAAGACAGGGTGCTAGAGTGCAATGCCATAAATAAATAAATAAATAAATAAATAAATAAATAAATAAATAAATAAATAAATTCTGTTATAAGTAACATTTTCTTTATTTGGGCAAACCTGAAGTGTTGCTATGCAAACTCAATACTTCCTTAATTTGATTCTGAAAAAAGCATATATTCTCTGCTACTATCTTCTTGACATTTTTACCTTATATATACTTGATATGCCAGCCATATACTTGACATGACAACAACATGCTGGGCAATCTGAAATTTATCAATCTCCCTGAGATTTTTTAAAAATCACTGTATCTTGAGTCTGAAGTTGTTAACAGATAGTTATAGTCAAGCTTTGAAGGCTTGAGATGATATCAGTTCTCTGAATATATATTTCACATTCTGAAATGTCATGATTTTTTTTTCACAGGAACATGTTACTTTAAGTTGCTTGAGAGTACAATGAAACATGTTTGTCAATTCCAAATCCTTGAATCCTCAAGTCCAGTTATATATAATAATATAGTAAAATGCTGTACCTTGTATAAAATGGCAAAATCAAGGTTTGCTATTTGGATTCCCCCCACCCCTCCCAATTTGGGATATTCTAAAGATTTTAATGGCTCAATCTCTGGATGCAGATTCAGTGGATCTGGAGAGCCGATTATAATATTGCTTAGAAAACTTTGGGAGCCCTAGATAAAGAACTATTGATTTGCCCTGGCAAATTGTCCATTCTCGTACTTTTGCTTTCATAACAATTTGTCTTTAGCTTTTGGCTCACGAATTCCTTTGGTTTTTGCAGCTGCTTTAGTTCTTCATATTTTTGACTTTATGAAGGAGAAAAGGAAAAAGCCGTTTTTTGTGTCTATTTTGCTGTTTCTACTGTTTACTGGATAGGATCAGTAACTTTATTGTCAGTGTGCTTTATTTGTGGGACTTGTCTGCATTTACTTGTTTAAACCAATAACTACTTGGTTTATTAGATGGAAACATTTTAAATACTTCTTATATAGCTGAGAATCCCATCTAGTATGTTGCCTCCAAGTTCTGTCAACTTATGTTGGCCTTCACCAAGCATTGAAGACTGACTAATAAAACTAAGAGAAGTTATGGAACTAGATAACCTGAAAAATTTGATATTTGATCAAAACAAAAAAACCAGTACAAACTGGAGCCAAGTGAGAGACTACTTGAAAGAAATAGAACTTAAAGAAGGCAACGGGGGGAAAAAAGCAAAGACCCAAGGATCTAAGGAGATTTTCTTGGCAAACCATAGTTTACCAAAGTGGAAGTGATAGTTTCAAGTACTTAAAATGTACCCTTCAACGGAACTGGAAGCCAACACACATAGTTGTTTCGGGACTTACCCTCTATTTTAACACAACCCCCCCCCTCCCTATTAGTCTAACTTTCCCCCTTCTTTCCCCTCCCTATTAGTCTAACTTTCCCCCTTCTTTCCCCTCTTTCTATCCACCTACTATTCTATCTCTCCGCTCTCTTGCCTTTTCTCTACCCCATTCACCCCTCTATTCCTCCCTCTCTCCCCTCGCACACTTTACTACTAACCGCTTTACGCACCCTACCTATCCTACTATATTTTACTGTATGTATTGAAAAAATGCTGAATAAAGATTTTTTTTTAAAAAAAAACTTATGTTGGCCTTGTTAACTTTATAGGATTTTCTTAGACAAGGAATATTCAGGGGTGGCTTTGCCAGTTCATTCCTCCGAAATATAGCCTACAGTACCTGGTACTTGTTGGTGTTCTACCATATAAGTACTACCCAAGCCTGGCCCTGCTTAGTTTCCAAGATCAGATGGTATCTAGTGCCTTTTGTATATTTGTTAGAATAGGCATTCTAAAAGGAGTGCCTTTAAGAGCTCTATGTTCTTCTGAGTTAAAACCATAGGTGTTAGAGGAAAATATTGAATAGGAAAACTATAAATGTGTTTACATTCAATGGGCTAAATATTCCAGTGATAACTACGAGAGCAAGCACCTGTGCAGTGAAATACGTTGCTATTTATTTTATATATAAGATTCTCTTCTATTTCTGGTACATTTGATGAGAACAGAAGATGGTAATCATACAGTAAACCCAGTCACTGAAATTGCCAGGGTTCACACTGTTCTTTCTCTTATAGCACTAGAGAATGTGGAGTATATCACTCATAAATGTGTTCTTGGAATAAAAGAAACTTGGTATGCCAGGCTTGCAAGGAAATATGTGTAGCATTCATAGGATTTTAGTGCTTATGTGTTAAGAGAGTTGGCTGGAGAGATGTTAAAATTCAGTTAGATGTAGAGTTCCAGTTCCAGAATTCATTTATGTTTTAATAATTTCTGCCTATTTCCTGCTGCCTCAAAAATATTTATAATATATGTAAAATACTAGAAACAAATTTGATTTTTTCAATAGGAGATGTGTCATATATTTATTTACTACATTTATGTCTTGCTTTCATTCCTTTTCGTTCAGGATACTATTTTTCTTCCCACAGTATGTCACCTGTGAGATTTTGGATCAGGCAGGGCTTGAACTACAGATCTGTCAAAATCCTTCCCAATAGTGTTTCTGTTGCAATTTTGGCAGCTAAAATTTGAGAGGCACTACGAGGAGGGAATGTTGTCTAGAAGATTTTCACTGTAATCCCCTTATGTTTGTAATACTGTTGAATTTCTGGATGGTGCATGTAGGATTTGCATCGTAGAATAGACCTCCCTTACCAGGAGTATTGCTGATATCTCTTGTTGCTCCTTAAGTATGCGTGTCACACATAAAACAAGTTTCAGTGTGTCAAATGGGGCATATCAGTTGTTTTCTATCCCCTTCCCATTCATCTGCCAGTGTTATGCATTGGCACTGAGACATTTTCAGTGATCCTCCTTATTCCCATAGCTTCTACATAGCTCCCCATGACATCTGCTTCTTAGCTGTAGGTGACTGCACATAGAACCTTTGAATTAATCTACAGTTACATCTCCTATTACAATACAGGAGTGACAATAAGGGACGACACCAGCATTGTGTGAATCAGCCCATTCTTAAATCTCCTGGCAAAAGATTCTTGTACCTTATGAGGCATGGCTGATAGCAATATTCAGAGATGTTTTCTATAGTATTCTATTCTCCCCGTGTGGAATTTCTGCCCTAGATAGGTTATAACATCTACCATTTTGTGTTTTATACTGGAGCCTGACCACTTTATTTGTAAATAATTTTTATTGATAGATCACATAACAATAACAAAAAAGTATAATATAGAATACAAAGACAAAAAACCCCAAGAAAGGGGAAAAAAGAAAAAGACAGAGAAGAAAAAAATATTGTTAGACTTCCGTTCTTCCTCCTTTTACCCCTTGAACAATTGTACTGCAATTCTAAATTATAGGGGGGGAAATTTCCCTCTATTTTATATCCAATTGTCAATATTCTTCTTTGTTAACACGTTGCTTAAGTAGTCCTAAAAAATGGTCCAGCCTATCATTTTCATTCCTTTTCCATTGTTCTGTTTTAACAGGAATGTCAATTTGTACATGTCCTTTATTTCCTTTATTTTGTCTAACCATTTGAAGGGATTGATTCTAGTTTCCAAAATTTAGCAAAAGTAATTCTGGCCGCTGTTGTGAAAAAAGTAAACAGCTTATCAGAATTAGAGTCGTAAATACTTCGGACTCAAACATTCCTAGTAGGTAAAATTCCAGTTTCATTGGAAAATCAATTCTTAATATTTTTTTTACATTCTTTGTGCACCATTTTCTAATTCTCTACTGTTTTTTTCACAAGTCCACCACTAGCCTGACCATTTATTTTTGAACAGGTTTTTGGTTATACTTTTCTTTGTGATAGTGCATATTTAATTCTGTATCTTGCTTTGGTTTCATACTTTTTGAATGTGGTGTGTTACTATTTTGTTGCACAATTGCTTCTTAACTGTTCTGACTTTTTTCTTTTATGTTTTTTGTTAGCCAGTGTCTCCTTTATGAAGACAATGGAATAACGGTGTGCTGTAGCCAGAGTTCATAGTAGAAGCACTGGAGCTTTTATCAACAGAGAAGAAGCTACTATCTGTCACCTTCCCCCAGACTTCCCTATTCCCTCTGAATGTTTAAGCTGCAATCCTCCAGTAGCTAGTGGGGATGCATATTCCCATAAATGTAGATAGTCTAATCTTGAGTTGGCAATTAATATCCATTGGCTCCCGATGGGGATAAAAACCTGTGGAATTGGTTTTTATCCCCATGGATTAACACAGCTGGGCTGCTTCCCATTATGCTGGTTTCTGCATTTCAAAATTTACTGCTACACCACTGTGTGTGTGTGTGTGTGCATGTGTGTGCGCGTACCCCCGCACACATGTGCTTTCATAGAGGGGTTGGTGTGGTCCTTCTGTGAATAGAAGGGACTATTTCACAGCAGAGGCTATATTGAGAGGAAAATGGGGGAAGCAGGATTTTATAGGTTGGTCTCAGTTCCATTTCTCATACTTTTAAAAGAAATCTCCTGACTCATTGAAAGAGGGGGGAATAGGCATTGGTAGTTAGCTACAGGAGAAACAGCAAAAAAATCTCACTTGTTCTTGCAGGGATATCTGTCCATCCAACCATTGTACAAGTAAGGAAGTTCAGTATGTTTGCAAAATGGAAGCCAGGGTTTTGCATGAATGTTGTACTGCTGTAATAAGGTTTGCGAGATCTCCCAGTCTGACTCTCTAGCTCTGTTTTGATAAGTCAGGCTCATTCACCTACAGCGATCATTGTAGATCACATATTTATAAATGTATAGTTCTTGTTGTGGTTTTTTAAATAGCAGTTATTTGATTTGATGATTACCCTGATAATTTTCTCTTTTCAAGGTTGTCAGGTTGTCGTGTCTCTTCAAGTCATTTCTTACTTGTGGCTAACCTATTATGAGGTTTCCATGACAAGATTTATTTTGGATGGGGTGTTACCTTTGTCTTCTTCTGAGGTGGAAAGAGTATGACCTGTCCAGGGTCACCCGGTGAATTTCCATGGCTGAGTAGTGATTCAAACTCTGGTGTCCAGTATGATAGCACACACTGACTCTGTTTTTACAAGTACTGTTATCTAACTGAGTGTATACACAACTCTTGCCCAGTAAAAGACACAGATAATTTTTGCATAAGTATATTTTCATTATTTCTCTCTTTATTATTTTTGTACTGTTAAACCCAGAGAATCAGATGTTTTATTAGCAGGTGTAAATACAAATACAAGGAAAGTTTGTCAATTAGTGAAAAAAATAGATTGAGAAAAACATTTCTTAAAAAGCCATGGCATCCTCTGCTCTCACCTGTCCAAATAGTCCTGGCCCATTGTTATTTTCTACCTTGGTTCTTTGTGGAAAATGCACAGAAACACTGAAACCCATTAAATTGCGGTGTGGAAAGAACTTGCATGAGTCCCTTCTTTGGGCTGAAATAATAACTCCCATTTCTCAGTATACAGAGTTTCTAAATGCAGTGAGTAGGTGATGCAGCATGTGATCATTCGCAGTTCACATTGCCATTTTCACAGCCCCAAGAGATAGGGGAAATAATGTAGTCTACACTTCTCATTCATGGCATATGAACCAGGGAAGGAGCTAGAAGAAGAAATGGGGGACAGAGAAGAAACCAAATATTGTTTGACCTCACCTATGGTGCAGATTTAAAAAGATTTCCCACCCCTACCATAAGAGAACGAAGCAAAGATTAAATGAATATTGTTTACATATGTGTTAGCATATTATCTTAAGATAATAAACATGTTTTAGAATGGTGATAAAAGTAGCCTCTGTACCACATCATTATTGTGAAGATAGAGACTATATAATGCTTTGCCTATTTGAACAATAACAGTACTGTTAATGGGGAACATTTGGACTATGACAACTGACAGGGCAAACTGTAATGCCTCTTTCTGTCTTTATGTGTAGAGTAAAGGCTGAAATCACTTTGGGCTGCAGGCCAGGCTTGTCAGCTTCAGCTTTTATAACACTTGAGTAACAAGGGAGTAACTTGAGTTGCTGCCAGGCTGCAGAATGAGTAATAATAATGCTTGGATTATAACAATGTGTTGCTCATAGATGAAATATTAAAGAGTCTTGGGTGAGCATTGTTTTAAACTGGAAGTTATTTGCTCATTTATTGCATGCATTATTTCATGTGAGCCTTCTTTGTGGGTAAGGGGAATAGCTGGTAAAATAGCTTAGACTAGCAATGTTATCTACAGCTTTAATCATACATATGCCTTTTCATGTGTGTCTGGTGACAAAGCTTAATGCGATGCTGTGTTGAAAATCTATGTCAGCATTATGGGTATGGATTTAATTCATCCATGTGACCTTTTCACTACCTATTTAAAACATCCCTTTTAATTCTGCTCCCACCCCTCCTCACCTAAAAATGAGCTGTTGTCTGTGGAGCAAGCAAAACGAAGCAGATTACTGATAGTAACCGTGAGTGATCATTTAGACTCTCAAATCCCTTTTCATCCGTTCCATTGGCTTCTGAAAATCCTATTACATGATTGCATTTGCAGGTGGAATACACAAGAGAATGAAAAGCGTGTGATATATATTTATTTATTTATTTATTTTTCTTTCCTTGGAGGCATCACATTGAGAATTCTGAAATTCTTTTCTTATCCTTTTTATTGCTGCTGCCCACAGTGGGAATGTTGCGAGATTTAGTAAAAGTGGTCTCAGACATTAGCATGGAAATTAATATTAGAATCTGTGACATGTGCTCAATATAAGGAATAGTATAGACCTAATAGGAATTGCTAAAACCATCATGTTTTTGTTAAATTAACATAGTAATTCGTTTATAAAAATGAGGACTATGGTGTAACCCAGACCTGGGCAATTGCCGGCCCTCCAGGTGTTTTGGACTTCAACTCCCAGAAATCCTAAAAGCTGCTAAACTGGCTAGGATTTCTGGGAGTTGAAGTCCAAAACACCTGGAGGGCCGGCAATTCCCCAGGTCTGTAACCTATAACAAAATGCTGTTTGTAGAAGGTTTCTGTTCATCGTTCCATGAAGTCAGACCTGTCTTCCTTCAAGATACTCTGTTCTCTCCCCCCCCCCCCATTTTCTTCCCATAATCATTCCTTTGCTACTGTGCACATTTAGTCTTCATGTACTTGAATCCCGCGCTGAGAGAAAGGCAAAGATAAATGAAACAGCAAACAAAGCGAGCTTATATGTGTGCATGACAGTGTGTCTGTACTCTTGCCTGCTGATACTTTTTTCTTGTGCATGGGGTCATACTATTTTGACTGTAAAGCACTCCAACAGTGTGAAATGAGACAAGTTGTCTATGGTTGGATATCATTGGACTCAAACCAACAGCTCTTCTCACTGTGCCATGGTAGGTAAAGAGAACTATTGTGGTAGAAGCAATAAACATCGGAGTCACATAGAACAGAAAAGTTAACTGCACTTTTCTTTAGCTACCATCTCCTGTGCCTTCACTTTTCTAGCTCTTTCTGTGTTGTCTCACATAGCCATGTTCCCACCTTGGTTTAAGGGGGAAACTAGTTTTAGCTATATCTCTAAAAGATTATACTTCATTCCAGCTCTTTCACGTCATTAGTGATATGTTATGTAGACAGTCCAGTGATTAGTGGGATTATGCTATAGTGGTTATCTAGGGTGGACGTCATGGTATGCAGTATTTCCCAGCATTATGTTTATCTCTTTCTGTGTTTTAAAATTAGGGAAAATATTTTTTTCAACCAAATATTGAAGTGGTCGTAGCTTCCATGTCACAGGTGTGTCCCATGCTCCAAATATGGGTGCATTGATAAGCCCATCTTCCACCTCAAGAGAAAATATAAGAGGTGCAGTCCATTTTCTGATATTGTAGACTACTGCTGTTGTTTCAAATCCTGAGTAAGTGTAACTATTTACTTTTTTGATTATTTAACATTTAGCTAACCTTCCGAAACACCATTCCTCATTTTTGAGCAATATTGGTGTGGAAGGATGTGAAAGGAAACATTTTATAGTTAGAAACATGTAGAATAGACAACATAGGAAGCCTTTACATGTATAGGTACAATTCTGTCTCTAGGTTACATTATGTTACAGGTAATTCTGTACATCTGGCTTACTTGAACTGATACACCAAAACACAATGAAACTGCCTTTCATCAAATACAGACCAGAAGGACTGATCAGTTAACATTATCTAACTGTGAGTAGATATAAGCATTAATTCCTGTGCTTCATTTCAGCTTTTCATATTGTTAATGATTTGTTGTGTAGGGCAGTGATTTTCAACCTTTTTTGAGCCGCGGCACATTTTTTACATTTACAAAATCCTGGGCACACCACCAACCAAAATGACACTCTAACACAGTAATACATATAGCTAATATATTTTAAAATGTATTTATACACTCACTTAGTGTGAAACCTGGGCCTGCTTCGATGAACACAAAATAAATATCCTGGCAGGAATGGTAGAAAGACACACATGAAGCTCTTGCTCAACAGCTGTCAGTCTCTCTCTGTTTTTAGTTTTTATCGCAGTCAAGCTTGAGAAGCTCATCTCACACAGATATATGGTTGAAAACGGGAGCAATGTCAAAATAGCTTTGTTGACCAGAATGGGGGACTCCCTGGCAACAGATAACCAAAAACTGTCCAAAGAAAGATCAGCAAATTTTAGCTTTAAACTACGATCTTGTTTCAGTTCAATGAGTTTCTCTTGCTCCTTTAAAGTCATGTCCTTTCCAGCAACGGATGCTGAGCTGTATGGGTCCCTAACCCAGTCAAAGCATTCTGTGAAGGCTGAATGGAAATAAAATGACAACGTCTCCTCAAGGGTTTTCAAATGTGTGCCAATCACCTCGCACATTGCAGCAGTGTTGACATCATGCAGCTTCACGGTGAGTGGGAACATCTCAAGGCTGCCACGCTGCACATGTTGTTGCCAGAGCTGGAAATTTGAATAGAATACGTTCATTTTATCAGTGCTTGTAAGCAGGTTTTCATTTCAGCCTTGCATCCGTGTGTTAAGTTCATTCAGATGATGGAAAATATCAGCCAAGTATGCCAGCTTTGCACACCATTCATCACTTGCAAGCAGCTTTGAGTAATCGGGCCCCTCATTTGTCAGAAAAACCTTAAGTTCCTCTCGCAGCTCATACACTCGGGCCAGCACTTTGCCGCGCGACAGCCACCGGACCTCAGTGTGGAGCAATAACACTTTATGTTCCGCTCCCATTTCCTCACACAAAGATGCAAATTAGCGACATTTCAAAGGTCGCGTCTTCACAAAGTTCACTATGCGCACACAATCATCCAACACAGGAGCTAGATCTGCTGGTAAGGTCTTTGCCATGAGGGCCTCACAGTGCAAAAAGCAGTGCGTAACAGTAACATCTGGGTTTTTTCTTTGACCCTACTTTTGAAGCCTTTGATGCGCCCGACCATGGCTGCTGCTTCAGTGCAGACACCTGTGCAGTTTTCCCACATAAGTACGCTTTTGTCAAGATATTCCGACGCGACCCGAAATACTTCCTCTCCTATTGATTTTTCTGGCAGTGCCTTGCAAAATAGGAAGTTTTCTCTTATGGCTCCTTCATCCACAAAATGCACATTGGTCAAGAGCTGACAATGTCCACCAATGTCGACTCATCAAGTTGCAAGGCAAATTTCTTACTGATGCACATTTTTTCTAAAACAACAGTTTCGATATCCACAGGCATGTCATCAACACGACGGGCAATTGTGTTATCTGAGAGAGGCACTTTAGCTATCTCTTTGGCCGCGTCAGGGCCGAGCATCTCATTTACAATGGCTTTACAAGTTGGCAGTATTAATGTTTCTGCCACAGTGTGGGACTTTTTAAATTTAGCTACAAGATCAGCAACAAGGTAGCTAGCTTTGAGGGCTGTCTCGTTTACCTTTGTGGTTTTTCTCAAAGAATTTGCCTGTTTCTCATTGTTTGTACGTAAGCGTACAAAATAGTCCATCGGCTTGTTTTGAACGGAAGGATGTTTCATTTGGAGATGGCGTTTAAGCTTGCTTGGCACCATGGCGCTATTGGACAGCTTCTCACCATACACCAAGCACAGCGGAGTCGGTGCCGTCACATCCCTGTTGAAAGTGAATCCAAATGAAAGATAGCTTTAGCTGAATTGTCTCAAGCTCACCGTCTTTTCTTTTTTCTTTTGTCCACCACTCATATTAGGGCCTTCATCTGTGTCATAATTTTGTCCAGGGCCCTGTTCGGCATTTGCATTTTCCCTTCTCAAAAACTTCTCCATCACTGTCACTTGCTTGTCTTGCTGTGATCCCAAATTGCTACTGTCACTTGACGTGCAGCTACAGCATTAACTCTAACTTTGTTTACTTAGCCGTGTCTGAGCGAATCCAAGATGGTGCGACCATAGCACTCTCGCGTCACTTCTTAGGTGATGCGAAAGTGCTATGGTTCCATTTCTTAAAGGGATAGATGCGCCTTATAGTTTAAATATAAATAAAGTTCGAAAATAATTTCTCACGGCACACCTGATGATCTCTCATGGCACACTGGTTGAAAATCACTGGTGTAGGGGATGTGTTGGCTCAGAAGGTTTACCTGGAGTGGTTTTCTGGAGTGAACATTAATGTGCCTTGTTTTAAATTAGCATGTGTGGTAGTGATCTTTTAGAAAAACCTGACTAAATTTATAGATTGGGGTAACCAATGAGGTAGGTTTATCTGGTCTAATCTCCTATTTTTGGTATTCAGAAAAGGTTTAATGGAAGCAGCTGTTGTCTACCTTGCTTGTATACAGATACACACAGAGTATGTAGAGTCAGCTAGAATGGAATTCCATTCTTTTCAGATTGAAGCTTTATTGTATTGTTTACTGCAGACATGCTACTGCAATCCCACACTGAATGCCTGTGTTTCTTCATCCTTGTTTCACCTTATTCCCTATATTAATGCTACTAAAAACTTCTAGATGGAAAGAAAACAAGAAGAAAAAGGAAGGACTATGGGGATATCCAAAGGCTTGACAAGAAGTATATTCTGAAGTTAAGGTAAAAGGGCAGTCAAAAGTGCAATCTTGGGCTGTAGAGTCCTATCAGAGAGTGGTAAAAGTGATTCACAGGCATTTCAGGATTCAAAAAGAAAGTCTATCCAGATAGTAAGTATGTCAGTCAGAGACAATCCAAGGACAGAGTTAGACTTTAGTTCAATTTCAGGCACACATGGAATCTATCAAAATAGACTTCAAGGTATCCAAAAATAGGCTGGGAAAGACTGGGAAAAAAGGCACTTGCTGCTCATTATCATGAAGAAATAACTATTCTATTGTTTCTTATATTAGAAACAAGTCCCTCTTTCATGTTTTGAGCAATCTAGTTGTTTTGCTGTTATAATTTATTTGACATTTGCACTGGATCGCAGAGATGCCAAAGCTGTAAATTGTAAGACATATCTTTTCTGATACAGATTATCTACAAATTCTTTCCCTTTCAAAGTATATCTGTAGTAGACCAACCAGCCACAAAGATGATGTCTCAAGGGTCAAGTGTACCTGTCAGAGTGCTATGTAACGGTCTGTTTGAGTTTTTGAAATCGCATGGGAATGTAGCTAACATTCTTTTTTTTAAAAAAAAACCAGAAGTAAAATGGGTGCTCTGTTAGAGAGTCATTTCTTGGGGCAGGGGAATCTCTCTGTAGCACATCTCTGATCCTGTGTTTATGGGTAAGATAAATACTACTAATAAAAAAACTCGTGATAAAAAAAGAAAGTAGATCTCAATTTGTTTTATTTATTTATTTATTTATTATTTGGTTTTGTATTCCGCTCCTCCCTGCAGGCTCGGGGCGGGTCACAACATATAAAACAGGCAGCATGCGATGGTCATGCAGCCATACAATAAAACGATAAAACATTAAAACATTACAAGTCACATTTATTGTATTTGCATCCTGCCTTTCAAAGTGAAATTGAATGCCTCTTCTTCAGATGTTAATGAACAAATCAAATTTGTTGAACTCCAATAAGGAAAGCTGAATCATGTAGTTTAGTGAGGTACTTAGAGTTGTCTGCTAGAGAGCTCTAGTACAGTCCAGTAAACTACAATTTCTCAATTCAAAATGGAGCGAATCCAAAATTCCTCTTTTATCAGGATCCCTCCTGTTTACCCCACCAAATCGAAGGATTCCTTAAGATGGTAGCATGACAATATAGTTTCCCTCATCCATTTATAGAAAAGCAACATGATATAACCCTATAGACATTTTCTCAGGTTCCTGATAATTTCAAGTTGCGGGTGCTTAATTTTCTCAATCATGGAGCCATGAGGGAGACTGTAATTAGTACTATAGATGGTAGAGATAACAGCTAAGCATCTCATCAACCAGAGCTATATAATAGCTAGAGCTGTAATAGTAAACAAGTAAATGGACATCACAAAATAATCACATGAACTCACTATACAAAACAGACTGATTTCTCCCATTCGTTGTATCCGAGTCTCTGAGGAAACCACTCCAAAAGGAATGGGAATTACTATTGCCATTTAAGCCAATTTCAGAAAGAAAAAAAATACATGAACTTTCGTTGAGCTTTCTCAAAGTTTTCACTGGGATGTACATTCCACAATGAGAAATGGTCTGCCAAACTTATTCCTGTCTGAGAGGGGAATTGGAAAACTACAACTTTAACCCCATAATTAACACTCTTCATTGTCCACTTGGGTAAATGTCAGGACTCAAGTTTTCCAAAAGTGGCACTGTCTATAAATAACTAATATAATGAAAGGTTTGCCAAAAAGGGACTTCTTCCTTCTATGCCATCAGCCATAGCTATGTAATGTTTATTATGTAATTTATGACCATGGCTTTGACCTTCTGCCTTGTATACACCAACATATATCTTCTGCAAGACATGTGTCAGTCTGTAATATACAGAAAGGTTTGAACTGGAACAACTTATATTAAAGGTATTACTACTACAAGAAATAATAGTGTCATTTCACCATCTGCCGTTCTTTTTATACTGGTAGATATGAAAGGTCATTTTAGTTGGGAATATATATTCTAAAAACAGACACAAAGAAAAACAACAGGTAGTGGAGGGATCAGAGCCAGGGTATTTTATTGTTTAATTAAAAGTAGAAAGGTGATTAGGATTAGGAATTGATTTTAGGTTGATGTGTCAGAATTAGTAATCAAGAAGGTGAAGTGTTGTGTGGTTTCCAGCCTGTATAGCCAAGTTCTTGCAGCATTTTCTCCTGACATTTCACCTGGCATCTTCAGAGGATCTAAGAAGGTGTTTTTGAAGGGTGTGTGTGTTAAAAAAGCTCTGCATGGAAACATGTCAAACATAGGTGACACATTCTCAAAGGTATTCTTTTAAAATATTGAAGACTAGTTGAAAACTGCTTTGAATTTCTGTGTTCAGCATAGCAAGCAAACTATTTCAGCCTATGTCTAGCAATATACTTTTTCTGGAGTTCATGTTTGGGCCTCTTTTGTTAGAGATACTGCATTTCTTCTATTTATTTGATTTATATCCTGCCTGCCTCCCCATATGGAAACCAAAAGATGATGTGTCTGTGTGAGGAATTCACCCTGTTTTGATAGGATTTGTGTGTTTCTGGAAAATTAGTAGTTGAGCAGCAATGAAAAAGAAATTAATTCTGCATCAAACAACATTGTCGATCACCTCAGTGAAGGGGAAAAGAACTTTCTTGCTTCTTCTCTCACTCCCATTCTGTCACTGCCTGCTTGTTGGAGGTTCTTGTGTGATGTAGAGGAAATATATGGGATAAGGGATGTCAATTTTTAATAATTTTTTTTGACATTTTACAACTGCAGGCTGTGTGCATAATTTTTGTGTAGCTTATATCTAGCATGTGGTTCTCTAATTATCTTGGCAAAGGAATTTGCTGTGTGTGCACATGAATAATAGAAAACAGGTGGTCACGAGATTGAAAGCCTCTTAAGGTGCTTGCAGCTAACAGTTCTGCAAGAGTATTCTTTCTGAGCAAAAGGAGCAAGTGTTTTGATTGACTTGAAAGGAAATTCAAGTTCAGACTTGGGAGACTGGCCATTTGCCAGGTGGCTTGAAAGCCAGTGATAGTGTTGGTACAAATATTTAACATGTCTACCATTTGGGGTCCCCTTGAAGTGCATCCTTTAAATTATGCCTCCTAAAACATGTTTTTTAAAGCAATTAAGAATTTTGATATGGGAAATGCTGAATTTGAAGCTTTATTAGGCAAAAAGAGGTGATGAGTGTCTGCTTTTGCTAATGCAATGGTCATTATTAACTTCCCGCCCATCTCTCAAAGCATTGCACACAATGATGAAAAGTGTTGTTTTAGTTCCCCTTGTATTTTGAACACAATGGGCTATAAATTAGAAGGGCCTGTGATGATGTTATGTTATGAACTTGAAATCCTGACATGCCTAATGTTTCGGAAACCTGTAAAGAAGTAATAAAGCTTCTACTTGGGAAATTCTTCTTTTTTTCCAATTGTAACATTTACAGGCTGGGAACTTTGGTACATTGTTTTGGGAATTCACTCGGTTAAAAAAAAATTATTTCCACAAGGTTAGTCACATTCAGATGGCTTTAAGGGCACTCTGGCTAGTCATTCTTTCACATACTTAACTCATATTACAGTAGTCTCAGTTAACCAGAACTCACGCAACCAGAACTCTTAAGCAACCAGCAAAAATCAAAGAAATCATACTTTAAATACAAATTAAAATACATGTATAATACAGTAAAACTGTATAACATTAAGTTTGCCTTTATTTGTCTTATTTGATGTTTTAAATATAATTTTATTATTTATTTATTGTTCGGTCTTGTATTCCGCTCCTCCCTGCAGGCTCGGGGCGGATAACAACATATAAAATAGGCCGACATGTATCAATCATGTAGCCATATAATAAAACATAAAACATAAAATCACGCGTCACATCCCATTAATATATTTTTTATGCATATATTAATGATTCATATATGCATAAAACAATCTAAGATACTTGGGGAGGTAAGATTATGGATAATTAGGGAACGGGACAGGGGAATTGGTATGGGGTGGATAGGTTAGGAAAGTTGGGGAAGGATAGGGGCCTGTGACTTCCAAATCATCATTCCAGCGTCTATAGTCTACTCTTTGTCTTCTTCATTTCTTTCATAATCGATTTCTCCATCTTATCTTTTCTTTCTCTCACTTCTTAGTGTATAATCAATTGGAAAGTATTTTCTTGAATTAAATTCAATGTTTATTTATAGTTTTCCTTGAATAAAGGAAAGTTTCCAATCCGTGTTCTTTATGGGCCTTCCGTAGGATATTTTTAAGGCAAACATTAATTTGTCCATTTCCTTTATATCATCTACTTTATTCAACCATTCTTCTATTGTTGCCAGTTCTTTCAATTCCCATTTTTTTTGCGTATACCATCCTTGCCGCTGTAGTTAAATATGTGAATAAAATATCTTGATTTTGATCCAAGACCAATTCTTCATCTATTATTCCCAGTAAAAATATTCAGGTTTCATGCTGATTTTTATTTTTAATATTTTTTCACATATTGCATGTATTTTTCTCCAGAGGAGATTCACTTTTGGGCAAGTCCACCACGTATGGTAAAATGTTCCTACCTCTTTTTCACATTTCCAGCATTTATTTTTTGCTGTTTTATACATTAATCCCAACTTACGTGGAGTTATGTACCATCTGTAGAACATTTTATACCAATTCTCTTTGATGTCTGTGGCATATGTATATTTTATTTTCCTTTGCCAAATTTGTTCCCATTCATTTAATCTTATTGTTTTTCCTATATTTCTTGCCCATGTTATCATAAATTGGCTTAATGACTCTTTTTCTGTAGCCCATTCCAATAATCTATTGTATAAATTTGTTATATTTTTTATTTCCAATTTAACAACTTTTTCATAGAAAATATCTTTTCCCGCAAAACCTCTTATTTGATTTTAATTACTGCATTTCAATTGTAATATCAAGTCAATATACAATTTTTGGTATGTATAGTATTGGGATGTAGTTAGGCTTGTTTTTAATAGTAACTTCTAAGCAACCTGAAATTATGGCTGCCCATTTACTGAGAGTCTGCAAGATATTCTTCCCTTTAGGAGTAGGTGAGAGTCTTTAAAAGTACAAGGCAACAATTTTAAAAGGTTATATTGTTTATTCAATTGCATCTTTTTGTTGAAGAAGGTAAATTTAAATCCTCAAGTCTCAGAGTTCTTTAGTACTATAAACAGTTTTCCTATTCACAACAGTGCCAAGTATCTCTTGAATCATCCCTTTAAGGTTTGACTTGATTTACCATTCATTGAAATGACAAAAAGAACGTATTAATTAAAATTAACTTTCAAAGGTCAAGGTCCAATGTTTTAAAGCTGTACATTTGATAGTGGTTTTATCAAGATATTTAGTTTTTATGTAGAAGAATGTAATGACTAACTGTAAGTACATGCCTTTTAAATGTATGTTATCAAGTGATCTCTTGGCTCCATTTGCATGTAATCTTTTTAACAGAATAATTACTTGATGATCCCACTGCTCAAAACCTTCTTCCTATTGATCACTGTATATAAAAGTAATTAAGCCCACAGATGCAATTAACATGTGTATAGTTTCCCATGTATAAATGAACCACAGCAAATCACCACCCACATTTCACAGTAGGTCAGATGCAATACTTTCGTGGCTGAATGCTGTTTATTCAATTGGTAACTGAATATGTTTAGTTTGGTTTTTGTTTATTGAACTCCTTACACACAGATTTTATTGCTACTCGTGAGAGTGCTGGAAAAGCATTGGCATTAATTTCCAGGTGCTTCTGTGTTACAGCAGAGTTGAAACTAACTGAACTGGAACTCTGTAACATAGAAATAGGCAAAGTACAAATTCAGGCTTCATGAAAGCCTCACAGAACCATTTAATAGCCCACAGAGCACCTGAGTCAATTTTATTTTCCAAAAACATTTCTCCTAAAATGCCCTCAAGTAGGAAGAATTTTGGCATGTTTTGTCTTCCCACCTCAGTATTTTTGGCCCAGGAGAGGCCTGTTTGATTATTCATGGGAGGTGCTTTACTCTAGGTTTTTAAAAAAGGTATCTCCTGTGTCTAAAATGCACATGCGCCCCTCCTCCCCCAAACATGGGAAAATGCCCCCACATTTCATAGTGGATATTTCAGCAAAGATATTGAGTTTTAAAGGGACATGGTCCTCCAAGTTTTCCTAGGGGATAGTGTGACCCTCTATCTTCCTCTGCTATAATGGAATTGCAATTATATTACTAGTGCCCTCCAATTTGCCTCCCCCCCCCCCATTTTTTGAACTCTGTTAAAAAAAACACCAAAAAAACCCTAGCCGGATTGGCGAATAATTTAGAAACATGGAAACTGTAACCCAATATATCAGGAGTAGTTTCTCCTTGGCCTAGTGAGTTCCTTATGTTTCATGCCTTCTGTATGCAGAGCAGAATTTCTGTGATTACTCTTGACTAACTATGATCTTTTCCCTATCCTTCCCTTTTTCTCCTCTTCAATTCTAATATGCTAGAGTTCCAAGCGAGAGTGGAAGCCCCTGGAGGATCGAAGCTGCACAGATATCCCGTGGCTGCTACTGTTCATTCTTTTTTGCATTGGCATGGTAAGTAACAAAGCGACAGCTTGAGGTTTTAGCAAAACCTTTTTTTAATCATTGGATAAATGTTAAAATATCATTTTCAGAAGATTTATTCATGTTAGGGATGGGCAACTGCAATGGGTTAATTCTTGCCCATGAATGTCAGCAGCAGACTACAGCACTAAATTTCTGATGCTAGAGGGTTGTTGCTTACCACCAAACAAACCCCTAGTTAAAATCATTTGGATACCCATGGAAATATTCTTCCTAAGTTGAAAATGCTACTGCTCCATTGTAAATCAGCAAAAAGTTAACCAATGAGGTTGATTTGAGTAGAAAATGGGGCATTAATTTCTCTCTAGATTGCCCACTGGGGTTCTCTGTGCAATAGACTACTGCAACACACTATATATGGGATTGACACTGTTTGGAAGCTTCAATGGTCCAATGTCCAGCAGTCAGATACCTTACTGGAGTGGTGTACAGGGAGCATACAACCCCCCATTGTGTCAGCTCCATTGGCTGCCAGTCTGCTACCAAACACATTTCAAAGTGCTGGCTTTAGCTTATAAATCCCTAAACAGTTTCGTCCCAGCTTATCTGTCCAAACGCATCTCCCTCTATGAACCATCTCGGAAGTTAAGATCTTCTGAAGAGGCCCTGCTCTCGGTCCCACCTTCTTCACAAGTGTGGTTGGTGGGGACAAAAGACAGGGCCTTCTCAGTGGTGGCTCCTTGGCTATGGAACCTCCTCCCCAGCAATAGTAAATCAGCACCCTCCTTCTTGGCCTTCAGAAAGAACGTAAAGACATGGCTTTGGGACAAAATCTTAGGGCAGTAAAGTAATGCAGTACAAGAAATGAATAGGAAATACGTGAAACTGACAATTGGAATTGCTTCAGATTACGATTTTGGATTATGTGATTTTAATGTTAATACTAAGGTTTTTTAATTCTATGTTTTAATTGTCTAAATGTTTGTTTTTGTTTTATGTTTAATATGATTTTAATGGTTTTAATTTATAGTTATATGCCATAATATTAGTTATTATGCTTTGGTTAGTATGTATGTTGGCATTGAATCTTGCCATACATCATGTACACCACTTTGAATCCCCCCAGGGATGGGAAAAGTGGTATATAAATTCAGTAAACAAACAAACAAATAAATAGCGGGCGAGACCAGAAAGACAAGGAGGCAGAGTTGCAGTGGTCTATTGCAGTTCTAACCCCCTAATAAGGTGCCCTATCTCTACATATCAGCTAACTCAATTAGTATTTTTTGAATACTCATGAAGTTGGTTGGTATGTAGAGTGGCTTGAGTGTTGGATTAAGTCACAAAGAGGCTTGGATTAAAATTCCCATTCGATCATGGAAACTGAGTGACCTTAGGCAAGTTTCACTCTGTCAGCCACAGGGGAAGAAAAGAGATAAACTCTGCCAATAAAACCCTACAATAGATTTGCCTTATGGTTGGCATATGACTTGAAGGCACACAACAAAGTCATATTATACATGGTGCGACAGAGATCTTTTTGATCACACAAGGTTTATATTTTTAAAAGAACCATATAAATCCTTTCAGTATTTCAGAGAAAAGAGAGGGAAATTGGAACAGTAATTTCTCTCTTACACATCTCTGACAGAGACCTATCAGGTGGATATTTTTTTATAAAGCAAACCCTATTTTTAATACAGTTTGCCACTTCTCATTTTATTTCTTCCCAGGGTCTTATTTGTGGCTTTTCAATAGCAACTGGAGCAGCTGCAAGATTGGTTTCAGGATATGACAGTTACGGAAATATCTGTGGACAGAAGAATGTAAAAGTAGAAGGAATAGAAAACAGTGGCTTAGACCTCACAGAAAAAAAGTGAGTACACAAGCCAACTACTACGGTTGCTGTTTCAAAAACAGATGGCAGTGAATTGCAAGCTTGAGAGGCATATACAT
Organism: Anolis apletophallus; assembly: GCA_030556195.1. Taxonomy (NCBI): domain Eukaryota; kingdom Metazoa; phylum Chordata; class Lepidosauria; order Squamata; family Anolidae; genus Anolis; species Anolis apletophallus. The sequence continues at coordinate 128,259,731 of JARBWK010000006.1, read as the reverse complement.
TTAGTAATTAATATCATACATTATATCATATCTCTTCTGAATTATTCTTGTACCTGGCTTTTTGTGAAGATATGATGTCTGACTTAATGGTATTTTTGTGAATCAGGATCTCTGCACTTTAATGCTGTTGCTAGTGTGTCTTGTCTTTTGACAGAAATTGTTGTAGCAAAATCTCTCTGGAGATTCATGTATTACTGACGAGGTACTGTCACCTCAGTTTAGGAAAATGCCCCCTTAAAACATGCCCGTTCTGCATGCTTGTATTAGCATTATACAAGCTCTACTTTTGAGTATCCACAAAGAAACACAGTTGTTGTTTGAGAAAGTGCTGAGAATTACTTGCACAGCCACAATTTAGTTTGAAAATGTATAGCCATTAGAGATGTTTGGTACTTTGATGGTTTTGAAAGTATAGGCTTTAAGAAACCAAATGTCATATATGTGTGATATCTGTGGGGAAATATTCATTTTGTGAACATTTAAAGTAGTCTTGAGTTTAACTAGGTTTTAGGAAACAATAATTCAATTTGACTAGGCTCTTTCACTGAAACCGATTCTTGGAAATGAAAGAAACAGTAAAAATATTTTAGGCTCTTGGAGAAGTACAGATTGAAGTCAAAGAGAAGCACACTATTGATATTTTCTCTTTCATTCTTCAACATTGCAGATACTACTTCTCAGCAATGAATTTGGAATTTGCTTACAATGAAAAGTACGGATAACTTCAAAAACAACAAGGTTGGGAGGCAAACAAATGTGCAGTTCTAATATATGATCAATATAGACTACAATTAAATTGAATTTGATTTACGATCCTTATCTTTTTGATTTATGTAATTTGGCTTTGCTTTCTTTTAAAAAATTTAACCAAATTATCCATATTAATCCAGCAGACTAAAAACGGGAAATTAAATCGAATTCAACCTGTGTGCATCACTTTTGATATCTCGGGGGAACTGCTAATAGCTGCAATGAAACTTTTAAAAGGAAGAGATGAAATTGCCTTAAAAGGTGAAATTTGTGTTTGGACTGCATTGTATTTTAAATCATGAAGATGGAACTACTAAACTTTTTTCATCATTTGATCTGCTGAACTTGCTGACTGAAAGGTTGGCAATTCGAATCTGGGGAGCGGAGCAAGCACTGGCTGTTAGGCCCAGCTTCTGCCAACCTAGTAGTTCGAAAGCATGCAAATGTGACTAGATTAATAGAAACTGCTTCAGCGGGAAGGTAGCAGCGCTCAATGCAGTCATGCTGGCCACATGGAGGTGTCTACAGACAACGCCGGCTCTTCAGCTTAGAAATGGAGATCAGCACCAACCCCCAGAGGCAGACACGACTAGACTTAATGCCAGGGGAAACCTTTACCTTTACTAGAGTTTAATAACAGTGCAGCTACATTGGCGTCTTCCCTTTCAGATATTGAAAGTGAGACACAGTGAGACACCATGCAGAAAAACTACCATTGTTGTAAAAGGCACAAGGAACTTGACTCTTGATCTGTCTTCAGGTTAATGTTTTTATTTTATTTCTCATGGTCTCGGGTACTAGTCTTTCAGATCATCATCTTTTCAGAATTTCTGTGTGATGAAAGGATGTATACAAGTACAATCAAGCATACAGATAGGAAAAGTGGTATGGCCCACATTGAAACTTGTTTCATTTCTGTTCAGTGGAACCATCTCAAAAGAAGAAGAAGTACTGGCTATTTCTTTCTGAAATATTTAAGCCATAATATTACAAAGTGAAACAAAGAATCTTCTTGAGGGCACTCAACTTTTTGATCCCTAGATAGCATGTAATAGTACATATCAGATCAAATGACTCCTGATTCATGTTCTAAAAACCATGTCTCCTAACATTAGTTGCAAATTATATGATTCTTGCATGTCAACACTCACTGAACTTGTAGCATATCAAATAAATTCTAGGCTAATATTAAATATAGCAATGCTAAATTAGAACGAAGGTTTGAATAATCATGCATTCTGTTCATAGTCTTATTCAGGACTGAACTGTAACTGCACCTTCAGACTTGTGTTCCCTAGCAACTAATTTACAAAGAACCCACAATTAAATGGCAATGCCAGCGGTTATATTATTCAAATTGTTATGGATGTGGAGAGGCAGTTGCACCTCTTTGCTGAAGTCTTAACTTGGTTAAGATTATGAAGTAAAAGGAACCTCTTTGTTCTTGCCAGTGTATGAGAACTATTTTTGAGAAAATTGTAAGGACAGAAGAAACTATAAGTAGTAAAACAGAGAAAAAGATTTCCGTAGTATCTTAACAGACATGGAATATGCATTCCTATTAAAAGAACTATAAAAGGAAACTAAGGCCAGGAATTACAATGGCCTGATACTTCAAATCAGTGCCACCTTGATTAGCATTGAAAAGCCTTGCAGCTTCAAAGACTGGCTGCTTCCTACCTGGGGGAATCCTAAATCGGGACAATAAATAAAGAGCAACACTCACAAAACGGGAATTCCAGACAGAAAACAAGCAGTGCCAGCTAAAACCTCCCAACAAAGGATTCCCCCCCAAGCAGGAAGCAGCCAGGCTTTGAAGCTGCAAGGTTTTTCAGTGCTAATCAAGGTGGCCAATTGCAACATTCACACTTGCCTCAAACAGACAAGAGTTCTTTCTCCTACCCTGGGCATTCCACAGATATATAAACCCCACTTACCTAGTTTTCAACAGACCTCACAACCTCTGAGGATGCCTGCCATAGATGTGGGCAAAACATCAGGAGAGAATGCTTCTGGAACATGGCCATACAGACCAGAAAATTCACAGCAACCCACTACTGTATATATTTGTGTGCAACCAAATCTCATGGTATAAGTCAAGGGCAGGTTTGGGGGCCAAAATTATGGATTTTCATATGACCTGTGGATAAATCAAGAGAGAAAAGAAAGTACTAAAACAACCTCAGTGGTTAGCGGCACATATATCCCCACTCAGGCATTCTAAAAGGCAGAGAGCGTAGAGGGGGTTGGTTCTATTTATGTTCTCCTGGATGGACTAAGCCCTCATCTTTCACCACTCTGCTCCAAGGAGGGGATGATTCCTTTTTCTGATAACAGATAAGGCACAGATATGGCATTGACGCATGAATAAGTCAGCCAAGAAATTCAAGACATAATGAAATAGCAAATGTCACCAGCTCAAGCTAAGTGTTGTTGCTTCTGCTGCTGGATCATAAAAGCTTCAGGTACTCAGAAGCAGATAAAAGGCTCTTCCTGCATTCCAACTGCCACTGCCCTGGTCTTGAAGGGAGAGACGAAAATGCAGGATCTGCTGGACTTAATCCTTTCCTACACTGGCATTCCCTTTTTGTGTCCTGTCTTTAGATTGCAAGCCTGAGGGCAGGGAATTGTTCTTCTGCTTGTAAAGTACTATGTACAGTGATGACACTGAAAGAATAAATGGGTGGTGATGATGATAGACATAAAATGCTACAATTTGTCATTAATCATGGATTTTGACATTGTAGCTGTGCTAAAGATAGCAAAACCTGAATTTAACATTTATAATCTGGTTTGCTGGAATCTGTTAAACACCCTCACAACTTGATTTATACATGCAGAATCTCTGCAAAATGTGTTATTACCGATGGTTTGGAAATATCATGGGTTATTTTAACAACTTTTCCAAGTGTTTCTGGCAACACCCTATATTAATCTAATGTTTTGAACAACAGACCAGGCAGCTAATGCACCCTCTAATAGGATCAGTACTGTTACAATGTTTTACAAACAATTAATACTTTTTGCATGTACTTTCATTTCATTGAGACTACTACAGAAAATTCTCCATATGCTCAGCAGCTGACTTAAGCAGATGGTTTCAGTGCAAGACTGCATGTAGTACATAGAATTGTTTCATACTCACTTTGTTTCATTTCCAAATGTTTATAAAAATCTTTTCCCCCCAAAAAGTACTCTTAACTATACTAGGAAAAATGTGAAAAATTCTTACTTTTTAAAAAAAATACTGTAACTAGTGGTGACATTGGTTACAGCTAGATGTGGGCAGGAAAAGACCACACCTTTTTCAGTAAAAAATAATGTTTCCCACCATGCTCAGCCATGGCAACAAGCCACACTGTCTCAGCACAAGAGGAAGGCAATGGCAAACTGCTTCTGAACAAATCTTGCACACAAAAAAACCCCAAACAAACCCTGTGACATAAATCAGAAATTACTTGAATGCATACAAAAACTGCAACCACGATAATGAGGGGGAAATACTAATCTACTTTCATAATATTTATGTGTCAAAGATACTGCTTTAATGCAAACTACCAATATAATTTTACTAAGTGACTGTTACTTGGTGTGTTAGTGTGAGGCTGAGATGGTAATAATCATCTTGCAGGCTCTAGTTTGAAATAATAGCTCAGTTTTTATGTAGTGGTTATAAAATTCATTTCATAGTGGAAATGTTTAAATGCATGAACTGTAGCTCATTAATGTGCTGGAGATCAATCTCTGACTCTGAACAATTGATTAAAGTAACTTACTACTTTTCTGCATCAGATATGTCAAAATAACCACCACCATTTTCTACAGTGTTCTTTTGTAAATCATTCTGTAAATTCAGCATTTATTGTGCTCATTATCACTAAAATGAAGGGCATTTATAAATAGTGTGGCCACCTTTGAGTGTCTATAGATAGATGCCAAAATTAGTTGCTATATACCCTTATGAAATACTCTGAAATATACACAGAAATCGGCTGTTCTTAACCAGATATAATCAGGTAAAATAACTTATTGTTTCAGGAGAAAACATCACGGAGAAATGAGAGGTAATGCTGTACTTGGGAGATGTGTTGTGAGGTTGCTAATACGTCTTTATTCTCCATGGTCCCCCATTTCTTGACAGTCAATACTTTGTTTTCATAGTTTGAGTCCTGCTTACATTTGCTCATATGCTGGCTCACTAATCAACAATTGAGACAGACTATTCTAGTTGGAACTAAAAGGTTTCCTTCCTTAATGTGACAGCCAAGCATATCTCCACTATGAGCCAGTGTGGTGTAGATGTTTGGGGTACTGGACTGCAACGTTAGAGACTAGGATTTGAATCCTTAGTTGACCAGAAACCCATTGGGTAACTTTGTGAAAGTCACACTCTCTCAGCCTTAGAGGAAAGCAATGGCAAACTCCTCTTTTTTTGGGAAACTTTTAAATAGAAGCTGGATGACCATGGTCCTTTGATTGTATTTTCCTGCATTGCAGAAGGTTGAACTGGATTGTCTCCTCCAACTTAGGATTCTATAATTATTTGATTCTGAAGAAGTCTTGCCAAGAAAAGCCTGTCATGGATTTGCCTTCGTGTTGCCATAGGTTGGTCCATGAACTCTTCGTGACTTCATGGACCAGCCCACGCCAAGCTCTCTGTCACCCGTTGCCACCCCCAGCGCCTTCAGAGTCAAGCCAGTCACTTCAAGGATACCATCCATCCATCTTGCCCTTGGTCAGCCCCTCTTCCTTTTCCCTTCCATTTTATCCAGCATTATTGCCTTTAAGCTTTCCTGGCTTCTCATTATGTGGCCAAAGTACTTCATCTTGCCTCCAATATCCTTCTCTCCAATGAGCAGTTGGGCTTTATTTCCATGAAATATGGATTGGTTTGATCTTCCCGCGGTCCAAGTCACTCTCCGAATTTTTCTCCAACACCACAGTTCAAAAGTGTCTATTTTTCTTCACTCAGCCTTCCTTATGGTCCAGCTCTCGTACCCATAGGTTACTATGGGGAATACCATTGCTTTAACTATGTGGATCTTTGTTGCCAGTGCGATGTCTCTACCTTTCACTATTTTATCAAGATTGGTCATTGCTCTCCTCCCAAGAAGTAAATGTCTTCTGATTTCCTGGCTGCAGTCTGCATCTGCAGTGATCTTTGCACATAGAAATACAAAGTCTGTCACTGCCTCCACATTTCTCCCTTTATTTGCTAGTTATTGATCAGTCTGGTTGCCACAATCTTGGGTTTTTTATGTTTAACTGCAACCCAGCATTTGCACTCAACTCCTCTTCACTTTCAGCCATCAAAGTGATATCATCGGCATATCTAAGTTGTTAAAGTTTCTTCCTGCAATTTTAACTCCAGCCCTGGAGAAAATTACTTTAAGTAACACAATAACACCATCATATGTTAAGATATGTCATTTTGAACTCTAAAAGTGTCCTTTCTTTTAAAAAAAATGTAAATCATATCCAAGATGCTTTTTATAGGAAAAGAGGTTACATTTTGGATGAAGAAAAATATAATAAGGCTGATAAAATGAATTAAGAATTTATTTACTAGTAGAATATTTCTTGACTAAAACTTTGTGTTGTTCTTTTGTTGTTCTAATTGAATTTTTTGTATTTCTTTTTATTGCAGGTATGTGTTTTTTTTGGAACCCTGCAATGTAGACCTGGTAAAACGGAAGATCAAATCTATAGCTCTCTGCGTATCAGCATGTCCACAGAGTGAGCTGAAAACTCTGGCTGATGTTCAGAAATTTGCAGATATGAATGGTAAGGCAAAGAACAGTCCTGTTTGCTACTCTTCCCAGTATGATATAGGGTCAGTGTTTTGCGCATCAATCAAAAAGTAGATTAAAATATAGAAATGTAAATATGTGTTCCAACAAAATAGTGTGCACTTAAATTAAGATTTCCAATTTCTTTCACACATGATTTTTTTCTAAGATGCTTACTGTAATACATGTGTACCATCAACCAAACCAAACGGGCGTTTCTAATTTTTAAAAACAATTCCCAGTCATATTTATAGCAATTAAAACTCACAAGATTCATTGACACTACATGATAAAAAATATTAATAAACTTGCTGCTGTACATCATGCTTTCAGAAGAATTATTGTAGTAGGTCTGTTGTCTTCATTTACGCAGAGCCCCGCAACTTGTAGAGCAAAGTGGAAAAAATATGGCTAGTGGATCTTAAGTTCTGCAGCCGTTTTTGTACCCTGCCACAGTTGCCTATCACATCCTAGAGTAAGAGATTTTGATTGTGTCTTTGTCTATCCTTCCTTATGCCTAGGTTCAAGCTAGATACCATGCAGTTCTGTCTTATCTGCCCCAACAGTAGTAGTTCTCATCTCGAGATCATTTGTGACATTACTTCCCACTTAACTTTGTTTCTAAAAAATTACCCCGAAGAGGGTGAATTTCTGCTTAGAAACTTTCATAACTCCCAAATTTACCTCTGCACCAAAACATCGCCCTTACCAGAAGGATAATGATTGGGAGTGGACTTCAGAGTTACTGTTGATTTCCAATGGGAAGTGAGGAAAATCAGCTGACTTTAAGATGACATTCTTCTCCCCCCTCACACACACCCACATACCTAGTATAAAAGGTGTAAGTTTATTTTAAAATGTTTAGCACCTAACCCAATTATTGTAGCATCCTAGTCAGATCTTCCATTCCGATCAAATGTTTGGGTACCATGAATCATAAGATGTACATCTTTGAAAACTGCATATCATTAAACATCTTCAGGGCAATACCAACTGTTCCCTTGAGACAAGATGGCAGTCCCGATGGATAAAATGGAAGTACCCTCCCCCCTTTTTGTGTGTGGCAACACTGGGTAATATTTTTAGTATGCATTTTATCTCAGCATGACTGTCTGCAGATGGTACATCAAAATAGTTCTTGTTGACAGTTATGCATGGCTTCAACCTGCAGCTTTAAATCAAAATTTGCAAACAAAAGTAGATATATGGCTTTCTATGGAATTGGTTTTTTTGAGAAAAAAATGACAATTATCACAAGCTGTCAAATTAACTAGATTGATAGGGATGTCATCCAATTGTTTACTCCCTTCTGTTTGCTGTGGTGAAGCTCTTCTTCCTGCCAGTGTGACAAGTGCACACTACCCCTGAAACTGAGCAGCTTTCTCAACCTGTGGGTCCCCAGGTGTTTTAGCCTACAACTCCCAGAAATCCCAACCGGTTTACCAGCTGTTAGCATTTCTGGAAGTTGAAGGTCAAACCATCTGGGGACCCACAGGTTGAGAACCAGTGGTCTAGGATAACATGAAGGCTTCCATATCTTCTACTCAATAGATTCCAATGGTCATTTAGACTCTTTCATATACTTTTGTTCCTGAAAGTATTCAATATACCATATTTGGAACCTACTTTTAACCTCAGTTCAAATATCTAGGGAACTATAACCATAAACCACTGGCATTAGTCAAGGGCAGCTATTGACTAGAATATGACACTTAACTAGCAGAACGGTGTGTCAGATTCATGCACCCTCTCAACCATTTTAAGAACAAAAATGACCATTCCTTAAGTGGAGGGTAGACACTTCACTATATCTTTGCTGCCAAGATTGACACCAGAGTGCAGCACATGGATCACATTTGAGCAGTGGTTCCCCAACTTTAGTCCTTCACAACTTCCAGAAATCCCAGTGAGCTTACCAGCTGTTAGGAATTATGGGAATTGAAGTCCAAAACATCCGGCGGACCAAAGGTTGGGGCAGTGCACTAGACTTTTTCCAGTTCCCCTAACTCTTAACATCTCAAACAACAACAACTTCATACCACTATAATGGGAAAATGCAGCTGCAGAAGGAACAAGGGTTTGGTCTTCTACTTAAAAGTAGTATTTGTCCCTGGCCTGTTTTAGGAAGAAAAAGAAATAGTTCTTAGAATAAATGTACTTTTGTTCTTTCAAGGTAGTTCATAGTTTTTATCTGTCCTGAACATAATTATAACTATTTTTATCCAAACCTACTTATTCTTCTACATGATCTAGATGCCATATGGGCCTTTTACTGTAACGTAACAGCCCTGTTTGTTGTTTGAGAACAAAGAAGGGAAAATTCTGTAGTCATAAGTGTGGGCAGGTGGGAGATCAGTGAAATACCCCTGTCATATTATATAGTAAATTGCCACAACAATGAGGCCTTTTGAGTAGAACAATGACCGGTATAGGTGCTTTTCTTGATGGAATTATATAGAGCTGTAATCTGATGATATTCATCAATATGTATTTGGCAACATTATCTGGTAGCTGAAAGTGGATGTGGCATTTGGGGGACTGATACTATCTTCAGTACTACAGTGAATTACCTCCTTGTCTGCCAGGACGAGATAAACTTACTGATTCCTGATTGTTCTGAGCAGAAGCTACAATTAAGAACATCGTTACTTACCTATAAAAAGGTTATTTTAGTTGCCATACTTACAAAACACGTTATTACTTATTGATTACTGCACTAGCTAACATATCACTAAATGGTAGTTCACCTGAGCCTGCACATAAAACTGGAGGGGTGAGACTACCGTCAAAACCTTTCACTTAGAAATATTCCAAAGTGAGACTTTAAGCATGTATGGACCAAATATGTGTAAATGCAGGTTAACATCCTCTTCTTGTATCAACTGATGTAATTTCTTTATCGTACATAATTAGATTGTTTGTTGTTTTGTTGTTTTGTTAGGGGTTTTTTTGCAAAAGACTTTGTTGTATTCCTTCTTTTCTGTCTCTTGTAGGACATAGTTGTACATTTTCTCATATTCACAAGGAGGGCAAAAGTGCAAATCATGGGACAGATATATGGTTTCTAATATATACACTCAGTCACATTAATATATGGGGTTTTATGAAGGGAATTGTTGACATTAACATTTCTTCCCAGTTATGCCCTACAAATCTAATTGTGAGTTGTTTTTTTTAATCCCCCCCCCCTCTCTCCAGGCTCTGAAACCAGAAATAATATTAGCTGAAGGGGAAATGGCCTTGCAGGGGCATTTGCTGGGAAGTATTGGGTAGGCATGGGAAAGAGATTTCAGTCTTTTTGGCTCTCCTGTCTATTTCCATTCAGCTTTCATTACTTGAGAATGAATATGCATTTTGCTAATACATACTGGTAGTTAGTTCCATCCTAAAACAGCCTAGCATGGAAATTTCTTGCATGGAGTGTTTGCTGTGATTATGCCCTTTCAGATGTAGAGCTATTCAATTCCAGAGCACATTATCTGCCATATTTTGCTTCTTAAGAAGTTGTTTTAAATGCTGAAGTGCATCAAAAACAGGAAATATGAGTATCTTGGATTTAGTTCCAGAAGCTCTGTGCTATTTGTGATAGTTTTGTTGTGGTATCCTTAAGGGCCTGCTGGAATATTAGTGCAGAGAGATCCCAAAGCACTTCAAATAAAAGGCCATTTTGATGAGGAGCCGGTAATATAGAAACATTTGGAAATTCATAAGCCTTTACGTACTCTTTAATTTCTATTTTTAAATAAGTAGTTACATTGATTTGTATTGGAAATCATAGCAAATACTTCATAGAAATATCTGTTGCCAGTGTTCATTGATGATGAAGATGTACTGTAAATACACAATAGTGATGTAAATATTGATTCTAAAACATTTGTCTATGCAAACCAGTCACTATCATTACGAAGTGGTCAAGTACTGTTGCTGTGAAAGGCAGAGCAGTGACTCGGGTGCTATGTAAAAATTGAGCTTCTAGTCTCTCCCTCAGGTTGACTTGTAAAAATGTACCTGAATTTGATATTCTTTCTTACAATGAAGTTGCTTTATTTTTATTATTGTGGCTGTGCATTTTTGGAGGGAAATAATATCTGCATTATATTTTGTTATTGTGTGACTTAAAATAATTTCCAAGCAGTGGAATCTTATAATAGAGTGTTTTTGGCAAGATTTTTTCAAAGGGCCTATGCCTTTGTACTCTTCTGAGACTGAGACAGTGTGACTTGCTCAGGGTCACCCAGTGGGTTTCCAAAGCCAAGTAGGAATTCAAATCCATCCAGAGTCCTAGTCCAACACTCAAATCATTACCATGCACAGCTTTTACTGTTTAAAATATTTAAGAGATCTTAAATGAATGGGAGTAGACCCATTGAATCATTGGAACTTACATAGGTGATTTACCAGTTTTGCATGTAATTCAGTAGACTTACTCTATTTAGGACTAACAATTGAGCTTAGGTCAAAATTGTATTCTAGTGCTCCTGTTTTATATGTTTATTTTATATGTATATCTTGCCACCGCGCATGCTCCTGCTGCTGTTTTCCGCCTGCGCAGCGCTTCTTCCGCCTGCGGGACATTGCAGGAAGCACGAGGCGGGGCATCCGGAGGGAGCGCTCCGCCCTGCCTGTCTCGCCGGCAACGGAGGCTGCACAGCTGCTTCTAGACGAGAGAGGGGCAGGGCGCTCCCTCCAGAGGCCCCGCCTCGTGCTTCCTTCTTCCTGCAATGCCCCGCAGGAGAAAGAAGCACCACGAGAGCGGAAGCCAGCAGCAAGAGTGTGCGTGCACGCAGGGTGTGCGCGCGCATGGCAGGAGCGCCCCATCCGGCTGGTGAGGCCCGAAGATCACCTGGAAGAGGGCCGAAGATCTACTAGTAGCTCCCGAGCTACCTAATGAGCACCCCTGAAGTAGAGGGTGTTTGGCCCCATTGGTAACTGTGTAAGATTTCATGTATTCTTTCATATAAAATACTGTGGTTCTAACACTTTATGACTCAATAATATTTACAGTAGCAGCAGCAACTGTAATAGACCAAAGAAATCTCTGATAGTAAAGTTTGAAAGGATAAATTAATCCCTTTCTATTTTAAAAGCTTGCTTGCTCTCCCTTGCCACTTTTTCTTTTCTTTTCTTCCCCTTCCTACTATGCCAACTTGTCCAGGTTTTTAAATTAGCATTAATATGCTAATCCTAAACCGTGGCATTGGATTTTATCAGAACAGACACTGTAATCTCTCTTCACTTTGTGTGACCTTGGGGGCAGCTGCTTGTGCTTGAAGTAAGCGTATTAGACGATAGATGTAAATGCTGACCATCAGGACCAACGAACAGTTGGATTGAAACTGTAGATAACGGAATGAGAAAAAGTAATTTCCTTTGGTGGACATTATTGCAAAGGGTGACTTATTGGTAGTTCTATTTTCATAATTAAGATAATTTAGTATCTGATGTATTTAACTGGAAACATTTTGCTTGCCTTCTAGAAATTAAAAATGCAGTCTTGAAATTAAGTTTTGCAGGTGCTGAAAGAATAGTCATGATAAATAGTGGATTATTTTTGACAGTTATTTGCTCTGTGACAGATCTATTCATATTCTTGTACAGGCAGTCCCTAAGTTACGGACAAGATAGATTCTGGAAGTTTGTTCTTAAGTTGAATATGTTTGTAAGTTGTAACCGCTACATTTTTCAGTGTAACTCCAGCCATGTATGTGTATATGTATGCATGTTTTGGATAGTATATGGAAAGGTTGACACCACTGTGGTGTTCATTTTGCTTTCTGTGCCCCCATTCCCTACATGTCACCTCAATTTCTGTTCCTGTGATAATTGGATTTTGAAAAAAACCGACTTGTTGTAGAAACAAAGATTGGCGAGAAGGTTTCAGTGGAGACACCTTTTCCTCACAATAACTCTTTCAGGAGTGAATTTCCCTTCCTAGAGGTAGATTTCTCTCATTTCCTGTTGTCTCGCTGTTGTTCTTAACTATGAGTAATTTGTAAGTTGGATATTTGTAACTTGGGGACTACTTGTATTCTCTTTAGCACCCTGCTCTCTCACTCATGAAACCACAGTGGCTGTAACTATCAAACTCTTGCTTGCCCATAAACTAGAGCTGCAGGCCATGGTTTGGATTAAACTGCAGATCTGGTATATGAGCAAATAATTAGTAAACTAGATCGTTTCTCATTTATTAGACATTGTTGGATGAACCTTTTGATCCAAATCAGGCCAGTCTAAAATTCAGGGCACAGTAATAAAGTCTACTTTATTTGTTACTTCCACTCCATGATAAGAGAAAGCACACAAAGCCTCTCTCAGTTTATGTATAGGAAAAACTCAACCCAATAAGAATCTTGGGATCCTGTGTTCTTCTCCAATTCTTTCCTTCTTCTGGTTGCTGTGTGCCTTGAAATCATTTCTGAATTATGGCATCTCTGTTATGGGGATTTCTGAGCCCTAAAGTATGTTATTTGCCCAAGGTCATGGAATGGGTTTCTTGATTGTGTGATAAATCAAACTCTGATATCCAAAATTGTAGGCCAACAGTTAAACTATGTTTGCAAATCAGGATTGGAAGCCAGGTACCAATTTTGTTTTGTGAGCTGAAAAAAAAGGGATACGCAATGAGTTGTCAAGAACCAGGAAACCAATGCAGAAATCATAAGTTCATGGGGACCACACTGTCCATGTATATGATGCTAAGCACTATGATGGATGTACTTAATTAGAGCTGAGAAACGAGGGCTATTAAATACAGTGACTAGTGTAACAAAAATGTATTGGATAGTCCTTTGTCTTCCGTAGTTACTATATAGAGTCATCCCTAGAGTCATTCTGCATCCACGGATTCAGCCATCCAAGACTTAAAAAAAATTTACACATCCTATATATATATAGAGGGGGGGGGGGATTTCAGTATCCATGGGGACAGGTGGGGATCCTGGAATCAAACCCCAAGGGATAATGACCTACTGTAAACGTTGCCAATCCCTAAAATCACAACTTCTTCCCTCACTCATACTCGAGAAAGATTCTGTCTTTTATTGCAATATAAAAATTCCTAGTCACATGAGGCCAGGCCCAAACAACAAATTACAATAAAATAAAATACAATAAAATAACAACCGAAATGCAAACAATATCACATTAGCCCCTAAAAACCCCACACCTCTGATTGAATCTGTTACATATACAGCATACACTTACTGTTGTGTTTAGAATTGAAGTATTATTTGTATCTAGAAAATTATAACAATGTCTTTTGTTTTAAGGAAGGAAAAACTTAAATGTCCATTCATTGTTTAAATGACTATCCAAAGGGGAACAAATTGAAACTGTGGCTATCAAATCCATGAAATTATTTTTGATGCTGCTGACTTTGTTGTTATCAGTACAAAAAAGTGTGAATCATATTGCAGTTCAGGACTGGTATGGGAAAATGGCTTCTTGCAACCCTTGGATTTCTGCCAGATGGCAGATGACCCAAAGTTGTTATTTCAACAGAAATGCAATTTTGAGAAGCTGTAATGGATACATAAGATGTTTTGGTTTGATATTTCACGGTTCAACAGTGTTGTGTGGGGGTCCTTGGCAGAGTCCTTCCTCCTAATAGTCTAGAATTGTATGTATCTGTCAGTGTTGTCATGTACTTTTATAGAGACGATATAAAAAGACTTAGTGGAAAAAGAAATCTGAAGCAATGTGTTTTGAATGACCTCAAGCTTGGCTGCTGAGAGTGGGAGTACCATTGTTCATAGATTGTGTTTGCATCAGTGACTATCTATTTGAAAGTGAATAAAGCATACTTTGGAGCATTTTGGGGCCCATTAGGAGTGTGCAGAAGGACTATCGAGAAGTGAGAGAAATTGGAGAGTTTTTCTACTCAAAGGTTCACAATATAAATGCCTTATGATACTTTGAATGACCATAAACCTTGCAAAAGTTTGTGGTCATTTCAAACAGTTTGATTTTTTCTTTTATTTATTTATTTATTTATTTCTGGTTCTTTGTTTCTTGAGAGCTAGGATTTAGGACTTCAGCAAATCAAAAAGAATTTCTTTGCCCTTTGGGTTTGAACTGCTGGTATTTTTCTTTTGCGATTCCATTTTAAAGACTTGTATCTTGAGTTAGTAGTCAGCTTGGCAATTGTGGTAATGAAAGTGCCATTTATCTGAAATTGAAAGAATCAATGTATATGATCTTACATTAAAGAACAAAATGTTGTGTCAATAGCTATTCTTTCATGAGGAATCTTTGTTTTGAATACATTCTAGGTAGGTTGGGTCTGAGTGTGATCACTATCTGAAGAGAAGTTTAAATCACTACATATTTATAGATGATGCTGAAAATATACACATGGTTATGAGTTTAATTGCAGTTCAGCTTCACAATGGAAGGATGATGGAGAGAAGGTGTCATTTGATAATTAAATTCAATAAAGTAACTGTTAGTCTGTTGCTACAAAAACAAGAGTGCCATGCCATCTTAAAAACTGATGAATATATTATGACATATACTTTAGTGCAGTGGTTCTCAAACTGTGGGTCCCCAGATATTTTGGCCTTCGACTCCCAGAAATTCTAACAGCTGGTACTGGCCGGGATTTCTGGGAGCTGTAGGCCAAAACACCTGGGGACCCACAGGTTGAGAACCACTGCTTTAGTGGAATACAATGTTCTTGGTCATATTCATGAAATGTCAATATACAGACAATCCCCAAGTTACAAATATGTGACTTACAAACGACTAATAGTTAAGAATGGGGGTGAGACAACAGGGAGAGAAATCTACCCCTAGGGTGAGAAATAATCTCCTGAAAGAGTTATCATGGGGAAATGTGTCTCCACTGAAGCTTTCTCTCCAATGCTTGTTCCCACAACAAGCCACATTTTTAAAAGCCTATTATCACAGAAACAGAAAATGAGGCAAAATCTTCTGAACAGGGGCATAAACAGTAAAACAAACACCACAGGGGTTTTAGCCCTTCTCTGGGCTGTCCAAAGCTTGTATGTATGTATTTATGTATTACTCTTTAAAATGTAGCTGTTTTGACTTACAAACAAATTCAACTTGATAATATTAGTAAGAAGAACAAACCTACAGAACCTATCTTGTTCATAACTTGGGGACTGCCTGTATAGAGTACAAGTATAGATTCCAGAGTATTATGTACTTAGCTTTTTAGTATCATGATGTCTCTTCAAATTTCTTTTAATGGTAGTGGCAGAATTCTTGGGAGGCTGAAATGATTTCCCACTCCTGCTTTATTTCCATTTCTAATTTTTGTCCATTTCTTCTTTGACACATAGAGGTGGGCAATTCTGGCCCATCAATCTGTTTTGGCTTCTTTCAGCACTTGCATTGGTTCTCTTTATGAGTAATGCAGTGTAAAAGCATTTGGAAGTCTGTGCCCCACCCCTGACTTCTAGATTGCTGTAGGGCTTTGGTGGCAAATGATGACATAATTCATATTGGAAGATGAATAGGTATATAATCCCTAATGTGGTAGGTGATGTTGTTAGAATCTGCATTAGCATCGGCAGAGTAGATATAAAGCCAAAATTGGCAACTCACTCTGTCACAGGATCTTGTGTTGAGCATCTGTTTTAGGCAAGTGGGTGCTGTAACAAGTTGCATCTTACCTTCCAGGTCCTGTGAGAGTGATGTATCTCTATCTAAAATGTTAGCTAATGGATTAAAACTTCAAGTGATTTTAACTGGGTACTGGAGGTGAGAACTCATAGTATTCTATTGTTTTGTAGTAGATTATATTTTGAGCTACTATTCTGGCTCGGTTGATTTGTTTTGCATCCCCTCTTGCCCATGTGATGATTTTCGTAATTTAAATCCCTGTGTTGTTAGTCTATGTCATATGTCAAATTGAATTTCATTCTGAATTAGGAACTTTATAATATATTTGAGAGCTCCTTGATACCCCTTGAGAGCTTAACAGTCGAAAACCAGTAATGGAAAAATGTTATCAACTGTCCACAGAAAACCAGTGTCCCATGGCCTGATTACTGGCATGTTATGGGTTGTATTCTTGGTTTACATAATATGAAAGGGTTCCAATACAACATACAAATCAAAATATACCTCAGAATCAATACAGTGCATCCATTCAGTGTATTTGTGTTATTTATTTATTTATTTATTTGCCATGCTTCTATACCGCCTCTCTCAGCCCGAAGGCGACTCGAGGCGGTGAACAAGCGGCAACAAGTGCCCATATACAATACATCACAAGATAAAAACAGTCATATAAAATTAACAGTTAAAAACTACAAAATACAAAGCTCAGCTCCACAATCTTAAAATCTGTTTCCGTTTCATCGTCATAGTAATCCTTGATCTCGATTAAATGTGGGGTGTTAGGCACCCCACATAAATATAGAAATGACCCTCAAAGGACAGAATGTGTGAAATTGTTGTTCTTAGTGGTTTGTGAATTACAGATGTTTGTTGGTGATTATTTTATGTTTTCAGTTGAAACAGATATTGGAGAAATTGTAAATTCTAAAGATTTTATTGCTATTCACAGAGATGTTGGACCCTTTTCAATGGTTTCTTTACAATCAGAAATAGAGCTGTTTCGAGATGGGCACAGTAGACCTTGAGACTTTACAGGTGATAAAAAAGAGTGCTGCTAAGGAGGTTTTATTTATTTATTTATTGTTCATTCTTGTATACCGCTCCTTCCAGCAGGCTCGGGGGGGTTTACATAGAATCAATTTATAAAACAGCAACAATTCAATTTAAGAACAGCAACAATATAAAACAGAGCATAAAAACAACCATTTATATATTTGTTTAAAGGAGGTTTTATTTATTTATTTATTTATTGTTCATTCTTGTATACCGCTCCTTCCAGCAGGCTCGGGGGGGTTTACATAGAATCAATTTATAAAACAGCAACAATTCAATTTAAGAACAGCAACAATATAAAACAGAGCATAAAAACAACCATTTATATAGGACTCAAGAATTTGACGTCTTCCTCAGGAGGCATTTAGGTTAAAAGCCTGCCTAAAAAGGGACGTTTTACAGGCTCTCTGAAATGGGGCCAATTCTTTAATGGCACGGACTTTGTCTGGCATTGAATTCCATAGAGATGGCACCGCTACGGAAAAGGCTCTTGATCTGGTTGTGGACAACCAGCAGGAATGAATGGATGGAACTACTAAGAGGTTTTGCTCTTCCGAGCGTAGTGATCTCAGGGTAACATATGGGGTAAGGTACACCTCAGATACACCAGCACCTTGAAAGCAATCCGGTACTCTATTGGTAGTCAGTGCAATTACTGCAGAATAGGTGTAATGTGCTCTCGTGCTGATGCTCCCACCAACAGTCGAGCAGCAGCATTTTGCACTAGCTTGAGTTTCCGGATTGTTGACAAAGGAAGGCCAATGTAGAGGGCGTTACAGTAGTCCAGTCTCGAGATGACCGTTGCCTGGATCACCGTGGCTAGGTCACTCCTGGGTAGATAGGGAGCCAGCTGTCTAGCCTGGCGTAGATGGAAAAACGCAGTCCTGCATACTGTGGAGATTTGCATCTCCATTGATAGCAGTGGGTCTAATTGGACCCCCAGGCTTCTTACTGAAGACGGCGGGCTTAAAAGCTCGCCATCCAGGGTAGGCAGCCAGCATCCATCCAACCCAGGGCGACCCAGCCATAGGATCTCCGTCTTCGATGGATTCACCTTCAACCGGCTGGCATGCAGCCATCCAGTCACGGCTTCTTTGCCTAACCTGCCTTTGACACTGAGTGTGACTTGCCCAAACCTCAGAATGAAAGGTTCCATAAATGTAATTATCCGATCCCGTGATCGAGTGTGATCTATTGAGTGCTTATTGCAGGAGGGAACAATATATTCATTTCCCAGCAGATAAGAGTCTAACATCCTGTATGTTGGGTTGGTCTTCCCACTTGCTTTTATAGGCAGGAATTATAAAAGCAAAAGATATTCTGGTCACCGTATGGGAGGGCCAATCCTCCAAAGGCCAGTCTTTTTTCTGCTGACCACTCCTGCTGAAAATCCTCGCCTGAGGTCTTCAGATCCAGCTAAGCACCCCTAATTTTTCCTTTTATCTTTAAATTTCTTGAAACCTATCAGTAAATATGTAGGGATTTTAATTTTTCACTTCCATTTCATGGGTTCTGAGAGACACTGTCCCATGGAAGAAATTGTATACCTTGTCGTTTTTCTCTCAGTAGTCTAAAGGAGTTTATTATATTCACCATATGGAGCCTCTGAAAAGGAGCTGCTCAATCCAGTAGCAATGATGAGTATGGTAGATTATCAGAACTTCTAGGCTACATATTATGAGAACCCTTGGTGTCTGATAAGATCTGTGTATGCAATGGAACCTGTATTACGTCACACTGGTTCCTTCAGGTAGAGTTTAGGATTTATTTATTCAAAAACCCAAACTGAGTGTTTAGCTAAAGTGTTTCTGAAAATGAAAATAATTTTTTCCTGGCATGAAGCAATTCAGAGGGATTCTTTGGCCAGTTTTCCACCCTGTGGTCCTTTGGAGTTATATGGACTGCCAAAATTTCCAAAAGAAGAAGAAACAAAACCAGAAATGGCCAGAGGTCAGCTAGTTTGGGATAAAATGACATCTTTTATATTTAAAAAGTGTCATTAGACCTCTAAAAGAGGTAAGTCACTGGGAGAGGTACAGGTGAACAAACAAAGGAATCTGGTATTAAGGGCTATGAAAACTGCCTTTAGGGAACCACGTTTTGCCCACATTTCCTTTGGCATCTGTTGTTACTGGGTGAAGTGTTACAACTAATGTCATTGCTTCTTGTGTCAATATCAGTCTCATTTCTCATCAAGTAATTTCTCAATTTTATTTTTTGTTCTTTAAACAGGTTCTACTTTATGTAGCTATGAACTAAAGCCATCTGAATACACTACAGATCCAAGGGCTGATAAGCTTTGCCCCAAGCTCCCCGTTCCAGAGAGGTAAACATACTCCTTTATGTCTTGTTCCTGTGTCCAATCTTAATTTTTGAAATGGTCATATTGAGAGTATAGGGTATCTTGATAAGTGTCCCTTCTAACAAATGCACTTCTTTAAAAGTGTGCTATGTTGATTTTACTGCTACCAATCAGTTTGTCACTTCAAGGAGACAGGGACTGTTAGGTTTGAATTCCAGGAAGTAGCTAGAGAGGGGCAGAGAGTGTTTAGTGCATGTGCATGAAAAGTTTTGTTGTTTTTGTTGTAAATTATGATGTTTTTCTTTCCTTTTTTGTATTTCACTCAAGTGATAGTGGTTTGGTTGTGAGTCTTGGGTTGGTTTGGGTGGGGGGGGGGGGGTTCTGTCTACTCTAAAATTTTGTACTTGAGCGTTCCAATATAGAATGTAAAAACTGGAGTCAAAATTACCTGTTCCCCTTTATACTAGTAGAGACTTGTACTACATGCAGTTAATCTTTTGAGCTGCTTGCCTGTAATATTTTCTTATAAATAAAGAATATGCTGCATTGGTTTATTGTGAAAAAATAAGTGGGAGGGAGGGAGGAACTGCATCTGAAGAAGTGGGTTTATAAGAAATACCATGCTAAAATAAACACCAGTTAGTTTTAAAGGTGCTTCTGCATTCTTTTTTTCCTCTTCCCTTCCTCCTTTTTATGCTGCAAGAGACTAAGGACTTCTTCACACAGGGCATTTTTGCCCCATTTTGCCACTTTTAATCATGGCGCAAGGCAGGCCTCACCCACATTCCTCCCAAAGTGGACGAGGAGCGCTGAAAGGCTCTTTCTCTTCCACTACGGGGAGGAAAGTGTAGTTTGGGTAGCTCCCTTTCTTCCCCTTTGCTGTGTGATGGCAGAAAGGGTGGCAGGCAACAAAAGGGCTGTGCGAAGAGGTTGTAACACAGCTACTTCTTTGAAAGTTAGTGAATGTTGCAAATCCAATGTTGCAAATTTCAATTAATAAAATTTAGTTTAATTCACTTTACTGCATTACAACAAAGCAAGGCTCAGAAGGAACATCAGTCAATTTCAGTAGCACCTACTGGTTGTATTCCTCTCTTCCCTATTTTCAGGTCTAGAACCCTGTTTGGAAGAAATCTAAAATTCAGTGAGAAGAGAACTACCTGTATTTGTTGGAGTCTAATGCACAATTGAATGTAATGCACACCTCAATTTTCAAAACCCTGGTGTCAGGATTGGGAGACTTGAGCTTGGGTGAAGTTCAAGCTCCCAGCCTGGCATGAGATTGCATCGACCTTTGCCCTAGTTCTTGGGTGACCTTGGGCTCCAGTTATATAAGACTGTGCTGAGTCATGTGGAAGTGAGGTAACTTCCACATGTGTGCAAGGCTGCAGGGGGAAGTGATGTAACTCCTCTGAGCCTGGACATTGGACAATTGGACTCCTAATGCTGACTCATGGGGCCATGAGGTCACATCCCTTTGGACTATGGGATATGCTGAATCACCGGATATGGTGCAACCCTACCTGGACATTGCATGGGCGATGGGAGGGGGGGTTGGGGTATATAAGTTGTGTTTTGGTGGCGGGCAGGTGCTTTTGCTTCACATGTGTCGTACCTGCAATAAAATCGTGTTGGACCGTGCTTTCAATCTACGCGTGATCCTTACCGAGTGTTGGAGAGTCGTTACAGAAGCAAAAGCCCCTTTTCAACTATCCCAGCAATGGAGAGGTTGGCTTGGAGAGAAGAAGAATATATCGATAGATGGGATTCGGCTCCTGAGGAAATCCGGCGCACTATGGAGTGGGATTGGACCACTCTCGACCAAGTGGGTTGCCCGGACGAGCACCGTGAAATGATGGAAGGTGCTGTTGCCCAGGAGGAGGAATTTGAAGAAGCGGAGCGACTGTGGGAAGCTCAGGTGAGCCTGGAGGTTGCCCGGCGAAGGAGAGAGAGATTTGACTCCAGACAGGCTGAGGTCTGGAGGAACGAAGGGATCGGAGGAGCTGTTCCGAAGGACTGGTCAGTTCAAGCAGATCCAGAAGTGTATGGGACCAGGGAGACTGTGCCGAAGGACAGGCCAGTTCAGGTGGAGGGCCGGAGGGCCGGAGGGATCGGAGAAGCTGTTCCGAAGGACTGGGCAGCTCGGACGGATCCAGAGGTGCGTGGCCCCAGAGAAACTGTGCCGAAGGACAGGCCAGTTAGGAGGAAATGTGGTAGTGAAACCACGGAACCGGCATCACCCTCGGAGTTGGAGGTGATGAGATGTAAGTTGGAGGCTATGGAACAGACTATGAGAAGGATGTCCCGAGCCATGTCCCGAAGAGAGCCGATGGAGTCGGTGTGGAGTGCCCCGGGCGGAGGAGACTTCACTTATTATTCGTGGATGGATGGCGGACTATCAGCTGAGCGTCCTAGATCTCCTTTGGGAGTGAGGATCGATGGTGGCCATCCAGGAGGAAGTCCGCGGCGGCCCCTGCATCAAGCCGGAATGGGAAGAGGTGTTACCATGCTTGAGGTCCCTCATGGAAGGGAAGCGCTTTCCCAGGAATTCGGGGCCCGTATGAAGAAGGAACCATTGCGGGTTGAGTTTGAAGGAGAAGCCTGTAAAGTAGCCTTCTTTGCCGCTGCGGTGCAGGACCATATGGAGGACTATGGTCATCTCTATCCGAGCGACAGCAGCAGAGTACGGGCCATCGGTGCGGTGTTCAAAGGAAGGGCAGCTGAGTGGTATGTTCAATGCCATGACCGTCGAGACCCGTGTTTGCATTCTGTGGGAGCCTTCTTACAGGCGATGGCTGGCAGTGTCGAAGGAATTCTAGCCCAGGTGCAACGGCGTCGTTTTCAACCCATGAGGTCCAGAGGATCCGGTCGTGGTGTTGCGGAGGGCGATTCCGTGGAGGAGAGGCTCGACGTGGCAGTGACAACCGATCAGTCAGTGAAAAGGCCATCGAAGGGACGAGGCCTTTGCTTTATTTGTTCGCAACCCGGTCATTTTGCGTCCCAGTGCCGACAAAAGCAGGCACTGGAACCGGTGAAGGTGGCCTCCGCAGCTTTTGTGGACAATGATGATGGGAAAAGTGTTGGGGTGAGCTCCAATATTCAATGTACATTGGGTTTGATTAAAGGAGATGGGATTGTGGAAAGAAAAGCTTTAGTAGACTGTGGGTGTTCAGAGAATATTATGTCCCCGAAGTTGATTGGGGATTTGGGTGGGAGTACAAAGCCCTTGGAAACACCTGTAACATTTACGCAATTAGATGGATCCTCTATTGAGGGGGGCCCTTTCACTGTGGGGACTAAAGATTTAAAGGGTCGGGTGACCCTGGGAGGGGACATTGATTTTGTAGTGGCCCCCATTAAAGGTCATGAGGTGGTATTGGGGTTACCGTGGCTTGAGCAGGCTAATCCCAAGATCGATTGGAAGACGGGGGTGGTACAATGTTCCCCTAATGAGAGGGAGGGGGTTAGGAGTGATGTACAAGGGGTGCCTGCTGAATACTGGGATTATGTCGATGTGTTTAACCCAATTTTAGCTCAGGGTCTACCCCCTCCCCGCAACGTACAGTGTAGTATAGAAGTTAAGGAAGGGGCTGTCCTACCCAAGCCTAAGATATATGCTATGACTGTGAAAGAGAAGGAAGCGTTGAGGGAGCAGATAGATGGCTATTTAAGAAGAGGGTTTATTCGGAGGTCTGAGTCTCCCATTGCAGCGCCAGTGTTGTTTCGCGAGAAAAAGGATGGTAGTCTGCGGATGTGTATTGATTATAGAGGTTTGAATGCTGTGAGTACCACCAACTGTTACCCTCTGCCACTAATCAAAGATTTGTTGGGGCAGTTGGGAGGTGGAAAGTTTTTTACAAAGCTGGATTTGATTGACGCGTTTCACATGGTGCGAGTGAAGAGGAGCGATCAGTGGAAAACTGCTTTCTCTTGCCCCCTCGGGCTCTACGAATGGGCCGTGATGCCATTCGGTTTGGCCGGAGCTCCAGGTATTTTCATGCAGTTGATCAATGAGGTGTTGCACCCCCTTTTGTATAAGGGGGTGTTTGTATATTTGGATGATATCGTGATTGTGACGCGTACCAGAGATGAGCATGTTTGTTTGGTAAGGGAGGTGTTAGAGAGGCTGCGGCAGGCGAGTCTGTATGTAAAATTGAGTAAGTGTGAGTTTGGCAAGAATCAGATTGATTTTTTGGGATATAGAATTAGCGAGAGTGGAGTTGCGATGGATCCGGCCAAGGTGGATGATGTGTTGAGCTGGGAGGCTCCGCAAACCCGTAGGCAATTGCAGGCTTTTTTGGGATTGGCCAATTTTTATCGCACCTTTATAGCGGGATTTTCAGAGATAACTCTTCCGCTCACCGAGTTACTGAAGACCAGGGGTAAGGGCGAGTCCAGGAAGATTAAGTCTCCAGGGGCTAAGTTGGAGTGGACGAAGGAATGCCAGGAGGCTTTTGTGAAGTTGAAAGAAGCATTTACTGAATGGGCCGTTGTTAATGCATCCAGATGTGGATAAGCCGTTTGTAGTGCAATGTGACGCTTCTGCTTGGGCGTATGGTGGAGTATTAATGCAGGAGGATGAGCAGGGTAGGATGAAGCCGTGTGCGTATTTTTCGAAGAAGTTTGGGGAGCATGAGAAGAGATGGCCAGTGTGGGAGAAGGAGGCGTTTGCTGTGCGCAACGCTTTGCAGACGTGGAGGCAATTTTTAGAGGGTGCTGCTTTCCCTTTTGTTGTGATGACCGACCATCAGAACCTTCAATATTTAAGAAATCCCCAGAGTTATCTCCCAAGTTGGTGAGATGGGCGCAGTTTTTGCTCGGTTTAATTTCAGACTCCAGCATATTAAAGGCAAAGAGAATGTGGTGGCTGATGCATTGTCTCGGTATCCGAGTGTGGGTGAGAATGAGATGCATAAGGCGGAGGAGGTGTTTGCTAGAGAACATTGGGGTCTGGCCGTGCAGACGAGGGCGCAGGCGGCGAATGAGATTAAGAAAGAAGAGGGGGTAGTGGATGAGTGGAGTTTAGAGTTGCAGAAGGGTTATGTAGGTGATATATGGTTGCAGAGCCATGAGAAGGAGTGCAAGTCGTTGAATGGTTTGTGGATTATGGGAGATAAAGTGTATGTCCCTCAGAGTATGAGAGAAAAGGTGCTGAGGTTGAACCACGATCATAGGTCTGCTGGACATTGGGGAGTCACGAAGACTCTGCTGGCCTTGAAAAAGCGGTATTGGTGGCCAGCTATGAGGGCTGAGGTGAAGAGATATGTGGAGTGTTGTGAGGTGTGTGCCAGGAATAAAGTTCCCTCTGCGAAGCCGCAGGGGTTGATTCAGGTGGTAGTTACTCCTGTGAGGCCGTGGACGCATGTCAGCACTGATTTTGTGGGGAGTTGCCTTCGAGTCGAGGTTATAAGTACATTTGGACTGTGCTGGATATGTTTTCGCAGGCCCATTTTGTGCCATTGAAGGGGTTGCCTTCTGCGAACGTTTGGCGGAGTTGTATGTGCAGCATGTGTACCGGTTGCATGGGTGCCGGAACAAGTTTTGAGTGATCGTGGAGTGCAGTTTACTGCTCAGTTTTGGGAGCGGTTTTTGGAGGTGCTGGGGGCTCAGAGGCGTCTTACGACTTCTTATCATCCTTGTTGTAATGGCGGCGTAGAAAGGACGCAGAAATCGTTAGGGGCTTATCTACGCATTTTTAGTAATAAAGAGCAAACTAATTGGTCTGATCTGTTGCCCTATGCTGAAGTGGCATACAATAGCTCTGTGCATTCGTCCACCGGAAGGTCTCCTTTTGAGATAGTCTATGGTCAGGAGGTGGCTCCTTTGCCCCAGCTGTTGGAGTTGGGAGGGGAGGAAAAAAGTGGAGTGGAAGATACGAGCCCGGGAGGATTGGAAGGAAGTAGCGGAAGCTTTAGGGAAGGCACAGCGTTCGTATAAGATGTTTGGTGACCGGAAGAGACGAGAAGGGGAGGAGTATAGTGAAGGGGATTTAGTGTGGCTGTCCACACAGAATTTGAAATTGGTTATCCATCTAAGAAATTGGGTCCAAGTATATTGGGCCTTTTAGAATTGAGAAAGCCGTAAATAAGGTCTCTTATACCCTTCTGTTGCCTAAGAGTTTAGGGAAAGTTCATCCCACGTTTCATTGTGGTCTTCTGAAAAAGTATGTGGGCCCCTTTCATCCTCCGGATTGAATGATGTTTTGTTTTACAGGGGAGGACGTGGTGGAGGAGGCCGTTATGTCAGGATTGGGAGACTTGAGCTTGGGTGAAGTTCAAGCTCCCAGCCTGGCATGAGATTGCATCGACCTTTGCCCTAGTTCTTGGGTGACCTTGGGCTCCAGTTATATAAGACTGTGCTGAGTCATGTGGAAGTGAGGTAACTTCCACATGTGTGCCAGGCTGCAGGGGGAAGTGATGTAACTCCTCTGAGCCTGGACATTGGACAATTGGACTCCTAATGCTGACTCATGGGGCCATGAGGTCACATCCCTTTGGACTATGGGATATGCTGAATCACCGGATATGGTGCAACCCTACCTGGACATTGCATGGGCGATGGGAGGGGGGGTTGGGGTATATAAGTTGTGTTTTGGTGGCGGGCAGGTGCTTTTGCTTCACATGTGTCGTACCTGCAATAAAATCGTGTTGGACCGTGCTTTCAATCTACGCGTGATCCTTACCGAGTGTTGGAGAGTCGTTACAATGTCCCTATTACGCAAATCTAATACGCGCCCTAATTTTGGCAAGGTGTTTTATCAAAAAAATGTGAATGTTAGATTCAAGTTAATGCAGTGATGAGTAGCTCATTTTATTATTCAATTCCTTCTTTTATTGGCCAAATTTCGAATGGCTTTTCAACTTACATATATGTGCATTTCAGAAATCTTCCATGAACAGACATTTACGCGGATTCCATGATTTATTCTAATGCCGGCTTGCTCTAATTTTATTTAATTAAATCAATTCTGTCAATAAGAATAATAGCAGGTTGTATTCTAGCTTTCTGTACTAACTGCAAAATAGTAGAATTCATGAGGAAATTTATAGTAATTCCTGGTGTCAGAAGGACACTGTGCTGTAAGGCCGCTCTAATTCTTGTGATGAATCACACGGAGTCCTCCGGAAGATCCAACCAAATTTTATTAAAAGAACAATACACTTGAAGCCAGAAGTGCTTTCCACCACCAACACACACCTTTTATACTCATACACACCCGTGACAAACCCGTGATGAACCCCCCTCCCACCTTTCCCATGGGAATCGCCTTGCTCTCCGATCCCAGCCAGCCAGCTGTCCTTTGTTTAGGCTAGGTCGGATCCCGGATCCCGCCGGCCAAACTCAGGGCTGCGGGCATCGGCGTCTGACACTGTGCTGTGAAATGTGAAAAAGCTCTTGCCTTTCCAATTCGATTTCTTCTGTTCTTAGGCATCTAAGTAGAAACTAGCTCCCTAGACTTCCCTCTGTTGAATGGAGGACTATAATATTTTCTTTTAAAATGAAAAGTGGTCTTTCATCAAAGTTGAGAGTATCATGGACAAAATGTTGGAAGCTAAACATACATTTTTCACAATTACTATTGTCATACAGTAAAGTATGTACATCTTTCAATAAAGTTAACATTCTGTGCTTCTGAGAAGAACAAGAAATGTGCTGCTCGTATGAGAACTATCTCTAATTAAAATTTCCATTCTCCTTCATAAAATTTATTTTTGTACCTTAGGCTTACAGCTTTTGTATCAACAAAGTTTTATATTTAGGCTGTGCAGCTTCTGTAGACCATGCAGCACTATGAGTGGATAATAGAAACGTACATGCTGAGATTACCCAAGGATTATGGTGAACCTTGCTCACCCGTGGAGCTTTTTTGTGCTCAAAGATTTTTTTCAAGGCTTCAGTGAGTTCTGTGATCCTTGCATGCCCCATTTTGGTGTTAGGACTCCACAGATGAAAAAGTCATAAGTGGAGGACTCTTTTAATTCCTTGAGGTTCTTACTGTTTTAATTCCTTGAGGTTCTTACAGGCCAAACAAATGCTATTCTTAAATGCTTCTGTTTTTATGCTAACATTAAATTGCATTTCTGACTTTTCTGAAATTGTTCATTACCAGGGCATTGAATGTTTGCCTTTTTGCTTGGAAGCTGCCCTGATTCCCTTTGGGGAGATAGAGTGGCCTATAAATAATAATAATAATAATAATAATAATAACTATTATTATATAAATATCCAGCCACTCCTTTTTTGAGTTATAGTCATTATTAAAGGAGGAATGATACTTAGGAAGAACTGCAGTTCCATTAAGGCATAGAATATCTTTGGATATAATAAACAACCATTAATAAAATAACAAACAGTCACTCAGAATAAATGTATTATCTTACTTCTTATTAAAGAAGAGCCAGTACAAGTCACACCTGTCTAAGACAGAACTACTGAAATAGAAAATGGTCTCGTGCTAAATTCTCAAGAGTCCCATTTATTCCAAGACATCATGTAGTAACCACTGACCTCATTTTTTATTCATTATTGCAAAGTTAAATTTTGTCTCCTACACATAAAACCAGGTAATTTCAGATGTGCTGGATAATAAATCTCCTCATCAAAAGGGAGTTCAGGGCAATAATGAGTAACTATACTAAAAGAGAAAAGGAGGGGGATAGAGAACACAGATAAAAAATTTTTTAAAAAAGAATGCATTTGCTGGTCCTTAATTAGTGGACCGTATTTGATATTTTTACAAACCACTATTTAGGGAAAGACATTACCCTTGCTCTCTCTGTGATGGCCCTCCGGATGGTCTGAATGTTTCCTGGGACGGCACACCTTGGGTAATAGATTTGGGTAAAATCCAGCGTTCTGCACCCGTTCAAAACTTTTGCCTCCTCTCCTCCCTCAAAGATCCATACCTTCTGAAATCCAGCCCAAGAGATGGGTTTTGGGGTTGAATAGGGACCTGTAGTGAGGACAGAGTTCAGTTCCACTGTTGAAAATCCCCCTTTGGATTCCGCCTTCAGGGTTAAATTACTACACTCACTGAGTACAACTAAACTCAGGATTTACAAACTCACTGCATACAAATACCTGTTGTAAAATTGAGCCTAACTTGTTTCTCAGGGTGTTTTGTTTTTGTCTTTGTTAAACTCAGATTTTTTTTCTTTCCCAACATTCTCTGAGGAAGAGACAGCTAGAGGACGTGTGGAGGAGTCTCCGTGACGGAGCATCGAAATCAGCTTATAAACAGTTTAAAGAGGTTTATGAGCAAGCTATCAAGGAAGCGAAAAAAGTCTATTATTCTTCCTTGATAGAGTCAGCTAGTTCACGCCCAGCTCAACTTTTTAAGATAATTCGGTCTTTGACAACAATCCCGACTGTCCCAAACGATAGGGGTTTGGCTCCAACAGCTGAGGTTTTTCAGAACTACTTTGCTGACAAGATTTCGACCCTCCGCCAGGACGTCCCTGCCACTCTTGATACAGTTAGCGAACTCGAGACTCCGCCGCCACTCGGCGGGCCCTCCTTCACCCGTTTCCAACTGCTGGACGCAGCAGCTGTCGATAAGTTATTCGCTTCAGCTAGACCAACTACTTGCTCCCTCGACCCGTGCCCCTCCTGGCTAGTTAGATCCTGCTGGGAGGGGTTACGAGGCCCCCTGGGAGTGATCATAAATAGCTCCCTTGAGCAAGGAGTCTTCCCAGGGGGACTGAAAGAGGCTATGGTAAGACCGCTGCTGAAGAAGCCGAATTTAGACCCTTTGGCTCCCTCCAATTACAGGCCTGTTTCCAACTTGCCTTTTAGGCAAAGTAATTGAGAGGGCAGCAGCGGATCAGCTGCAGTGGTTCTTAGAAGACACAGCTGGACTTGATCCCTTCCAGTCCGGCTTCCGTATTGGGCATGGGACGGAGACCGTGCTTGTCGCCATTACAGACCAACTTCGCCACCAGCTGGACCAGGGTGGATCAGCCCTGCTTGTTTTGTTAGATCTAACAGCAGTGTTTGACACCGTAGATCATGCTCTGTTGACCCACCGTGTAGCTGTGTCCGGAGTCGGGGGGACTGCCCTTAAATGGGTGGCCTCCTTCCTCCGGGACCGGGGACATGTGGAGGAGGGAGGGGAGGTCTCTGGGAGACTCCCACTTAACTGTGGGGTCCCCCAGGGGGCCATCCTCTCTCCCTTATTATTCAACATTTACATGCGCCCCCTGGCCCAGCTGGCCCGCGACTTTGGTCTGGAGTGTTATCAGTATGCTGATGACACCCAGCTTCTGCTGAGAATGGGCGGCAGGCCGGACTCCGTACCCGATTGTTTCCATCTCTGCCTTGAAGCCGTGACTGGTTGGCTGCGTGCCAGCCGGCTGAAGGTGAACCCGTCGAAGACGGAGATCTTGTGGCCTGGTCGCCTTGGGCTGGATGAGTGCCGGTTGCCTACCCTGGATGGCGAGCGACTTAGCCCGTCATCCGTTGTTAAGAGCTTGGGTGTTAAGTTGGACCCCTTGCTGACCATGGAGACCCAGGTCTCCATGGTCAGCAAGACGGCATTCTTCCACCTAAAACAGGCTAGGCGACTGGCGCCCTACCTGTCCAGGGCTGACCTGGCTACGGTGATCCAAGCGACGGTCATCTCGAGGCTGGACTACTGTAACGCCCTCTACGTGGGCCTTCCCCTGTTGACAATCCGGAAGCTCAAGCTAATGCAGAATGCCGCTGCTCGCTTGCTGGCAGGAACGCCAGTAAGGGAGCACATCACGCCCATCCTTCGGCAACTGCACTGGCTTCCTGTTGAGCACCGAATTGCCTTCAAGGTGTTAGCTTTAACCTTTAAGGCCTTGCACGGCTTAGGGCCTGCGTACCTGAGGGACCGCCTTGCCCCGTATAGTCCCCCGAGATCGCTACGTTCAGAGGAACAGAACTTGTTACTGGTACCATCTATCCGCTCCTGCCATTTGTCTACAACCAGGCAGAGAGCCTTCTCGGTGGTGGCTCCAGTGTTATGGAACTCCCTCCCAGATGACACCCGAGCCATCCCAGAACTTATCCCCTTCCGGAGGGCTGTTAAGACTGCATTGTTCCGACAAGCCTTCGACTAAGTGCATGGGTGGTGGTGACCGTTCATCACAGTTGCCAAATTCTACCTATGCCTGGGTCCGAGGAAATGTCTGTACTTTCTTCCCAATACCTCGCGATGTGACTTGTAAATTTTAATGTTTTAATTGCTTTATTGTAAGGCTACATGGCCACCACATGTTGCCTGTTTTATATGTTGTGACCCGCCCCGAGCCTGCAGGGAGGAGCGGAATATAAGACCAAATAATAAAATAAATAAATAAATAACTTCATAACTGGGAAAGTTTAAAGGCTGTGTGCCAAATATATCAGTGTAGCCCAAATTCCCACATACCACAGATGAGGTGATAAAACTGTTTCTGAAGAGTACTGCTTCTAACCAGCAATGGGCAACTTTTGTCAGCTACATTCATGGTGGGCTTGGACAAAATATGGTTTATTTCGAGGCATTTCATAGATACCACGCCTGAGTTTTGTGGTGCCTTGGAAAAACCACCTGTCCTAAGCTCCTTGCCAATTTTTAAAAGCTCAGAAGCAGTGTATATTCTGAGCCAGGAAAAGTCTCATTAGATGCATAACCCATTGAGGATTGAAAGCTAGAGAAATCAGTATTCTGATGACTATATACATCAGGATTTTAAGGGGGTTGGTGTCCTATAAGGTTGAATGTTTCCCAATTGTAACAACAACTCTATCCTTAGAAAACTAGCATGCTGAGGGGAAAGGCTAAACCTTGTCCTGGGTGTTTATTTTCTTTATACAGAAACTTTTGTTTTCTTGTGGAGAGAATAATTTAAATTTGCATCTTGCCATATAGTTCCCATGCAGAATCTGAAGTTGTAAATTTAGTTATGTTTCACTAGTCAACTGTCGTTTGCATGAATAGTACTTTACTTCATATAAGACTTTGTGACTAAGAACTGCCTTTTGATTATTTAGAGATGTAGACTCTGAAAAAATATCTGCATATAGCAGGTAGTAATTTCTTCAGAGTTTGGGGTTAATACTTAGAAAATGACTACCTTAATATGTTTCCTTGCAGGAAACAAACAAACAAGGCACAGAGAAGGAAAGTTGAGGATAGCATATTCTGCTTTGCTTGCATGAAGTGAAAGTTGAGTGTTTTTGAAAGACATCCAGTTGAAGAATACAAAGGCATCACACACTGTTGCTTAATCTGGCAAAGAAATGCAACCAGAACTGATTCAGAGAAAGAACTTTGAGGTTAAATAAAAATGTAATTTAAATATGAAAGAGTTGATTTTAGTCTCCAATTAAGAATTGCGAATGACTTGTGAATGAAAATGGGAAATTAAAAATAGACTTTGACAATCTGCTATAAATTTTGACAGTAGCAATGCAGCTGGCTATTGAATTAAAAATGGGGGAGAATAATTAACATAGGAGGAAGTTGCAGTTACAATAGTGAGAGTTAATGCCATGTTAAAATACTGGGGACTGGATATGCCTGGCTATGTTTAGGGAATTGAGATTTCTGTAAACCGCTCTGGGCTCCAGAGAGAGCGGTATAGCAAGTCGAATTTAATAAATAAATAAATAAATAAATAAATAAATTATAGAATCAGACCTATACTTTTGTTGCTGGATCCACAAGACTAGGAGGAGGTGGTCTTTTCTTCCTACTGCACCCCAAAATCTATTTCAGAGTCTTGACTAAGTCTTTGAAGCTAATTTTAGGCAGTTCTTAGGGAGAGAAGAGAAGCAATTTCTAGTGTGTTGGTACTAGTATCAGTGCTATGTTTGATTTAGGTCCTAAAAGATTCCCATTGCAGCCTCCTCCTGGGACATTCCATGAGAGATTCCCATGGCTGATTTCTCTCTCTCTCTCTCTCTCACGCGCACCCCCCCCTTTCTAATCTTTGAGAAGTGGTGGGTCTTTTGATGTCCTGAAAACAATATTTCTTCAAAACTGCAAATTCCTATCCAGTCATTTGGAAAAATTGATGGCTACAAGCCACAGGTGCCCAAGGGCTTGAAGGTTGGATGGGAATGGGACCCACATCTAACTTTGGACATAGCATTTGGAAAGGAGTAGGGCTAATGCTGAACAGTTGGGCTGTGGAATAGACAAAAATCACGTTTTAATCAGGTACCATA
Organism: Anolis apletophallus; assembly: GCA_030556195.1. Classification (NCBI taxonomy): domain Eukaryota; kingdom Metazoa; phylum Chordata; class Lepidosauria; order Squamata; family Anolidae; genus Anolis; species Anolis apletophallus. The sequence goes on along the minus strand of JARBWK010000006.1, from coordinate 128,227,070 downwards.
TTTTGTTTCTAGCTATACCATGTAAGGATGAAAGCAATAAAATACAACATTTGCCATTATTTTTGTGAGAACGTGACCACATTAGAATATAGATTGGTTTTTGCATCTTAACACAGTTGTTCTTCGTATTTTTACTTCTGAAATTATGTGGGCAAACAAGCTTGAATGGTATAGCCGTCTAATGTGTTGTACCCATACACCAAGACCTATTCTAGCTCCACTCCCATCTCATCTCTGTTTTCTATTCACTGTTCTTATGAATATTATGAGACACAACAGAAAAGCATTCAGTGTAATATATTGGTTGAGACCAGAAGATATTCTTTCCACACCTCATTGTGCCTGTTTGGATTCTGGTTTGTACATATAAAGTAGAACCTACACTTTTATGACCATGCTTCCTCTAAGGCAAACAGCCTCTTGAATATTACAACTTTGAGTTACACAAATCTGTTAGATGCAAGCCTACTATAGTCTAAGTTCTTTCAGGAACTAGCTTAGGACCTCCATATTATGTACAGTCATAACAGATTGAATTAGATAAGGTTTTTTTTAAAAAAGACACAAATATTAATTTACAAAGGTTTTAAAAATACAATTAAACAGGCAATTCTGTTTGAAAAGTGCAGCTGAAAACAAGTTTAATTTGGGTGAGATTGGTTGTTTTGCCTTTTGCCTGACAGGTTGGGAAACATCCGAATGTTACACTCCACCCTCAGGGTATCTTCGTTATTAAGAAGTGCATCGCGACCCATTACAGTCATCCTCATTTATAGCAGCACCTTTACATTAATCTCACAGCTCCTTGTTAAGCGTGTTGATGAGGGTGGAGTGTATTGCATCAATTCACCTTCCATTTGTGTGTTGATGTGGCATTTATATTACATAGGAGTAATTTTTTTTCTGATTTTTTTTCTTGTATCACCAGTGCACCTATTCCATTCTTCCATCGCTGTGCTCCTGTGAACATTTCCTGCTATGCCAAGTTTGCAGAGGCCCTGATCACCTTTGTCAGTGACAGTAGTGTCTTGCACAGGCTGATTAGTGGAGTAATGACCTGCAGAGAGATTATATTGGGACTTTGCTTGTTATCACTAGGTAATTGTTTTTCTCCTTCTTAGCCATTTCTATAGTATGCAGCAGGAGAATGTGAACATCCTCTGTTCCTACAATATTGAAAAGCAAGCATGTTCAGTATTAAATATTAGAGGAGACTATTTTAAATTACATTTCTACCTAGCAGCTGAATTATATTTTCTTTCAAGGTGAATATATGTTTTATGTTATATATCAGTTATATATAACTGATGTGGGGATTTTTGCTGACACTAAATCCTCTGCCACCTTCAACTCCCCCTGCCCATTCCCCAATATACATTGTTCAGAAGGCTTGCAGTTGGGTTCTTGAATGCGCTTTCATAATTAATCTGGATTTAAGATGCTAAGTGAACAGAGGCATTTAAACCATAATATAGTTAGGGACTTGAATTTAAAGTAAGACTGGTAAGCCAATTTTGAGAGGGGTGGTGGTAGATAAATCATCTGCTTATAACTGGTGAAAATAGAACATTATGCAGATCCACCTCTGGAGCTAAAACAGGCTTTTCCTTTTAATGCTTTGTGAATAGGATACCTTCATCATAAGCCGCACCGAGCTCTCTTTGGAGCAATATAGGAATATTGTACATAAAACAAATAAATAGATTTCTCTGGTATATTGTAATAAAACTATATACTATCACATATATAATATATAATAAGATGCTCTGTTGACTCTATTACATGAGATGTAGAGAATTCGAAATTTTTAATAAAGAAAAGCTACCACTCATTTTTAGCAGGAGAGGGCTGTCTTCATTATTTTCTCATGTTTCATGTTATAGAAACAAATCCCAAATAATTTTGTTAATAAATAAATAAATTGTCACATCTGATTTTAACACCATGCTTTATTGATGGTTTTTTACCTACTCCTACTCCTATTGAGTTACCACCTTTTCAGTTGTTTCAGTGGAAGAATCCAAAGAAAGCTATTCTAGTGAACAGGGAAGGTTGATCCAGATACATATCAAAATTCATCCAATAGTGAACGCTAACCCTCTATGCCATATTGTTCTTGAGGCATATACTTGAATGCACACCAGAATGAATGTTCTGGCACTTTCATGGTGAGGCAGTGCATCTTTGCGATTACTAACATCATCATGTTCCTTAACTGGTTTAAGTTAGATAATGGAAGGAGAAAAAAGTGAACTTTTATTTTTTTTAAGTGCCAACATTGCAATAGAATGAGGAACAATAATAGCAAACATGAAAAAGAAGAGAGGAAGGGTTCTAATTATTCTATGTGTCACATAAAATTGCCTTTTAATAATTGATTAATTAGTAGTTTATCCATCAAATAAATAGATTATTGCAGCTGAATTTAAGATTTCTTAACTTTGTGTGAATGGTTGTCAAAGTAAGCATAGAGGACAAGAGCATAAATAAGAACTAACTTGTCTAGTTAAATTCTTAGATTGCTATATATTTTATGAGGAAGCTAAAACACATTGCTTTAAATATAATTTCATGGGGAAAAACTTGCTTTAGATGTTTTGCAACATGAAAACTTTAATAGCATTAATCCTTGTTTTGCTCTTGCATCAATATATTCTATAAATGTATATACGTTTCTAACTTTCAATCCTGACTTAAATGTTCAATTAAGATGAGTACTAAACAGATCCTAACAAAGAGAAAATGGTAATGGACCCATTATTTAACAGTGAAAAATCAAACTACTTAAACACTGGAATTTGTGTTGTATATATCACTAAAATTGTTGCCACACCTATCTCCAATACCAAGACAGTAGATTTTACCGGCAATTAAAATGTTGAAGAAACACTTCAGTGCCATTCATTTTGGAGTAGTTATACAAATGGAAAACTTTTAATACCCATATAATCAACTTAACCATTAAGTGTAATTAACATTGCATAATCTCGTAATGCTTTTCAACATTACATATGTTCAGTCACTTCAGGCTGCATTTCCTTTTACTTGCAAGCCTTTCGTTCCCAACTTCTGTACTTTATATATGTCATGGCAAATGGAAAGTATCTTGCCAAAAACAGTGAATGTTGACAATTCCAGTTAAAATGAGAGAATCTCCAAAAATTGGATAGGCCTTTGCCCCCTCCCTTATCAATATTCACTTGTGTGTGTTCAGATCTCATTTCAACGACTTATCAATATTCATTGGTGGATCTCTGTTTCATGATACTTTCGACATTCACCATGTTGTATATTTCCATATGTGTATGTATACATTTGCATACATAAATGGATTTACCCATTGATTTCAGTGAGCCTACTTTAAATATGATAGTTTGGATTTATTCTACATTTCTTAACTCAGTTGCTTCCCTCTAGTCTGCATAACCAGCAAGCTCTTTCTGAGAACAATTGTAGCTGATACCTACAATTTGGAAGCAATTGGAGCTTCCATGCTTTAAAAAAACCATCGTAGCTTGTCTTTCAAGCATCTTTTATATAATGCCACAATGGCTCCTACTGAGTTGAAACAATGGAAGCTTCTAGGTCTAAAACAAATGGAAAAACTAAATAAGTAGAATATTGCAGTAAAAAGAACTTCTTAAATGACCTCTGTTTTTTTAAAAAGCAACTGAAGAATGGCATATAGAATATAGGTTTTTTAATCACAATCTTATCATCTTATTTCACTCTTGACATAATAATAGTGCTTGCTGAACCTTCCTGTCTGCATGCACCGTTTTGGATTGTGCTCACCATGAGTTGTGCAGTATTTTTGCAACTCATGATAGTAAACTTGCAGTTCTGTCATGCCATATCATATTTATTCTCTCATTGTATATGTCTACATCTCTGTGTTAAATAGATATATAAAAAGACATGGTATGTAAATGTTCATACAGAGTTGTTTTGTTCAATTGGAAAATCAGAAATTGAACAGTTTTGTTCAAAAATCCATGGGGTTTACAAACGTAATGTGCAGATCTATTCGGGCAGTCATATTTCTTGACTAATATAGAAATAATAATCCCCGTTCTTATTCTCTTTTATTGACCTGCAGTGCTATCCATGATTATGATGGTGATAATCAGATATATCTCAAGAGTACTTGTTTGGATCTTAACAATACTTGTTGTACTAGGATCACTAGGTAAGTTGCAGAAACGAATCTGACATCTAAGATGGCATGTTTGCATTTATGTATTTACTTTCCCTTCTTTCCCTCATTCCTTGAAAGCCATTGACCATTTTTTTTCTTGTAGAAATGCTCTTCTTGTTTTATCTGTTTTCTCAAGACCTTGCATGGTACTTACTTTATGAAAGCTGAAATTTGTCAGAAAAAGCCTTTTGCTTGAGAATTTTAAAATTTGATCCTTTCCTAATTCTGAGAATATAGTCAAGGAAAGGACCAGAATCCTTCTTCTTTGTTTAAAGGATTGCCTTTAGAGGCCAGTCTAAGGAGAGCTTTTAAATGCATGTTATTTAAGGATAGCACTATTTATATGAATCTAACAAAGGAGTCTTTCTTGTGTTGTAGGGAGTCTCCCTATGGCACTAAGCCATTCTAGATGTTACACCTGCCATGGAGATCAATAGAATAGTCCATGAGGTATCCATTCTAGAACGCTTAGTGCAGGGGTAGGGAACCTATGGCTCGGGAGCCAGATGTGGCTCTTTTCATGATTGCATCTGACTCTCACATTCTTTCTTTCCTTAATTCTCCCTCCCCCTTCCTTCCTTCCTTCCTCCCTCCTTCCTTCCTTCCTTCCTCTTCCATTCTTTCCTTCTCTCCTTCCTTTTCCTTCCCTCTCTCACCTTCCTTCTTTCCTCCATTCTCCCTCTTCCTTCCTTCCTCTTCCATTCTTTCCTTCTCTCCTTCCTTTTCCCTCCCTCTCTCCCCTTCCTTCTTTCCTCCATTCTCCCTCTTCCTTCCTTCCTTCTTCCTTCCTTCCTTCCTTCCTTCCTTCCTTCCTTCCTTCACCTTCCATTCTTTCCTTCTCTCCTTCCTTTTCCCTCCCTCTCTCCCTTCCTTCTTTCCACCATTCTCCCTCTTCATTCCTCTTCCTTCCTTCCTTTCTCCCCTTCACCCTTTCCTTCACTCCTTCCTTTTCCCTCCCTCTCTCCCCTTCCTTCATTGCTCCATTCTCCCTCCCTCCTCCTTCCTTCCTCTTCTATTCTTTTCCCCAAGTCTTCCCTCTCCTTCCTTTCTTTTCACTTCCCTCTCTCTCCCCTTTTTTCTTTTTGTCTTTTCCCTTCATTATTTTACTCTTTCCTCACTCCCTTTCCTTTCTTTTCCCAGCCTTTCCTATCCTCCCTTCCCATTTCCTTCCTTCTTTTCCCCTCCTTGTTTCTCTCCTGCTTTTCTTTTCTTCCTTTTCCATAGTTCGTTCTTCTTTTCTTTCTTCCTCTCCCCCTCCCTTATTTATTTCCTCTTTCTTTCTTTCTTTCTTTCCCCCTTCCTTCCTTCCATCTTCTCTTCCTCCCAGAGTCCTGAGCATGCCTTTTGCAGAGCCAGGTCTGAAGTGTCCCGTCATTCTGTCGGGGGAATCCTTTTCTCATAGTATATACGTATTTACTCACATTGAGTTGAATTCAGTCTTAAAATATATTATATTATATTATATGCCTCTCACTGAAATAAATTTCCAAATATTTTGCTTTCATGGTTCTTTGAGTTAAAAAGGTTCCCGACCCCTGGCTTAGTGTAATATGATTTTTATGTAATCTGAAACCCTATTTTTCTTAATGAATAGTATCTTGGTCAACTTTCAATAGATCTTTTGTCAAATGTTGACCATAATATTACAGTGGAGAGCTAGAAAAAATATTCTCTAGTTATTTTCTACATCTCCAGAGTGATTCTATAGCAGCAGTTCTCAAACTGTGCTCCGCGGAGCCCTAAGAACGCCGCGAAGCAGTCAGGAGCTCCATGCTTCCCTTGTCACCCCTTACCCCCCTCCAAGTTTATGTTGGTTAAAATTGTTCTTCATTTTAAATATTTTATTCTTTATATTTTGCACTACAAATGATATATGCGCAGTGTGCATAGGAATTTGTTCAAGTTATTTTCAATTAGTTCACACAAACATTCTCCATCTATCTGCCACTGGCCCAGCCTATCTTTCACATTTTAAAACGCAATGCAGTACCTGTATCCAAAAGTTCGCCCATGCCTGATATATCTACATTATATGTAATATATAATATAATATATATGAATTTATTGGAACTCCGCGATAAACTTTGAAAAAGTTTGAGAACCCCTGTTCTATAGTATTCAGAACTCTTTAGGTAGAAATGAAATTTCCTTCAATGTTCACATAATAAGGAGGGCTACTGTTTCCTCCTGGCATGTTTACCTTTGACAATACCAGCTGTATGAATTAAGGTAATCACATTTTGCCTTTTACTAGTCTCTAGCAGTGATGATTATTTGCCAAAATTTCACAACCCACTTGCCAGGGGAAAGGCTATATCACTCCTAAAGTAAAGGTAAAGGTTTTCCCATGACATTAAGTCCAGTCATGTCCGACTCTGGGAGGTGGTGCTCATCTCCATTTGTAAGCTGAAGAGCCGGCATTGTCCATAGACACCTCCAAGGTCATGTGGCCGGCATGACTGCATGGCACACTGTTACCTTCCCACTGGAACGGTACCTATTTATCTACTCACATTTGCATGTTTGTAAACTGCTAGATTGACAGAAGCTGGGACTGACAAAGGGAGCTCACACCACTCCCCGGATTCGAACCTGTGACCTTTTGGTCAACAAGTTCAGCAGCTCAGCAGTTTAGCCCACTGTGCCACCAGGGGCTCCTAAGAAAACCTTATTTAATGCAGATGCAGTGCTAACTTTAAAAACTGTGGTTCTCAAATTGGTAGCAAATTTCTAGGATATTCCTCTTTTCTTCAAAGTAAATTTCTCCCTACTCTACAGTGTCAGAGTTTATCATGATATAGTTCACATTGTTCACATTGACACTGTCCAGTAATCAATAGGTGGTCTACCCATTTCAGGAATCATTTGCTATTGTACTCTTGAGGTAGAAATGAATTGTTCTTCCCTGTGGTTAGTTTTCTATTCACAAACCACATTACCGTTTTGTCTTATCTCACCTAAGATTATGATAATTGTTTTGTTTTCTTATACTTTTGCAGGACGTATAGATATTTCCAACCTATCTCTATTTGAGTGTAGAGTGGATAGTATTTAATAATAGAACCTTAGAAAGATTGATGTAGGAGTTTTCAGTTGTTACATTTTAAAGGTTAATTTAATGATCTCTTTGATCTGATTTTTTTCATTTTCCTCAATGTTACAGAACAGATGTCTCACATTGACAGCTGGTAGTAAAAAATTTAAAAAGAGGAGAAACAATGCACTTTTCCTCTCAGATAGCATATCTGTTGAGAGACTAAGAATAGCTCTGCAGGATCAGGCCAAGCAGTCCATTATCTGGTTTCCAGCAGCACTCAGCCAGATGTAGTCAATATACCTACAAAGAGGATAGAAAAACAATCCTTTCGAGTTGATATGCAGAGGTATTTAGTTTTTATTGCTAATAACTGGTATAACTAGACATTTGCGTAATAACTTTTGAAAGCCTTTGAAGCTGATGATTGTGTAAGCATGGTGTATTTTAAATCCCAGAGGTTAATTACATGGATCATGAGCAATACTGGCCTTCTGTTCTATGTCATTCTTCAAATTTGGCAAAAAAAACATTTGGAAACACTGCTGTCTTTCTCTTTGTATTGTTTATTTGTATGTGTTGGGCTTCATTTCTCAGGTGCTGAAGTGCCTATTTTGTTTTTTAATTTAAGCTGAGGAAGGGCAAGGTGAGAATCTGGTAAAGAGTTTATCGGTGTTTAACAAGGTTATTCTCCTTCCATTGTCTGGACAGGATATTTGTGTGATTGATATTTACAGGACTTCTCCTAGACATTCGAAAACATTTAGACAGAAAGTAAAACTCTCTTTAAATATCCTCTTCTCTAATGTTTGTTTTAAGATTAGGATTTTTTAATGTAGTAAGGAAGCAGTATAACTCTTGAGCAAGCCTCATCTGCTGCCATGAATGACCTGGGGAGCACCAGAGAGCTCACAGATGTAACATGACTTCCTGAATAAGATATTATGTTTACTGTAGTGCTTTCAAAAGCCCAGTACAGTTTGGTCAGTTGTAAACCTAGAAGCTCCCTTGGTGAATGAAATCCAGCAAGAAATATGGATAGCCAAAGAAAGGGGAGAACAAACATCAAGAGATGAGTTAAATTCATTGTCAGTTTTACAGTCTTGGGTAAGAATATTAAATTAAGTAACAGAGGACTTGATTCTCCTTCCTTGTTTTCAGAGTGCTCCAGATTATTTAAATAAATTAGAAGTGAGTGGCTTGTATGATGATTTACACCCCAACTGCATTTATCTCAGGCAAACATTAAATTGCCAACTGTAGATTTAGTGCAAGAGTGTATGAAGATATGAAAGAAGTCTTAAATTCACATTAAGGAAGAATCTGGGTTGGTCCTGATCACCATTAATATTGATGACAGTGTGATGAATAACCACAATTATGGAAAAGGTATCAAAGAAATGCCCCAGAAAGGGCATATTGGGAGCAGAAGAATGTAATTGTGCAGCCTGTCCCTGGTTGTTTAATCACAGTTTGTTAGTCTTCTTTATGCTAAAATAACATTTTCCATTCTTTCTGTATGTAACAATAACCATTATTTATTTATTACTTGCATCTCCTTGTGGCCCAATATGGGATACAACATAGTTAAAACATTGATGCAAAACAACGTTTTATACACATACACACGCACGCACATGTACATACACACACAACAATTACACAGGTAACATTCATCTTAAATTTTATCAATTAAATGCACGTCAAAATGGACTGGGTAGGTCTGGATTATCTGTCTGAGTTGAGATCAAGAAATAGTCTATAGTAGATAATAATGTATTTTCATTTAGGAATTAAAAAATAAAGGAGGACCCATTTTTGCCAAAGCTTGCCCCACTGGTTCATTGTTGAAAATAGTTCTTTAATGCTGGAAGTGTGAAATTATGTTTTCTGCCATTTAAACGAGGGTGTGGTGCTTCTCTTGATTATTCTTGCCTCTTTGAAACATTCACCTTCTATGTAAGGAATAATTGATTTGCAACCACTGTAATACTGAGAATTATTAAAAGTTATGCCCTTACAAAGAGTATATCTGATCATTATCAGAGTTTAGGGCTTCATTAGGTTCAATAAGGATTAAACTAATAAAGGATCAAAGCAGTGGCATTGTTTATGCTGCAGAATGATTTCTCATGAATGAAGTCAGGGAATAACACTTTATAGAGTATAAAAATACAACAGTTGTGGGGAAGGAAATAATAGAGAAACAAGATTCAAAGCGATGACATTTTGAAAGTGATATTGATTGAACTTACTCTTAATTCAGCTGATACACTGTAGGAAGCTATTGTAGCAAAGCCTCCCTTGCATAATGATTTTTGTATGAGGCCTTTGTTAAATGTGATGGAGGAAAGGCAGATACCTGACAGTGGCGAATATGAAGAGCAGTGATTCCCTTTTCTTCTAGCCGGTGTTAATACAGATAAAAGAAATCTTCCCACATCAGGAAGCCTAGGCAGGTTGACCTCACCAAAGAAGATGGTACAGTGAACCCTTGGTATTCACTGGGGTTTGGTTCTCTTAACTGAAATGTTGTCTCTTAAATAAAATGGCAAAGTTAAAGTTTGTTTTTGAGAATGTTAAAAATATTTTCAAGCTGTAGATGATGGAATCCAACTTGCATAATTTTTGAATTGCATTCCCACTATACAAAATTTACTTTAAAAAAGCATTAAAGTCCATAAAATCATAATTAAAAGAGCATCAGCTATTTCTAATGGATAACTGTACTTGAAGGGATCAACAAAAAGACAGGAAACCAATATTTATGGAATATATTGAAAATGTTTTCCTGATGGCAAAAATGGGCCTGAGATTGAGAACGAACTATTGTTTCAGCAGTCATCAGAGCAGCAATCAATGATCATCCTACTTCCTATTGTTGAAAAAGTGGAATACAATGGAAAGAGTTATTTGCTGATCTCAAGCCATGAGACTGTAAGAATAGTGTGGCCGTAGCAGAGTGATGTACCAGTTCAGGTTCTGGTAATGCTGCTATTTACCATATCTGAAATTCTTTACCTCCCATCTTTATTTTCAAGATGTCTTGCAGAGGCAGTCCCTATTGACAAGTACAATTTTATCCTCACATTTTATGTTGTAGTATGACAGGTACAACTTAGACGATCATAGTAAAAAAATGGCCAAAGCCATTGTGTTTGTTGAATGCCCCGTTCATATCTGTTGTGACTGCAACTGTGTTTTTTCTTTTCTTCTTTTCCATGGACACAGGTGGCACAGGAGTATTGTGGTGGCTGTATGCTAAGCAGAAGTCTCCCAGTGACACTCTTACTGTTGATCAACTACAAATAGCCAAAGACAATCGCCAGGCCCTCTTGATCTATGCCATTGCAGCTACAGTCTTCACAGTAAGTATTTAATGGGTGTGCAGTTAAGGATGCTTCTTATGTGAAAAAGTATCCTTTACTGCAAAGGGAAGAATAGAAAACAATTGTTACTTATCTTGCATCTCCAAATTGTGAGTTTCTTGTACATGGGCTTGCACCATATTGGACACATTGGATACATGTGGTACAGTACAAAGGTATATAGTTTTTTCCTAATCCATGTAGGAAATTGTAATCATACAGATGTGTATTTTTATTTCATTTTCAATTTTTGTCTGTAGGAACCATCATAGTTTATTGGTTTGAGGGTTGAACTAGGATGCTGGGAGACCAGATTTTGAATCCCTGATTAGTCATGGAGAATATATGCACTGACCACATAGGTTGGGTTGGCCCCGAATTAGCTCAGTTGTGGCCGAACAGGAAGCTGATCCAGGGTAATACAGGGCAACGCCACCTTAATGTTGGGGAATCATCCGAACTCTGGCTTTCTCCTCGTTTTGGGCCATCTGAACAGTTGGGCCAGTTATGAAACAGAAACAGACACAACTGTTCTCACTGCCACCCTGTGTTTTTTTCGTGTTTGAGCTGGCTCATAACAATGAGAGAAAGTGTATCAGTAGTGCTGATGTTTTGTTTTGTAGAGCCATTGGTGGATTGGCTAGTGATGTTAGGGGACAACTGCATTAAGATTGTCTCCAAAATGCTATATTTAAATTTTCATCATAAATGTTTGTTCATGTACTCACAGTGTTCCTCTTCAAGGCAAGAGTAATTTTTATTTAATCAAAAATATTGGAAAGCAGGTGAATAATACAATGTCATTGCAAATGGATGGTATGGTACAAATAACTAGTTTCCCATGCAGTTATATGTACTTTTTAATAAGATGTTACTTTTTAGAAGACAGGATACACATGTATGTAGAGACCTGGTTTCCTTTCCTTTCCTTTTTTGAAATCCTGTGATATAGATCGTTTTGAGAGGAAATGATTGCCCAAAGGTCACCAATTGAATTCCAGGGTTGAGCAGGTTCAAATCCCTTTAACCTTTAGAAATACGGGTTTAAATCCAGCATCTTAGGCTCTAACCAAAACTAATTTTGATAAGTATACAGAAGAATCCTCTCATGTTACACATTAATATAAACATTTATTCCTCATAGTGTGGAAAACCTCCCTCTCTCAATGTAGTCCAGACCAAAATTGGATCTCAAATGATAGTTTAAGCAGGTTTTATTTCCAATTCATAATTTATATTTTGTGCTTTTTGAAGTAAACATTAGTCTAACCTAGAATCAATGAGATTTATATTAGGTGTGATGAATAACTCCCATTCTTTTCAGTTAGGTAATAAAAATAAGATTTAGCTCTTTTGAACAGTTATTCTTTAGAAGGTTGTTTTGTAATTGGTCTTCATAAGAAACATCTTTTTCTTGACTGTATTTTTTCCCTTTTTTCTTTTTCTGGTATATTTCTGTCTTGATATATTAAAGTGTCCTATCATGGGTAGTTAGTGATATACAATTCTTTGTATCATTTCACTAATATGAAAACTAGTTAACAATTTAATAATTTCTCTTAGGGTAACCCTGTCACAGCCATCTAGTAAAATAACTAAGCTTCCTGGAAAAAGTTTGCCTGTTAGGAATATTAACTGACAAATTGACTTCTGCTTCAGAAATACTTCATTCAATCATAATGATTTAATGTCATATATACTATTTGCCTTTTAGATTAACAGAGAAGGGTTTTTTTAAAGTTAAAATTGTGTTTGGTTGAAATTGTATTCTGTCTTAAGGTCTATTTACACAATGAATTATATCTAATCAGAGCCATATCAATAGCACTGTGTAACAAAATTTGAAAAAGAAATTCTGTTCTTGGTTTGAAAGTATTGTTTCCTTTTTAATTGTATGGTACTTTGAAAGTAGTTGTTATATTCTAGAAACGTTGTTTTTGTGGCTGCCACAAACTATGTTGAATTGATTGATACTCTATGAGATATTCATTAAAAACTATAGAAAAATGTGTTGCAGGATGTCCCACAAAAACAATGTTTTTGCAGTTTAATAACCGTTTCCCATGTTTTTATGATAGAGCCAATTAGGAAATGACATTTATTATCCTGGAAGAAAAGTGATGTTACATAGTGCAGTAGACAGACACATGGCAAACTTGAGACTCATATATTTTAGTTAATTGCCCCCAGCATGATATACCCAGGATGTCTAAATATATATGATAAAATGTTTATTGTTCAGATAGATTAGAAAAGACTGGCTGCAGGTTTACTCTGTTGTAAATCCTGGTTTGTATCAATTGTTTTATGCAGTGCCCTAAATATCCACTATTTTAATTGGTTGTTGTTAAAGTCAGGTTAATGTCCTCCATTTTGTCAGAGACCAGGTCTACTATATGTGAAGTTTGGATTTAGTGTTATGCATAGGAAGGCTGTTTGACTTCAGTACATAAAATTAGTATAAAATATGATATAGAATCTCCTTTCTTCTCCAGGTTATTTTACTGCTGATAATGTTAGTTATGCGTAAACGAGTATCTCTCACAATTGCCTTGTTCCACGTGGCTGGAAAGGTCTTCATTCACCTGCCACTGCTCGTCTTCCAGCCATTTTGGACCTTTTTTGCCCTCATGCTTTTCTGGGTATATTGGATCACAGTCTTGCTCTTCCTAGGTACCACAGGTATGTTCTATATGTTTTAGAAGCTATTTTTATGTAATTTGATTGTATTATGTTTATGCAAGTAAATACACACATACTTTAAAGTAATTGACACAAAAAAAAACAAGGCATGGTTGGTAGTTTTTGTATGTATGTATAAGCACATCATCGGTAATATTTTTGTGGATTTTCTGAGATGTGGTTTCACCATAAATGTAGATGGACAAGAATTGCTCCATTCTTTTTAGCTTTTGTAAAAATAGTGCTTGAAAACGTCAGAATATTAATTCTTATGTGCAGAGCTGGGAGTCATGCATCCAAGGCCATTTTTGCCCCACCAAGACATTTTCTTGTGCCATCTGTCAAAATTTTGTGTGTGTGTCGAAAATAGAGAATTGGGTTTGTTGCTACTGTAACCCTACCAGGGTGGCAGTTCTTTTATATCAGTTGCAGACCCCTGTACTTGTTTTAGAATAAAACTTATACCAGAAGCAGACCCAGAGCATTGCCGGTTTAGATTTCTTCAACAGGAGGGCATCATTGTGCTCTCATACCTTCATAGGATTATGAAATTAGCTCCTGGACCATACATTTGTTCACAATTGCCCTGCAATTTAAAAAAAATAATTTTCTATACATTGTGGGGTTGTCTCGCCTGTGAGAATTTCGGTGTATGAAACTGTCCTATATCCAAATGAGGAGTTGTATGTGTAGAATGAAATGTGTTTGACTCAGAGGTGGAAAACACCTCTTTTTTAAAAAACCAACACAATTTCTTGTAGTATATTCTCCACTTCTCATGAATTCAGTTATTTCATTTTTTAAAAATTCAATTTCCCCTAAATCAAGATAACCTAGTGTCAACTGGGTTGTCGTTTCTACTTTACCACATCATAGTTTGCTGAAATCTTCCTTGGATATTTTTTATCCTCTATACACATGTTAACTGAACTAAGAAGAACCTCAGTAGCAAAGATCATTAGATTTGTTATTGTCCCCAATGTTTTTGATTTTAGGAAACAAATTTATGTTGGCAATGATTGAGGTTTGGGGACATGGTTTGAAAGTCTACAGTGTTGTATAATGCCTACATTTTAATCTAGATCTGTGTGGATTCTGCAATAAAACATGACCGTAATTGTCCCAGCTTAGTCCCCTCTTAATCATTGATTGCCAGATCTATAATGGGCATAAATATCACAGCATTTAAAAATCTTCACCAATCATAGTTTGCTTTCTAAACTTACTTTAAAGTGCTTGTTTTAGGTTTTAAGACTAGGAGTGCATTTTATTTATTTATTTCCTATATTTATGCTACACAATTATACTACACAATAAAATTTCCTATATTTATACTACACAATTTGAGCCCACTTTAACTGCCATGGCTCAATGCTAGGTAATCATGGGAGTTGTAATTTAGTGAGGCACCAGGGCCGTAGCCAGGATTTTGATTCGGGGCTGAGTTTGGTTCGGGGGGCTGAGACTGGGTGGAAGAGGGTCTACCCTAGCAAACCTTTTGTATTGTTATCCCAATAACCCGATTAATGTGGGATATAATGAGCATGGTGATCAGATCATGATATGAATAAACATAACAGTTTAAATAATGTACCAGTAAGGCTTTTTCGCGGACCACCCTGAAGCCCCCTTAGCCCCCCGGCTACATGCCTGACCAGAACTATTCAGCAAAGAGGCTGAAGACGTAAAACTGCAATTCTTAGAATTCCATAGCATTGAACCATTACAGTTAGTGGTGTCAAACTGTATCAGTTCTACAGTGTAGACGCACCCTAGGATTAGTCAGGGGCCAAGATATCTGAAAAACCATCTCCATCCAAATGTCCTTGTCTAACCCCTTCAATCAGTTTCTGAAGTCCTCTTTGCATTCCTACCATTTTTGACAACTGTGAGTGCTTATCCATGAGGGGGATCTCTGGTTTTGAGACTACAATTAAGGTATGTCTTCCTGAAGAAAGTGCATTTGGTCCCATGCGTTAGACTTCTACTTTTTACTACAGATATTTTCTATCGAGCTTGCAGAAGATTGTGATGATGGGTTGTTTATATCCTGACTGCTTTTATCTGTTTGACAACACCAAATATGTTTTGATTTGTTATAATATTTTCATTGATATTTGTTAACCAGCTTAAGGCAATTTTTAAAGATAAGAAGGACACAAGTGGGATTTTAAAAATAAGAATTCATGATTATAACATAAAGTGATGCAGTGAAATGTAGAAGTAACATATTTATTTGAATATAGAAAATTATGTGTTCTTGTAGAATTAATTTTTCAAATGTTTTCTCTTTCCTTCTCCCTTCTTTCATCTTCTAGGTAGCCCAGTCAAAAATGAACAGGGCTTTGTGGAATTCCGAGTTGCAGGCCCACTGAGGTACATGTGGTGGTATCATGTTGTGGGTTTAGTCTGGATCAGTGAATTTATCCTTGCCTGTCAGCAGATGACTGTAGCAGGAGCTGTTGTGACATATTATTTTACAAGGTGAGAGATTCTGAGATAATTGAATAATTAGAGACTTGGTCTTTAAAGTATCTGGGACTGAGCAGGTAATATAAACCCCATGCATTTTCACAAATAAGTCCTATGGAATTCAGTGAGATATAGGCCTTTGCATTAGAGCATGAGTAGGGTGGTTTTTTTCATTTTGCAAAAATAACATAAAATCACAATATAACACAATACACATACTAAAAAGAAAAACAAAATATAGCAAGACCAGAAAAAGGACAAAAGAAAGGACAAAAAAGAGTTGACTTTCATTCTTCCTCCTTACACCCCATGATGAAGAAAAAAAATTCTTCAATTTTCTCATAAAAAGTAAAAATAAAAAATTAGTTTTTTCCTCAGTCTTCATCAAAAATCTTCTTTTTTACCGTCCTTAATATATTATTCAAACACCATCCAGTCCATCATTTTTATTCCCTTTCCGTTGCTTGATTTTAGTAAAACTGTCAATTTGTCGATACCCTTAATTTCCATTATTTTGTCCAACCATTGGATCTTAGAGGGGATTAACTCGATTTTCCAAAAGTTAGCAAAAGTCATTCTTGCCGCAGTCACAAAAAAGTGAACAATTTATCAGCATTTAAATCTTTAAATAAATCCGAATCATATATTCCTAAAAGGTAGTATTCAGGTCTCATTGGAAAGTCAATTTTCAATATCTTTCTACATTCATTATGAACCATTTTCCAATATTCCGATGTTTTTTCACACGACCACCACATATGATAGTACGATCCCTCTTGTAATTTACATTTCCAACATCGGTTATCCATATTTTTGTACATCATCCCTAATTTTTTTGGTGTTATGTACCATTGATGTAACATTTTTAAACAATTTTCTTTTAGGTCAGAAACGTAAGTATAATTTAAACGTTTTGTCCAGACCAGTTCCTATTCCTTTAAACTAATTGTTCTGCCAACATTCCTAGCCCATTTAATCATAGAGTTTTTAATCTCCTTTGTTTCCGTTGCCCACCCAATTAACTTATCATATATCTTAGTAAATGTTTTCTTTTCCGTATCCAGTATATTATCCCAGAAGTTCTTTCTATCTACAAAACCTATTTTCTTATTCAAATTAAAATATTCCCTAATTTTCATATATTGAAACCATGAAACATTTTGAATTTTTGACTATTTTCTTCTTGTGTTTTTATTTGGAAACTATCATTCTTCTTAATTAATATATCTTTATACGTCGGCCATTTAGTTAGTCCATCCTAATAATCGTCTCTGATATGCTTCAAGAAGAGACACCCACATTGGGGTCTTGATATATAGTTTTTTCTTATATCTTTTTCAAGAGTTTGACGATCAGCTGTTTTGAGGTCTCTCTTATTTACTTGTTTGCTTATTTATTTATTTTGCTGTATTTGTATACCACCTTTCTCAGCCCTTAGGCGACTCAAGGCAGTTAACAGGGCAAAATTCAATGCTTACAATGTTATAAATATAATTAAAAACATAACAAATAAAAAAACCTAAACAAATCAATAAAATATAAATTCATAGTGTCTCCTTGTTAAAAATGTGGTCTAGGCTCATTGTCTAGTTGTTCCATTTTCTTATGTCATTTACTCTGTATTTGCAAACACTTGTTGGTTTTGTGTGTGTGTGTTTGCAAAAACACTTCTTTCTGCAATTTTTTTGTAAAAATGTTTGTCATGCTTCTTGGGAGCATGTGAAAAAAATTATATGTTCTCATCCCCTCTAGTTTTAAAATAGGCCAGGAAGGCTCCCAATAATGACAGAGTCACTTTTATTTTTAAAAAAATGCAGGGATGCACTTCTCTACTGTTCCATAGGAGGCCAGTGCACCTCCTAACCCCTGGGTATTGCCGATGCCTCTCAAAATTATTGGGTCCATGTTATGTGCACAATCCAATGTTGTCATTCAAAGTTATAGCAGCTATAATCTTACTGACTGGAAATAACATGGCCCTAATAACCCATACTACGTGTATTGGGGAGTGCCAAACATTGACCTGTTGTGCAAAATGTATTATTATTTTATATTCATTGTATTATTCCAAGGTAGTTGGTCTCTATTTTTTTATTCTAGTCCACACAAAAGATTTTTCTAAAACCCAAGTTCAGTTTCTACTCCTGTTGTACAAGTAAAACTATTCACTTATATAGAACTTATATAGATGTTACTTACTAAGTTTCTGTTGATTTCTACTTTAATGTGGACTAACTTTGAGAGCCTTGAACTCATTTTATATAATGAAAACAGCCAGGTACATGAGAGGAAGAAAGACTATAGCTGGAGGGTAGACAGGGACTGCTTCATTATGCAGTGAATTTAACAAATAATGTAAGAGTGTGAGAAAGAAAACAAAGCAGATAAGTAAATACCTCTTTTGAGTACAGGCAGTCCCCAGGTTACAAACAAGATAGATTCTGTAGATTTGTTCTTAAGTTGAATTTGTATGTAAATTGGAACACGTACATTTTTAAGTGTAACTCCAGCCAAAAAATTTTTTTAAAGTTTGGGATAGCCTAGGGAAGGGTAATGTATGTTTTCTTGTCTGTGCCCCTGTTCAGAAGATTTCACTTCACTTTCTGTCCTTATCACATTTAGATTTTGACAATTTTGGGTTGTCATGGAAACAAGGATGGGTGATGAAGCTTCAATGTAGACACCTTGCTCCTATGATAACATTTACAGGAGTGAATTTCCCTTCCTATGGTAGATTTCCTCTCTTTTCCTGTTGTCTCACTCCTGTTTGTAATTAGGAGTCATATGTAAGTTGGGTGTTTGTACCTTGGAGACTGTCTGAATAGACTAATTTAAAATAGTAATGCATAGCGCCTTTTGTAGATTAAGCCACCCCCACACACCCCCAGAGGGATTTTTACTCTCTTCCTAGTCCCTCCTTAAATTGAATCTTCAGAGATCACTAGAGAGAGTGTTTATCTGAGTTTTGACACTTGGGAAAGCAGCATGTGTCAACTGAAAGAGTTTCTGCAAACTTTGAAGCTCCCACACCATTACTTAGACTGCTCATGCAGATGGACCACTCCTAAATGGATGAAGTGGATGAAAATAACATCTTGGGCCCCAGAGGGAACTAGATATGTACTAGTCTCTTGACGTGGCTTAGCTTCTGTCATATTCTGTGACTTGACTTGACCATTTCCTCACTAGCCTTTTGAAAATGAACAGTTTTTGCATGTTCTTCTTATCTTTAAAAATCTCCTTAAGCTAGTTAACAAACATAGATTTTGAGGGATCACCTACAATTTTGGTACTTGGAAATTTTACTTGTTTGTAGTTCTCTGGATCCTCATATTATCATTGGCAAGTAGCAACTGTGGCTATGGAGTTCTGTCCAAAGATGTTCCAGGACTCCAACAATGTTAGCATACTTACAAAAACAGCACTAAGAAGGAAGAATAGTTGCTTCACAGAGATAATTAGCAAAAACCAAAAGTAATGACCGTATAAGATCTACTACATTTATGAATTAGAACCTGGATATACCAACTAAACCATAACTTCTAAAACCAGTAGGAATTTACTCTGAAGATCAATGATTAGCATTAAACAGAAGACTTCCCATAAGATGGTACTGCTGATAAAGAATAAGGACCTTAGTCACTCCTCTCCTTTATTTTGTGGTGACTTTATTATTGTTAGTCTAAACCACAGCTTCCTGTTACATACGTTCTAGGAATCTGTGTTTTAGTTTGCTCCCTTTAAGTAGTATGTACTTTGTACTGTAACAATAAAAATCATAAACACCTGTGACTCTGGCTCAGACACTGTCACCTTCATAAAATATATTAACACAAGACTGCGAGCATATATATGTGCACACGATCCTCCCTTTGTGTATGTTTGTATGTGTGGGGGTCTTTGGGGTTATTTAAACAAGAAGCAGGGACAATGTGGCACATGGGCTTTTTGTTGGCCAATACTTCCAACATCCCCAACCCCCAACGTTTTTTTAAAAAGATATTTTATCCCAAAATACTGTCCCCTAATGCTCTCTGGGCAGTGGGGACAATTTCACCATGATCACCCTGGTAATTTTCGACCCAGAAAAAGTGCTATTTTGAACAAAACTTTACATGGAAATTGGCCTTCCTATCATTATCTGCAGTAAAGGGGCTTAAAATGAGCAGAGGCCTGCCAAAATATGAAAAAATGCCCCAATCCTTTAGGTTGTATTGAAGGAGTATTTTGTTGTCATTTTTGTTTTCTGTGATTGAAGGGACCCCCAACCTCCAAAAATCCCCCATTAATTCATGTAAGCACAGTTTCTTATTGCTGTAAGTGCTGAACATCTGTATTTTAGAATTTTACTTACTAACATCATTGTTAAAACCAGAAGTTTGTAAATTATTCTTAGGAGCTATAACTCACAAAATTGAGAATTCAGAGAGGTGTTGTTCAAAATGTTAAATTTTTAAACAGTTATTAAAACAATGTCCAAATTGAGATACAACAAGAAACTGATTTGAACTACTCCCAAAGTTGAGAGTATACAAGACTGCAGTAATGATGAATAAGTGATGAGTGCTTGGTCCTTATGCACAGTAAAGATTAATGCCTGAATCAGCAAACAGGGCTTAAAGCTGGATTAAAAAATCTTTGGAGTCTGCTATTTAAATTTTCATGGGAAATTTAATAATTTTAAAATTATTTACATATATGTAAATTGGTGTTTTCGTTTTGTTTGCCAAAATGCTCACAAAACTTGGATTCTGTGTGTAGTGAAAAACTTACTTTGCTAATTAAGTGTGGCCTTGGAATGATTGAAAAACCAAGCGGGACCAACATGATGAGATACATGAAGGCTCAGACAGATCAAAGAAATGTATGAGACTAGTTACCACAATAATAAACAAGACATATTGCCACGTTGTTTTTGTCTCCTTAATGTGCGTATTGCCTTTAAATTTCTGCAAAGCCTTTCAGTCACCCTTGAAACTGGTGTACTGAGCTATCACTGTAATTTATATGGGTGCACGGTTCACAACCATCAAATGTATAACCTTTAAGGTCCTTCATAGTTCATTTGGCTCCCTGAGTCATAGCCATTTTGGCTGCTCCTGGTATCTGTTATCATTGTGAGGTTGTTTTTTTTTCTTTTTCCTCCACACAGGGAAAAAAGAAATTTGCCATTCACACCAATTTTGGCATCTGTCAATCGCTTGATCTGTTACCACCTAGGAACTGTGGCAAAAGGGTCTTTCATTATTACCTTAGTGAAGATTCCACGGATGATACTAATGTATATTCATACGCAAGTCAAAGGAAAAGTAAGGAGGGGTTTGTTACATATGTTGGGATTGTTTGGTGAAATTGAGTGAAGAAAAATTCAATATAATGTAGGTGTCTTTTGTGGGTCAAAGCAAAAGTCTATTTTAGCTCCACACAGCTCGTCTGGTCATTTTTATGCCCCAGAGTCCCTGTGATTCCCCCAGTTTTCTTAAGAAAAAATGATTCATTTTACCCCCTGAAACCTTCAAGGCTTAATTAGCTATCCTCTGCCTGTTATTATCCCCCTGGCATGTTTTAGTTTCTTTGTAGGTTTTTCATGTTTTTCAAAAAAGCCTGTACGGTGCTAAATCAGATAAGGAAAGACAAAAGTGGGAGAAAGTAGCTGCTTGTGACTCCCTTCCAGATTGGGGAGACGGTCTGGATGGGAAGAATTGAACAGACTGAATGTAGGGACAACACCACCAAGGTCTCACCAGGTTAGACATAGCCATATGCCACTGGTTGGTGTCCACCTTAGAGTAGTTCAGTGTGACAAACCAGATACTTCCAAAAACCAGACATACCGAACTTGTGGCCAATAACTTCTTATTCTGCTTCAGTCTATAAGACAGCAAATTTTGTTGTAGAATCTGCACCCCAGAAAACAAAGTTGTAACACAAAACTTAGAAGACAAATGATATTTTCTCTCTAGTAAATAAGAGAATTCCGTTATTTAGCCTTTTGGGTTCAAGAAAGAACCATTTCCATGCAGTCGTCAGGTGTAAAAAAAAGTGGCGAGGAAGGAATAAGTTTTGTTGTTGTTGACTGCACACTGTTCAGTTGCATGTTGTTTTTGGACCATTTATGTGTCCAAATATAGTATGAGTTGTATGTGACATTATTAGACCTCTCTCAGGATTTAAAGTACGTGTCAAAAAGATGGGTTATTGCTATCATGGATATATCCTTTGCAGCCACAGTACTTTGACGTGCTTCAGAGACGAATACGGAGAGGATTCCAATGTTCTTGACAGTACTACAAGATTTTTAGGAAGTAGCCCAGGAAATAATGCCAGGCACAGTGGGGTTTAGCAGGATTCCTTTGTGGTTTCAGGTTGTAGTGCAGAAAAAGATGGATTATTGGTCACTTTAGAGTTGGGATAATGAATTGTGCGGGCCCCAAGACCTTGTCTAAAGTGCTGTGTGGTCCAGAATGTATATAGAGAAATCTGATTTGGCAATCACTACAGTAACTCTTGTTATGGTTAAGGAACAAGTATTTGCCTCTTGTTCCTTCTACCACCTGGTTCACATTGAGGTTTCTGTGAATGGACATGTAAACTGTAGAGAGGTTGCACTGAGAGAAAAAGTGGATGATTCAGATGTGTGTCTAGCATCTAGTTACAAGAAGCATCCAATTAAAACTCAGTTCTGATCTATTAGTACAAAAATACCAGGGTAAAATAAAATTTGTATTTGAAGTATGTTGCAATTTGAGAAGTATCCCACATCGTAATATAACTGAGCATATAACACTTCCTTTCTTCCATTAAAATTTCCTTTTTGTTTTTATTGCTCCTCTTATCTTAGGAAAATGCCTGTGCTCGATGTATTCTGAAAGCCTGCATTTGCTGCCTTTGGTGTCTAGAAAAGTGCCTGACTTATTTAAATCAGGTAAGATCTCTTTTAAAAAAGAAAAGGCTGGGAAATTTAACCTTATCAAATTTAAATTTAAAACGGAGGATGAAATATTTCCCCTGGAATAACCAATTGGTGTGTTACTATTTAAGTGCACCTTTATACTGTATGTGTAGAGCCTTTGCTTAAATTAAGGTGCATTGTGATCTCTCAAAGGTCCTTGACTGTATATAAGAGCAAATCTAATAGTTTAGATGAGAAGCCACAGTGATGCAATCAGGTTCAATACTGAAACAAATATGTGCAGTGACTGACAAGAGAAATCACAGTGTGTGTTTATTGCACTTTATTGCAGTCTTCACATTTTCCTCCATCATCATACAGTATTCCTATCCTGCATTTCCTTGAAGGAAAAAAATACAGTGAATTGCAGTCGACTAATAATAATTCCATGTACATCTGTTTGGTTAGGATTTCCTTTGACTATTGTGTTGCAGTTTTACCATTTTTCCTCTTTTCTTCTAAAAACATTCTGTCACTATTGTGTGAATACCATATATACTGAAAAAGCCCCCCTCAGCTTATACTCAAGTCAAAGTTATTCATTATTTTACTCTGTTATTATTATTATTTTATTACATTTATTATTTTACTCTATTATATTATTATATTATTACATTTGCATTATTTTAATCTATTATTTTATTACATTTACATTATCTTAATCTATTATTACATTTATTATTTTACTTTATTTACTATTATATTTATTATTTTACTCTATTATTACTGTTATAATTACATTTCCATTATTTTACACTATTATTAGTATTACATTAATTATTTTACTCTTATTATTATTGAAAAGCGACATAAGCACATTTACATTGAAAACCGTTAGAATAATGGTTGGACAGTCTTATCTTAAATTACAGTTTATGTAAATATTCATAAATATTTAACCTACTAATGCCTCAATTAATGTAATTTTATTTTGAAATTTACCAGTATCTGCTACATTTCTCACCCTCGGCTTAACTTGAGTCAATATATTTTCCCAGGTTTTTGTGGTAAAATTAGGTGCCTCGGCTTGTATACGGGTCAGCTTATACTTGAGTTTATATGAGGGGTTTTTAATACACTATTTTTCACATCTGTATGCCAGATGTGAGGGTATACATCTTTATACCCTCATATCCATCTCGCTAATCAGTTTTAAGTAGGTAAAATTCCTGATAAAATAAATACATGGAAGTTATCCTTATATCTTCAAAAATAATGGCAATATGCTCTTTATATTTTTTCTGTCCTATTTCTCTTATTTCTCTGAGTAATTCACTGTCATGTATTGCAATTCTATTAACAAGAGGAGTCTTGTTACACTTGACCTCATGGGTCAGTTCCCAGTTAATATCCAAGAGTTGTATTCAGATGTCATATTACACTATGGTTTAGCAAGATGTGAATATATGTTCACTGTTTTGCATAAGCAGCTTGAATTCATTCTGAATAGTAATCATTTTTACAGTGTGTCACTGCTAAATTTAGAGAGCTTGCGTCGAATGATTTGGGGGGAATGACTTGGGATTTACATAGCACTCCAGCTGCTGTTGGACTGTAATTCCCATCATCCCTCACCACTAGTTATTCTTCCAAAAGCTTCTGGGAATTGCAGTCCAAAAACATAGGGAGCGCCATGTGATTTCCACCTACAATTTGAGGATCTAATGCTTCATGTCTTACTTGAAATAGGTTGAGGTTTAAAATTGTACAAAGCTCCCTCTCACGCACATACTCTAATCTATCTGTAATAATTTGCACCCTGATTTGTTGACTTAGTGAAAGATTAGACACATTGGCCTAAATCCGACTCAGTCTCGACAGAATAAAAATCCCACATATGTTGTTGTTTTGGGTGGTGCTATTTTGCAAGGGAGAACCTCCATGTACAGTATAGTTGTAAAATGTAAATGCCACTTGCATGACAAAGTCTTGCAAGTTATCTTTGTGTGAGTTTCAAAATTGTGAAACAGCACAGTGGAAGTTCAAATTAATCCAAGCCATCAGGACCATCAGAAATGGTGTTCTCATTGTTATCTTAAGTCCAAATTGACTTGATTGAATTAGGAATCCTATCTAATATTTTTTTATCCTTTTTTTGTAATCACATGTGTACTAAATGTCACTTAGTGATGAAGAGATATTCTTGACAAAAATCATATTAATGTCTAAAAGTAAGGAAAAAAGATGCTTTGAATGCCCACAAGGTCTCTTCCAACGCTATGATTCTATGATTCTATAAGGTTGGGCAGAAGAGAATCTAACCAATGAAACTACACATTTCTTTACCTAGAATGCATACACAGCCACTGCTATCAACAGCACCAACTTCTGCACCTCAGCAAAGGATGCCTTTGTGATACTAGTGGAGAATGCTTTGCGAGTGGCTGCCATAAATACAGTGGGAGACTTCATGCTCTTTCTTGGAAAGGTAGGATTGAGACAAAAAATGTTGGGAATTCATCTCAGACATTTTGTTTAGGTATATTCAAAGTGATGTGTTCTTAGTAGAGTTTTTTTTAAAATAAAAAAAATCTTAATCCCATTCCAAAATAGTTGATTATTTACTTACTCTGATTTAATGCTTCCTGTATTTCCCCTTCCTGTATTTCCCCATTCAAAGTTGTGTTCAAAGAAACCATTAAAACAGAATAACTAGCATGATAGATAGTTGATAAAACATTAGCTTAAAATACGAAGGTTAATAAGAAGCCCATCTGAACCAAATTGGCATTATCTGGCAGAAGAGGCTAAAAAGAAAGATAGCCTCATGAACCTTTGAAAAAGGAGATCGTTGTGAAGTTGCAAAAAAGACCCCTCACACATCCTGACAAAATCATGTCAGGACACAGAGAAAGCTTTCTTCATTAGCTCATAGAATAGTATGTTTGCAGAATCTCCGAAATCAAGTTTAGGCCCATTGTCAGAACAAATGCCTTTTCTAGGAGGTAGTAGCACTTTACTTGCACTTTGAATAATGCCCCAAATATATTGATAGTACAAATATTCTAAAATCATCTTAATTTCATATAAGCACTCTTTCTATTTTATTTAGGACCAACCGATGCCCTCTCAAAGACTTTTTGAAGGCAGCCCAACGTAAAGTGAATTACAGTAATAGGTACCCAATGTATCATGTATAAATTATGCAGGTCATTTACCTACGTGTGAACTGGAGACTTTTTCACACGAATTGGAATAGAAATACTTTAATTAATTAATTAATTTTTTAAAGTATGAGTTTTGAGGAGATGTGTATAATTGTATGCTTTTGTATTTTCCCTTTCTCCTCTGAGGATATTTTAAAAAATAAGGTTCCACGAATTAATTTAGTTCTGTTGCCAAACCCAGAATTGATGGAAAGGTACTTAATCCTTTTTTAATTAATTGTCCATTGCTACAAACATAGTGGTTGTCCTGCAACTGCACAGAGCCACTTTTGAAACTTCCAAAATTGAAGTTTTTGGTGGGAATCTTATACTAGTGAGGGTCACACCTTTCCTTCAGTATGTTTTTCATCAACTGCAATTACAGTAGGACTAGGAGCTTTTCTGGGCTTCTTTGTGATATCACTTCATCATACTTCTTATACTTCCTCTATTATAGTCTCCTCTTCGCATTTGTTGACTTCACCGTGATTTTCATCTGGTGAGATTGTCCCTGGTTTGCCATTGCTGCTAGTGGATGGTTCTCAGAGTCCTGTGACATTAAAGCCTGTACTTAAGAAGAGTTCTCAGAGTGAGAGTAAAATACCAATCACCAATAGACATGTAATAGCCTTAGTTATAAGGATAATAAATTTAATGGGGGCATTGGGACTATTAATTAAAAGCTGAAATTAATAGGAAGCTGAATTCCTGCCATGATATTAGATTGCAGGATCTAAAGAATGCCCCCTACCCTCAATAAGCTTGCATTCTTATGCCTTTCTTTCCAATTTGAAGAGAAGTCAAAGGGTGATTGATTTTGGCCATTTCAATTAATAGACTGAGAAGGAACTGGCTAGGAAGTAAAAGAGTGAAAAGAATAGTGAAAAGAGGAACTTATTTTGATGATTTGTTCCCCTACAGTCCCAGTTTTTTAAAACATTTTTCAAAGTGCACTTCTTTTACTCTGGACAAGAGGCCACTCTCAAGACAAAACATGCAGAAACAGAGTGGTTTTTAATTAGGAGAGGTTTGACAAGAGTGTATTTTATTACCTACCTGTTGAATTTAAATGCAGATACATCTATACAGAAAGCAGAAGGTGTAAGTGTTAAAATAGGGGGGATGAGTAATACAAGAAATACAGAAAATAGTAAAGACTTGGAATACCTACTAATGAAAGTTAAGGGGGCATTGTAAAATCAGAATTACAGCTCAATATTTTTTAAATAAAAAATAATGACCACATATTTTGTAAAAAAA
The DNA here is from genome assembly GCA_030556195.1 of Anolis apletophallus. Taxonomy (NCBI): domain Eukaryota; kingdom Metazoa; phylum Chordata; class Lepidosauria; order Squamata; family Anolidae; genus Anolis; species Anolis apletophallus. The sequence continues at coordinate 128,199,958 of JARBWK010000006.1, read as the reverse complement.
AAAAACCTAAACAACAACTTTAAATTCTGATAGAAAACCACCAAATTTATTAAAAGAATTGCTATTCAATTGAATATTATGGTAAGAAATGGAACAAAACACATATTGAAGGGTAGTTATGAGGGAGCTAGATAAAATCCTCAAATGCAGAAATTGAATACCTATATCAGGATAATCCATGCTGTATTTCAATATATGGTTATGAAAGCTGGATGTTGAAAAAATCTGACAGGGAGAAAAATTAACTCATTTGAAATGTAGTGTTGCATGAGAATTATGGACTACCAAAAAGACAAATAAATGGATGTAAGGGCAGATCTAATCTGAACTCTTTAGTAGAAGCCAAAATGACTAAGCTGTGGCTATTGTACTTTGGGCATATCATAGGATGACATGCGTCACTTGTTGATGTTATGATAAAAGCAATATGGGAAGAAATAATCTCTATGTATGGATTGACTTAATCAAGGAAGTCATAGCCTTGATTGCAATACCAAAGCAGGTCAGGTTAATAACGGGAGCTCATTGAAGATTTTTTTCTTCAGATAATTGCAGTCTGTTAAAGCTAACTTAACAGCATATACAGTAACAACAATAATAAAAATGCTTCACGACAATAGACTTGAAAATCAAACATGCTTAAATCCGTACCATGGCACCGAGGTACCTGTTATAAATTATCATTTCTCATTGTGCACTAATTCACACTAGAGCCAACTGAGTTTCTGAGAGGAGAATGTGTAATCCTACAAATAAACAAGTCAATAAATCGCAGTAGGAGAAAGTGAATAATTAGATATAATGGCCTTGAGCTCATTGGACTGCACAGTGAGGTTTCCTTGAAATGGATGTGCCATGTACTATCAAAGGCTTTGAGATCATCGTTGAAATGGTGAGATGGATTCATTTCTCAAATGGATGAAAAGGACACAGTAAGAAGAAATGAAACTAGCACTGCAGAACTGTCCTTCACTGCTAGTTAAATACTGCTGCCCCTATCAAGCCCTTTTGTTTTTTAGCTTAAGCCAAGTTTCAAAATCAAGTAAAATGCATTTCTACATATATCATTCATTTTAAAAATCAGGATTCACACTTGAAATCCCCCCCCCCAATTAAATTAGGATTTTGGGGTAGATATTTCCAAAAGAAATGTTAGGAAACTTGCATTATCTTTCTAAAAGATATATTAAAGATAGAGCAAAAGTAATAGAATCAAACTAATCTTCCTTCCACAAATGAGGAAAAATTCTGAGGAACATAGATTTTCTTCAGACTGAGGTGGGTACAGAAAATAATTTCTTCTTTGTGGTCTCTGTGAATCACACAACTTGAGGGTATACTGTGCAACGTCAATGGAGATTATGAACCCTTTTCACCCCTGTGATCAGAGGCTGGGCCCTATGTGTCATTGGGCTACTCCTTTCCCGATCGCTTGCCAGAACTGAGGGTCTTGGTTATTGATACTCCCATTTCCTACAGACAGTCTGTAGGTCCGTCAAATGTCCACAGCGTTGGGGTTCAAGGTCAAGCAATCTATGCAGCTCGTTGATGACCCACTGTTTACGGATGCCCAAAGAGTACCGGGAATGTGGCACAGCTGGCTAAGTGTCAGCTGCAGAAGATCTCTCTGACCAGTAGGTCATGAGTTTGATAGCTTTCACACCATCCAAAGCCAAACTCCATCATTGTGGACAAGGCTCAGTCCCTCTCGAGCTAATGTCTTCATTCCATTCTGGTAGACAAGGAGAGTAAAAAAGATCAATGCTACTGGAAGGAAGATCTACTCTGCCACTGCATTGTTGGCCCACATCTCAACCTATAGAGCCTGCATGGTAAACTAGAGATATATATGTGGGACACTATTGCTCCTTTCTTTGACTATTTGGATGATAAAACTGCACTGTCCATCTTCCAGCAGGAGTTCTGTTCTTTGTACATCACCAGGTTCGGCTTTTGAAGCACACAGCTAACACTGCTGGTAAAATGTTGGCTCATGTGGTGGCAATTTGCTGTTATACTTGGTTTCACTCATCCAGCCTCTCATCTTCTGCCAGAACGGTCATTGAAGACCTTCTTTCCAATGAAGAATAACTAGGATAATTTGATGGCTGCAGCGGGGGGGGGGGGCTTGGCAGAGATTTCATGGGCAGCACTTTTTCTGTCCCTAACTTGCATCAGTTATTGGCAAATATTGGCCTCACTGAGCGATCACTCCTACAGCAATCTGTCTTGACCCCACAGTTGTTAGCAGACCTTGTTTCATGTCAACATCAAAAATCTCAACTCACATTTGGATGTTCTAGAGATGTTTGGGGCAGATGATTCAAGAAAAGGTGATTGTATAGGTAACTGGTCCCAAACCAATATTGAGCTTTAAAGGTCATAACCAATGCTTTGTACGTTTATTCCCATATTGCCCAGGAGTAGCATTAGAAACAAGAGACTTTTCCTGTGGTGACAAATTCTGTCGATTTTTAATTTAAACCTTCTTCGCATCACTGACAATAGAATAAATTGGTCACATTTCAAAATCAGTCTTCGTAAGAGAAGACTCGACAGCACTGAAACACTCATAATGTTTCTGGTCAACTAAAGCCTGTGTTTGTTCTCTTTAGGTCCTAATTGTTTGCAGCACAGGCTTGGCAGGGATCATGCTGCTGAATTACCAGCGAGACTACACAGTATGGGTCCTGCCACTTATCATTGTCTGCCTGTTTGCATTCTTGGTTGCTCACTGCTTCCTGTCGATTTATGAAATGGTCGTGGATGTCCTTTTCTTATGTTTTGCCATTGACACTAAATATAATGATGGCAGCCCAGGGAAGGAGTTTTATATGGACAAAGTTCTTATGGTAAGTGTCTTTTCACATTCTGCACCTATCCAATATTTAAATATGAGAAGCTGTAAAGTATAAAAACTGCAAGAGTGGTGCCTGTTGATTTTACACACACTAAGGACCACTATTCTGATTTTCTTGATTCGGGTTTGAGTTTGATACTGACTATTGATTTTGATTTGGATTTTTGGGCGTAGGGAGGGGGGACATTTTACATCCAACACATGGGGAATGCTTGAAAGCATCCATATCAAGGCCAACAGTTTCTGTGTGAGTCCCATACAGCAAGCAGTTACATTATGGAAGACACATGACATTTTTCCAGTTAAAATTTAAAAGCTGCCCTGAGACATGATGGTAGTGTCTTTGGTATAAAATCCTAATGCAAAGTCATATTTGGCTTTTCAATATAGTCTTCATTTTTTGTTGTGGTTTAAATAACTGTTTCTTGAACTATGGATCCTGACCACAAATGGGGTCATGTTGGGGTCGTGAAAAATTTGGGAGCAGTAAAAGGTTTCTCAAGGGCACCATTTACACAAATTTGTTAGCAACAGTGCATAGTGTTTGCAGTGGAGTCTGCAGAAGATGCTTCAGCTGTACTCCACAAATAGAATAATTAGCTTACCATATTTAGCAAGTCTCGCAAATGTTGGTTTATTAGTAAATTTTTGGTTTTTATAACTATTTTCTGTACCGGTATTTCTGGACTCACATAAAAACTTCTCAGGCAGAAAGGAATCATGAGTGGAAAAAGTTTAAGAACCCCCGGTTTAAGTGATTAAGTGAAACAGCAGTAGAGACACAGTCTTAGCCATTTTACCCTGGAATTTGTGATATAGGAAAATGATATAGAAAAATGATACAAGACTTTCCCCCAACTGTTATTTTAGGAATTTGTGGAGAACAGCAGAAAAGCAATGAAAGAAGCTGGCAGGGGAGGTGGACCTGAAGGCAGGGAACTCAAACCAATGGTAGGTCCAAGGGAAGAGATGGCTGCTCTCTTCCAGGAGTTTCACTTGTACTTCCTGTCCCTTTCTATTTTCACTGACTGTGCTACTTCAGGAGAAGTCTTTGTCATTTGTGTCACTCAGGATGTTTTGCTTTTTCTGTTTGTGAGCTTGCCTATCACCTGGATGGCAGAGTTTTTGTCACAGCTGAGACCATCTCCCATAAAAGTAAGCTGAAAGGAACTGTATCTTCATTCTTCTGCAATGTTTCTGTAACCTCAAAGCGCAACAGTAAAGATGTTTAATAGTACTGACAGTGCCCTTAGGGGCTGGACACATGCAGGAGAAATAGCCATTGCCTTGAAGGACTCCTGGTATAAAGCACAACCAACAAAGTACCTGTGTGCCCTTTCTGTGACATCATTTCTGTGCCTGAATTCTATCAAATATGTTGATGGCCCTGGCATAATGTTTGCTACCCTTTTATTAAGTTGTATGGGCCTACGCTGAGTAGATAATTGTATTATGGTTGCATTTGTGAATCATTTGACTTCAAAGAGTAGAAAATTGTAAATACGAGTATTTGCTACCATTCTGCTTCCTCGTATCTGGTTGTGCGATCAGTGGTGATACAGAATGAGAACTGTTTCACTTCCCTTATTATTTCCATCTAAATAAAGAAGTTCTATTTAGCCTAGTTTAGCACTCATTTCAAAGGTAATCATCCCCACCAACCAAGGAAGTGGATACAGTTACTCCTTTCAACCTGCTAAAGTAATGTTTCTTGTATTCTGTTTTCACTTCTCTCCTTGCCATTGTTTTTTCTGTATTTTGATGTCGTGTCTTATGGGAAAGTATGGCTTTCTCAGTTTCAAACTCTTCCTTGTTTTACTTTCAACGGGAACCACTTTTTTAAAGTAAGCTATCACATTCTCAGAAATCAGAAAAGTCTGAGAGCTGTAAAATAAAATGGAGTTATTTACATATTTTGTTGTGGTATTGAAGTCAAAACATCTACAATGTACATACTGTCTCTTTCATCCAGTTGGGGCATTTGGGAGTTATCTCATGTGATATATTTGGAGAGAAAAAAACAGTCATAGAAACTGATCTGGAATAAGTAACATAAACTAATTGTCTAATAATGTACAAATGAAACTTCTACAACTTTAATAATATCCCACGAGGAGCTAAGAACAGGTAGTGACTTTATGAGAAAAGAAGAATCATTGGGAGCAGTAGAAGATGCTGGAAATATTAGATCATATATTGTATATTTTAGCAGGAAGATTGTTCCCTTTTTGAACAATAGATTTGAATGTGTTTATCATGATGGTACAAGTGGAAATAAGATGGGTGCTGACATAGAGAGAGGTTGCTGCAGAAATTTGCAACATGCAAATTTTGTTCCTTTTGGTTACAGACTCATTTTAAACTGGTTGCCATTTGTTGTTAAATCTGAACCAAACTACAGTTCCATCGAGCCATGTTTAAGCAATGATTTGTGGTCATGGCTTTTTAACTAACCTGTTTGAAGTGCCCTGGTCTCTTTGTCACACCAACATCAGAGGATAAAAAAGGAGGACCACACTGACGCAAAGCTTTAACGCCATAACTTTAAACCATCATTTGCTGTTACGTCTGAATGAAACCATTATTGTTACGCCAACCCATTTCAAACTGTGGTAACAAAACAGCATCTAGAATAGGAGAAATGTCAAACAAATGTGGATACTTAAAACAGTAGTTCTCAACCTGTGGGTCCCCAGATGTCTTGGCCTGCAACTCCCAGAAGTCCTAACAGCTGGTAAACTGGCTGGGATTTCTGGGAGTTGTAGGTGAAAACACCTGAGGACCCATAGGTTGATTATCACTGCTTTAAACCTATGTTTGACTGTATTTTCCTGTCTTATGGTAAAGCAGAGTTTTAACATATGTGTGTGAGAGAGAGAAAATGTATGTTTTTGCACCCATAGGGTTAGTATGTCAGTCCTCTGTGTTAAGAGAGGTAATAAATTGCTTGAGTGTATATTTTCCAAGACATTTGTATCAAATCAAAGGTATGTGGAGAGAAAACAGTAGCTAAATTGTTTTCATCTACTGACTTGCTTCCATCTCAGTTGTATGTATAGTATAAGTATAGTATAGGAAATGCCATGTATTGGATAGATATGGGTGAAAGTGGAATGTTATATAATATAGATCTTTGGTCTCATCTAGCACAAGTCCTTTTAGTTCTGTTCATGGAAAGTCATGCCTATATCTGTCCTATCATAACATTACACTGGTACCATGTATATTAAAACAACTAGCTGTACCCGGCACGCGTTGCTGTGCCCTATTTAGGAGATGCGAGAAAGTCTGAGTATGTAAGGGTTGGAATTGATGTTACTTATGTTCTTTGTGGGGTCATGGCTGTGTCGTTGTGGGTTGTTCTGGTGGGTGGGATGTTGAAGTCCTATGGAGTTGTCGGTGTGTGGTGTTCCTGGCGTTCTGTAGAGCTTGTGGATATACAATGTTTTTTGTCTTTCTGTCTGCTGTGTTGATGTAGAGGTTCTGTGGTTTCCCAACTCTGGGGCACGCTACGTAGAGTTGTCCGTGGGAGAAGCATTCTGTGTCAAGGTCTGTGCCACAGATTTGTAGTGTTTGTCCTTGAGCCTTGTTTATGGTGATGGCAAAAGCTAGTGTAGTGCAGTGTCTTTCTGTTCTGGCGTTTGTTCTGCCCTTTTTGTTGGATGTATGTAGCGTTGCGAGTGTGTGTCGTCCGATGCTGTTCTTTTTAGGAGGCATGGCTTGTCTTTTGGGTCAGCTTATGCCTGTGTGGAAGGAAGGAATGGCATACAAATGGGTTGAGCAGTAGACGCAAGGTTGTGTTATGTGCGTATTGTGTTGTGTGTAGGTCTTACTTTTGTGTTATTCTGGGGGTATGTGTTTGTCAGTGGTGCCTGTGTCCCTGGTGCCCTATTTGTCTCCCTCCTAGATCTTGGCCGTGGCAGTTTAACCCTCAACTGAAATCTCTCAGCATTCTAAGTGGCTTTGCCCACCATTACTATGGTAACTGATGTTGGCCAATGGGTTTCGCTGGCTGCCGCAGAGGATGCTGGGAAATGTAGTTTTATTTTTACTCGTGGTTTTGGGGGCCTTTTAGGTTTTTTTGGGGGGGAGTTTCTTTGCTACAAACGTACCTTGCTTGAGGCCTATTTCTGTTGGCAAGTTTTGTGTTTCTGCGTTGTAAGGTTTCTCTGTTTGAGGTAGTCTTCACATGACGACTCTTCCTTTATATAATAGATGTTCTCTATCTGAAACTCCCCTTATTCTTTAATAAACTGAATATTGTTTTAGATTTGCCTGCAGATAAGTTTTTCATAAATTCTACTGTTCCTTTTATACTAATGTTTTTCCATGTATGTAAGCATGAATTTCTTATTCACCGACTTAAAACTTTTACATATAACTTTCTTGTCTTTTTTGTCCTAGGCTTCTGGAGCAAGTTCATCTTGAAGCTAGCCAGCCATTACGGAAACCATTGACATTCCAAAACAATATCTATCTTATATATCTATCTCTCTATATATATATCTATATATATATTATTTAAAAAGCAGCCAAAATCAGAGAAAAGGAACAGGGATTTAATACTTTTTTAATGATTATTTTTGTGAAACATGTACTCTTTTCATACGGGTGGCTTTTACAAGCAACTTTTATCATTGCTCCATTTAAAAATCTAATCATTGTGGTTTGTGCAATGTTATGATTGTAAAAATATTGAGATATTTCATAATTTAGAGAAGAGTAACATAATATTTGAAAGGTATTGTGCAAGAATGCAGATTTGAAATAACAAGTGGGTCAAATAATTTCCCCTCGTGGTTATTTTTAATGAGTATAACACTTTAAAATTCAATGGATAATGACTGTTTTGAGGGGAGAAATCCTTCATAAATTTTCTTTTTTAGAACTGGAATGAATAATACATTAATCATGTTGGGTTTTGCTTGCTCTTTTGCAATGGGATGCTAATATGATTCACAAAGTTCAGCCTATCCAGTTTTTTTTTCTCATTAACACATTTGACAATTTATATCTAATGCATTAAAAAAAAACCTAACGAACTCCTCAGGTATTTAGATATTGAGACAGCCCCTAAATCTGTGAAGGACAAACTTAAAGGCATATGAGGGAGGACGAGTTTTATATGCAACTTTTGTCCTGTGTTACTTTAGTTTTCCCCTTGAATTTAATATTGTCCTTTTCACTCCATTGTTATTTTCAACTACGCAAATTCTTTAAATAAGTGGGTGAATAGCAGGCATCTAAAGCTCAGCCGTAGCTATGCTCTGTCATTGTTCATCCATGACTACATGGAAAGATGCTAGGAGTAAAGAGAAAAGCTGTACAACTATACAAAAAAGTACTGTAAGTCATTTGTTTGTTTTCTTTACTGTTGACATCATTTCTTGGTCATGTTTCATTATCTGTTTTGTAATTGATGAAGTATAGTGGGAAAGAGCAGGTAAATATCTTCTTAAAATGTCACTGCCTTAGTATCTACCATAGTTCTTAGAGCCTCTGTACATTCATGCTCATAGTATCGGAAAGCCACATGAATACTTCAGTAGCTTCCAGAAAGCAATATTTCTGTCTTGCTTGTCTTTCCACACTTCTAGGGTTTAACTCTTTAAATAAAAAATAGCATATCTAAGTTACTTTAGGAGTAAAGTAGATTTTACAGTGGCCCAAACTCTGTGTTAAAATACCAGATCCTTATTAAGTATAGAGAGGGAGATATTTAAACTGCATCAAGGGTACAGGGCAAGCCGTGGATTTTTTTTTTCTATTCCCAGAGTATTAGTCCTTATTGTCCTTCCTGCCCTCACTGTGCTTAGATCCTGTCGGGAAAGAGAGGTGGAAGAAAAAGTGTAGGTGGAAGAAGCGTTCAGCAATCTTTAGTCCCCATGCATTCTGCACTTTAAGTCCCCCTTCTTTCTAGTGCCTAAGAATTCAATGCAGCCTCATTCAAATACCCAGGCTATTTCCAGTTTTTCCATTTTGTGTTGTAAGAACACATAGGAATGCCATTTAGGTCTCTTAATTCAAAGAATTTAAGTTTTTTAATCATGCTAAATGTCCATTCTGGAAAACATTTCTTACTTTTGGGTTCTGCAGCAATAGAACTTTTGATCGTGTTAGTGCCACACAAAAGCAAATTGATCAGTGATGACATTTGATATATAGTAGATATCTTCATACTAGTTGCACCTGGGAGGTGATCTTGAAACGTTTATGTGAGTTGATTCTCTTGGTAATTGACAGATTAATGCCCTAATGCCCTTGTAAGACAGTGCTATTTTTTTGGTCTGGAATATTGTAATTTGAATTTGCACAATGGAGTGAAATGAAGCCTTTTAGTTTTCTACTCCTGATTTTCTTTCAAGACTTGGTTAGTGGTCACTCATTGCAAGGTCAAATCTTAGTGCACATGGGTTATCTCTGTAATGAGATGAGTTGAGAGTCTCTAGATAGCCAAACATTCTGATTAATGGATGTGTACATATGACTTGTAAGCCGCTCTGAGTCCCCTTTGGGGTGAGAAGGGTGGCATATAAATGTCACAAAAATTTAATAAATGAAGTGTAGATTTTGGACTACACCTGTCATAGCAACAGCCAATGGGACTATAGAAACTGCAGTGTCAAGACCCTCTGGATCACCTCAGTAGCTATATCTGTTAGGGGAAATAGTTGGAAAGAATTCAGAATGCTAATTCTTTATATAGATTCCATAGACCAAGAGATGAGATAGTAATGCTGTTCCAAGTCAAGTTCAGGGAGGTACAACATTAAACTGCAAATTGTTGATGTGAGGAGTTGCATAGTTGAAGACGCTGATTACACACCCAAAAAATCCTTACAAATGGACAGCTGACCTGTTAAGTAGATTGTTATTGGAACCCTTCTCTCAGATATGGTTTACTATTTTACATGCAGACTGTATTTGTTGTTTGTTTGTTTGTTTGGGCAATGAATGTTTGCCACTTTGTTACTTTTGTCTGTAAACTGCCCTGAGTAGTCCTTTCGGTGAGATAGGGTAGGATTATTATTATTATTACAGTAGACCATCACATTCACTGGGGTTAGGCACAGAGTACCGCCAAAGAAATGAATAAAAAGCCCTATTAAAAACATTGTATTTTTTTACCTGAAAGAACATTGTAGGTTTGTAGGTCCTCCAGAACTCTATTCAGAAGTTGGTCATAGAATCATGCAGAAGGACTTACAAATGTCTAGCAGATCATCTCCCTAGGAATCTGTAAGTCATCTACTGTAACGTTAAGGTCAGAATCCGACAGAAATCGACATAGATCAAATCCTCTAATAATCAAATCCATAAAAGTAAAACCCACAAATATGGAGGCTGACCTTTTAGGGGAAAATGTTTAACTGTGAAGTTCCCACATCCAATACCCTGAAGTAATATAGTTACAGAACAATTTTGGTCATCTCATCTGTTGTTTGTGTAGGCAAGGCTATTGAGCATAGCCTGTAGCCCTCCATGCTTTGGGACTTCAGTTCCCAGAAGCCCTAGCCAGCTTGCCCAGTGGCCAGGATTTCTGGGAGCTGAAGTCCAAAACACCTGGAGGGCCTCAGGTTTTGCAGGCCTGCTACAGTGTGTGGATAAATCAGAACAGTAGAAAGATAATTAATCGCCATTGCTTTCCAGAAGGTTCCAAAGTTTGACAGGGCTTGGTCCCTATCGGCATGGATGGTCAGAGGCCTTTTGAAGAGCTTCATTGCTGGTTAGTAGCTTTCCTTTCATCCAGTAACAAGAACCTGACCATATTTTGTGTGTTAAATTCCTTTCTTCATTCCTGAAACTTAATCCATAATGAATGCTAGTATTCCATTGTTTGGCTTTGTGTAATGGTAAATGCTTACAGTGTAATTGCAGAGAATAATTTCATGATCTGTTTATGCTATATATTCCTTTTTGTTACAATTTTTTTAAGAAAACTATTTTTGTTAATGTAAAGTTAAATATTTCAGAGCAGAGTTTTTAAACTTTATTGCACTAAATGCAAATGTGGATAAGAGAGAAGTAATGCCTCAACAGGTGGATCACTCCTTAAGAAAATCTTTTTGAAAAAGAGAGCTGTTGTTCTAGGTAAGCTTAGCTAAATGGTTACAGAAATGGGTGAAGAGACACCCAATAGAGCTGAATGGCCACCAATGTTTATGTTGTTTTCTGTTTTGATTTTTTTTAAAAAAAAAACAACAACAACAAATGGCTGTTTTGATTCTGTGCTTCCTTTAAAGGATCAGATTTTCAAAAATTGCTGCTGAAGGAAACATAGCATTCTGTAATTAATTGGTGGTCTTTGCTGTGTAACTAAATACTTCAGTTTCTTTTCTTTTTTTCAATCATCTGACATCAAAATCTTTTCAGACTACTTGCAATAAAATTCAGGACAGCTGAGAAAAAGCAGAATCCTTTCTTTATCAGTTACAGAAACCAATTGTGGAAGTGCATTTTAAGACTAGCAAACTAGATTGGCCTCTGTTCCTGCTAGCACCCTCATGACGCCTGTTGAACATGACCAGCTTGAATAGTGATACTTCATTAGGTCTGTTGGTTGAAATGCTTGTGTGTTAGCAGGAACCAAGGCATTAGTCTAGGCTTAAACTAGAGCACTGCTTTAAATCTCTTTTAATGTATATATTACATGTTACTGTAAGAATATTTAGGAGGAGAGTTAAGAGGAGCCTTAATTTGGGGAAGGGAGTACAGTGGCTCTGCCGTGAAACTGGACTTCAGACAGAGTCTGCTTACGTCAGTACATTTGGCAACAACAGAAAGAAACCTGGGCTCAGCTGCTTGAAAACTACAGACGCTGGATTCCAAAGCAAGGAAAGTGGTGGGTCACTTATTGTGGCTCCACTGAGGTTAAGTCCCATTAACCTCAGCTTCAGAAATCATCCTTCAAGACAGGAGGCACAGATTTGTCTCACTTTGACATCATCAAAACTCCTGCTTTGCCAGGTTCCACAAGCTTGTGTTTCCTGCTTTCCCTTGGGAAGAGAGATGATGTTTGGTTTGAACTTGCAACTAGAATTGTAATCAGAAAAAAAATTTTTGTATTTTTGTATACCTTGATTGTGCAGCATTTTTATATACAGGTCCTGTTTTACAAATAAATTTGGTTTCTTAACATGGTGTCTAAAATTTGATGTGGCTAATGCTTCCCTAAGGCAGCTGCGTTCTTTAAAAAAGGATTCTGCGCAGGTTGGAGAGTATACACAAAAGTGTGCCCAGGTTTTCATCGATTAGGGGTTCCCAAACTAAGGCCCATGGGCCAGATGCAGCCATCCAAGGTCCTTTATCCGCCCCCTGCCCTAAACGGTAGACTTAGGGTCACCTTATTCTGAAACGACTTGAAGGCACACAACAACAACACTCTTAATTAACTTGAGTATCCCATCAGCCAGAAGCAGGCTCACACTTCCCATTGAAATACTAGCTAACGAAATTGTTCGTTTCAAATGTTGTCTTGTTGCTTTTTTTTTTGCACTACAAATAAGATATGTGCCCCCAACTGTCTACATGCAGAGTTACTCTTCTCATTGGACATGTATTGCCGAGAAATAAGTGCACCTTTGAGTCTTGGACACTTCTTAGACATCCTACTAAGCATGAAGTTGGCATGTCACTGTTCAACATAACTGGTCAGGTATTAAATGTATTGGAACAATAAGTCATGGGATCACAGCAATTTCAAGAGGGTGTGTCTTCTAGACAATGCTATTTGTTCCCAAAAGTATTAATCATATTCTATATGCCAATACTCATAGAAATAATACATATAAGCATTCTCCTGTTTGCAAGATTTTATTTCCTCCAGAATACTTTTATTTTCATATGCCACCATCAGAGAAATGAGAAATCCCATATGCTATTTGTTTTTTTGTGTCAGAAGTGACTTCAGAAACTACAAGTCACTTCTGGTGTGAGAGAATTGGACATTTGCAAGGACCGTTGCCCACGGGATACCCGGATGATTGACGTTTTACCATTCTGTGGGAGGCTTCTCTCATGTGCCCACATGAGAAGCTGGAGGTCGACAAACAGGAGCTTACCCCACTCCCCAGATTCAAGCCACCAACAGGTTGGTTGACCAGTCCTGCCAGCACAAGAGTTTAAGCCATTGCACCAGCGGGGGCTCCTGCAATGATACAGCTAAGTAAATTGTATGCAATAGACTTAATTATGTTCTTGGAGCAGGCCATCATTCCAGTGGTACAAGTATGACTATCAATTCAAGCCTAACTCATGTAGCATACTTACTATATTGTTGATATGCTATGTTGGGAAGACAAAAATGTGTTTCTGGAAGGAATTGTAAAAAAAAAAACCCTCAGATTTTAAGGAAAAGATACTGCGAGCATGTTCTATTTTGCAGTATTGTGCAGTTTTACTATGTTTTTAAAAAATGTTTTACCCTTTCTCCTCAGATAGTTTCTCTTCAGATCTTGTAAATCTCCAGGCCTTTGTTCTGGAGAGTCTGTTGCTACAGATCTCCTGCTTTGGAGGCAGGAGACTTTGAATAGATTATCTTCTTTTGTGTTTTAAGTCAAGTCTTTGATACGACTTACACTTTACTTTTAACATCATTGATGTTAACAATGACAACACTCCAACATCTCTATGTCTTCCTGAAGCTATTAGAAAGGGAAAACTTACTAGGTAATCTGCATGTAGGACATCAAAGTCCATCCATCTATGAGAGAGCTTTAAAGTAAATGTGATTAAAAAAACTGAAATCCAAAACACTTCTGGTATCAAGAATTGCAGATATGGGATACTCATCTTGTATCTACATTGCTTTCCTAAAGTCTGTTTTGATACTTTAAAAATTAAATACTTCAATTCAGTTCCATACCAACTACAGAAAGCTTATCCATCCTTTCCATTGTCAAGCAAGTCAAGCAAAGCTGTTTCCCACTCCCTTTGTTTATTACAGACTGTAAGTAACAATTTGCATAATGAAAGGTTAGATATATCCTGGAGTATTGCAGACATGCAGTCCTGAAAATCCCCTGAATTATGGATAGTTTTCATTGACCAGTCAGGCAGTTAAGCTTCCTGCATATGTTTGGGGGCCACATGCTGTGGAATCAAGCACTGTGTTGAGGCACAAAGTGATTCTTAGTGTCCTTCAGGTTGGAATGTGTCCTTTCCCTTATGGATATTCTTAGTATGAGATAGAAAGTGAAAGCATGCTGTGGCAGGTAAGGCAAGTGCACATGACTTGCCAAGTATCACTCAAGGGGTTTCCCTGCGTGAGCACGACTTTTAACCCTGGTTCATAATGCACATGGTGGGGCCTAAATACTGTATATTTCTGTTATAACATATTTAACAATCTGCCTTATATTGTGTCACAACACTGGTTTATCTTGGCTGATAATGTCAGTTGACAACTTTCCATGGTTTCAGATGGGATTCTTTACTGGAGAGCTCTGGTTTATCAGGTGCTCTCTCATTCAGCTACTAACTAGACCTGACCTGGCATAACTTCCAAAAACCAATGAGATTAGGTGTGTTCGGCATAGTATGAGAGTGCCCAACCTTTTGACTTCCCTGGGCCACACTGAATCATATAGAATCATAGAGTTGGAAGAGACCTCATGGGCCATTCAGTCCAACCCCCTGCTAAGAAGCAGGAAAATTGCATTCAAAGCACCCCTGACAGATGGCCATCCAGTCTCTGTTTAATAGCTTCCAAAGAAGGAGCCTCCACCACACTCCGAGGCACAGAGTTCCACTGCTGAACGGCCTTCACAGTCAGGAAGTTCTTCCTAATATTCAGATGGAATCTCCTTTCTTGTAATTTGAAGCCATTGTTCTGCATCCTAGTCTCCAGGGCAGCAGAAAACAAGCTTGCCCCCTCCTCCCTATGACTTCCTCTCACATATTTATACATGGCTATCATGTCTCTGGAGTGAAACAAGCTGGCTTGGAAAGTTCTTTGCAGCCGGCATGGCTGTAGTCTTGCTCAAGCAAAACTGAGGCCTGAGGCCCTTGAGGTGTGACACTTTCTTTGTACATCAAACTGCAGGAGCACATGGTCACTTGCCCCTAAGGATCCGGTCACCAACTGCATCAATTAGGTTCTCCGCATTTGTTAGGATGAGATCGAGAGTATCCAACCCCCTTGTTGCCTCTTCTACCTTCTGGGCCATGAAATTGTCTGCAAGGCAAGCAAAGAATTTGTTGGGCTTTGTACTTTTGGCTGTGTTTGTTTTCCAGGAAATATTGGGATAGTTGAAATTGCCCATGACTACTATATCTCTTCTTTGTGCCTGTTTGGTCAACTGCTGGCAGAAGACTTCATCAAGTTCTTCATCCTGGTTTGGAGGTCTGTAGTAGATGCCTACAATCAAGAGTCCTAGTTCTCTTGATTCTTATCCAGATGCTTTCAAGCTGGTTTCCCGGATTGGTGTCTTGCATCTCTTCTGCAGCGTAACAGTTTTGGACATATACGGCTACTCCGTCTCCTCTCCCCTTTGTTCAGTTTCTGTAAAAGAGGTTATAGCCCTCGATGTCTACATTCCAGCGATAGGAGTCATCCCATCAGGTTTCAGACATTGGAAGGATTGTCTTGGGACACACATAAAATACGCTAATAACCAATGAACAAAATACGATTTCCATTCAGTTTTCATTATATCCACAACCTGGTGTAGTATGGTGTCAGCTATAGACCTTTGTACTTTAATGCCAGGATAGGGAATGGTGACCAATACATTTGGAATTGAAACAAATTCTGACATTTTCAGTCCCACCAAAACAGAGGAAGCCATAAAGAAACAAAAGAATATATATCCAAATGCTAAAAAGCCCAATGGCCTTCAGAGGGCTGCTTTAATCCAAAACTGCAGAAATTGCTGAATCAAATCCACTTGTTTTGTTTTCATTTTGTCAATCAGTGATTGTGGTTTCTCAGAAGCGGATCCCTAGCTCCTCCTCATTTTTTTCTCCTTACCTCACCCAGAAAAGGTCATACACTATGCTTGGTCTTCTGCCTTCTCTTGGCTTAATTTCTTAACTCTGGTCCCGTCCCCCCCACTGTCTTTTTCTGTCCCTTTCTTCCCTTCTGCCCACCTTACCTTTAAAGCCTTTTGTTGCAACACCCACCCACCCACATACACTTCCATCATGTCCCCTTTCAGGCTGCTAATAATTCTGTATAGGATGGAGAAATAGGCAAATAGTAGGCTGAGTCCCAAGGGCATTTCTGTCTTAAGCGTCCCTTGGTTAGGTATATCAATCTGGGCTGCAATATGTGAACACTCCTCAATCCCATGGGAACTTGTAGGAACGTGCAATTGTCTACAGCTCCCACTACAGTGAATTGGCTGGGGAGTAAATATATCTAGAGGAAGCTGAGGCAACTGAGGCGATTTAATTCTCCCAAGTAGGTGACCCCAATTTCTAGGTTAATGCTGACAAGCAGTCAGAGGGAACCATCGATATAGAAGAAGAGGTTCCACTTAATTCCTTAGTCACTATTCAATTAATTGGATTTTCTCCTCAGCCAAGATGTAGAGGAAAAGAAGAGGTTGGATATCTTAAGCAGGCAACTCAGCCAGGGACCAAATCTAAACAATCACGCTCATTGTAGACATTGCAGTGCCATTTTGAATGTCTGGTGGGCACAGGTCATTTTGACAAAAAGAATCAAAGTTTCCCAATGCCTTCTCTTTTCCTATCCCATTTTTAATCTGGATTTGTAGCTAATTAGCTTAAAGCATTGAGCCACTTGCTCCGTAAGTTGCTATGCATCAAAAAGACTTAAGGACCTCATCACACTGAGGTCCTGAAGCCAGGAAACAGCTGGAGAATTTGCCATTCAGCATGGCGAATCCGGTGGACAGTGGGGGAACCATTGTCCCACACCCTGTATTACCCACTAAGCTGCTTTCCCCGTCATATGGGGGGTAAATGTCACCGCCCGCCTCCCTCGCCTCAGCCTGTTTCTCTCAGTGGGAAGACTGCCCCCTGTGTTCTCTGTGAGGTGTCGTAGCACACTGCCAGAATGCTTCCTCTATGGAGCCCCGCTGGAAGAAGCCTTACGTTGTATGATGGGATTTGCCGGGCTCCATTGAGGAAGCTTCCCAAAGTCCGTGTGATGAAAGGTGGTAGAGGCCACTTTCCCGCCCCACCTATTTCATGAAGTTTCTGATCCTCTGGTTCTGTGAAAACATGGAAATACTAGAACCAATACCGCAACTATTCATCCAAGTGCAGAAGTAGAGGGAATTCATTTCTTTGAAAGATCTACACTGCCATATAATGCAGTTTGGACTGCATTGAACTGTATTGTATGGGTTGACAGTGACCTTATCATATAGTTCAAACCGCATTATATGGCATTGCAGATCCAGCCTTTACTGAGGATTCCGCTTCACCTACAGGGAGAGGGGTCCCTGTCTTATCTTCCAGCATAAAGTGCTTTGCAGTAGTCCAAGCGGGATGTAACCACTGCGTGTACCACCATGTCTATACCATTAGATTAGCTCCCCACTTTCAATAAACCCTCAGAGAAACACATGTCCCAATCTGGATGAACAACAGACTGCAAAAATCTAAACTGATAAGTCAGGAATGGCCTCACTTCTTTTCCCTTTCTAAGGATGCTTACCAACCTCCTTTCCTGGGTGAAAAAGAATATCCTGCCTCTTATATCACATTCAAGATGCTCTAAAGTGAACTTCCAGAGCTGCCACACCTCAGAAAGAACAGAACCTGGACCTGACCAAATTCAGGCACACTTTGGAAATCTGCAGGCTGACTTCTTCACATGAGACATAAACCACACGTTCCCCAAGTATTTCACCAGGTTCCATTGCTCCACATGAGTTGGACCTCAGGAAAACTGCATGCTTTCACTACAACAACCCTTACCTCGAGGTTGCTTGGGAAGATCAAGCAGGAAAGAGCAATCGTCATTCTCTTAGCTCCTCATTGGCCCAAGGCTTCTTGAGACGGTGAGTGCGACTACTTGTGCTCTGGATCCTTGCCCCTCCTGGCTAGTTAAACTGGCCAGAGAGGGGTTGTTGGAATGGTTTGTTGTGATAACAAATGCTTCACTGGGTCAGGGGATATTCCCATCCTGCCTTAAGCAGGCAGTGGTGAAACCTTTACTAAAGAAGACCTCCCTTGACCCGACAAATTGCAACAACTACAGACCTATTTCCAACCTCCCCTTTTTGGGCAAGGTTCTGGAGCGGGTGGTTACCTCGCAGCTTCAGGGATTCATCAATGACACCGATTTTCTGGATCATTCGCAGTCTGGCTTCAGGTCTGGGCACAGTACCAAGACGGCTTTGGTCGCCTTGGTGGATGACCTCCGCAGGGAATTGGACGGGGAGTGTGACCTTGCTCGTTCTCTTGGACATCTCAGTGGCTTTCTATACAGTCTATCACGGTATTCTTCTGAGGAGACTCGCTGGGATGGGACGTGGGGGGCACGGTTTTACTGTGGCTCTGGTCCTTCCTGGAGGGGCGCTCCTAGTCGGTGAAGCTGGGGGACTCCTGCTCGGACCCCTGGCTATTGACCTGTGGGGTCCCGCAAGAATCTATTTTGTCCCCCATGCTATTTAACATCTACATGAAACCGCTGGGTGAGGTCATCCGGAGTTTTGGAGTGCAGTGCCATCTCTACGCAGATGACACCCAACTCCGCTACTCTTTTCCACCAGATTCCAAGGAAGCCCCTCAAATACTGGACCAGTGCCTGGCCACTGTGACGGTCTGGATGAGGAGGAACAAGCTGAGGATCAATGCCGATAAGATAGAGGTTCTCCAGGTCAGTCGTTCGTCTGATCGGGATATTGGGTGGCAACCAGTGCTGGACGGGGTGGCACTCCCCCTGAAGTCACAGGTCCGCAGTTTGGGGGTCCTCCTGGATTCAGCGCTGACGCTTGATTCACAGGTGTCGGTGGTGGCAGGCAGGGCCTTTGCACAATTAAAACCCATGTGCCAACTGCGGCCATACCTTGTGAAGTCTGACTTGACCATGGTGGTACCTCTAGACTGAATTACTGCAATGCACTCTATGTGGGGCTACCCTTGAAGACAGCCCGAAAACTTCAACTTGTCCAGCGATCAGCAGCCAGATTAATAACTGGGGCAAGTTACAGGGAACGGTCAACCCCCCTGTTTAAAGAGCTTCACTGGCTGCTGTTCATTTTCCGGTCCCAATTCAAGGTGCAGGTGATCACCTATAAATCCCTAAATGGTTCAGGACCCGCCTATCTTCGTGACCGGATCTTCCTCCATGAGCCAGCTCGAACCCTTCGCTCCTCGGGGGAGGCCCTCCTTTGGCCCCTGCCAGTCTCACAGACTCGTCTGGTGGGCCTTCTCTGTGCCCCCCCCCCCCAACTCCTTGCCTGGAGAGATAAGGAAAGCCCCCACTCTGGAGACCTTTAAAAAGCCCCCACTCTGGAGACCTTTAAAAAACACCTTCAAACTTGGCTTTTCTGCTGTGCCTTCGGAGATTAGTCATTTAATTTTTACCATTGCTCTCCTCAATGTCCCCGTTCTTTTCGGAGTTCACCCCCCCCCCTTACATGTGCTCTCTTTTGCAAAGAAGCTACTCCACTTATCTCACTCTTTTAACATTTTATATTTGTGCATGCGGCCTGCCTTGTCATATGTGATTTTAGATACCTATTTGTATATTGTTCCTTATTTATATGTATGCATTTCCATTGTGATTACTGTTGGTGTTTTGATTTTTTGTTTTGTTGAAATTTGTTGTCTGGGCTTGGCTTCATGTGAGCAGCCCCGAGTCCCTATCAGGAAGATGGTTGCGAGATATAAATAAAGTTTATTATTATTTATTATTATTAAGGCTCGGTTCTCTTATCTGTTAGCATTGCAACCTGGGAACCACTTCTACTTCCAGTTCAGACCACTCTCATTCTACACCAGGCATGGGCAAACTTTGGCCCTCCAGGTATATTGGACTTCAACTCCCACAACTCCTGGTAGGCTGTTAGGAATTGTGGGAGTTGAAGTCCAAAACACCTGGAGGGCCGAAGTTGGCCAATGCATGTTCTACACCCATACCTGGGTTGGCTGCGGCTTACCACCCGGCAACTACAGTAAATGGAAGTCTTATCTGAAACTTGGTAATTCAGAAAGAATAGAAAACACACTTTTAGCCTCCAGATGCAGTTTCACCCTCAGGATATATGAAACATTAAAACATTTATTGATAATTTAATTCATTTTAACTAGTTAGATCTCTCAACCAGGGCAACCCCCGGGCTTTCTGCCTGCCACCCATTGACATATCCCTCGTGCCAAAGCTCTGAACTCATCACTTGAAAAGAATTAGACAAATTTTCAGAGGAAATTAGACTAACTGTTCTGGGGCAGTGACTTTCAATGTCAGATCCTCAAATATTGTTGAAGTTCAATTCCCAGAGACTCCAACCAACATGGCCATTAAGAATACTGTGAGTTGTTATCCAACATCAACCCACACCTTGGGAACTACACATCTAAGTACATGTGTGAACCCAAATAACATTCCCTTAATACAGAAATCCTAAATAAAATTTTCTAAATATTTATTTTATTCATTTATTTATTCGATTTTATATTCCGCTCCTCCCTGCAGGCTCGGGGCGGATTACAACAGCAGATTCAATAAAAACAACAAAATACACAATATTAAAAAACCATAGGTTACAGATTATAAAACTCAACACATGGTCATAAAATATTTCCGGGATTAGCCGAAAGCGAGTACGAAGAGGGCAGTCTTGCACGCTCTCCTGAAGGGAACAAGCTCTCGGATCGCGCGAGTATCGGGTGGAAGGGAGTTCCACAAGGTAGGAGCCGCAACAGAAAAGGCACGCTGCCTAGTTGTGGATAAGTGACAGGAGCGGACTGATGGAATTTCTAGTAGATTTTGCTCCTCTGAGCACAGTGATCTCGGGGGAACATACGGGGTAAGGCGGTCCCTCAGGTACACAGGCCCTAGACCGTGTAGGGCCTTAAAGGTTAAAACCAACACCTTGAAGGCAATTCGGTACTCGATAGGAAGCCAGTGCAGTTGCCGTAGAATGGGAGTAATGTGCTCCCTCAGCGGTGCTCCCACCAGCAAGCGAGCAGCGGCATTCTGCACTAGCTTGAGTTTCCGGATTGTCGACAAAGGAAGGCCCATGTAGAGGGCGTTACAGTTAATTAATTCCATAATAAATGTGCATTGTATCTACTTCTAGTTTTGGGGAAGATCATGATATTTGTTTATAACCCACTATTTAGTCTTCAATAATAATGAGGGCAGAGATGAAGTTCTAGACTTGACACACACACCTCCCTCACCCTTTTGTGATTGATCTATTGATGTCTTGCCTGAAGATCCAAGAATACTGGAACTGATAACTTTGATTAATCACAAATTAATCCTCGGTGGTGCCATTTCCGCAGCAGGTCTCCAAGGTGAACAGCCTCCGGCATGTTAGAACAACGTAGGTAAGGGAAGTCGGCTTCCCGGACCCTTTTGGGATAAGGATTGGCTCTGAGGGCTGGACCGGTCGGGCTGGGGCACGAAGCGGGGCTGGGTGCACGCCGCGGCTTGTACCGGCAGGACTGCTGACCAATAGGTCAGCGGTTCAAATCTGGGAAGAGCGGATTGAGCTCCCTCTGTCAGCTCCAGCTCTCCATGCGGGGACATGAAAGAAGCCTCCCATAAGGATGGTAAAACATCAACATTCGGGTGTCCCCTTGGCAACATCCTTGCAGACAGCCAATTCTCTCATTCCAGAAGCAAGCTGCAGTTTCTCAAGTAGCTCCTAATACCAAAAAAATGGTTTTCAGGTCCAAAACAGACTCCAGATAATCTAAGAGCACCTAGGAAGGAAATCCCCCTAAACTTTCACATTTGGAAAAGCTATTGGTAAAATCTAAAGAACGCTGTGTATCACTGATTTTCTTCTCCACTGCCAATGTTCAGTAAATGTGTTTTCTTAGAGTGTCAGTCTGCCAGGACTCCTGCTCTTGCTAAATCCCCCAGCAAACTGACTTTTTCATTTATTATCATGCCTAAACACTACATACATTATTAATAATTGCTATTAAGATCATGCATCTTAAAAAGAAAAAAAAGCCTTTGGCCAGTTTTTCTACTTTTCGTTTTAGTGCATCAAAGAACAATTTGTATTCTCTATGACACAAAGTGGGACAAGGACTTTTTGCTGTACTTTGGCAACAATCCTGTTGGATAGTCCCAGCTATCACTGTTGGATAGTGAGTCAACGCAAAAGGTAAACCCGACTGATACAGTGGGTTTGCTCTAGTCAGGAATTACAATCAAATTTAGGCCTATATGTATGTGTTAAGGTAATAAAGGAACCCATAAATGCAAGGATGTCTATTACCACCCAACTATTTTTGATAATTGTCGTTGATAATATTTTTATTTCTTGTGCCAGAAGCAAATTGAGAATACAGTTATAACATATAAAAAACCACAAAGTAAGTTTTAAAACTTGGCATTATGCTACATTTCTTTTGACCAGAAACTGGCCACTAGGTGTGCCTCTGGTGTTGCTGTAAGGAGGTCCTCCATTGTATAGACTGCATAGTATCAAGTGATCTGTGGTTTGCTCCATACTCGTATGTTGTTGACTCCACTTTGTAGACTCATTTCTTCAGGTTGGCTCTGCATCTCATGGTGCCAGAGCAAAATCTGTGCAACGCCCTCCAAGTCTCCCAGCCTTCTGTATGCCCAGGAGGGAGTTTCTCGTCCTGTTTCAGTCACTGATTGACATTGCAGATTTTAGCCTGCCACTTTTGGACTCTCACTTGCTGAGGTGTTCCTGCAAGTATCTCTGTAGATCTTTGAAAGCTCTTTCTTGATTTAAGGCATTGGCATGCTGGCTCATATCCGAACAGAGATGGGTCAGAGATATCAATGCCTTGGCCCTTTCATTTCTGGCTGCTACTTCCCGACAGATGTCAGGTGGTGCGATACTGCTCACGGTTGAATTGTGTTATTGTTTGCTGTGCTGCTGTTGTTTTTAATTGTTTTATTGCCTTGTATTTTATTGCCTTGTATTTTACTGTGCCCTTCGGCTCCTGTAAGCCGCTGCGAGCCTCAGGGAGTCGGCGGCATAGAAGCCCGAATAATAAATAAATAAATAAATAAATAAACAGTATAATTTCTCCAGCAATGTAGAATGTAGACATCCGATGACAATGTGGCATGTCTCATTAAGACCCACATCCAATGTTTTAGTGTGGTGAGATGTATTCCACACCGGGCATGCATATTCAGCAGCAGAGTAGCAAAGCGCAAGGGCAGATGTCTTCACTGTGTCTGATTGTGATCCCCAGGTTGTGCCAGTCAGCTTTCGCATTATGTTATTTCTAGCACTCACTTTTTGCTTGATAATCAGGCAGTGATTCTTGTAAGTCAGAGCATGGTCCAGGGCAGGCATGTAGCCCGGGGGGGGGCCTTGGGGGCTTCAGCCCCCCCCCAAATTCTCAGGGTGGTCCGTGATAAAGCCTTACTGGTACATTATTTAAACTGCTATGTGTATTTATATCATGATCTGATCACCATGCTCAGTATATCCCACATGCATGGGGGTATTGGGATAACAATACAAAAGGTTTGTTAGAGTAGACCCTCTCTCACTCAGATTCAGCCCCCCCCCCTGATTCAAACTCAACCCCCACCCCCTCCGAATCAAAATCCTGGCTACGGCCCTGGTCCAGGGTAACTCCCAGGAATTTTGGTGTGCTGCAATGCTCTGCTGGGATTCCTTCCCAGGTAATCCTCCGAGTTTAAAATGCTTGTCTGTTCTTAAGATGAAAAGCACATGTCTGTGTTTTAGATGGATTACAGGTTTTCCCTGTAATAGGCTTTAAGAGCACCTAAAGCTTCAGAGAGCTTCTGTTCAACCATTTCAAAGCTCCCTGCTTGAGCAGTGATGCCACAATCGTCAGCATAGATGAAACTTTCTGTCCCTTCTGGCAGTGGTTGGTAGCATAATGATCGCAGTTTGGAATATTTTGCATTTCATTTATTTTTGACACAACTCTCCATCCTTTTTTATACCCATCCAAACATATGTGTGTTAGCTTTCCAATGGTTGCAACCATCTGTTCAATGAATAAGTCCATAAACAGTTATGCCAAGCAAGCATTTTTTTGGTCTTTACAATGGCAGCATACATTTTTAGCATCCACAGCATTACCTAAAGTATAATTTATATATGTTTAAATCCATGATTCGGCAACAGATTTGGGCCGAAATCCCCACTTCTTAGTACAACCAGCCTTCCTTTCCCCCTCAAATATGAAGATAAATGCAAGTGCTGCCAATTTGAAAACAGCCTTTCTTTCAGGTAACAAGAGGAGGCCACATTCTTAGAGAGGGAGATCTTTCTACTCACCTTCCCTTCCAACAGACTGTCCATGGATAAAAACAATTATATCCGACAATCTCGGAAATAATTATCAGACTTTTGATTCAGTTATATTCCAGACAGGATCACTTTCCAGTTTTAAAGCATGGCCTAAGGGCTGGCAGAACCATAGTAACAACTTGACAGCTAGCTATGCACCTGAATTGGTTATTGGAATAAATCCCTGTGAGAGAGATGCAGCCTACACTTTGGAAAAAAAGGTGTTCCTACCTCCCAGATTCCAGGGTACAGATCTCAGAGCTTGGAAAAATGATGTTTTTCTACTGCAGTTCCGATAATTCTCCAGCCAGCAAGGCCAGAGATCTGTCTGGATTGCAAAAAAGAGACTTTAATATGCTTTACTAGCTGTCTCCTGCCACGTGTGCTGTGGCCCAGTCCCTGTATATGTGTTTTCTGTGTATATATTTGTGTATATGTGCTTGCGCATATATATTTGTTTGTGTGTGTGTGGTTTTGCACATGCATTGTAATGTAGGGTGGGGTTTTTTTGCTTTTTAAGTATCTTCTGCTGTGTTTTTCAGTGTTTTTATGAGTGATGGTCACTTGTTGGCCTGATAGGTGTATAGCAGGGCTGCTCAGGAAGTCGATCGCGATCGACAGGTCGATCCCAGGACCAAAGGAGGTCGATCCCAGCCGGATGGGGCACTTCTAGAGGGGGCGGAGCCATCCCGCACCAAGCCCCTCCCTCTCCCCAGCTTCAGCGCTACCACAGCTTCTTCAGCCTTGAGGAGGGTAGTGCCAAGCCAGTAGTGGCTATCTATGCCACCACTGGCTTTGCATTACCCTCTTCTAGCCTGGAGAAGCTGTGGTAGAGCTAAAGCCAGAGGGGGCGGAGCCAGGCCACACCAAGCCCTGCCCCCTCCCCCTGCTCCGCCCTGCTTCTCTCTCGGTAGATCTTTCTGACTTGGTTTTATTATAAGTAGCTCACATGCTGAAAAAGTGTGGGCACCCCTGGTGTATAATATCCAAATTTGGTGTCAATTCGTCCAGTGATTTTTGAGTTATGTTAATCCCACAAACTAACATTGCATTTTTATTTCTATAGATTATTTGCAAGACGGCAGTAAAAACTGTTTTAGAAAGTGATGTTTTGGCCAACTCTTGATCCCTTGGTTCAAAAAAAAGTGCAATACAATGGCATGGACAATCCTAAATTTAGTATTAAATGATATTGTTTATCTTTACACTTCAGACGCTTATCTAGTTTCTTCATCGCTGCCTTTCCAAGACTTATTCTGGTTTCACGAGGGCAGCCTTTCCTAGTTTCCAACAGACCTCACAACTTCTGAGGATGCCTGCCATAGATGTGGGCAAACATCAGGAGAGAATGCTTCTGGAACATGGCCATACAGCCCAGAAAACTCACAGCAACCCAGTGATTTCGGCCATTAAACCCTTCGACAACACATTCTTCTATTGTTGGGAGGTCTCTTTCTTCCAAAACTGTGCATATAAAATCCTTGCTGCTATGATCATGTAGTGCAATACTTTGTAGTTTAATTATTTTGTTTGTTTATTTGACATTCCCAATAAAAACAGTTCAGGCTCCAATTGTATCTTTGATTGAAAAAAATAATTGTAGTGTTTGTTTGTTTTTTGTATTTTCCCCCAAATTCTCTTGTTTTTTTACAAGACCACCACATGTGGAAGAAAGTTCATTCATGTTCTTTACAATTCCAGCACTTGTTGTTTCTTCCCTTATACATTTTAGCAAGTTTTTCTGGAGTCAGGTACCACCTGTTCATCATTTTGTAAAAAGAAATTCTCTAAGGTTGTAGCACAGATTTTTCTTTAATCTAATAGTCCACATTTTCCCCATTTATCTAATTCAGTGTTTTTCAACCTTTTTTGAGCCGCAGCACATTTTTTACATTTACAAAATCCTGGGGCACACCACCAACCAAAATGACACTAGATAAACACCACTTGAGATGTTATTGGTGGCAAGCCGAAGGCTGGAAGTACTCCGTTTTGTCTAGTGATGTAACTAGTCTGTCTGTCGTGTTTTTCGTATTAGTAGTATTATGTGTTAAACGTATGTTATATGTTTGTTTTTAAATATTGTGAAAACTAATAAAGACTATTTCTAAAAAAATGACACAAAATGACACTCTTAACACAGTAATACATATAGTTAATATGTTTAAAAATGTATGTATACGCTCAGTGTGAAACCTGGACCTGTTTCGATGAACACAACATAGATATCCTGGCAGGAATGGCAGAAAGACACAAACTTCCCACACAGAACTCCCATAGCCAAGAGAAAATACTATAAGAGTTTGGTGGGCATTGACCTTGAGTTTTGGAGTTGTCGTTCACCTATATCCAGAGAGCTCTGTGGACTGAAACAATGTTGAATCAGGACCAAACTTGGCACGAATACTCAATATGCCCAAATGTGAACACAGATGAAGTTTGAGGAAAATAGACCTTGACATTTGGGAGTTACAGTTTCTGGGATTTATAGTTAACACACAATCAAAGAGCATCCTGAACTCTTGCAACAATGGAATTGAACCAAACTTGGCATATTGAACTCTCATTACCAACAGAAAGTACTGAAAGGGTTTGCTTGGGAATTGACCTGGAGTTTGGAAGTTGTCGTTCACCTACACCCAGAGAGCACTGTGGACGCAAACAATGTTACGTTATGTTGTTTGTTTTCTATCCAGAATCACAATGTTGGAAGGAGGCTCACCACTTTAAGGTCCCTAAAACAGGCATGGGAAAACTTTGGCCCTCTGGGTGCTTTGGACTTCAACTCCCACCATTCCTAACAGCCTGAGGCCCTTTCCTGCTTAAGTGGCTGAGGGGGAAAGGAAAAGGGCCTGAGGCTGCTAGGAATGGTGGGAGTTGGAGTCCAAAACACCTGGAAGGTCCAAGTTTGCCCATGCCAGCTTTCGACAGAGACCTCTTTCTCCCCCTTCCCCTTCACGCCCTTTCTTCCCCCTCCTGCCGAACACTTACCTTTTCTTCTACACTGCCGCTTCTGCCGCCATTTTGATCCGAGGGGGCAGCGTGAGCGTGTTCAGGAGAAAAGGGGGAGGGAGGAAGACGTGACCCATATGGGTGCTCTTGCGCAGACTCGCCCCAGAGCAAAGCGAGCAGAGCGAGGCTGGGAAGAAGGGAGCCCGAGTGGAGAAGAAAAAGTGTTCGGCAGGAGGGGGAAGAAAGGGTCTTGAAGGTTCCAATTTCCCACGGCACACCTGATGATCGCTCACGGCACACTAGTGTGCCACGGCACATTGGTTGGGAAACACTGATCTAATTCTATGTTGTGCCCATTTAATCATACATTCCTTTACCAGTTCTATTTCTATTTCCATCTTCAGTAACACTTTATATATTTTTCCAATAAGACGTTCTCCATTCGTACACAATTCTTTTTCAAATTCTGATTGTTCTCTTTCAAATCCAATATTTTTACTATCTAGTGTAAATCTTCCTTTCAGTTGCCTATATCTGTACCTAACGTACATGGAAATCGTTGGTGATAGTGAAGGTAAGAGAAGGTTAATTGAGGATGCCCTAATGCAACCAGTTGAATGCTGTCAATATGCATCAGCCCCCGGGCAAATCTAACAAGGCCTCTTCAACGTGATATTTTCAAATTGGCACGGCTTAATGTTAAGTCATTTCCTTGGTCCGGTAATCACAGTGTCTGGTGATGCTAAAAACCTAGGAGAATTACAAAGATTCCAGCTAAATTGCTCGATTAGCCAATCCCGACACTGTAAGCGAGCATGAAATAAATAGCTTTTAGCTGGAGATGGCAATTATTGCCATAAAATTGATGCAGAAGGGAAAGAGAGCAATGATTCTGTCCTCAAGAAGCTTCCGAAATACAAAGCAGTGCTGAAATATAATTCAGCCTTTCTGAATGGAAGGCTATTGCAATGGAACATTTAGAGCAGGGATGGATGACTTCTGGCTCTAAAGTTGTTGTTGGACTGTAACGCCCATCATCCCTGTCCATTTGTGATGAATCCTAGAGTTGATTGAGATAGCAAGCCAACAAGATCTGGAGGGAGCTACACCTTTCCCATTCCGGGATTAGAGAACACAAGAGTAAGAAAAGCAAGATAGATGCCTTTCACCAATAAGGCTAATATTACTACATCTGGTGCCACCTAGTGCATAAAAATAAGCATCTCTTCGCTTTTAAGGTAAAGGTAAAAGTTTCCCCTTGACATTACGTCTAGTCATGTCCAACTCTGCGAGGTGGTGCTCATCTCCATTTCTGAGCTGAATTGCTGGCATTGTCCGTAGACGCCTCCAAAGTCACGTGGCTGGCATGACTGCATGGAGTGCTGTTACCTTCCCGCAGAAGTGGTACCTATTGATCTACTTACATTTGCATGTTTTTGAACTGCTTAGGTTGGCAAAAGCTGGGGCTATCGACAGGAGCTCACCCTGCTCTACAGATTCGAACTACTGACCTTTTGCTCAGCAAGTTCTGCAGCTCCGTGGTTTAATTAATTTATTTAAAACATTTGTATCCCGATCTTCTCACCTCCGTAGAGGGACTCAGACTGGCAGACAGCAAGAATTCAATGCTAACATTAAAATCTAAAACATCATAAATAACAATAAAATTACCAATACATATAAAATAAATTACATAAAAAGCCGTTTGCCAGGTAAAATCATGTCCAACTCAGTCCATGTATTCAGTTCATATATTTAGGTCAATAATTTAGTCGATTAGCAAATTCTATCGTCATTCTGCGAAGGCCTCATTCCACAGCCACGTTTTCACTAGCTTCCTAAAGATCAGGAGGGAGGGGGCAGATCTAATTTCATTTGGGAGGGAGTTCCACAGCCAGGGGACCACCACAGAAAAGGCCCTGTCTCTCGTCCACACCAGATGCACCTGCGAAGGTGGTGGGACCGAGAGTAGGGCCTCTCCAGACGATCTTAACATTCTTGATGGTTCATAGGGGAGAATACAATCAGACAGGTAAACTGGGCCGGAACCGTATAGGGTCTTGTAGGTCAGTGTTTTTCAACCTTTTTTGAGCCGCGGCACATTTTTTACATTTACAAAATCCTGGGGCACACCACCAACCAAAATGACACAAAATGACACTTTAACACAGTAATACATATAGTTAATATGTTTTAAATGTATTTATACATTCAGTGTGAAACCTGGACCTGTTTCGATGAACACAACATATATATGACTTCCTCTCACATATTTATACATGACTATCATGTCTTCTCTCAGCCTTCTCTTCTTCAGGCTAAACATGCCCAGCTCTTCAAGCCACTCCTCATAGAGCTTGTTCTCCAGACCTTTGTGAAATTTCACCCTGAGTGAAACTTGCTACCAGTTATAAACATTTCCTTTGGGGGGGGGGGGGCTCTCGAAAATCCAGTGAAATTGTTTTTAAAAAAACATTTCTAAGCGGAGAGGCTCAATTTGTTTCTTGGAAACCTTTGAGGGGGCTACTAGGAGGGGGGAGAGTTTTAATTTCCCACGGCATACCTGATGATCGCTCCTGGCACACTAGTGTGCTTGGGCACACTGGTTGGGAAACACTGTTGTAAGTTAAAACCAGCACTTTGAATTGTGCTCGGAAGCTAATTGGCAGCCAATGGAGCTGGCGCAACAAGGGGGGGTTGTATGCTCCCTGTACCCGACTCCCGTTAGTAATCTGGCACTGCAGTCCTCCTCTCTCAGTTTTTAAGGAGCGACACCAGCTACTGGTCAAAGGACATTTAGTATAATGCCAAAATTGTAACTTTGTGGTTTTTCTATACTATATAACTGTATTCGTATTTCACTTCTGACACAATAAATAAAATATGTATTTATTTATTTTATTTCCAGTATTTCTATTAAATGCACAAAGACCTAGGATAACATCAGGTGCTCAGAAATTTTCTTGGACAGGGCTTACATGTGTTTAGTTTATGCATAACCAAGCAAAATATGCAAACAATTTATATACTTAAACTATTGATGCAAATGTTCTTGTCTGCTTTTCCACAATACTTCAATAAAACACTTTATAGGCTATAAATTGGCTATAAGGCCAATTTCTAGACATTTGAAGAGCTGTGCTTCACTGTAACCTACAATGCAAATGTATAGCAGTTATAAAAAAAAGCCAGTGTAATTTTCTAAGCTGTTCTACACAGCGTACTATGCTGGCAGTTATGGCTCCATTAAAGATGTTCATGGAGGATAGGGTTTAATGATGGACATTAGCTCTGACAAACCAAATTAGGTTTCTATTATTAGAGACAGGATATTTCAATGACAGATGAACCCTGGAGCATGGAACAGATCACACCTAGAGCATCGTGCCTCAACCAATAATTTTTCCGTGGCATTTGACTAGTTGCTAGTAGAGAGCAAAAATCGGAATTCAAATTATTTTGCTTGATCTAATCCTGGAAAAGGTAATGGGATGGCTCTCTGGCTGTTGTTGGACTGCACTTCAATCAGATTTAGGGTAGGAGTTACAGTCCAAAAGCATTTAGAGGCACAAACATTTCCTATTTCTGGATATAATTGTTAATAATAGTCTAAGTGCTGCAGAATGGCATTTAAAACCAGACGAGGAGCTGTCTACACAGTCATGCAGATTAACACCTGCAGACATAATGGACTTCAGGTTAATTAATCCACCGAGGAAGGCTATGGTCTTGTGTACATGTGATAGAAGTGTCAAAGGTCCAAGTGGTCGTGTTAAAACTCTAGCTGAGACTGAATGGCAGATTTACATGGATAAGAAGGATGTCTAAATGAGGCAATGAGCCCTTACAAATTACCTTGTAAAATACCAGGTTAGAAGCACACTGTGCCGTTAATGTTAAAATGGTTGCATATTTTGTCAGGTGACAAATACATTGCCAAATGGATCTTATTTTATTTATTTATTTATTCGATTTTTTGGCCGCCACTCCCAGGTGGCTCGGGGCAGCTCACAAATCACAAAAGCACAGCGACATAAAACTTTAAAATACAGCAACAACAAAAGGCGTTACATTAAAATTCATGGAGCTAAGACCAACTAAGTTACAAAGGCCTGTCGGAATAACCAGGTTTTACAGGCCTTCCGGAACGCCATAAAGTCTCGGAGAGATCTGGTCTCTGGCGGTAGAGAGTTCCAGAGCATGGGGGCGATGATAGAGAATGCCCTTCTCCTGGTTGAGGTAAGATGATAATCTTTGACACTCGGGATGATCCAGATCTTCCGATCTCAGTGATCTCAAGGCGGTCCCTCAGGTACACTGGCCCTGCTTCAGTCTGGCTGTCCTTTGCAGTTTCCTTGTCTTGGGTCCTTGCCTATGGCTAAAAAACACATATCAACTGGAGCCCACCTCATCCCTTGTTTGCAACATGTCCCTGAAATCGAACTGTGCATCTACACAGAAGAATTAATGCAATTTGAGACGACTTTAACTGCCATGGTTCAGTGCTGTGGAGTCATGAGATCTGTCATTTTACGAGGTCTATAGTAGGAATGGGCAATCCATGGTTCAAATGGTTCTAAAGTACTTACAAAACTAAAGTTATGGTGGTGATAACTAGGGGGCGCTGGTGCTTTGCTTCTGCAATGTTGCTAAAATTCTGGCGGTGAAAATGTCAGAATTCTAACAAAACTTTCAAAATTTCATTATAAATGGCAGTTTCTAATTGGCTCTGTCAATAATGAAATAATATTGAAATTTTGAAAGTTTTATTAAAGTTCTAAAATTTTCACCACCAGAACTTTAGCAACACTGTAAAAGCAAAGCACCAGCGCCCCCTAGTTTTCACCACCAGAACTTTGGTTTTGTAAGTGCTTTAGAACCATTTAGAACCATGGATTGCCCATGCCTAGTCTTTAACCTTCAATAAACAAGAGTAGACTGTAGGGAATGTAGCTAAGTTGGGACCACAGTATAATAAGGCGGCTATAAGAAGCCTACTAAATAATGAAATATACGATATTATACTCAAAAGGCATATATTACCAAAACACAATGTCTAAGCATAATAGCAAAAGTGACACACATTCAATCTATCATCGTTATCAATGTACAATAACAATAAACGTATGGAGAGGAAAAAGTGTAATACAAAATCCGCCGGAATCACGGTACCTCTGGAGTAACGTAGAAAAGTTCTGGGAAGGATAAATCCAGTATAGTTCAGTGGATTGATGACAAAAAGCCAAATGGCTATAGTTCCTGGGGTTCTGTTGGTAACATCCCGCAACGTATGATGTACTCCACTGGTAAAGCCTTGTCTGTTCGGCGGTGGTGGTATACGCTGTGTCCCGGAAGATGCCAAAGGACGCCAGACCCAGCCGCAACGGTGGAACTCCAAGGCCTGACCCCGTTTCGCCCCAAAGTGGGCTTTATCAAGCAGATGGTTTGCACGGCAAAATGCTACACGTCCTGGATATACACATATCTGTAATAACAACCATAATTAACGTACGTCCAATTCCTACAGTAGTAATACACAAAGGAAACTTGTATCATTACATTATACATACCAAGGTGAAGATGAAAATATGTATATGGCATTAATTTTTAAGTGTAAATGTACCTTGGGATTCCCAACTCAGGGTTGTGCTAGATTCTGAGGTTCTTTGGGCCAAAACCTCAGACCATCAAGACCTCAGACCCTGCAGCTCCAACTTTGGATTTATTTCATATGTACATAAGAACATAAGAACATAAGAAGAGCCATGCTGAATCGGACCTCAGCCCATCTAGTCCAGCATTCTGTATCACACAGTGGCCCACCAGTTGTACACGGGGAACTCGAGCAGAAGGGAGGGCAAAACCCTGACCTGCTCCCCCGACCCCCCACAACCAGTACCCAGGGAAATCCTGCCTACCTCAACCAACTCCAAGGTGGCACTTGAATGTCCTTTTCAGTAACTACCGATACACTTGGTATCCATGAATCTGTCTAATCCTGCCTTGAAGTTGTTCAGGCTGACAGCTGTCACAACCTCCTTCTGGAAGTGAGTTCCATAACCCAATGACCCTCTGGGTGAAGAAATATTTCCCTTTATTAGTCCTAATTTTCCTACTTTGGAGCTTCAGGAGTGCCCTCTAGTCCTAGTGTTTTGTGACAAAGAAAATAGTTTTTCTTTATTCACCTTTTCTATCCCATGCATGATTTTATACACTTCGATCAAGTCACCTCTTAAATGCCGTCTTTCAAGGCTGAAAAGACCAAGGCGTTGCAACCTGGTTTCATAAGGGAGCCGCTCCATCCTTTGGATCATTTTTGTTGCCCTTTTCTGTACCTTTTCCAGTTCCGTTATATCCTTCTTAAGGTGCGGAGACCAGAATTGTACACAGTACTCCAAATGTGGCCTTACCATAGATTTGTAGAGAGGTAAGACAACATTTGCTGACCTATTTTCGATTCTGAACCTTCCCCCTGCCTCCCCTCAAGATCCCATCCTGGACTGGATACTTGGGCCTAAAGGCGACCCCTATGCGGTCTATTCTGTAGATGTGACAGGCTCTCACTCAAAACCAAATAAGCATATCCAGACACTGTTGTAAAAAAGAATAAACAAGTGGAACCTTATTAATGCACAACAAGATCAAGCATTAGCCCCTGAATTATTTAGTCATTCATAGCTTGCCAAAATCCATTCCAGTTCTTCCCCCAGCAGATTGTCCTATGACAGCTTTTCCCTATCTCTAGGCTATTTTTCCCTCTATCTCTCTGCAATCCTTGCCATATCTCTAGGCTATCTTTCCCCATCTGCCTTTTGTCAGATACAAGCTTCAGTTTTGTATCCTTTCTCCTTCCCACCAATAGGTTCTCCTTCACAGCATTTCACAGCATACAAGTTACATGTTCATTATTAACCACAATGGCCTACAGCTTGCTATTCAAACATACACAAAAGAGAAAAGGAACACATTTTCTGGTGCAGAAGTTAAGGCAGAAATCCTAAGTGAATGGCTGCTTCTGGGTCAAAGTTAAGTTAAGACATTATTCGTTCTCATTAGGAAGATGAGACAAGGGGCATTTAACCTTACATATCTTTTGGCGTATAAGACTACTTTTTAACCCAAGAAAATCTTCTCAAAAGTCAGGGGTCATCTTATATGCAGGAGTCGTCTTATGTGCAGGAGTCGACTTATACACCAAGAGTCGTATATGCTGGGATTCATCTTATAGAGCAGCTGCTGAAACTTCCAATCCGGATTGGAGAATCTGTGGTTGTTGCATATGGTGGTGGTGGTGGTGGGCTGCTCAAAAATGGCAGTGGCCGCTAGGGTTCCCATATGTCCCGTATTTTGGCCCTTTTTTGGGTGTCCTGTATTTATAGCTGCTGTCCCTTATTTTTTGCTTCCCTTCCCCACCCCATAGAGCAATCCCCCCGCTTTCCTCCCCGGGGAAGAGAAGAAGTGGAAGAGAAGAAGGAGAAAGAGTGAGGCAAAGGAAGTCTCCCTTCCCCTCCCGGGCTCGAGTTGCGAGTCCGGCCTCTGCCCTCCTTGCGAGTCTCCCCCTCCATCCGGCCCTTTAAGAACCGCCCTCTCCTTGACACCTATGGGAGGGGGCTGGGGGCGGGGCGAAGGGGAATTCTACCTCTGTGGTTGGCTGGCTGCTGAAGAGGGAGGCGGTTCCCTTCCTCCCGGCGCTCAGGACCAGGCAGCAGCAGCAGCGGCATCAGGCAGGCGGCAGGAGGCTTTACTGGTCTTCTGGCGCTGCTGCTGGGTTTGGCGTGGTGGCCCCGCCTTTGCTTGGAGCCAGGCAGCGCAGCTGCTGCCCCGCCGACCCTTGCAGGATCTTTCCCCTCTGCTCAGTCTGGAGGAGGAGGAGGTGGCGGCAGTGGCGGGATGGGGCTCCGAGGGGAGAGCGCGCCCCTTCTGCTGCTCTTCCTCTTACTCTTTGGGGAGTCTTTCCCCGGAGAGGTCTGTGGGTGGGCAGGCTTCCGGGCTTGAGCTCTGGCCCCACTTGGAGGACCGAGCGAGGCCAAGGAGAAAGAAACACCGCGGAGTTGGGAAGAGGTGCCCTTTCTTTCTTTCTTTCTTTCTTCCCTTCCCTCCTTCTTTCTTTTCTTCTTTCTCTACTCCTTTCCTTTCCTTCTTTGCTTCTTTCTTTCTTTCCTTCCCTCTTCCCTTCCTTCCTTGGCTGTTTGTGGGAGTTGAAATCCAAAACACCTGGAGGGCCAAAGTTGGCCCATGCCCAATCTCCATTGTTTAATGTATGCACGTTGACATCACTTGGACTAAGGGCCATGGCTGAATGCTCTCTAGTCTGGTGAGGTACCAGCCCTCTTTCCCAGTGAAGGCTTGAAAAATATTTTTGAAACTACAACTCCCATGATTCCATAGCACTCAGTATTCAAAATGGTGTCAAACCACATTTATTCTAGAGTGTAGGTGCACCTTAGAATCATAGAGTTGGAAGAGACCCCATGGGCCATCCAGTCCAACCCCCTGCCAAGAAGCAGGAAAATCGCAGTCAAAGCACCTCTGACAGATGGCTATCCAGCCTCTGTTTAAGCCTGTTTAAGATGGTATTACTGGGAAAATAACCCACACTCATGGGTACTGAGGGGACTCTATCCAAGTTCTTCATTCATGCATTTTTTTCCATGTTGCCCTGCTTCCAAAAGTGAAGAATGCTATCATTCAGGGTCTGAGTGTTTGGATTTCAAACTGCATTAATTTTACAGTGTAAATGTATCCTGTGTTAAGGTTTAGGGGAGATCCCCACACATATTGCATGTGTTTCTAAATAGAAGATATTGTCCTGTACTATGAGAGAAATTGAGACCTGTTAACCTCCGGTTGGGGGTGGCGTTGCTATTCGAAAAGTCAGGCATACAGGTTTGTGTCTCTGCAGGGATCCCCATTTTAGTCCATCTTAACTCCTAGTCCAGCTTAAGTTTTTATTAAGTGTCCCTTATTTTTGCGAAAAATCCCGTAAATGTCCCTTATTTCTTCTATCAAAATATGGCAACCCTAGTGGCCGCGTCCCTGCCGTATGCAGCAACTGTATGAAAGCATTAAGGGCGATGCTGTACAAGTACGGTAGAAGAAAATCCATTCATCAGGATTCATGGACTTAATGCGGTCCCGATGGTGAGGTGAAGGGGCGCCTCACCGGGAAGGTATAAGTGAAGGGCAGAGCAAGGTGCAAGCATCCAGGGCGCCTGGGGTATGGAAAAAAGAGATAGAGTGGCTCTGGGCGCAGAAAAACACACCTCTTTTATCTGTCTGGCCCGCCCTTGTATCCTATTACTGTACCTCCTCCTCTTATTTATTTATTTATTTATTTATTTCTTGGGACTTCTACACCGCCGACTCCCAGGGGCTCGCGGCGGCTCACAAGAACCAGTGGCACAGCGCCAGAGGGTTAAAAACAGAACACTTAAAAACATCATTAAAAACATACAACAACAGTAATTAAAACAAAAGCAATAATTAAAACAGAGGCAGCAGCAATATAATAGCCCAGTGGATGTATAGACGAGCCTACTCACCGAAGGCCTGCCTAAACAAGTGAGTTTTGCAGGCCCGTCTGAACGGGAGTAGGTCCCTCAGGGCTCTGGCTTCGGCCGGGAGGGCGTTCCATAGCGTAGGAGCTATCACGGAGAACGCCCTCCGGCGGGTAGATGTTAAATGAGCCAGCTTCACAGATGGTATTACCAAGAGGTTGGCCTCCTCGGACCTGAGTGATCTCGATGGGCAATATGGAGTGAGACGGTCCCTCAGGTACGCTGGCCCCAGGCCGTGGATGGCCTTGAAGGTAAGAACCAGCACTTTGAAGGCGACCCGGTGCTCAATAGGCAGCCAGTGCAGATCCTGCAAGATTGGAGTTATACGGCAACCTGCTGGAGCCCCAGACAGGAGCCGGGCGGCAGTGTTCTGCACTAGCCTGAGCTTCTCTGCCTCTCAGATCTTGCTCCTGAAGACTGCAGTGAAGCGGTGTAGATGCGAGATCTGAGAGGCAGAGAAGGAGGTACAGTAATAGGAAAATTACCATATTGAAATAAAATCTGGTGCTTTAAAAATTTTATTTGGTGTGCGTTGGAAGAGGGGCAGTCTTATACGGCGAGTATATCACAAACTCTATATTTTAACTGGGGCCATTTTATACGCCGGAATATACAGTATTTGTTTACAGCCACTGCATGAATGCAAAGTGGAGGTCGGGGGGGGGGTTCTCCCACATTACAACGACTGAGAAGAAAGGAAGAGGTCACTTAGGGCCCTTCCAGACAGGCCCTGTATCCCAGGTTCTG
This sequence comes from Anolis apletophallus, assembly GCA_030556195.1. NCBI lineage: Eukaryota > Metazoa > Chordata > Lepidosauria > Squamata > Anolidae > Anolis > Anolis apletophallus. The sequence continues at coordinate 128,162,426 of JARBWK010000006.1, read as the reverse complement.
ATCTCAGGTTTTCTGTTCATCCCAGTTTATCTAGCACTGCAGACTCACATAATCCAGTTTAAAACAGACAACCTGGGATCAGATCTTGAGATACAGGGCCAGGGGCCGTAGCCAGGATTTTGATTCGGGGGGCTGAGTTTGGTTCGGGGGCTGAGACTGGGTGGAAGAGGGTCTACCCTAGCAAACCTTTTGTATTGTTATCCCAATAACCCCATTAATGTGGGATATAATGAGCATGGTGATCAGATCATGATATAAGTGCACATAAGTTTAAATAATGTACCAGTAAGGCCTTCTCGCGGATCACCCTGATAATTTCGGGGCTGAAGCCCCCTTAGCCCCCCCCCCTGGCTACATGCCTGTACAGGGCCTGTCTGGAAGGGCCCTAAGTGTATACAGATAGCCCCAATGGAAAGACTTTGCACATTGCAGCAACAATATCAATTAAAACCTTGGAAATTCTAGCAATCCGGTTTTCTACTAATTGTGTGGAAGATTTGCACACAGCATTTTTCTCTTGCTTGGAGCTGAGGCCACAAAAACTGTAGAAGTCGCTCCTTTGTCTCTTGCTTGAAGGTGAACTGCGAAACTGGAGACACAGGACCAGGCCTTGAGATTTTACTGTAATTAGTAGAGAAAAAGAGGGGAAAAAAGAGTCTGTTGGGCATATTTAGTACTGGCTAAATGGGATCTTTATTTAACTTGATAGTTTACCACATCTCAATATTCTCAGAGTTTTGAAAGCAATAGGAAAGAAATCAAAGGGAAGGAGGGACATCCCTACAGCTCAACCATGGCTTCCTTCACCAGAATTTATGACCATATTGTAATCGGAGGTGACCCCCCCAGGACTCTGTAAAGCAGTGTTTCTCAACCTGGGGGTCGGGACCCCTGGAGGGGTCACGAGGGACTGTCAGAGGGGTCGCCAAAGACCATCTGAAAACACAGCATTTTCTGTTGATCATGGGGTGTGTGTGTTAAGGAAGTTTGGCCCAATTCTACCTTTGGTGGAGTTCAGAAGGCTATTTGATTGTAGGTGAACTATAAATCCCAGCAACTACAACTTCCAAATGTCAAGTCTATTTTCCCCAAACTCCACCAGCGTTCACATTTGGGCATATTGATATTCATGCCAAGTTTGGTCCAAATCCATCATTGTTTTGAGTTGACAGTGCTCTCGGGATGTAGGTGAATTACAACTCCAAAACTTAACGTCAGGGCCCACCAAACCCTTCCAGTATTTTCTGTTGGTCATGGGAATTTTGTGTCCCAAATTTGGTTCAATTCCAACATTGGGGGGGGGGGGGTTCAGAATGCTCTTTGATTGTAGGTGAACTATAAATCCCAGCAACTACAACTCCCAAATGACAACATCAATCTCGCCCTCCCTTTGGACGTATTGGGTATACGTACCAAATTTGGTCCAGTGAATGAAAATGCATCCTGCATATCAGATATTTACATTATTTATTTATTTATTTATTATGCTTCATAACAATAGCAAAATCACAGTTGTGAAGTAGCAATGAAATAATACGATTGGGGGTCACTACAACATGAGGAACTGTATTAAGGGGTCACAGCATTACGAAGGTTGAGAACCACTGCTGTAAAGGATAGTTCATAATCAGGGAATTCATAGTTTTGCCAAGGACACCAGGCTGGAATGATCTCATAATCCCTTATCTCTCCTCAATGTGGGAACTTAAGGCTCTTTCCATGGCCCCACATGGCAATGCCCCTGTAACCCAAACCAGCATCTGACCAATTTATCTCACATTATGAACCACGTCGAAGATTAAGATCTTCTGGGGAAGCCCTGCTCTCGATCCCACCTTCTTCTCAAGTGCGACTGGTGCGGACAAGAGACAGGGCCTTCTCAGTGATGGCCCTTTGGCTGTGGAACTCCCTCCCTAGCGACATTAGATCAGCCCCCTCCCTGCTAGCCTTCAGAAGGAGATTAAAAACGTATCTCTGGGACCAGGCCTTCGGAGAAGCAGTACAATAATATAATATATTGGAATATGTGAAATGACTACGGAATGGCCTCAGACTACAATTTTTGGATGGCGTGATTTTAATATTGAATGTAATTTTAAAATGTTAAAATATGCATTAATTTTAATTGAATGGATTTTAAGCTTAATGGTGTATGTGTTTAAGGCATTGAATAATTGCCATATGTAAGCCACCTCGAGTCTCCCTTGGGTTAGAAAAAGGTGGGGTATAAATAGGGTAAATAAATAAATAATAATAATAAATACTGTCTAAAATTAATTGTATGCAATATTTTCCATACTTGTATGCATGCTACAAAGTTTGTGTAAATTAAAACACCCAGAAGCTAAGGTGTCATTATCTCAACCATCCATTTTGGAATATTTCAGATTTCAGAATTCCAGATACGAGATGCTCAACCTGTACATCAGTGTTTCTCAACCTGAGGGTTGGGACCCCCAGGGGGGTCGCAAGAGGGTTTCAGAGGGGTCGCCAAAGACCATCAGAAAACATATATTTATGATGGTCTTAGGAAGCCCTTTGGCAGAGAAGATTGAGGATCTCTTCACTTGTCCTTCTCTTTCTTTTTGGAAATAGACTGCGAATTCTCCCACCTAAAGCTCTACTCTGCTGTGATTGGCAAGCCTCCCAGCCAAGGGAGGGCTGTTTCTGAGACTCAAGAGGGAGGGAGAGCAGGCGTGCTAGGCGCATGGCAACATGATGCGCATGTTTGGGTGAGGGAGAATGTGTGAAGTGGGATGGAGGCTCACGTTAGCTAGTCCCTTCAAGGCATGAGGGTTCTGTGTAGGAAGTTTGACCCAATTCTATCATTGGTGGGGTGCTAGGGGCTCTTTGATTGTAGGTGAACTATAAATCCCAGCAACTACAACTCCCAAATGTCAAGATCTATTTCCCCCAAACTCCACCAGTGTTCACATTTGGGAATATTGAGGATTAGTGTCAAGTGTGGCCCAGATCCATCATTATTGAGTCTATAGTGCTCTCTGGATGTAGGTGAACTACAACTCCCAAACTCAAGGTCAATGTCCACCAAACACTTCCAGTATTTGCTGTTGGTCATGGGAGTTTTTTGTGCCAACTTTGGTTCAATTCCATTGTTGGTGAGTTCAGAATGCTCTTTGATTGTGGGTGAACTATAAATCCCAGCAACTACAACTTCCAAATGACAAAATCAACCCCCCTCAAAAATACAGTTATGAAGTAGCAATGAAAATAATGGTTAGGGGTCACCACAACATGAGGAACTGTATTAAGGGGTCGCAGCATTAGGAAGGTTGAGAAACACTGCTGTACATGTTTTCCTAATAATCCAAAAAAAGCCTAACTACAAGTGCATAGCATAATCTCATAGCACCCTCTGCTGGATATGGACTATAAATTCTAGAAAATATAAGACACACTTGGCGATATTACATACAGCATTGAAACATTTACCTACAATATAATCTTGAAACACACTCTGAGATTTAAAATGCATGTTTATATCACCCGTGTTGTTTATTTTTAAAATAATATTAAATTAACTTGGTAAAGCTATGCAAATATGTTTCTCCCCGTTGTCTTGGGAAATACTTGAAATTCATGTATCTCCCAGCTGCTGCATCCCATATTCCCTTCCCCACAGTTTCATCAGGAGGAAAAACAGAACAAGATATTTTAATAATAAGAGGTCTCCCATAAAACAGATTGATTACTGGGACATCCAGAAGTGAATATATTACGTCAATATTAAAATCACTCTCCTGCTGGCAATTACTTTTTTGAGCAACATTCAAAGTGTTATTACTTTTAAAACTCTACCTGGGTTGGATTCAGATTACTTTCAGGATCACCTTCTATTTTACAATACACTCCATATACCTAGGGGGAAATTTACTTCAACTGTCCAGGACTTGACCGACAGTTACCCAGAGGACAACATCTTGTGGAATTACCCTATATACTTGAGTATAAGCCGACCCAAATATAAGCCAAGGCACCTAATTTTACCACGAAAAACTGAGAAAATTGATTGACTTGAGTATAAGCCGAGGGTGGGAAATGCAGAAGCTATGGGTCAATTTCAAAATAAAAATAGATACCAATAAAATAGAATTGAGGCATCAGTGGGTTAAATATTTTTGAATATTTACATTTATTTATTTATTTACTTTATTTATATTCCGCTCTTCTCACCCCGAAGGGGACTCAGAGAGGATTACAGGTACACATACTTAGCAGACAATCCCTGCCATTTTCCACATACACAGTACACACTATACACAGTACACACACACAGTACACAGTACACACATATAAACGAACAGAGGCAAACTCTGGCCACCAGGGGGAGCTGATGCACTACTCATCTCTCAGCGTCCTTTGTTGTTCCTTCCGCATTCCTTAGCGTTTCCTGGAGTTCTTTTAATGGCCTCATAACTCAGTCAAAATTTGCCTCCCCATGTGGTACATTTATCACCTACTTGACAGATGCAACTGTCTTTCGGGCTGCAAAGGTCGACAGCAGGCTACACTTAAGATCGAGCACCCACCTCGACCCAGGCAGACCTCGAACTCATGACCTATTTGGTCAGAGAGATCTTATGCAGCTGACACTTAGCCAGCTGCGCCACATTCCCGGTACATAAACTTGTAATTTAAGATAAGACTGCCCAACTCTGATTAAACCATTCTGACCTTCTTCAATGTAAATGTGCTTCCAATAAAAATAGAGTAAAATAATAAAGGTAGTAATAGTAATAATAATAATGTAGTAAATAATAGAAATGTAATAATAACAGTAATAATAGAGTAAAATAATGGAAATAATAAATAGAGTAAAATAATAAATGTAATAATAATAATAATCCACTTATTATGAATTTATAACAGAATGAAATAATAAATAACCTTGACTCAAGTATATGTCGAGGGGGACTTTTTCAGTCTAAAAAAAGGTCTGAAAAACTAGGCTTATACTCGAGTATATACAGTACCTCCCAGAAGAGCTTTGGCAACCCTTTTGGCAGACCCATTGAGATTATTGTAAAATTCTGTTTTAAGCATTTACTGAATGATTTAAATATGTATTGGCTTTATATGTCTTTGAACTATTTATTTATTGTGTCAGAAGCGAATTGGGAATACAGTTAGAATGTACAGATAAATCACAAAGTTTAAAATGTGGCATTATACTAAATGTCCATTGACCAGAAGCTGGCAACTTGGGAGTGCCTCTGGTGTCACTATGAGAAGGTCCTCCATTGGGCACGTGGCAGGGCGCAGACTGCATTGTAATAAGTGGTCTGTGGTTTGCTCTTCTCCACACTCACATGTCGTGGACTCCACTTTGTGGCCCAATTTCTTAAGGTTGGTTCTGCATCTCATGGTGCCAGAGCTCAGTCTGTTCAGCACCTTCCAAGTCACCCAGTCTTCTGTGTGCCCAGGAGGGAGTCTCTCATCTGGTCTCAGCCACTGATTGAGGTTCCGGGTTTTAGCCTGCCACTTTTGGACTCTCGCTTGCTGAGGTGTTCCTGCAAGTATCTCTGTAGATCTTACAAAGCTATTTCTTGATTTAAAGTGTTGGCTTGCTGGCTGACATCTGAACAGAGGATGTGCCAGAGATTTCAATGCTCTGGTCCTTTAGTTACAGACCGCTACTTCTCGATGGATGTCAGGTGGTACAATAGTCTATTTATACAGTATAATTTCTCCAGTGATGTAGGGCGTAGACATCTTGTGATAATACAGCATGTCTTTGTACTGATTTTGTGTGATGTGTTATTTGGTGGTACACGTGCCATGCTTTGCGGTGGGTAATGGCTACAACTGTGGTTTCAATATGGAGGACAGAATAGTTTTATGATTTTTTATCAGTGCAACAAGATGTTTCACATTTATTACTTGACAAAACTGATGTGTTACAAGTGAGTTACAATGTAAGGCTACTTTCAAGCCTAGGAAAGAAAGATCAAAATACTGACGGCATAACTAGTAGCTCATTAACTGTTTGGCTTTGAAGTACCTAGAAAACCATGTTGTTACAATCTTTCATAATTTCAGAATGTGGCTTACTAGCAAACCAAGGTTTATTTGAACTTGGATTTTCATTTAGGAAAGAAACCAAGCTTTCATTTCATCTATATATACAGTGTTTTCTTGCCACATCGCGGTTTGCTTTATGCGGACTCGCTGTTTTGCGGGTTTTTTAAAAAAATGTATTTTTTAATAACTATGAATTTATTGGTGCTGGTGGGCCATTGATTGGCGCTGGCGGAGGGAGGTCATTGTGGCGTTGGAAAGAGGAGGAGGAGAGGAGGCCACCACCAAGAGCAAGGAAAGCACCACTACCTTCGATGACCCCCCCCCCCTGCGGCCACCTTATCTTTTCCCATCTGTGCCTCCTTCCTACTCCGGTGAGCTCTCCCTCCCTCTGCTTCCTGGCCTGCCCGTCTGTGCCACGAGCCACGGAGCCCAGTGAGGAGAACCAGCTGGTCCCCAAAGAGGTAAGCAGGCAGGCCCGAGGCCCAAAGGGGACAGGGTCGGGGACAGGGTCAGGAGGGCGAGAGTTGTCTTCAGCAGATAAGACCTTGGCCGGACAGGCACGCTCTTTCCCTTCCTTCCTACCTGAGGGCCAGGTCCGGCCTTTCCTCAGCGGCCTCAGTGGCCTTGCATCAAAGTGCTGGTAATTTAGGAAGGAGCGGGGAAGAGGAGGAGGAGGAGGAGGAGGAGGGGAGTGGGAGCCAGGCATCCCTATTTTGCGGATTTTCCCTTATTGCAGGGGATCCTGGAACAGAACCCCTGCGATAAGTGAGGGAACACTGCATATATGAGTCAAAGTATCCATGTTTGTCTGTCTGTACCACAAAGCTGTTTCTAGGTGTGGTGGCCCTTTTGTGATGTCACTGGATTGGCTGTTGCTAGGTGAAGTGGCCCTCTGTGATGTCACTGGGAAAGGAAAGTGACATATGTTACGTATGAGAGGGTGGGAGGAAAAAGCCACAAAGGCTGGATCTACGCTGCCCTATCTCAGAGGACCTTATCCCAGTTTTTCTGCTTTGAACTGAATTATATGAGTCTACACTGCCAGATAATCTGGGATAATATCGGGTCAGATTTTGGGATATAGGGAAGTGTAATTCCAGCTATTGCCAGAATGATGCCATGGAAAGATTGTGAGGTAGGTCTTCTAAGTGCTGGAGAAGGGATAAAGTAGGTGGCTAGTCGTCCCAACAACCCCCAAACAACGGCAGGTATACCCCAAGGTTTTCTGCAATGCGCACTTTTTTTTTTAACAAATTACAAAAGTGCACTTTTTGCCACAAAAATATTATTTTTTGTTTCAGGGTTTTGAAAACTGAAGTGCACATTTAATGGTGCATTAGACTCAAGTAAATACTGGTAAATTCTCTAAACTCTGGGCTTAAAATGCTGATGTTTGCCGCGACATTGCCTCATTAACTGATTTAAATCTTGAACATGGGAATGCTATTCAGATATGGTTCCCTCTTTGTCTTGGGAAATATGGGAAATCAATGCTCTCCCAGTTACTGGATCTTTGGCTCAGCTAAGGCTTCTTCTATACTGCCAGATTATCAAAGCAGATAATCCACATTATCTGCTTTGAATTGGATTATATGAATCTACACTGCCATATAATCTAATTCGAAGCAGATAATCTGGATTTTATATGGCAGTGTAGAAGGGCCCTTAGGGCCCTTCCACCCAGCCATATAACCCAAAATATCAAGGGAGAATAACCCACAATATCTGCTTTTAAATTGGATATCTGAATCTACACGGCCATATATTCCATTTCGAAGCAGATAATGTGGGATTTTATTCAGCTGTGTGGAAGAGGCCTTAGAAAATGTTAGGATAATTCAGAATTTCCTGACATCCAGAAACCATAGTCCAGTTCACAAAGGAAGGTTTCCCCATTCTTCATTTATTACCTGAACTTGATTTTCGGGTGAAAGCATCAGCCACATGAATATGCCCTTACATCTGCAAAGGCTGGGAGGCATTTCACAAGAATTACGGCAGTCCAAGTCGAAGGAACAGACCATGTGACAAATTTGTTAAGACAGGCTGCCTTTCCCCTAAGGGATTAGCTACAGCACTGGTTTAAACTGCTGAGCGATAGTTCAAGTCTTGGAAATTACCAGGGACCTAACCACTGAACCTGAGCCAGAATTATGTAACCAGAGAGTAAGAATATCCAGAATTAAGAAAACAAAGAATTTTTCGGAATACTTGTTTGTCCCAAAAAAAACCCAACCATAACAGTTGTGCTTCTTCATTCACTGAAGGATGAAGGACAGAAGGGGCAACATGATATGAAGACAGTTGCTATTGAAAAGAAGAAAAACAAAGGAAATAACAAACGTTAGCAAGCAAATTGCTACCACGACAGCCAAAACTGATGGTGCTGTTGGAAAATTTCTGTAGGGTACAAATACGGTCAAGATTTTAAAAATATTTTAATTAAATATATCAAATACAAAAATGCACGCATAACTGATAATATAGAAAACATTTAACAACACCACAATGCACAGCAAGACATAAATAAAAAAGAAAGAAGTCATAAATAGTATTACATGACACAAACCTAATCCCCCGACCCTATTGAAAGAACTACCATTCTGTTAGGCCCAGCTTCTGCCAACCTAGCAGTTTGAAAAAATGCAAATGTGGGTAGATCAATAGGTACCGCTTAGACAGAAAGGTAACGATGCTCCATGCAGTCATGCTGGCCACATTAACCTGGAGGTGTCTAGTGACAACGGTGGCTCTTCAGCTTAGAACTGGAGATGAGAACCATCCTCCAAAGTTGAACACGATCAGATGCTCATTAATGTCAGGGGTTATTGGCAAACCTTAACTTTTCCACCCAGTCTCCCCCGAACCAAACTCACCTACCACTAAGTAAACCCTTGATTCACCTCCACCTCTGCCTATCGCTATCTATCTATCTATCTATCTATCTCTATCTATCCCCACTTAAAAAATATGACTTCCTATTTGTTCATAATACAGCATATAATTTTGCCCTTTAATTGCTCATGTCATGCTTTATATTCTTATATTAAGTTCATTCTTAATTTCTAATTTAAACAAGAACTGCCATCTCACACTTTCCTTATAATTCCACCTGTTTCCTAAATTTAATAGCCATTTTTGACCGCCTGCTGTTAGGCCCAGCCAGCGCCGGCCCCGCCCATTCCGCCGACTACGCGGTCGCGTAGAGCGACGTTTCCTGGGCGGGGCGTCGCCAACCGGGGGGGCGCCGGCGCGCCGGCCGGCCCGCCCACCCGCTGCTGCGCCTCCGCAGGCAGCCGCGCCGAAACCGCTGGCGTGCGCTGCTGAGCAAGGATGCCTCGCGCGGCCGGGCGGGACACAACCGAGGCGCGGCTGGGCTGGCGCCACCGCGTGACGCCACCGCGCGGACGCGCTTGCGCGCCCGTGGGGATGCCCAGCGCATCCAACGACGTGCGCAAGGTAGCGCCGGCAGAAATGCGTCAGCCGCAGACTGGACGGCTGATGCAGCCAGCAAGAGGACGTCCCCGCATGCGCGGCCGGGCGGGATGCCTCCACGCATGCGCTGGAGTGTCCAGGAGCCGCAAGGGGGGCGCTAAAATCAGGCTTGCCTACCCCTCCGGGAGAGGTCAGGCCGCCCTGGGCCCAGCTTCTGCCAACCTAGCAGTCTAAAAACATGCAATTGTGAGTAGATCAATAGGTACCACTTTGGTGGGAAGGTAATGGCGCTCCATGCAGTCATGCCAGCCACATGACCTTGGAGGGGTGTACGGACGACGACGGCTTTTTGGCTTAGAAATTGAGCACCAACCCTCTCCCCAAGAGTCGGACATGACTGGACTTAGTCAGGGGAAAACATTTACCTTTACCTAGCATTTGTGGCATCCAAAAAGCCAGGCGAGCTCTATATGGTTCCGGCCCAACCTACTTGTCTGAACGCATCTTCCCCTACGTCCCACCTCGCAACTTAAGATCAGCCGGGGAGGCCCTTCTCTCGATCCCGTTGCTAACGAACAGAAATTTGGGGGTCTTGCCTTGAAGGCAGACCAGTTAGACTCACCAAAGAGGGTCTAAAATGGCCTGGTGAGGAAGGAAGCCAACCAATCAATCCCCTTTCCCCTAAATTTCCCAATAAAGACCTCACCAGGTTGAAGAAAAGCCACTGAGTTTTTAATTCATCCAGCTGGAAATGAGGTACTAGCCGCGATCCTTCGACAATGCTAGTACAAAGCATACATGTAATACATACGTTTTTATACTTTTTCCAAAACAGAACAGTTTTCAAACTGCCCACTTGCCTCTATTGGCTGTGGGTTAATCAATTGGCCAATGGGAGGAAAAGAGGGGGAATGACTGGAATAATGAGTCAGGGTTTTGAAGATTAAGATGTGTTAATGAAGTTTCATTGATAAGGAGGAAATCCTAAATCTGGTGATGTTTGGCTATCTTTGTGTGGTGGTGAAAAATTAACGACATTTCCTGGCAGTAGCATGCACTTCTGACAGTTTTTTCTTTGTTTAGTAAATGTGAGAGATTGTGGGATTTCCTATGTGAGGAAAAAGCCGGGTCTGGCTGGCTTTGCTTTCTTTGAGTTACAGAGGCAAATAGCAAGTGTGATGGCTAGCAATTCCTGCCTATTGAAATAGTTGATTGGTTTCTATAAGCCTCACAAAGGCTTAAACTGGGTTTCCTTACAGCCAGGGTGAGTCATCAGCTTGGTCAACAAAGTGGGCTTTGCTTCTTTTTAAAAGGTTACATTTCATCAAGGCAAAAACATTCAGAAGTTACAATTTAAAATACAAGGATAGAAGAAAAAGGAAATAATAATACTCTATACAGTTTCTAGGCATTTCATGGGGGTTAGGGCATGCAAAGGGAGAACTTACACAGAAGTCTAGGAAAATATCATGCTTGACTTTCATACAGCTTTGGTATTTCATACAATTTCATAGCGAGAGAGTCCAGGGAAACAATTATTTCATGTTCAGGGAGTAGAAAGAAAGTCCATCTGTGTCCTTGGGAAAAACTATAAGAGAAAAGTCCTTTTTGCTAATAGCCAGAGGAGAGTCCAAACACACGGAAATCCTTAGAAAACTATGTCTCTCAAATCACTCAGGACTTGCCCCTGTTGGCCTGTCCGCATGCAACTCCGTACACAAAGAGTCCATGGCTTCAGGTCAAGTGAGGCAAGGAAACAAAGAGGTAGAAATGGCTGAAGGTCTTTTGATGCCAAATCCCAGCCTTTTGTGCTAGAGATGCCAGACCACATATGCAGGAACTTGGGAACTCCCTGCTGCAGGTCAATGAAACAGGGGCTCGACTTCACCGTCAACATCGCAAATGCGGCTCGCGGGGATGAGAGATAGGGTTTTCTCGGTTGTAGCCCCCCGCCTGTGGAATTCACTTCCTAGCGTAATTCGATTGACCCCATCCCTCCTAGTGTTTAGAAAGAAACTAAAATCTTGGTTTTGGGACCAGGCTTTTGCAAAATAATAGAAGCAGCACTGAACCGGAGCCGGATTGGCAAGATATTATGATATGAGGATATGGTTTTATGGCTTATCAACGGATTTGTGGACTGGATATTGTTTATTTTAAGGACTGTTGTTGTTATGGTTTTAAATTTTATATGTATTTATGGTTTTATATTGTGTGAATTGTGGCATTGAATTGCTGCCTTTGTGAGCCACTCCGAGTCCCCCCCCCCCCTGAGAAGGACAGGGTAAAAAGTGTCTTGTCTTTACACAGGCCCGGATTAACACTTTTTTGCGCCCTAGGCCACACTTTGGAATTACGCCCCTTTAAGCCAACCTCCCACCACCTCCAAGGTCCCCATTCCCACCAGCTGGAAAGCTCTGCTGTGCTCTGAAGGTCTCCTCGGGAGTCGGGAGGCTTGGGGAGAGTGCAGCGGGTGCAAACTCACTCCAAAGGCGCACGAGAGAGAGAGAGAGAGAGAGAGCAAGAGAGAGAGAGAGAGTGCGAGTGAGAGAGAGAGAGCAAGAGAGAGAGAGCGTGAGAGAGAGCGCGTGAGAAAGCGAGAGAGCGAGAGAGTGAGAGAGCGAGAAAGAGTGAAAGAGAGTGCGCATGAGAGAGAAAGTGTGAGAGAGAGCGAGAGCAAGAGAGAGAGAGAGAGAGAGAGAGAGAGAGAGAGAGAGGGGACGGAGCATAGACTTTGCCGGCAGAAGGAGAGAGGAGGGGCATGAGAAAGGGGGAAAGATTTGCGCCCCGGCTTGCGCCCTTAGGCCATGGCCTTGTTGGCCTTGTGGGTAATCTGGGCATGTCTATACATGTTTGTATGTCAAAGGGCACTGAATGTTTTCCTGTATATGTGCATTGTGGTCCGCCCTGAGTCCCCTGCGGGGTGAGAATGGCGGAATATAAATGATGTAAATAAATAAATAAATAAAAATAAACTTCATTATTGTGGCATTTTGGAAATGTCCGTTGTGGCAAGTTTTATACACCTGTTGTCTGGACTTCCCAACTGGCTGTGTAGCTCTGCTTTAAAATGTTTCACCTGATAGTTGCTATAACTCATGATTTACTATTTGTAACTTTGCATTTTCAACAAGTTTCATTTTCTGTATTCATATTGTCAGAAGTGCTGTTATTAGTTCTTATTGTTATCCACATCTGTAAAAATTAGTGAAGCTCAAGGGTTTTGAGGTGATGGATGTGCTAGTGTTTTATTAGATTAATTAATATGGAAAGAGTTTGGCAAACGCAAGGGCTGAGAGCCTGCATCAGAGACTACAACGTGTAATCTTGGGATATGATGGAGTGACACTGCTGACATGATACGCAATGGTGCTTGTGAATTGTGATGCTACGCAACAAGGCACTGTGTGAGATATGTCCCAATGCACAATGCATCCCATTATTATCTATCAGGATATGCTGCTGGTTCCATTTGCCAAAGGGTCTCAGAGATGCAGCTGCTCCCTGCTCTTTTCATCTGGAGCATATGAGCTGAACGTTGTACAACATCGGGTTTCACTTTTACATGACAGCAAATGGATTTGCAATGATGTAAATACCTAAGAGAATGCCATTCATGTGTTTAATTTGTCAAATTTTGCTAATAAATCATTTGTGTCTTTCAACTTAACTTCTATAATAATTTAAGGAATTTTGTGATACTCAAAATAAGTACTCTCACCTTGGATTTGCTAAAAGGTACCACCCTCCTAACCTGGCCTGGTTGGAGTGCTATCCCAACTCAGCCAAAGGAATACAAGGCGGAAGAGCTGTTGATGTGCAATACGCACATTTATATTTAGCACTTCAATTTTTTTTCAAGAGGTTGGGGGAATGGCCTGCAAGACAAGAATAGGATTAGAATTGGCTTGAGCTTGTTAACAGGACAGTAGATAATCCTTGTTGCATAATAGCTTTAGGAAATCCTCTGTTCTAATTGGTTGAAGCACTTGATTCTCTAGCCTAGTAGAGCCGCATCAGCTGGAGCTTGTTTACTGAGGCAAACTCTAAAGAATGGAAGTGACCCTCCAGGAATATTAGCATCCTTGATGTCTATGAAGATCCTTAATGCATTCCCTGGAGGCAGAAGGGTAACAGCCGTGCAAATCTGCATTTAGGACTCAAGTTAACAAGCCTACTTTCAGTTTCAACACAATTGTCTGATAAACATAGCCCTTCTTCTCTGGCTTCTTTTGCATAAGGACTTTTATACAGCCTCCAACGTTCCAGAGGGTTTGTTTTTTTTTGTCGTGTCAGGAGTGACTTGAGAAACTGCAAGTCGCTTCTGGCATGAGAGAATTGGCCGTGTGCAAAGACGTTGCCCAGGGGACGCCTGGATGTTTTGATGTTTTATCATTGTGGGAGGCTTATCTCATGTCCTCACATGAGGAGCTGGAGCTGATAGAGGGAACTCATCCGCGCTCTCCCTGGATTTGAACCTGCGGCTTGTCGGTCTTCAGTCCTGCCAGCATAGGGGTTTAACCCACTGTGTCACTGTAAGGGAATTTGGGTTTTTGGTTGCAGAACCCATGAGGTGAAACAGGGCTGCACAGGAAGTCGATTACGATCGACCAATCGATTGCAGGACCGAAGGAGGTCGATCGCAGCCGGATGGGGCGTTTCTCAGAGGCTGCGCCAAGCCCCGCCTCTCTTCCTGGCTTCGGCACTCCCAGCAGCTGCTCCAGCCTTGAGGAGAGCAGGGCCAAGCCAGCCTAATGCTAGTTATGCCACCACTGGCTTGGCACTGCCATTGTCAAGCCTGGAGAAGCTGCTGGGAGTTCAACAGCCAAAGGAGAGGGGTGGGGCTTGGTGCAGCCTAGCTCCGCCACCTCTGGCTTCCGCTCTACCAGCAGCTTCTCCAGGCTTGAGGATGCCAGTGCCAAGCCAGTGGTGGCATAACTAGCACAAGGCTGGCTTGGCCCTGCTCTCCTCAAGGCTGGAGCAGCTGCTGGGAGTGCCGAAGCCAGAGGGGGGTGGAGCCAGGCCACGCCAAGCCCTGCCCCACCCCCCGCCCCAGCCTTGAGGAGGTAGGTAGATCTTTCTGACTTGGTTTTATTATAAGTAGCTCACATGCTGAAAAAGTGTGGGCACCCCTGAGGTGGAAGAATTCAGCCAAGACCGACGAATCCGAACAAGACTTTTAATTTCAATCCAATCAGTATTGAGACAATAGCCTTTGACTATGCAGGTCAAGGAACAAAATGGCTATCGCCACGAACTATGCAGTTACAAAGATATTTATACTCTTTCTTATCAGCAAGTAACATTCTTCACATTAACCCTTAGTATGGCTCTTTCTTTGTTCTGCTGTCTCTGGGCAGATTATTGCTGGCATACAGGCACTTGGAGCCTCTTGGGAGGGGCACTTTTTACTTTTTACCTCCTTCACCACCAGGGGCTTGTATTCCAGAGGTGAAAAGCAGGATACCTATGAAAAAGTGATGGTGATGGCAAAATCTAGTAATGAGGGAGAATATATTAGATGGGAGAATAGATAGCAGTGTCTTTTTGTCAAAGGGAAAGAACATATTCCAACAGACCTGACAAACCTTGCGGATGCCTGCCACAGATGTGGGTGAAATGTCAGGAGATAAGGCTTCTGGAACATGGCCATGCAGCCCGGAAAACTCACAGCAACCCAAAATATTCCTTCTTTTCTTCTTCTCTTTCCTTTTGCTGAATTGAGTGCAAAATACTCCCCCACACTCTATAATTTTTCCATACAAGTTTCATAACAGTGAAGCCCTTTTGTTTCAGTAGTCCGAAGTAGATCGTGTTTCCAGCAGCCCAGCCAGATTACATGCATTTCAGAGGAAATTAACTAAACATTCACTGAAATCAGGGCTGTAGCTAGGATTGGGGGGGGGGTGAGTTTAATGTTGGAGGGGCTGTGTGAGAGTAAATCTACCCTAGCAAACCTTGTGTATCATTATCCCAATAGCCCCATGCATATGGGATATATTGAGCATAGTGATCAGATCATGATATGAATACACATAACAGTTTAAATAATGTACCAGTAAGGCCTTCTCGTGGACCACCCTGAGAATTTCGGGGGGGGGGGGCTGAGCTCCTCCAGTCCCTCCCACCCCCTGCTACATGCCTGACTGAAATCCAAATTCCTGGGGGGAAATGGAAGAGAAATGTGTGCTAAAGTCTAACCTAAATCCCCTTTAAAAAAGGAGTTTTGGTCTACACCTTGGAACTGTGTATCTCTGCTTTTTAAAGAAATAGCCTTTATGAATACACATGGTTATAT
Organism: Anolis apletophallus; assembly: GCA_030556195.1. Taxonomy (NCBI): domain Eukaryota; kingdom Metazoa; phylum Chordata; class Lepidosauria; order Squamata; family Anolidae; genus Anolis; species Anolis apletophallus. The sequence continues at coordinate 128,146,651 of JARBWK010000006.1, read as the reverse complement.
TCTATTTGAGACTTATGCTTATGTATTTTGTATTTTAAAAAATAACAAAATTGTACTGAAGTGGGGATGCCTAGATATACGAACCAGCACATGTAGAAAAATCTGAAATAAAATATCTTGTATATGCTTGTAGAACTTTTCTGGCTCACCCCTGTACCAAAGGAGACAATGCTGACAGGAAGGGCCAAATCCTTTCAATAAAGGGAATCCCGAGGGTGGGAATTATCAGACACAAACAGCATCCTGATGAAATCTGTATACTTTCTATTGAACTGTTCATTTTACAGACATTGTCTCTAAAGCTCACCCTTTTGTGTGGACCAGGTTTAGCCTATAATCTCTTTTTAACCAGTTTACATATTGCGTTAGTCCATTTCGCCCATCCAGCCCCTTCTCAGGGTTGGACTCCCCAAACGGCTCCAGCTTCAAACTGAAAAATGACAGTTGTTTATTTTTCCCACCACAAAGAAGACTCCATCCACCCCTTCTGACATCAACAGGATTCCTCAGCCAATGAGGACCCAGATCGAAACCTGGCCAGTTAGTGGCCAATCAGGGGAGAGTGTGGGGACTTTGAATGACTTTGCCAAAGGGAATAAAACATCTTGCGCTGTACTGCATGATCATGTCCGATTAAGTTAGACAAACTGAGACTGGATCTACACTGCCCTCTATCCAAGATTTGATCCCAGGTTATCTCCTTTGATCTGGATTGAACGAGTCTACACTGCCAGATAATCTGGGATAAGAAGATAATCTGGGAACAGCTCCTGGGATGAAATGTTGTCAAACAATGCACCGCCCACCACAAAGATTTATAGTTCATCAAAAACACCTAAGCCAAATTAGATGAAATAATTTTGTTTACCTTTTCCACAAGGATGCCGAAGTATTACATTTTGTTTATTCTCGCCTCACCCTTGAGACTTAATTTTTTCCTGACAGGGGTCCTATGTACTATGCCAGGGCTGTCCAACTGGCGGCCCTGGGGCCGGATCCGGCCCCCCAGCCTGTTGGGCACGGCCCCCGCTATGCCCCCAGCCGCCATTTTAAAATTTTAAAAAAATTCTAATTTTTTAAAAATGGCGGTCGGGGGAGGGGGAGGCGGGGCAGGGAGGAGGAAGAGAGCTCCTCCTCCCTGCACCACCCCTCTGTCCCTCTCCCTGCACCGCCACGCCAGGCCTGTGACGCGCTCCCTGGCGCCGCTCCGCGCCCTAGGAAGGGCGACCGAAAGGGAGTAGGCGGCGCCAAGGGCAGCGCGTCATGCCAGGCCTGACGCGCTGCCTTGGCGCCTCTGCCTGCCCCGGCTCCCCGCCCTAGAAAGGCGGGGGCTGCCGAAAAGGAGGACGCTGCCCTTGGCGCCGCCTTCTGCCCTTTTTCGGCGGCTCCCCCGCCCTAGGAAGGGCAGGGAGGGGGGCACCGAAAAGGAGGAGTAGGCGGCGCCAAGTCCAAAGCACCCAGAGGGCCGAAGTTTTCCCATGCCTGTTTTAGGGACCTTAAAGTGGTGAGCCTCCTTCCAACATTGTGATTCTGGATAGAAAACAAACAATAACATAACATAACATTGTTTGAGTCCACAGTGCTCTCTGGGTGTAGGTGAACTACAACTTCCAAACTCCAGGTCAATTCCCAAAGCAAACCCTTTCAGTACTTTCTGTTGGCAATGAGAGTTCAATATGTCAAGTTTGGTTCAATTCCATTGTTGCAAGAGTTCAGGATGCTCTTTGATTGTGTGTTAACTATGAATCCCAGAAACTGTAACTCCCAAATGTCAAGGTCTATTTTCCCCAAACTCCGTCTGTGTTCACATTTGGGCATATTGAGTGTTCATGCCAAGTTTGGTCCTGATCCAACATTGTTTGAGACCACAGTGCTCTCTGGATATAGGCGAACTACAACTCCAATACTCATGGTCAATGCCCACCAAACTCTTACAGCATTTTCTCTTGGTTATGGGAGTTCTGTGTGGGAAGTTTGTGTCTTTCTGCCATTCCTGCCAGGATATCTATGTTGTGTTCATCGAAACAGGCCCAGGTTTCACACTGAGTGTATAAATACATTTAAAAACATATTAACTATATGTATTACTGTGTTAGAGTGTCATTTTGTGTCATTTTGGCTGGTGGTGTGCCCCAGGATTTTGCAAATGTAAAAAAATGTGCCGTGGCCCAAAAAAAGGTTGAAAAACACTGGTGTGTAGATGATGACAGGTAGGAACTACTTTTGCCAGTGCTATGTGTTAGCCGGGCACAAAGAAGGGGCGGACCAACCCTAGGAATAACCGTCCGGCTATTTAGTGGCTTCGGAGCGGCGCGCGCGCGCGGCGCGCATGCGCTGTAGCGTTCCTCCCCCGAAGACAGGCTGGCGCCCACTACGCATGCGCTTGTCAGGGCGAGGCCCGCTTGCTCAAAGGGGAAGAGACGGAGAGCAGGCCCGGCGCGTGCGTCAGGGGAGAAGCCCCGCCCACCAATCTTGCTGCTGCTGCTGCTGCGGAGGCGCTCCTGGGTCATTCAGCGCGAGACGCGCGGAGAGAGCGGTTGAGGGGGCGCGAGGCGCGGTTTTCTCTGGCTGGCCGTCTTGTTTCCTGAGGGAGAGGCCTCGACCTGGGCAGTTGGCCATGGAGGCGCAGAAAGTAAGTCTGGTCCCTGCTGGGCGTCGTCGTCGTCGTCGTGTGGGGTGAAGAAGCGCCGAGGGAAGTGGGTCACTCCAAAGAGGCACCTGAGGAGGGAGGGAGGGAAGGAGGGGAAGCAAGGCCCCAGTTTGGGAAACGTTAGCCAGGTGCCTGAAGAAGAAGGCCACAAGCCAGCCAACCCTGGCCTTTTATAGGTAGAGGCCCCACAGCAACAGCAGCCTCGCAAAGCCTGAATCCCCCACATTATTGACCCCTCCCTCAACAACAGCAATACCCCAGATATCTATATCTATGAAGGCCCCTATATAATATATATATGCCCTTTCTCAGTGGCTGTAGTCTGTGACAGAGTGGAACAATATGACAGCCATGCCCCCTCACAAACCCTTTCCCTGCTATGGAGAAGAGCACAGCTGCAGCCATCCAGCATCTGGGCCTGCCCCCAAAATGCACACACCTTTTCATAACTAGTAGTAGCTGTAGTTTCTTGTAGGGGAGAACACAGTGGGCCCTGTAGTGACAACAATACATCCCCCCCATCTAGTACACACCCTTTTACAACCAATAGTAGCCAAAGTCTGTTACAGAAGGGAACACCATACAGGTTGTCCTGCCATGTATAAACTGTCCATGATAGAGAGGAGCATATTGGCCCCCCATAATAACAATATAGCAGGCATGTAGCCGGGGGGGGGGGGGGGCTAAGGGGGCTTCATTCCCCCGAAATTCTCAGGGTGGTCCGCGAGAAGGCCATACTGGTACATTATTTAAACTGTTATGTTTATTCATATCATGATCTGATCACCATGCTCATTATATCCCACCTTCATGGGGTTATTGGGATAACAATACAAAAGATTTGCTAGGGTAGACCCTCTTCCACCCAGTCTCAGCCCCCCCACCCCCGAACCAAACTCAGCCCCCTCTGAAACAAAATCCTGGCTACGGCCCTGAATATAGGGTTTAGTCAATTATTTATTTTATTTATTTATTTCACATATGCCACCCTTCTCAACCCCGAAGAGGACTCAGAGCGGCTTACAGCACACTGCAAATACAACAAGCTACATTACTGCCATAGCACAATATCAGTACTGCACATCACATTGCACTATAACATCATATCGCAATATTAGTAACATTGCATGTAAAACAAATATACAATTATAATATCACAATATCATTAGTATTGTATCATCTGTCCGCCCAATGCATACACCCTCTTATCTATCGAGTACCGAATTATCTATCGAGTACCGAATTGCCTTCAAGGTGTTGGTTTTAACCTTTAAGGCCTTACACGGTCTAGGGCCTGCATACCTGAGGGACCGCCTTACCCCGTATGTTCCCCCGAGATCACTACGCTCAGAAGAACAGAATCTGTTACTTGTCCCATCAATCCGCTCTTGCCATCTATCCACAACCGGGCAGAGAGCTTTCTCTGTAGCGGCACCGGTGTTGTGGAACTCCCTTCCGGACGACACCCGAGCGATCCCAGAGCTTGTCCCTTTTAGAAGGGCTTGCAAGACGGCCCTCTTCAGGCTGGCCTTTAATTAAACTGGTCTGTCCTGGCATGTCCTGTGCCTCGAGTTTTAAGGAATTGTAACTCTCCTGGATTTTACTACTGTTATACTGCTTTATGTTTTTATGTTTTTTTTGTATGTTGTGATCCGCCCCGAGCCTGCAGGGAGGAGCGGAATATAAGATTGAATAAATAAATAAATAAATAAATTAGAGGTGGTAGTAGTATCCGTAGTCTGTTATAGATGGGTTGGGAACATAGTGGGCCCCACAGCGGCAGCAATACAAGGTGACTGCCCCCTTGCTCTCTCTGTAGTCAGCTTTTCACAACTAGTAGTGACCATAATGTGTTATGGAGGAGAACATAGTAGGCCCCACAATGGCAACAATACAGGGTGACTGCCCCCCCCCTTTATATTCAGATTTTAACTACTAGTAGTGACCATAGTCTGTTATAGAGGGGAACATAGTGGCCCTTACAATGGCAGCAATACAGGGTGACTGCCCCCCTGTGCTCCCTGTATTCAGCTTTTCACAACTAGTAGTATCCATAGTCTATTACAGATGTGTTGGGAACATAGTGGGCCCCACAATGGGAGCGATACTACCGTGTTTCCCCGATAGTAAGACACCCCCGATTGTAAGACGTATGAACGATGGGAGGGGGAAAAGAGAAGGAGCAAGAGGCGGGGCAAAGCGGCGTCGCGTCAGATTGCTCCTTCTTTCCCCCTCCCTTCGTCCATTCGAGTGAACGAAGGGAGGGGAAAAAGAAGGAGCAGAGGCGGGCGAGCGGCGTCACGTCAGAGGCATGGGCCTCTGACGCGACGCCGCTCGCCGCGCTCTCTGCTCCTTCTTTCCCCTCCCTTCGTCCATTCGAGTGAACGGGGAGGGAGGAAAGAAGAGCAGGCGGGGCGAAGCGGCGTCGTGTCAGAGGCCAGGCCTCTGACGCGACGCCGCCGCCCCCCCTCTTGCTCCTTCTCTTTTCCCCCTCCCTTCCTTCACTCGAATGGACGAAGGGAGGGGAAAGAAGGAGCAATCTGACGCGACGCCGCCGCCCCGCCTCTTGCTCCTTCTTTCCCCCCTCCCTTCGTCCATTCGAGTGAACGAAGGGAGGTGGAAAGAAGGAGCAAGAGGCGGGCGAGCGGCGCCGTGTCAGAGGCCAGGCCTCTGACGCGACGACGCCCGCCCGCCTCTTGCTCCTTCTCTTTTCCCCTCCCTTCCTTCACTCGAATGGACGAAGGGAGGGGGAAAGAAGGAGCAAGAGGCGGGCGAAGCGGCGTCGCGTCAGAGGCCAGGCCTCTGACGCGACGCCGCTTTGCCCCGCTTCTTGCTCCTTCTCCTTTCCCCCTCCCTTCATTCACTCGAATGGACGAAGGGAGGGGGAAAGAAGGAGCAATCTGACGCGACGCCGCTTCGCCCCGCCTCTTGCTCCTTCTTTCCCCCTCCCTTCGTCCATTCGAGTGGACGAAGGGAGGGGGAAAGAAGGAGCAAGAGGCGGGGTGAAGCGGCGTCGTGTCAGAGGCCAGGCCTCTGACGCGACGCCGCTTTGCCCCGCCTCTTGCTCCTTCTCTTTTCCCCCTCCCTTCGTTCACTCGAATGGACGAAGGGAGGAAAAGCAGAGCCGGGCGGCGGCGTCAGATTGCTCCTTCTTTCCCCTCCCTTCGTCCATTCGAGTGAACGGGAGGGGGAAAGAGAGGCGAAGCGAACGGCGTCCGTCAGAGGCCTGGCCTCTGACGCGACGCCGCCCGCCCGCCTCTTGCTCCTTCTTTCCCCCCTCCCTTCGTTCACTCGAATGGACGAAGGGAGGGGGAAAGAAGGAGCAATCTGACGCGACGCCGCTTCGCCCCGGCTCTTGCTCCTTCTTTCCTCCTCCCTTCGTCCATTTATTTTAACATGTCAGAAGCAAATAGAGAATGCAGTTATAATGTATAAAAAACCACAAACAAAGTTAAAAACTTGCCATTATGATAAATTTCCTTTGGCTAGAAGCAGGGCCACTTCAAGTGCCTCTGGTGTTGCTGTGAGGAGGTCCTCCATTGTGGATGTGGAGGGCATTGTAGTAAGTGGTCTGTGGTTGGCTCTTCTCCACACTCGCATGTTATGTTATGTTTCTTAAGATTGGAACTGCATCTCAAGGAACCAGAGAGCAGTCTGTTCAGTGCCTTGCAGTTTCTCAAGTTGCTTCTGACATTTTTTTTTAAGCGCCTTCCAAGTAGCTCAGTCTTCTTTGTGCCCAGGAGGGAGTTTCTCTTCTGGTCTCAGCCACTGATTGAGATTCCGGGTTTTTACCTGCCACTTTTGGACTCTTGCTTGCTGAGGTGTTCCTGCGAGTATCTCTGTAGTTCTTAGGAAGCTGTTTCTTGATTTAAGTTATTGGCATGGTGGGTGGCATCCAAACAGAGGATGGGCCGGACATGTTTTTGCTTTGGTTATGACAGTGATATAATTAGATTATGGATTGCATTTTTGATTACAATTTTAGTTACGGTGTTCTAGTTCTCAATGAACAAAGTTACAAACCTCACTTACAAGTTTCTGTTGTGGTTTTGCAACATTTCTCTATTTAAATCTTTATTCCTGTTTAGAGTGTATACCTATATTTTGGGGAAACATAAACATCCCAGAATTATAAATTGTCAAGAATATATACAATGGGAGGGGGCATTTTATAGTTGCAGGCATCTTTTGGTACCTTAAAAGAATTGAGAGTGAATATGGCTTTTTAAAATGCTCAAGTGACTAAATGGTGTCTTCCCTGATAGGAAAGGGAGGCGTTCAGAAATGTTGGCGATCAGTAGCAGTAATGATTTCTTTAGTGCAATAATGCAATTGACTACCGAAATGACTCCAGGAATATACCTTTGGATTGTGTGAATGTTTATTAATTGATTTAAGATTGATATGTTTTAATTATGTAGTTTTAAAGTATATATTTTATTTATATGTATGTATGGCATCAAATTGTGCCTTGTTGTGAGCCGCCCTGAGTCCCTTTTGGGGTGAGAAGGATGGGATATAAATGCAATAAATAAATAAATTTCTCAGCTGTATAGTTTTTAAAATTGTAAACCTTAATTTTCATGTGCAAAGACTTTTTGTAAATCTCCCATTCTTTTGTAACTTTCCTAATAAAGGTGCCAAGCTGTGTCCATTTTAGTTTTCACCTATCCTAGGGTCAGTTGTCTTACTTCTTAGTAGGTCTTAATCCTCTCTTGTGGAACTCGTGATGAAATTTACTCCTGAGTAACCATGGTCAGGTTTTGAAAACCAAGCCAATTTATTTAGAAATAAGCCCCACATAATGTTAATTTTCTGAGCAGAGCTAAGCTGGCAATAATTTATTTATTTTATTTTAAAAATAAATAAGAAAATAGAGCTGGATAATTTTCTTCTACCTAGAGAGCAGAAAAAACATTTTCAGGGTGGTTGAAAAAGCAATTTATAATTAGTAGATTAGTCCTTCGCTCCAGCTGATCAGAAACCCACTATACTTAGTTGTGAATTGCTACTTCAGTGTTCCTAGAATTTGCATTTGCTGTTCCATAGTTTAATCAAACTCTTATTTTCTCATAGTCAGATAACTAGAACCAGATCAGGCATCTTACAATTTACAACTTTTGGAATGTATAGTCAAAATATTGCTGGTGTTTGGGCCTGTGTTTGATTTTAAAACAATAGAAGTAAACTTGAAACTGACTGACTGACTTTATTATTTCTGAGTCGCCCTCCACGTTAGTGCTCCGGGCGACTTACACACAACAAATTCCACAATTAAAATAGAGTATTTAAAACCAGATTAAAATATTCAGTGGTTAAATGCAGGGGCCAGGCTCGGTATTTGAGTTCCTGGTTCTGCATTAACCATGGGCTTTCCTAAATAGCCAGGTCTTCAGAGCGGTCAGGAACTGGGGCAGGTCGAGGGAGGCTCTCTGGTCCGGTGGCATCGAGTTCCAAAGAACGGGGGCCACAACGGAGAACGATCTCCGTCTCGTGGTCTCCAGGTGGGCCTCTTTCAAGCCTGGTACGTGAAGAAGGTTCTTGTTTGCTGGCCGCGGGGTCCTTGAGTAAGCAGGCATCAACAAGCGGTCTTTTAGGTATGTTGGGCCCCGGCCCCGTAGCTTTGAAAGCCAAGGTCAAGGTCTTGTGTAAGGCTCTATACTCAACGGGCAGCCAGTGTATTATAATAAACTCTGTATTATTAATATAAATATTTTAAGTGGAAGATAATTTTTGAACTGTTGGTCTAATTCCTTGTTTTATAGAAGAGTACATAACAGATTCAGCAATGGTCCTTCTAGGTCAGTGGTTCTCAACCTTCCTAGTGCTGCGACCCCTTAATACAGTTTCTCATGTTGTGGTGAACCCCAACCATATAATTATTTTCATTGCTACTTCATAACTGTAATTTAGCTACTTTTATGATTTGTAATGTAAATATCTGATATGCAGGATGTGTTTTCATTCACTGGACTAAATTTTGCACAAATACCTGATACACCCAAATTTGAATACTGGTGGGGTTGGGGGAGATTGATTTTGTCATTTGGGAGTTGTAGTTGCTGAGATTTATAGTTAACCTACAATCAAAGAGCATTCTGAACTCCACCAATGATGGAATTGAACCAAACTTGACAGAACTCCCATGACCAAGAGATTAATACAATAGGATACTATTCCTACAGATCAAGTTGAAAATAGTGGCTACTTCAAGGTCCTCCAATGAATCTTTGATGGAAGATGAAATTTCAATCAGATACCTGCTGTCTCACTCCTTATTCTTACAATTACTATACTGACATAGACAAGTCAACTTATTAACATATTTGAATCATTCTGCCTTTAAACATTTGTGAAAGACTGCTGATGTTGTCAGCAAGTATTAAAGCATGGGTGGGCAATGTCTCTGGGGCAGTTTTCTGCTTTGGAACCCCCTGTGGGTCACATAGGCTGCCAAAATATCAACAAACAATTCAAAGTGACCAGCAGTTGACTTGTGTGTTTGTGTTTGTGTGTGTGTGTGTGTGTGTTTAAGTTGATGGGGGTTTCTGGGAAATGTGAAGCATATACACCTTGAAATGAGACTGAAAGCAGTGGGAATTACTTTCAGGTAAGATCTGTATGTTCCAGTAGCATTTTCTCCGGATGTTTCATTTGCATCTGTGGCTGGCACCTCTGAAGACTTCAGTCACAGATGCAGGTAAAACATTAGGAGAGAATGCTACTGGAACATACAGTCTGAATAACTCACAGCAACCCATCTTTAATTCTGATGGCTAAGAAAATTGATTCTTGAGCAGCTGTACTGCATTGACTTGCTTTGCAGTCTCATTTTTCTTCCTAGTAAGCAACATTAGGATTGTTGAAAGAAATTAGTAAGACTTAGGAGGCATCTTCATTGTACAATCAATAGTTTGATAACACCTTATCTGCCATGGCCCGATGCCGTGGAATCCCGGGAGTTGTAGTTCTTCAGCCTTCTCTGCCGCACTAAACTGCAAATCCCAGAATTTCATATTATTGAGTCACGGCAGTTAAAGTGGTGTCAAAATGTATTAATTCTACAGTATATATGCTCTCTTAGACTAAACTAGTGGGGATAGAGGAAGCAATAGTAGAGACCTATGGAACATTTGATGGATGCTACATTTTACTTAGTTTTGAGTCATTCGGGTTTAAGGCTGTTCTTGTTGAAAATGGGAGCAGCCATAGACTAGAAAGAGGAATAATTGCCATAGATGTGTCAGCACTCCAGTAAATTAATTGGCTAATATTTTCTCTAACCATGTGATATAATTGGTGAGAATAGAAAATGGATAATTTTGTGACATGATGAATTCAATATTAAATTTAAATCTAAAACTTTGCTTAAAGAACTAAATAGTATTAACTTTATTTCTTCTTGATTGTAACGGTCTAGAAGGGTCAGTTGGGGTTAATTATTCTGTTATGTACCTTCTTTGTGTTGTAAACATTCTTACACTAATAATATAGATTGTTTGTTTTTGTATTGCTCGTCTGTGTGTGGTGTAGTATTTCCTGGCTACCAGTGGAAGAATATCTTGCTTTGCATTATAGCAATCTAGTAATGGATTAAATGCCTGAATAAAACATGCTTTCTGTCTCCAACTCTGCTTGGGTAACAAATAATGAAAGTCAATTTATGCAGAGAGATCTCAGAACAGGTGGGTATTCTTATTCTAGTCAGGTGAAAGCTAATCCTTGACAAGATGCTAATCCATTTATGCTTGAGGTTAAGCTGCAATTGTAAAAGGAATAAACTATTATCTTTATGCTATTCTCTAAAACAGAAAACATACAAACTGTTTGCTATTTTGAAAAATTCAGTGTGCATAGTAAGAATATGCTTTTCATTAGGACTAATCAGATGCTACTGCTTTGTATTTGTAGGTATTACTCCATTGTCTGTTTTGGCTTTTATCAATATGATGTCTCTTCTTTCTGCTACTTCACCTTTCTTTCCTCCACCATTTTTTGAACCTCCCTGAAGTTACAGGTTTTGTCGTAGTTATTTTTCTCCTTTTCTTTAAAAGCTAACAGCGGCTTCAAAGGGCTGTTTTCTCTTGGTGGTACAGATTTTCCAAATGTGAAAGAAGCGTGTATTAATAGGTAAAGAAAGGTTTTGGAGCTACATCATATATCATTAAACTCCGGTATTGTGGAGAAACAACTATATATAGATGTGTAGCATAGATTTGAGAGAGTTGTGTCATGCAGTGAGTGACACCAGTATATATATAATCCTAAATCCCTTTAAAGCTGGTGTTTGTATGTGAATATGCTATCATGATAAAGTAGGACAAAATGCTAGGGAACAGAAGAGGCACACATCAATAATTCAATATGTACTTATTATTATTAGCTGTATATATTTATTTTTAAACATGTACTTCTGGCAGAAGTAGCATACTACTATCACATTCTTGTAAGCAATTACACATTATCAATTTTGAAACAATAAAGAAGCATGTTTCATCGAAATGTTTCTTTTTAGATGCTATTTAAACTCAGTAGTTTAGGCCTATCAGTTTTTTTTCCTGAATTCTAGTGAAGAACGGAGGGACCAAACTCTCTAGTTTTTTTGTAAGAGATTGTGAGTGTGAATATAGACTATCTGTGGATATTGATTTAATAGAACCAAACTTTGCATCTATCGTTGCTAATGTGTATGGGAATTTCAGCTGTTTATTCCAGTTATATACAGGGGATGTTATGTTATGTAGATTTTCAGAGGAATTCCTAGTTGTTTACTAGTAGTGTGCATAAATAACTTTTACTGATAACAGCTTTATTCCAAAACTTGAAAGAATGTAGAGCAGTGCTTCTCAACCTGTGGGTATCCAGGTGTTTTGGCCTACAACTCCCAGAAATCTCAGCCAGTTTACTAGCTGTTAGGTTTTCTGGGAATTGAAGGCCAAAAAATCAGGGGACCCACAGGTTGAGAACCACTAATCTAGAGAGTCTATGTTTTATTTATGTTTTACCGCAGAGCAGTAAAAACATGGCTATTTAGGCAGGCATTCGGCCCATAGCCAACTGCCACTATCCGCGCTATTTGTACCTGCGGGTCCGCTGCTAGCATGCCATCACTAATGACTGTTACTGGCTGGTAATATGGTTTAATTCAGGTGTTTTAACTGTTCTATGTTGTTTTATTGTATTTTAATGTGTTTTTAAATTTGTTTATTTGCACTAATTTTGTAAACCGCTCTGGGCGCCAGAGAGAGCGGTATATTAAGTTGAACTTAATTAAATTAAATTAAAATTAATTTATACCCCACCTTTCTCCCAACATGGGACCTGAGGCAATGATGTTAATGAATAAAGTTTTCCAACTGTCTTCCACGAAACAATCTCACTTCCATTAAGTTGTTTAAAACATCCTTCTTTAGTGTTAAAAGTAGTTCGTAAAATGTTATTAGCCAATTTAAAAGTAATAATATTCCTGTATTGGTAAGGTGGTGCCTGTTTAAAAGTAATAACATTCCTGTGTTTGTGAGTTAGTCTTACCTACACTCCCAGCCCCAGAAAACCCTCCAATTGGTTTGCTTTAGGGTGGCCATAAGTCGGCTCATGACTTGGAAGCACATAACAACAACAAACTTATATTAACCTTTGTAAATGCACCTTGAACATTATTGAAGCTGTACTCATGTTTGCTTTCAGTTTTTAATAACTTCATGCTGTAGTATAACAAGCTTCCTTCTCTGTCCTTGTGAAGACGTGTGATGTGGAAAATAGTACAGGATGGTATGCGTGAATTTTAGGAGTGGCTATATAATGAACTGTCCTGGCACCTTTCAGATAGAAACCTTTGCCCTCAAATCAGTTGTTGCTTCTTGGCACAAAAAGGGCTTCCACCTAGCAGCACTAAATGTGCGTTAATCAAAATGAGGGAAGATTTTTCTGACTTAAACAAACTGACAGCTATATTTATAGGATCCAAGGGTTAGCTGGAGGCCATCACACACATTGCTCACTAGGGGTCTGACTGGTGGTAAAAGTAGTCTGCCAACCTAAATTGAGGCAAAAATGATACCAGCGGCAGTTCTGCACAGGCAGAGCATATAAAGTCTGAAACTGAATGGGCTATGGGAAAATAATGTTTCAGACCAGTAACGGTTAAATACAGTATAGCAGAGTGGATCAATTTTGAATTTTAACAAAGACCCTGATTTAGTAAATGTTGGAATTTTTGGGTATACACATAATTTTAGTCTTAACTGCCATTGACTTGACCTATGAATGAGAGATCTCCATGCATCCACACTGTAGAATTAATTCAGTTTGCCACCACCTTAACTGCCATAGCTCAATACTATGGAATTGTGAGATTTGTAGTTTAGTGAGACACAAGCACTCTTTGGCAAAGAAGGTTAAATATTTTATAAAAATACATATCCTGGGATTCCATAGCATTGATTCATGACAGGTGAAGTGGTATCAAACTATTCTAGAGTTTATATGCATCCAAAGTCACCCTTCTGTCAACAGCCTAGTGTGGCTCTTGCAGGCCCACAGCTGTGGTTTCCTTGATTGAGTGAAATGTGGTCATTTCTTTTCCTACTTCCTTCTACTTTATCAAGCATTCAAATGAGTTGTGAATGTTAGCCCTCTGTTTTCTGAACTTTATTGGTTTGTCTGCCAGATAAATTGCATTACGGGAGGCCTTTCCATGCTAATAAACACCCAGTTAGATAACTCTTGAATATGTATATTTATACTTTTCACCAAACATAGATATTTATTTTTTCTTCATGAAAAGAAACTGCTCAGACATTTTAAAACATGGCAAGAACTGTTTAACTTCACAAAGTTGCAAGTGGTATTATATGCATTGTAGTCTTGCAGATGAGAAAAAAATGCTGTATATTTGTTTGCCGTCATAGTTCTGTGTGACCTCAGCTGTGTAGTCAATTTAATTAGTAATGGCTAACTGGAAGGCTAAGATGTTGTGTATAAAAAGCAGTATGTAATGCACAATTTTTTTCTAATCCTAGGAAGCTCTGCAAAGGATTATTTCTACATTGGCACACAAAAATGATGAAATTCAAAATTTCATTGAAACCCTAAATCACACTCTAAAAGGTGTACAGGTATGTTGTAAATATTCGTAGTTTACATAAATATGCTATTTTTAATTAGTGCTAGTTTAAAACAAAATGGTCGAATAGCCAAACTACCCATGCATATCAATTCATTTGCATATTTGTCACCCTTGCATATAAAGAGGAGAAAAACGTTTCAAATTGTCATATCAAAAATGAGTATGTGTTGGAGTTGAATACATTCTTGATTTTCTGTATGATTTGTCATCCTGAGGAGGCAACATTGCTTTTTCTGCCTGTTAATAGGGAAAAAGCAGGCAATGGTTGTTGTGGCTGCAATATGGCCCAGCTGCTTTTAAGATGCAAAGAACTAATATTATACTTTATTTATATTCCGCCCTATCTCCCCAAGGGGACTCGGGACGGATTACAGTACACATATACAGCAAACATTCAATGCCATTATACAATTAACAAAGACAGACAGTACATAAATACCGCGCCGGGGGGGGGGGGGTGCTCTGCCTTCCATGCCGAGGAGCTTTCTTGTCCTTAGACGCTCTCCCGATCGAATCGCCGGTATGTCTGCATGGGCACCTTTTATTACCTCCCCGCCAATGTGGTACCTATCTACTCACATGCTGTTTTTGAACTGCTAAGTGAATAGAAGCTGAGCTGGCGGTTGGGAACTCACCCCAACCTGGGTTTGAACTGTCGACCTTTTGATCAGCAAGATTTTCTGCAGTGGTTTAACCCGCTATGCTAAAGCCCACCTATGCTAAAGCCTGGCTGTGCTAATCAGCAGCCCAGCATTTGGGGGACATGTTATAAATATTTATATGAGGCAAATTGAAGCATTTTTTAAAAAAAGTATTGTCTAAATATGAATCTGTTCCTATTCAGCCATTTCTTTGTAAACATACACAAAACTATTCATGTATGGCAGAAGCAAACTCTACTAGTCCAACTGTTAAGTAGTAAATATCTCTCATTTGTATTTGGGCCAGACTCAGTAAAGCCCAATATCAAGTCATATGTGTTTATCTACATGTGAGCATTAACTTGTATTACAATACCGGGTACTGTTATTAATACATTTTGTAGTGCAGTTCTTATGCAACCAAGTTTATATTTGCAGGCTAATTCTTCCAGTGTAATTGCTGAGCTGGATGAAGAGTTTGATGGCTTATATTCAATACTTGATGAAATGAAGGAGAGCATGACAACTAGTATCAAGCAGGAACATGCTCATAAAACCCAAGAACTTCAGGTAATCAGTTGCATGATGATTTAATTATAAAGTTGGCATGATGGTAGTATGATGAAATCTTTACTAATACAAGTAATGGTTTTAATAAGCAGAATGAATGCTTTCGAATTGCAACTTATCCACTTTTCTGTAAGTTTATCTAAACATTCCATTTGCTTTACAATTGTCTAAGCATTTCTTGCTGTGCTTCTAAGGGGTAAATTACGAAATTTACTTGCATGTTCAGCCATTTCTGTTAAGAAAACAAAATCAGAATTGAAAAGCAAAGACAGCAGTTTGGCAAAACATCTGAAGAGCAAAAATTGAAGTCTTAGAAACTTCCACAGTATTTAAAATGGGTTCTAAAATAAACTTGAAAGGTTCTGCAACTAGTGCTTTTTTTGTTTTGTTCGGATTCATTCAGTTGATATTAATTTTAATAGCCCCTTTTCCTTTTTAGGGTACCATATTTTTTTAGTTTATAAAATTGTAATTAAGCAAAGAGTTACTATTTCCAAACGAATTTCAAGAATTATTACATCATGATTGAGTTTTTGTTAGTACTGCTTAACACAGCATAATTGTAAAAGTATGGATAGTTATTTGGATATAGATGAAACACAAACTTTCTGATTTGTGTTATATAAATTCCAGTAACACTCAGTGAAAATGTACCCGGTACTCTTTCATATATGACTCTATGTATTAAACTCAAAGCTTTATTTCTGCTGTCATTCTGCTGTTCATATTTTGTCCTGTGTAACTTACATAATAAAAGGCCTGTCAATATCAAGTAGGACAGCAGAAATTTGTAACCATGTCTTTAGTCACTTTAGTACATGTCTTGTACTTTTGTGGCAGATGTGGGGCAGCTGTCAATTTATTTCTCTGAGAAGATGGAAGATAATTACTGATATTAATAAGTATAATATGCAAAGTATGTATTTCTAGAACCCAATTTTTATTAAATGTAATCACTTCAATGCAGTAGTTTTGCATTATCTCCAGAAATAAGGGTAGGAATATATTAAAATAAATAACATTAACATGCTTTTGACTACGGTTTTACTTTGTGCTATACATATTTAAAATCCATATGCTGGCACATGAGTAAAATGAAATTGAAGCCAGTAAGTTTGGCTAGTGTGGACAATTCATAGTCACATACATAAAAGGCAACTGCACTATCAACAGTCATGCTCAGATGTTGATAGGTGTTGCTTAAATCCGTTGGCTGCAGTATTGTACAACGCACTGGATCCAAAATTAAGATACATATGCAGCTATCCCCTCCTTTCCATCTCTTCCATTATTTTCTGTAATGAGTTTAACTTGATGCTGAACTGTATAAATTTGTTTGGTTCATTTATCTCATTGAAATGTTTTTTTTCTCTAGATATAGACAGATTAAGTTTGTCTAGTTTCATTTAGAATTTTGCATAATACAGACTCTGCTCAATCTCTTCAGTGATCAATGCAGTCTGAATTGTTTAGAAACATGAAACATAACCTATAGTATTTGGTTATATGGTGATGTTTCTGATGGTTCAACATGGTAATTTAGTAAGTAGGAGAAATATATTTGCTGTATGGGCTGACAAAAGACTTTTTGACACTAGAAACTTTGTCAGTGCTGTACTACTACATCGAGGAATATGATCAGGATACTTCAATATTGTATGACTAGATTGTTAATAGCAGATAACAAAAAAGGCCTAGCTACCCCTCCTGTAACAACCATGTAACAAAAAAATTAACCAGTCTCTTCAAGCATTAACAGAAAATAATATGTAATATTAAATTCTTTCATACTTCTGAAAGAAGGAGTGCAGTTGCATTAACAAGGAGTTGCAGTATATGAATTTTGTCATGGCCTTTTTCTCAATACACATTGTTGCAGGGTTTTTTTCTGTTAATATATGCAGATATATTTGTAGACTTAACAGATTGGGGATGGAGGAATTCCAAATACCACATCCCTTTTTGTAAATTTGTGTTTTTCACTATTACAGTGTTAGATTTGTGTTGCAGCAGATCATCCTTCATAATGCCAGGCCACTAGAAACTCTCATTGAGGCCAGTTCTTTTTAGGGCTGAGACGGGGGCTCTCTAGGTATCCCCTCTGTCTGTGTCCCACTTGCTGTGACAAAGGCTAAAACCTCAGAGGCAGAGTTTGCAATTTGCATTCACCTGTTCACTTTCTTCAGACTTAGAAAATGAGTCCGGAGTATGTTATAAATGCTAGCATCCCTTGAGGAGGCAGGAGATCTATGTATACTCCCTATTCCAGGAACACTTTGAGCTAGAAACTACCATTATACAAGAAGTTTGGTGTGTGTGTGTGAGAGAAGGCAGCATATGCTTCCTAGGTACTGAGGGACTTTAAGCACATGTTTTATTTTTGGTTGTACTCGTTCCCAGTTACTTTTCAGGCACAACTGGAAAAAATGATGGCTAACTTAAACTTGTAATTAGCTTGGTTAAAAGAGTTTTTTAAAGACTATTTTTTTCCATATCATCTGATTTATGTTTTAAGATCTGATAAAGAAGCTGTTCTGGATATCTTAAACTGGTGGAAATGTATGTCTTTACCGAGTATTTTTGGCCAGTGTTGGTGTTGGCTGATTTAAATGGAACTTGGTAGGACCCATCCTATAGCGAGTTATAGTCTGGGTTCTATATGTGCTCAAGACTTCTGACATATTTTTTTCCAGAATAACTCTACAGCTATCTGATGGCAGTATAGAAGTGATGCTTATGTCAGTGCAACAAAAGTGTATTGAATAGACCTATCACAGAAGCAGACATTATACCCAGTTAAACCCCTAATTTTTTTGTTTTGAGCATTTTGCTGGCAGCATTTGTAGATCCTCAAGCAAAAAGTTTGTACCATGTGCTACCTTATGCTTTTTCCTGGTGATGCCAGTGATCAAACCTAGCACCTTCCCAGTGTGTGCTCTCCGCCACTGAACTGCAGCCTCTCACCATACATATTTCTGAACAAAACATATAATTGAAAAGGTAGCACTTTAAAATGAGTTTTATAAACCTTGTACAAGTTTTTATAATTAAGTATTCTGTTTTCCTTTCACTAGAATCAACTTAGCCAATGTAGTAGTTCCCTCGAAAACTCTGAAGAATTGCTAGAATTTGCTACACGGTCACTGGATATAAAGGACACTGACGAATTTTCAAAGGTATAAAAATTGCTCGATGTGAGTAAGAAAGAGAAATGTTACATAATAGTATGACTTCTGTCTACAACTAATTTGAAATAAATAAGACTGTGTGGTTAAAAAAACTTCAGGAATTGGGGTAAATCTCTTTAAATTTTACATGTTAAGTGTTTCACATGTATACAGTAGAGCTGCTCTGGGAAAACAATCACTTAAATAATTTTGTAGTAAAGATTAATATGTGTCAGCATAAAATCTGTAGAGCTGTAAAGATTGAGTGGCAAAGATTGTGGAGGCAACTTAATTGAAACATGTTGTGAGAGCACATAATATATTCAAAGTTGCTGATATCAGAGAACTTCTAGGATACAATTAGTATCACTGTTGCATAACTTTTGATAAGTAGTTGCAGAGAACTTCCATTGGCTTTGTAAACTCCAGAAGTAGAAAGTTCAAAACTGTAAAATCATCAGTGTTGTCATAGAACAATGTTGTATAAAATTTGAAAACATGCACATTGACTGCTTATACACAGATGCTTTAGATAAAAACAGAAATAGAACTTGCCAACACAGTATACTCCACAATTCTGCAACATGGATTTCTCATGTTGAAATTTTAATTACTTTATGCTAATTTTATACTAACAATAGCTCAGCAGATCTATCACTTTTTATTTCTACTTGTTAGTATTTTTGTTTCGAAAGGAAACTTGTTATTTTATTATATAATACTTTAAAGCTAATACTTGAAGTAACTGCAAAGGATCACTTGGAATGTTGGCTTCAACGATTTCATGAAATGTGTTGAGAAGTTAAAATGTGATTTGATATGCTTGATCAGAGCATTTGGAGAAGCTTGGGATAGCTTACCTAGAAATTAAACCAGAGCAAAAACACAATAGTAAAATTTTATTCTGAGATCCCCTTTGTTCACATCCCATCTGGCATCCCTTTGTTCTCCATGATTGTCCATCTTAGTTTTTGATTCTGGTTAATTGGTATTACTCTCTCCTAGATTGTACTTCCCTTCCATCTGCTTCAGTGTTTTCCCTGGATTTTGTCCAGATTACTGGTCTTTGGTTCCCTGATTATTTCTGCCTCTCTGAACTTCACAACAAATCCTAATTCTACTTATTGCCCCATCCTTTTATGCTTGTGAGATGGTCATAGATCCAAAATAATTTGGGTCTGTAAATCTTAAATACAAGAATGTTTGAAGAGTTGCTGTTTCATCACTTTCTGCATTGAAAAGGTTTTTTTTTTTGCTGAGCACAGCCAAATGATACTTGCCAGCTAATGAGGCTTATTTGGCTTTCAAAACACATGAAATCATTCTCTTGGTGGCATGTTCTACGTAGTTTTTCTGACAAAAGTGCTGCAGTTCAAATGAGGAAGAAAGCCATTTGGACAGAGCAGAATTCTGATTACTTTTTGTTTGTAACCAGTATTTGTCATGAGAGTATGCTCATTTTGTCCAGTAAAGTTACGACTCTTCACTATTCATTTGCTTATCAGAGTTCATTGCAATAAATTTGCCATGAAAGGTACTTCAAGTCTACATACAGTTAATTGCTGAGGCAGCAGAATGAATACAAGTTGCAGGAGTTAATTTCCCTTCTAGCTAAATACATTGAGTAATTTAATCTTTGATCTATTTCCCATTAAATATTTATGTACTAACTAATTTAAGCAGTCATCATGGAGACTAGGAATATCTGTGGTCTGGTTGGAGATTGGAGAAGAAAATGGCATGGAAGCTTTTGCATAGTACAGAGCATAGCACTGAGTTTAAACAGGAGAGATGACAAGCAACTGGACAAGTCACAATGGTCTGCTGTACCTTAGATGACAGTTTTGAGATTGCAATAAGTGTGGTTAAACCTTCATAAAGACACCTCCAAGGCATGGAATGCAAGAGACTGTACTGATCTCTTACCTGTCATAGGCCTGCACAACCTGTGGCCCTCCAGATGTTTGGGACGCAGACTCCCAGAAGCCCTAATCAGTGTGTCTGATGGTCAGGAATTTTGGGATCTGAAGCCCAAAGCACCTGGAGGGCCACAGGTTGTGCAAGCTTCATCTGTCAAAAAGCATTTCTACTGGTTTTCATTCGTAAGACGAATGGGCCTTGTTCACTTAAGACTAAGCTGCCCCTAAATACTTTGATTGCAGTAGGAGTAGGAAAACTCCTTTCATTTCAAGCTACTGTTGGGGTTCCTGTTTAACTGAGAAGAAACATGGGAGTTAGATGTGTGTGTTTGTGTCAGAATAAATCACATTTTCTTCTGAATACTAAGTCTGAACACTATTAACCCTGACTCTGCTACACCATTGTTTATTGCATTATTTGTTTAAAAGAATATGAATAGGCTCACTTAAATCCAACAATGTTAATAATTTATTTATTTAATTTTAATTGCACATTCCCCAAGTATATGACTCTAGATCAGAAGATGAAATTTATTTTGCTCACAAATTGTATTTTTGAATTTAAAAAGTTTGAAGTATCTAAAAACTGAAGATCTTACATGGTTGCTAGAAGTAGGAAGGTGACAGATGCATGCCTAACAGAATGACAAATTTCACTGCTATTCCTGAATTTAGCTGCTGATTTTAAAGTTACTATTCAGTATTGATTTCTGAGGGCACCTAACTAAACCCTGGTTTATGATTTCCCCCCGAAATGGTTTTATTTGCTTGTTGCTGGATTTCTAACAACTGTGAATTAACACTGGCTTGTGAGGCAAATATTTGATACAGTTCTGGTCGATACCTGAGATTCATGCGTTAACCCTTTCTTGCATGTCACTGCAGATGAAACTTGCATGAAACCATTAACTACCTTCTCTCTCTTCTTCCTGATGCACCTCAAGGCTGCCAGACAGATCAAGGATAGGTATGGTACAAACTTATTTGATTCTGTTCCTATGTTTTCTTTACTGGAGTGGAGAATTCCACATTTCAAGTCATTCGTATGACTTCAAATACAAATATAATTAGCACTGTTGTATGTTTGTTTCTAATCTAGATTTGGTATAGTTTGAGGGTTGACCAGAAACCTTTGGATGCCAGGCTTCAGTAATATTGGGGTGCGGTAGGGGTGTTAAGTCCTTTTTAGGGCACTTCCCTATAACCCAGTAAAACTAAACTGTATTACATGATATATCAAATACAACCTGATATATCAAATACAACCTGATTTCAGAAAATCTGAAAACCGAAATCTTGCACACCTGACTGTTACTTGGGTTTTCCAACATCTCTTAATAATAATATAATATTAAAAATGTATTTGTAGACCGCCCTATCTTCCCAAAGGGACTCAGGGCAGTTTCCAACACATATGGCAAACATTCAGTGCATACAAATAACATAAACAAATTACATCAAAACCAAATATATCCAACAATATACAAGCAAATTAACTATAAACCTAATACCAAATAAAAAGTAACCAATAATACAACTTAAATAACTCATAACCGACATAATCATATAATATAAATGAACAGGAGAAAACATTTAAAAGAGCTAAGACCTTGTTAAGAGGTGGGATCATTCTAACAGTCTGAAATCAATTCTAGTATCTGGATAGGATTTAACATATCTAGGTGATGATAAATATTTATTTATTTATAAATTCGATTTGGTAGACCGCTCTCTCTGGAGCCCAGAGCGGTTTACAGCATAAAATCAATAAAACATCAATAAACAGATAAAAGACGTATACCCAAAAGCCCCCCTCCCCACAAATGATCCCGGCAAGCAATAATACGCAGAGGCAATACATGGCAGGACGTCTTAGTCTTCTTCCTCTCCATAGTGCATAAGTGTCTTTTTTAGCAACTTTTTAATGGTGAGGAGTGAGGGGGCAGTTTTTCAGTCTTTAGGGAGGGAGTTCCAGAGGCGTGGAGCAATCGCTGAGAAGGCCCCTCTCTCATTCCCACCAGCCATGCTTGAGAAGGGGATGGGACCAAGAGCAGGGCCTTCTACATAGATTGCAGCCCTGGACTCGGTTTGTATATGGAGATGCAGTCTTCCCCACAGTTCTCATGTGGTGTGTGGCACATAAGCACTCTAAGTATAAAAATGTCCAGTTTTCACATAGAGCATTCACCCTGACCCAGGGTTTCCTCAAAGTATAAGTGAGCATTGATCAAGCTCCAAAGCACATTCCCAGACTAGTGTCTTATTTCATGTTTCTCTTTCTCACAGCTGATCCATTGGCCAAAGGTTATGGACTTTGGCTAACACACACCCTTTTACATAATAAAAGTCTCACTTAGTATTGTGCTGTGGCTCAAAATATTTCATGCATTCATTTTATGTGTCTGAGCTTTGCCCTTATGTGAGTAGTCTCCCAATGGTCTGTAAATCCATCTTACATTTTACAATAGTATTAGGATCCTTTATAATTCCTTATATCAGCATCATGAAACCTGCAATGTGAAACACTGAATATTCTTCAGAAGAAAGAGACAGGAAGAGGCTGTTTCGTTTCTGAAGTGTGGTTTTGTAGTATGTGCCCCCGAAGTGGAATAAGCGTGACAATTTGGACAAAAGAATAGGGACTGCTCAGCACTGTGTTGAGCTGGCTGAGACGTGTGAAGAAGAGAAGCTCCAGAGTGAGCCTTGAAAAGTGAAACCCTTTTTCAAAAAAATATTAACAGTAGTTTAATTCAAAGAAAGACTTGGCAGTCTACTCTTTCGTGTTTCCAACCCCCTTCATTTGCCAGGTGCTGCTTTGATTACGTATATCTGATTACGTATATACCTTAATCTTTTCTTTTAGATGTTTAAGACTGTTTTTTGTAAGATTTAAAGTATGGTATATTTAGTTTGTTCAGAATATTAGTATAGCTGAAGAGAGGTGTCATGTCACACATTTCCCAAGCATGTAATACATGTGAAGTAGATCATACCATGTCACTTTTTTGGGGGGAATAGAGCTCTTGATGCCACAAGGTTGTTTTCCAACAGCACATTTTTCTAGAGTATTAAAAGGTTAAGATTTGATTCCTATGTTTCCTTAAATGAACTGAATCACCTACACAAAGGTCTCTGTTTATAAGGGGGAAATATTTTTTACTAATGAAGAATCTGATATTTTCCTCTACATCTCCTACTGCGCTGCTCTAAAGATGGTAGGGGCAGATCTTTCTAAACAGACTTTCCAAATGTTGTTGGATTGTGACTGTTTGACAGCATAACCAATAATGAGGAAGGCCAGAAGTTACAGTTCAACAACATCTTGTGAGCTGCATTTTGTTAATCTGCTTTAGGGAGATGGTTACTAATTCCTCTTTTATTAGAGAGCACTGTTTGTACTTCACATGAGCAGAGCTTACTCACAAGATTTTAGGGTTCAGTTATCCTTGTCTCACTTGATTTTAAAAGTCATATGTCACAATAGCGTTGCTATGAGCCAAGTTACTCATTATCTTTATTATTTTATTAGCCAAACAGTGAGACATACAAAGATTTGGATCTATGGTTGTACAATACGTAGTTTAAATGCTGAGGTTAAAGAACCTAGACACTTGATCACAGACATTTAGAAAAGTTACACCTACTTGGAAGAACCAAATTGTGATACCAAAATAGGTAATATAAACTTCAACTATCTTATTAGTAAGAGTTATAAAATTGATTTTAGAAGGTTGCATATCTCAGACCTTTTTATTAAAAATGTTCTTATGCTCACTATGTTGATTAGCTATAACAAATAGAATTAACAAGTTTTTGCCAATTCTATCATGTTTTTTCATACAATAAGGAGTAACCACTAAACAGTTCATTATTTTCCAACAGCAAGAAAAAAGTGCCTATAATCACTTGAATTCCTTTAGAATTTTTCTACAAAAGTGACTACTGGGGCATATATTCCTATCAAACTACAACATTTTAGCTGAAATATACTCTAAAATTGTTACGTTCCATGGTAAAAATGAATAGTACATCATAGTACTTCATAGCATAAACATGTTGAAGATTATTTAAATTCCCCTTTTAAATTTTTGTTCTTTAGAGTCACAATGGCTCCAGCTTTCCGCCTATCTTTGAAACCCAAAGTGAGTGACAACATGACACATTTGATGGTGGACTTCTCTCAGGAAAGACAAATGCTCCAGGCTCTAAAGTTTTTACCAGGTAACTGTCATCTCTTCAGCAGAGAGCAAGTTAGGGTAACTTTTCCTCCAGTCAAAAGTAGTATAGATAAATTGATGCAGGACATTTCCCTCTTGCCACCTTATGTCAGTATGTAGTTTATAATGGATCCTTTCCCCCACATTCATGATTATGATTATATACATCATAACATAGATTGCATTTTTAAAATGTCTGTTGACTTACTGGGTGTTTTCACACATATAATCCTGGAGCTTAGTTGAAGCTGCTGATCAAATAATGAGTACTGAAAAGTGGTAGCTAAACTATCTGATCTTATCTGAGAGACTTGAAGTACAGTGAAATATTTATCTACTGAGGCAGTTTTCCTGCTAAGCTAGGAGGGTTCATATATCATTGCTAGTCAGTGAGTTTTGCCTTTAAAAAATATTTGGTCCTGCAAAACCAGTTTCTGTGTAGCCAGTTTTGAGGACCTATTTTTGCTCATGCAAGAATAATCTAACATTTTGTACTGAAATGTCAAATTCAAACTGTCAGGATATCAAACCTGATTTCATCTTGTGAATGATGAATTGTTTGAAATCTGTTGATAGGAAGTTCAGAAAGGCTTTATTTAGGCAGTTTTGAGTGTTTAAATGACGCCTGTGACATGCAAGTGATTCTTCTCTCTGGCATATCCAAATTTGGCACTTATAACTAAATACCTCACTCTTGAATATTCAGTTGGCAGGTTGGGTTTAAGTCCTTGTCAACTTTTTTGTCACTTCTTCTCTTCTGTCTGTATTCAACGGCCTGAAAAATGATAGAAGTTATGTTCTGTTTTATACTTAAAAATCATGTGCAGATTTGATTGAAAAAAAATAATTTCAGCCTTCTTTACTCAAGAAATGGCATTGGTTCTCTGACTGAATCATATCAGCTTTACATCCGAAAAATTGAATAGTTATATTAATATTGTGCCATAATTGTTTTTCTGTTTTCTGGGAGAAGCAATGCCTGTTTTCTTATGTTGTTGTTTTTTGCAGTGAAGTTTTTCATCTTGGAATAGACTTAACATGGCTTTCTAACAAGTTTTTAGTCCAACTCCAATTATAAAACAGTAATTGCGCTTGACACAGACTAATTCTTTCTATTTTACAATCAAAATATTAGCTGCCTTATGCAATGTTGGAATGTTATTAAATCATTTGGTGACTTTAAAATAGAAATGCATTAAGCTTGGATGGCAACATTTGGGTCGTTTGGTGTCCAAGGTAGTAGTAGAAAGAACCAATACTTCGCACAGTATAAATGCGATAGTCTTTAAGCCCATTTAATACAAGTAGTCTTAATTATATTAATGGTGAAATGTATAATGCAGTCTTGCATGAGGCTGTGGGTCGTGCTGGACATTTGGATAGTTAATATGTTGAAGGGAATTAAGCTAGGGATATCTCTCCAGATTCTCATTTGGCCATGTCATTTTTTAAAAAATTAACATAACAAGAAAAGTTGTTGCAAGGGTAAAATGGGGGGAAAATTTCTTGGCTTGGCTGAACATGGCAATGAACAGCTTTCAAAATGTATACACTTGATCTGGATTGTGCTTTATAAGAGACTGCCTTACCCCATATGTTCCCCCGAGATCACTGCATTCAGAAGAACAGAACCTCCTAGTAGTCCCCTCGATCCAGTCCTGTTGGCTGTCGACGACACGATCGAGAGCCTTCTCTGTGGCAGCACCATCCTCATGGAATTCCATGCCGGATGAGGTCCGCGCTATTAGGGAGTTGGGCCCGTTTCGGAGAGCTTGCAAGACAGCTCTATTTAGGCAAGCCTTCAACCTTGCTGGCCCTTGAATTAGCGCTTCTTGGAATGTAGTTGATATTGTTATGTAGATGCCTGGTTAGATGTTGTACGTTTTTAGATTTTTAGATCTTATTGCTGTTGTATTAAACTGCGTTATGTTTATGTGAACTGCGCCGAGCTCGCCGGAAGGAGCAGTATATAAGAGCGAATAATAAATAAATAAATAAATAAATAATGTTAATAAAGTTCTTCTGTCTACATGTTGGAAATGTTTACTCTTTTCAATAAACATTTCTCTTTCATCGCTACCTAAATGTGTGAAGAATACATGGCCCATGACAAAGCAGAGGTGTATAACAGATTGAGGGAATTCTTATTTTATGATTTGCTATCAGAAGTTTGAGGGAATTAGTTTGTCTGCTTACTTAAAATCCAGAGCAGACTGAGATGCCTATTGTCCCCACACTCACTTTATGTTTACAGAGGATTTAGAGCTGGCGGTATTAGTGGCGGATCAAAATCAATGAAATGTATAATGCACATATTGGAGATTCACTTATACTGGAGTATAATGCATTATTGAATTAGATTTTAGGTAATCATCTGTGATTTTTCTTTCCAAATCTTTAGGGAATCTTAAATTTTTGAACATGCTTACTGGCAAAGCACATTTTCCGTTAGGATAGGTTTGGGCAAAGTGAGGTCTCCCAAGGCCATTTTATTTGTCTGAAATGCCCCCAAATTGCTTTGGAGTGAGGAGTAGATGGATGCACTTTCACCATGGTTTTCCACTTTAGGGGTCATTGTAGGCCCAGGAGAAGCTTTTTAAAAAAATGATATGAACACAAAGTGACTTTTGCTCACTTCCATTTTTTTAAAATCCTGTGAGTACAATTTTGGAAATTGGCATTCATAACCCTTTGGAGATCATAACCTTTTGGAAAAGTTTGATCTTTCAGAGAAGAGCCAAAAAACCCATTTGAGTAGAATATTTTAATACGCAATTACAATTAACCAATTTTAATACGCAAGGCAATTTGTCTTCAGTTGTTAGACTGAGCCTATTGTCTCTGATCTGTTAGGAAAACAGAGAATGTGCCAGTACATAAAAACAGCAGAGTTTCGGAAGTGATTTTCAGTGTCCAAAAATATATCTACTCTCCTATAAAACAACTAGTTTTATATCCTGCACTCAAGAGACAAAATAAAGTAGGCCTTGATAAAATAACGTATTTGGTTTACTCACAACTTCATGTGTTCAGCATACACAGGTACACATGTACATATCAAGTTTTAGATATATTTGAGATCGTTTCTCTGTGCAGATAGGTGAATATCAAGCCAAACGACCATTTAAACCTATTTCTAAAATCCTGCTTGTGGTGGTTTGCCTTCAATTATGTTGACGTTGTGCTGAAGGTTTCTTGGCAATATTTCTTCAGCAGAGGTTTGCCATTGCTTTCCCCTGATAGCTGAGAGCATATGGCATGCTGAAAGTCAGCCTCCCAGGGATTTTCATGGCTGAGTGGGGATTTGAACTTTGGTCTCCCAGAGTCCTACTCCAACACTTGGCTCTCTCGAGTGTGTGCACAACCTTTTGACCTTCCCAAAGAATTCAATATGAGTAAGCATCCTAGCTGTTCTATTGTTTCATTTGTTTGTCTTCTTTAACAGTTCCCAGAGCTCCAGAAATAGTTCTATCAGATTGCCTCGTAGCTGACAACTCTGCAACGATATCCTGGCAGATGACAGAGGAAGACAATAAAATTGATCACTATATCCTAGAATACAGAAAAACCAACTTCGATGGGCTTCCTCGAATAAAAGATGAGAGGTGCTGGGAAACTATAGACTACATTAAGGGCACAGAATATACACTATCAGGTAATTTAATTTTTGTTTGCTCTTTCAGTTGGCTGGAATTTCAGTAGCACTTCTTATGGCAAGAAATTGCCTTCAGAACTAGTTTTATTATAATCTAATAAAATGTTGATTTTTCTGGTTATTCATACAATATTTTAAAAGATTGGTTCTCTGGTCAAGGAAAAGCTTAAATTGAGTAACTAGCATTACAAAATATGTGTTACTGCATTCTTGGTTAATCCTTTTTATGCAAGAAAAAGAATAGTGCAGGCTGTCAGGGTGTCATTGTACATCAGAAGAAAAGTTGCTTCTGCTTCATGTTGGCTTTATTTTGACACAGGGTTAAAGGTTCACAATGCAATTTAGGAATTCTGTTGCTTTCTTGTTACATTATCTGAAGAGTTTTTTTTAAAAAAAGATGGGCTCCTGCGTAACATTCCCATTTTTTCAACTATTTCCTATCTCATCTAAACATGTTTGGTTTTCTTATAAGTTTATTCTGTGGTAAGCACATTATTTCAGCCATGTTGAAATATTATATTTTGAAAAGTAAAAAAAAAATTCGTATTACTAGTTGCTGTGCCTCACTTTTAACACCATTAGTGTAGTAGCTGAGATAATTGTTGGAAGAAATATTCATGGCCTTCATTGTATTTAAATAATAATAATAATAATAATAAAACTTTATTTCTAACCCGCATCCATCTCCTCAGAGGGGACTCGGAGCGGCTTACATGGGGCCATGCCTGAACAACACATCACAAAATATCAACAACATCAAAAAAACAATAGACACAATAAAGGTAATAAACACAATAAAATACATCTGTGAAAGCACAAGAGCACAGGTGAGTCTAAAACAGAAACAACAGGGCGGGCCGCATGAACATATAGAATGTTTAAAAACTCGGAGATAACTGGAGTAGTGTCGAAGACAAAGGGTCACATAGGGGAAAAAGGTTTCGCAGAAACGGGGGCATTTGGGGAGCCTAATCTCTGAAGGCCAGGTGGAAGAACCAGGTTTTCAGTTGTTTTCTGAAGGATTCCAGTGAGGGGGCATTCCTAATCTCTCCCGGGAGGGAATTCCAAAGACGAGGGGCCACAGAGGAGAAGGCTTTCTCCCTGGTGCTCACAAGCCGAGTTTGTGAAACTGATGGGGGTGAAAGGAGGGCCTCCCCTGAGGAGCAAAGGGCTCAGGCTGGTTCATGGGGGGAGAGCCGGTCACAAAGGTAGGCAGGTCCCAAACGTTTAGGGCTTTATAGGTAATCACCTGCACCTTGAATTAGGCTTGGAAAATAAACGGCAGCCAGTGGAGCTCTTTAAACAGGGGGGTCGACTGGTCCCTGTAACCTGCCTCAGTTATTAATCTGGCAGCTGAGCGTTGGACCAATTGAAGTTGAGGCCATCTTCAAGGGAAGCCCCATGTAGAGCGCATTGCAATAATCCAATCTAGAGGTAACCAAGGCGTGGACCACCATGGTCAAATCCGACTTCACGAGGTATGGTCGCAGTTGGTGCACAAGTTTTAACTGTGCGAAGGCTCTCCCAGCCACTGCCGACACCTGAGCATCAAGCGTCAGCGCTGAATCCAAGAGAACCCCCAAACTGCGGACCTGTGACTTCAGGGGGAGTGTAACCCCGTCCAGCACAGGTTGCCACCCAATACCCCGATCAGACGAGCAATTGACCTGGAAGACTTCTGTCTTATCAGGATTGATCCTCAGCTTGTTCCTCCTCATCCAGACCGTCACAGCAGCCAGGCACTGATCCAATATCCGAGGGGCTTCCTTGGAATCTGGTGGAAAAGAGTAGTGGAGTTGGGTGTCATCTGCGTAGAGATGGCACCATACTCCAAAACTCCGGATGACCTCGCCCAGCGGTTTCATGTAGATGTTAAATAGCATGGGGGATAAAATAGATCTTTGCGGGACCCCACAGGTCAAAGGCCAGAGGTCCGAGCAGGAATACTCCAGCTTCACCAACTGGGAACGACCCTCCAGGAAGGAACGGAGCCACAGAAGAACCGTGCCCCCGAGTCCCATCCCGGCGAGTCTCCCCAGAAGGATACCATGGTCGATGGTATCGAAAGCCGCTGAGATGTCCCAAGAGAACGAGCAGAGTCACACTCCCCCTGTCCAGCTCTCTGCGGAGGTCATCCACCAAGGCGACCAAAGCCGTCTCGGTACTGTGCCCAGGCCTGAAGCCAGACTGCGAACAGTCCAGATAATCGGTGTCATCAAGGAAACCCTGGAGCTGCGAGGCAACCACCCACTCCAAAACCTTGCCCCAAAAGGGGAGGTTGGAGATAGGTCTATAGTTGTTACAGTTTGTTGGATCAAGAGAGGTCTTCTTTAACAAAGGCCTCACCACCGCCTGCTTAAGGCAGGATGGGAAAATCCCCTGGCTCAGTGAGGCATTTATTATCACAACAAACCACTCCAACAACCCCTCTCTAGCCAGCTTCACCAGCCAGGAGGGGCAAGGATCCAGAGCACAAGTGGTCGCCCCCACAGTCCAAAGTATCCCCTCCACGTCATCAGGAAAAACAAGCCGGAAAGAATCCCAGAAGATGGAACAGACAGATGCCTCGGGTACCTCATCTGGCACTGCGATGAAACTGGAGTTCAGCTCAAGACATATCTGAGCAACTTTATCTGCAAAATGGTGCACGAAATCGCTGCACCGAGCTGCCGAGTCATCGGGGGGGGGGGGGCGGCCTCAGGAGGCCAGAGGAGCTCCCCCACAACTTGAAACAGCTCCGAAGGCCTATTGGCAGCAGACGCTATGCGAGCAGTCGAGAATGCTCTCTTGGCTGCCCGCAAAGCCACGGAGTAAGCCTTAATAGCGGCTTTAGCCTGTGTTTGATAAGACACGTCATGGGACTTCCTCCAAATGCACTCTAGACCCCTCCTCCAGCGCTTCATCACAGCAAGCTCCTCGGTGAACCAGGGAGTTGGAGTGACTCTACGCAAGGAGAGGGGACGTTCGGGGGCGATCGTGCCAATCGCCCTGGCCAACTCGCTATTATATCGCTCAACCAGGGTGTCAACAGGATCGTCAGTCTCCAGGACAGGAGACCTCAGGAGTCCTTCTGGATCCATAAGCCTCCTGGGGCGGACCATCTTAATAACAACAATTTTGTCTTCCCCTTCACCACTTGAAAAACAAAAAAAGACATATTTACAGATTTATTTCATACCACCAATTGCTATGATGATTCTCACTATTACGTAATACCACTTTCCCTTCTCCACCATTGGTGCCCATGGAGCAAGAGGCTCCCTCAGTTAGCTCATTTCTCC
The DNA here is from genome assembly GCA_030556195.1 of Anolis apletophallus. Lineage (NCBI taxonomy): Eukaryota > Metazoa > Chordata > Lepidosauria > Squamata > Anolidae > Anolis > Anolis apletophallus. The sequence continues at coordinate 128,115,423 of JARBWK010000006.1, read as the reverse complement.
CTCTAGGTCTGTCTTGCTTCTCCTTGACTCCCAAATCTGTCTCTCTCTGTGTGCTGTACCAGGCCAACCTCCATCCCTTGTCTCAATGAAGCTCTTAATGAAGCTAATGAGATGGCTGTGAGAAGATTGCATTGACAAACAGGGAGTAAAGGAACAGCAGACATTTAAAAATCTGCCTAAACAGAAAGTTTAGCTCTAAAAGAGGCCATGCCCAGGAAGAGAAGGATGTATGACAAACCCAAGTCATCCTTCTCTTTGTTTTCCAGTGTGCTCTATGTAATCTTCATGTTACAAGGTGATTTTGGAAAGTAATATTAGTAAAAACATAGTATCAACTTGATATGCCACTGGTTCTTGTGAGCCGCCGCGAGCCCTCGGGAGTAGGCGGTGTAGAAGTCCCAAGAAATAAATAAATAAATAAATGTTGACAAGAAAAACCCCAGTAACAAAGTATGATAAGAAAGATCGGTATTCTTCCTTGATTATAAATTGTGTAATTTTCCATTAGCACAGCATCCTCCAAACTATTCAATCATTCTGATTTCTTGGGTAATTTTTCATCCCTCAAATAATACCTTAATCTACGTGTGAGTTTGTAACAGGAAGAACCCTAACAACTTTCTTCCTTGTAAAGCCTGTTCCTTCTTGTTCAACATAATAGTGTGTAAGGATCCTTTTCTCTTCTTCAGGTCTGAGGTTTGATGCAAAATATATGAACTTCCGTGTCCGAGCTTGTAACAAAGCTGTGGCTGGAGAGTATTCTGATCCTGTAACATTAGAGACAAAAGGTAAAACCATGTTGCCTTGTACTAACTGGATATAATGCCTTGGCGGTCAACTATGATAGGATCTTCCAGTTTTCAGTTGCAAGCATTTTCAGTCTGAGGTGGTGGCTGGAAGATCTTTTTCAACAATCCATAACTCTGGATGGTTGTTGCTTTTTGGGCTGTATGGTCATGTTCCAGAAACATTCTCTAGCTAACGTTTCACCTGCATCTATGGCAGGAATCCTCAGAGGTTGTGAGACCATAGATGAAGGTGAAATGTTAGAAGAGAATGCTTCTGGAACATGGCCACACAGCCTGGAAAACACACAACAACCCAGTGAAACACATAACGACCCATAAAAGCCTGCAACAACACATAACTCTGGAGTTTGGATTTGTCAATTATTTTTACTGCTGTAGAATTAGGGAGGGTTGAAGGCAGGGGATAGAGGGGTCTGCCAAGGTCTTAAAGAAAAGCAAAAAGACTTGAATGATGAAGTGTCGTATGCAGTTCACATGTCACCCTTTCCCCATCCCTGGTATAGTTCTATGAATATGGGGAATAGGCCTTATCCTGACTATAAAATATACAGGGTTGCATTTGAGCAGTAGGCGTCCTTTAATTACAGTTGTGGTAGTAGTTTAGTTCTGTAGCTGAAGAGCGTGCGTTACAATACTGAATGGCTTCCAAAGGACATTACTCAAGTGAAAATAGAAAACTTAGAATAAGTGTCAATTATCTCAGCCAGCTTTGGAGGTTATTTCAGTTTGTGATGTCTCCTGGCAGCCTAGATTGAATGTGAGCACATACTGAAGATATCATTCAAGGGGCCTACACAGAGAGATCAGTTACTGTAGCATATGAAATTACCAGTTGTCTAGGTATATAAATTCAGGTGAAAGGAAATGCCTAGAAAGCTATTGCAGAAGGTTCAGCAATTTCAAGGCATATTTAAAACTTTGGGTCCTTAGAAGAAATCTCTCTTTCAGATTTAAAAAGAACCTGGCTCCCTGACAGTTGCGCTTTCATATGCCCATATGGCTTTTCGCAGTTGGTTGTATCACTGCATGTTTCTATTCTATGATTAGAACTACTGCAAAGTATTTTTAGGGAGCTGCATTGCACAGCTTTGCATGCACTATATTTCGACTTGCCATGAAAGATGCATTAGTATGTAAGTAGCAGACTATCCTTAGCTGCTGTATAACCTTCAGTGTCACCCGTAACTCCTGAGCCTATGCCAGTCCCAACAGCTGCCTTTTTTCAATCTTAACTATTAACCTGTTTTCAAATTTATCTTGGAGTTTGTTTACATGAGCTTGATGTTTTCTTGTTACAGTCTTCACATTGCCTTGTTGACCTTTCCTAGAGGAATTTCAAAGCTTGTGTGTTGAAATAGCGAAGAGCTGCTTTTAATGCAGTCTAATTGAATAGGTTCTATTTAGTATGACAGCTATTGTTTAGCTTCCAAAAGTGAAGGCAGGCACAGAAACATAGGCTCAATTATTCTGCTTAGCTGGCAGTAACAAAGATCAAATGTGCATAAAAACAAATTCCAATGAGGAACAGTGACTCAGTTCTTAATGCAGGATTGTATTGTAACATTCCTAGAGGCCACTGTTTACTTTACTGACACTGACTTTGTGGCAGTAAAAATTAGAAGACCTCTTGAATAAGTTGTAAACTTGATATTGGAGGAAATTAGAGAAAAGACTAAGCTCTTCCCACTTGATGGATTTGGTGTTACCAGTGGAAGATCTGGAGATGGTAGATTTTCTCTAATGTTTGTCTTCGAATGCTCTGCCAGAGAAACAACTGTGCTAATTTTGCCTTATAGCAACATTTATTTAGTTAGCTTTGAAAACAAATAACATTTTTCACTAGTTATTTCAGTCACAGCTCTTAAATGTCTACTGTAGTAAGTAGGCATGTTACTCTAGAGCTCTAATGACAAATTGGCTCTTAACACAAAAAGGAACTGTTTTAAAGATTTAACTGGGGATATTGAAGCCCTCCTTTGTCTCATTTTGCATTGTAAACTAGGACAAATGACACCTGAACCAGAGCTCCCTCTCTTACAAGTATGGTGCTATGACTTTGGAGAAAAAGTGGAGTTTGCTTCGGCACCTGTTTTCTGCTGAGAAATCCCTCTTTTCTGATAGTGTTTGTAATACACAGAAGATTTGGAGGAAGTTAACAGAGAAATAGTGCAATACTCTAACTGTGGCTATTCAGATTAGACTACAAGCCACTAAAATGCAATGGTCAAGCTTTATTTATTTACAATATTTCTATCCCGCCTTTCTCAAACCCGAAGGTGACTCAAGGCGGCTTACAACCAGGCAGCAATTTGATGCCTAATAATATACAATTAAAACAACATTTAAACAGAATTTAAAATATATTCAATAAAACCTTTAAAAACATATAAACCCAATGCCTTTAGAAAAAGCAGAATGAGCAAGCTTTAGAAAAAAGAATAACATTGTGTTTGGTCATAACTGAGATCTGGTCCACCTAGTCTATTTAGAAACAGTAGCTTGCATTACATTCAAGAAAAATATATGAGTAAAATGATCTTTATCTTGTCTTTGGTCAGCTGTTGTATTCAATCTGGATAGTTCGTCATCTCATATTAATTTGAAAGTTGAAGACTCCTATGTTGAGTGGGACTCTACTGGAGGCAAGAGCCAGGAAAACAAAATAAAGGGAAAAGAGAACAAAGGCAGGTAAGAAAAACTGAATTCTTCCGTAGAAGTAATATCTGTACCCATTCCACATTGGAGGCATGATGATAGACACTTGTACATTGTAGTGTCACAACAGCTCCTAAGTAATATCGATATTGTGAAATTTCAAGGGGCCTGTTGTAACTGTGGAGAGTTTGATTCTTTTATGAATCCTAAATGATGGATGTATACTGTATATTTGTTCTATTAAGTAGAAAGTAACCTTAAACTTCATGAACACAATGGTTATTGAGTTTAAAATTTGTACCACTAGTTTAAGAAGCTTTGAAAGTAAATAATATTGCATGATATGAGGAGTTAAAAATGACCTAACATATAAAGAATGAATCCTTACAAAGAGTTCTAGGGCTGAGAAAGGCGGTATAGAAATGTCGTAAATAAATAAATAGATAGATACACAGCTGAAGTGGATCTTTTCCCATTAAAAGAAAAGTATGAACTTGTCCCTTTCTGAGACTGCTCATGCATGAGAACTGCATTTCTTGGATGCAGCTTTTTTGTGTGGTGTAAATATATGTAAAGATGAGAATAAAAACAAATTAAAACAATGAAAATCATTAATTTTTTTAGCATTGATTTGATGTTTCTACTAAAATATAAATTTTAGGCATAAAGACCATCTTCTCTATGGTTGGTTACTATTCTGCTATCACATGAATATCAAATCTGAAACTTTAGAGGCTTTTCCAAGTCTTAGAAAAAAGTTGTCCTTTGAAACAATCTTTGTAACCAGCATCCTTCTGAATGGTTTAAAAATGACTTAAGGTACTGAAGTTTCAATCTATTGGCAAGCAGTAAACTTTCATGCTTACCAGATTACCAAATGGGGCTGAGAAAAAGCAGAAGATTCACTTACAGAATGTTTGGCACATGGTATCTTTCTATCTAAGGAACAGCATGGTCCAGGAGCAGGTCATATGTGTAACAAAAGCCACCCTTTCATTCAAGTTAGCGGAGCAAGTTACTAGTCCATAGAAGTATAAAGCAGTCAGGAAAATGACAAGTGTGAGTAGGAGAGAGCACACACAGCACTACAGGTAGGTGTTGCGAAACTTCTGGCACAACAACAGGATAAGAACAGTTTGAATAATCACTGCCACAGTCAGTATGTCTGCATTAGGAATGGATTTGTATATTTGAAAGTTCATATGCTGACAGCCTCCCTAATCTTAAAGCGAGTATATGAGGATTGTATAAAAATATTTTTCGGCTGTTCCAACACTGGGAAGTTCACATTGGGTACTTATATCAACAGAGCACAACAAGTGTGTTGGATGTGTTCATACTCTCTGTAGTTTTGTATTTCTGGCATTAAATGTGTTAAACTCTCTCCATGATTAATAGAAATAATAAAGTGTTTTGATGTATGTCAAATTTTTTAAAGTATCTCTTGCACAAGCCTGGTCAGTTCCATAGAGTCCTGATCTTAGTAGTAGTAGATAGATCCTTCATTCCACCATGTATGAAATGAGATTGTAACAAATTGAATGCAGTAAATGAAACTTTGGAAAGCCTAAATACCCTAAAATCATCAGTTTCCTTCTGGTCTTGGAAGCTAAGCACAGTCAGCCCTGGTTAGATGGTAGACTGCTAATGAATACCAGATGCTGTAGGCTATACTTCAGAGGAAGGAACTGGCAAAACCACCTCTGAGTATTTCCATCCTATGAAAACCCTCTAAAATTCATGGGGTCACTATAAGTTGACAAGTAAGTTGACAAGTTACTTGAAGACACATACTCCTGAAGCTCCTGAAAATTCCTGTAAGGCTTACCCGTTAAATCTTCTATGAGATATAGCTTAAAAGAGTTGTCATATTTTCATTTGTAAGAAATTGGAATGTTTTCTTTGTAAATAAGTACATTCAGTGACCATGTTTGTAAATAAGCAAATAATGTTAATTCTAAAGAGAATATTTTCCTGCTTTAAAAAGAATTAAGGCTGTATATAGCCATGGAGTAGCTTTTAACTACCTATTTTTGTCTAACAGTGGCCAGATCACCCTTCTGAAGAACAATGCAAGGTGATAATGTGCCTTCCAGCCATAGGATTTAGCCTCCAACTCTACTCTTCAGTGCTCTCCTTTCAGTTCTTGCTCTCTAGACTTAGCATGAACCAACCCAACAGCCTTTACCAGTAGACAAATCATTATGTTCTATTGTAGATCCTACAATTTTTTTCTGACATAGAATCCTAGAGTTGGAAGAGGCCACATGGGCATCCAGTCCAACCCTCTGACATTCAGGAAAAACACAATTAAAGCACCCCTGACAGATGGACATCTTTTGTATTAATTTGTAAACTGTCTGAAAAGTATATAATATACTATTGAATTTTAACTATTAACAACTTGAAAATTGCTATCAAAAATAGAAATATGAAGTCTTCAGTTGTCAATAATATAATGTTGGTGTCTAATATTTTTAATGTGATTTGCCATGTCCTCCTTAATGGGACTATAATCCCAATCCATAAATGGAGGGATCTTAACAGTGGCTGTGGTTTGAGGCGTAGGTGAAATGTGACAGGATGAAATGCTCTTGTTACTGAGTCTTATACTTACAAAACAGACATGATAGCCGCACCTTAAAATCATCTGGAAGAGACTATTTGCTACAGCAGATTCTGTTGTTTCTCATCCTTTCTCCTTACCTGATACTGTCTGGATTTATAAAGCTATTTCCTGAAATTTCAGTTTCCAGTTAGCTGTTACAACAGATTTAGGTTTGAAACCAAAGACCTCATTATTTAATTTCCAGTAACTTCAATTTAATAACATGTGCAGTTATCATAGTGTATATTTCTTTTTCTCTTCTAGGAGCAATTTGCAAAATAAGATAGAAATTTGAAATGTGCTCTAATTTTGTTTCACTAAACTGTATGGGGAAGGGAACAATTGCTAAATGTACTAGCAAGTGTCTACTGCAGTATGGATACCAACTTTTTGCCCTCCATCAATTTGACTGAAGTAAATCAATTTGACTTAGTTCTATAGAACCAAGTCGTTAAATAGGTTGGCTTGTCTTGTCTTCTCTCATAGAGAATGTCTGCAACTTAAACTCTTCTCCTTAATTAGTTGAACAAATCAAATACCATAGAAATTTATTTTTATTTATTTATTTTTGAACTTCTAGGCCGCCACTCCCGGGTGGCTCGGGGCGGCTCACAAAGTCAGGACAGTAATACAATAAAACACCATAAAACATTATAAAACATTACAATGATACAGTTTATTATTCCTTAAGAAATTGAATGAGGTACATCAGTACTACTCAAAGTGCTGATCCATGGATTAGTGTGATCCACCAGTCCCTGGTTAGTTTCCCAAGTCAGTGAGAAACAGCTGTAGTCAGTTGGCACAAATATGGTGCCAGTCTTTGGCACATTACAGGGGGAGGTGTGCTACTTCCCTGCAACAGATAGCTTTAAAAGCACTAGCATCTTTGGACAGTATAGTTGGAGAATTTGGCTTTTATTTCTATATAAGTGATCAGATGCACTAAATACACCAAATATCCTAAAAGATGTCACATGTTATTGTGTATGCTAGTAAAGGCTGTTAGTGTAACTGTCTTCTTCTTGGTGAAGGGATCTGTGACCACTTTCCTGAAAAATAGCATGACAGCATTTGGGTCAGATTTGCTGGGTGCGAGACGGGGATTAATTGCAGTCTGGCCTGCCTTGTAACAAACTCCTTTTTTTGTAATGAGCATGCTATTTTTCTTCCTAATCTGGCAGCAAAACTAAGGTTGCCTTTATGGTAGAAAGCAGAACGGCTTCATAGTTAAAGGTATACTTAGAGTAGGACCTAGTGCTGTGATGTGTTCCCTCTTTCCCCCCCTGAATAAATGCTTTAATTTCTTGGCTTTGCTATCTTTTCATGCTTCACTTATTTCTCTTTTTTCTTTTGGTAAGTAATTTTTCTTTAGTATGCGTTGTTTCCGAATCACCTTTTGCGTGTTGTATTCATTGTCTTCACATTAGGACCTCATTCTGAAAATAATCATGCAATCATGTTGATGCCACTTTCCTGCCATAGGCACTCTGCTGAACAGGCTGAACTAATCCATTATAAAATCCCCCCAAAACTCAGACTAGTCTCCAGAAATTCCTTTTAAGATGTAATGAACCAACAGTGGTCAGTGTAATTTCAAAGGGGGTGGTGAGATCATGCCAGTGTTGCAGGGAGAGCTGCTGATGGAGATCTGTCTGATTTCAAGAAACTTCTAATCAGATGGTCCTGCTCACTTTTGTAAAGTCATCCCTCCCCCTCACCCCCGCAATTAACACTGAATGCTCACTTTCATTCATTCATTCATGTGCTCTTAACAGACACCATCTGATCTTCTTCAATAGCAGCTTTTTTTGTTTATACAATATAATTTCACCTCCCATCCTTGAAGCATGTTTTGTGCATGGTTGTTTATATTGACTGGCTCTGCATGAAGCATGGCTTGCTGAACAAACCCATCTAATAGCACGTGGGCCATATATGATTGTAAACGCTTCTGTTTTCCCCCCCCTAAGTGTCCAGGCTGCCTTGTTACTCATATACTACAGTGTCAATAGCCAGTGTGTTACAGCATGTTGCCAATTCATTTCTTGTCACCTTACAGAAGTGGGACTCCATCTCCAAAGCGATCATCAGTTACCTCCCGTTCACCTTTGATAAGAGGCAGCAGAGATAGATTTACTGGGGAATCATATACAGCGTTAGGTAAGGTGTTTGCAATGTTTCTTTGTTGCTATTATGGTCTTTGCAACATTACTTTATTGCTGCTTCTGTAGAAAGAATACTAGAATGATTTTGGATTTTCATTGGGGCATAAAATTGTAATTCATGTTGAAAAACCCAATTCCTGATTTTTATGTGTTTAAACTTACTTGGAAGCGTTCACTGACCTTTCTGTGCTTTGTTGCAGGTGATACTTCTATTGAAAATGGGCAGCATTATTGGGAAGTAAAGGCCCAGAAAGACTGTAAATCCTACAGTGTTGGAGTAGCATATAAAAATATGGGAAAATTTGACCAGCTGGGGAAAACTAATACCAGCTGGTGTGTACATGTAAATAACTGGCTCCAGACCACATTTGCTGCCAAACACAATAATAAAGCAAAATCGTTAGATGTTGTTGTTCCAGACAGAATAGGAGTCTATTGTGACTTTGATGGAGGTAAATTTAAGTCTTCAAAATTCATTATAAGAAATTGTTGTGAAGAAATCTTGGAAATTTATGTCTGAGGTGTTTTGTGGGATGATCCCCCCCCCCCCCGGAGAAGTGCATTTACCTAAATTCAGTTCCCAGCCCTAACTGGTGTAACATATTGAAACAGTGGAAATTATATATATTTACTTCCACAGTTGGATTTGGGCACACAAGGATGGTCTGAGGTTCTTGTGAAGTTATGCAGCCTCACAGATGTTGAATTGTTGTGCCCATCATAACTATTGATGTTGGTTGGAAATATGCAAATCAGTATCATCTGAAAGGCCACACCGTTCTTTCCCATGTTCGCATTATGCTATAAAACTGGTTTAAACAGAGTTATGAGGACCAAAACTGCAGGTGATAGCCCGGGTGGATTTTAACACAAAATCTGGGAAACCTCAAATGCTTGTACTTCCTTAGGGTTGAAACAGTGTGGGATGACTTCTATAATAGCCCAACCCCACCCTTCTCCCCTGGATTGCAATATACAGAAATACACTGAATTTTTCAAACTTTGAGTTTGGAAGACACAGTTGTATGTGCCTCATTGTCATTTGCAGGTTGGTTGTCAACTGAGGTTGGAGGCACTCAGCTTTATGAACCTGCAAGTCAGTAGGTTCTTTGAGAAGCTTCTCCTTTTTACTCCACACATCTATTAGTAGGAAATAAAAGTCCTTCTAGTGAGATTTGTTGAAAAAGGGCTCTTTGCCAGGGCGAGTTAGAAACGCTGTAACAAAGGAAGTGGTTGGATGTGTTGAACTCTAACTTTGGATAGAATAAAATGCAGCTTGAAAAGCTTTTAAAGCTAACTATCTTAATAACACTAGTCTAGGCATAGTTCAGCATGTATTAATTTCAAATATATAGGTAATGTGCTAAAATGTAATAGAATATGTTCGCGAAGAGTAAGGATCTTGTGGTTTATCTAAGTATTGGGTTGGCTTATGCAGCTCCATTGTGAACAGTGAATAATGAATAGAACCAGGGTATCTTGTATACATCAGGTGGTAACTCTCTAACCACAAGCTGGAATTGAAATGGATTTTAAACAACAAAATGTAGAAATGTGTATGTGTGTGAGAGACATTTCCCCTTCTATCTTTCAATACATTTTACTGAAAAATGTTGTAATTTGCTCATAGCTTGTTCCAGTCATTTTGCTACTCATAGTATGGGTGCTGACAGTTGTCAGATAGGGTCCTACAGAGATTGAATCATACTTCCTAAATATATTTAACTTAATCTGTAGAGCAATTAAAATCAAATCAAATATTTTATAAACTGGTATATATTTGATGTGTTAATCTGCTTTTTTCTGTCCTTAGGTCAGCTTTCTTTCTATAATGCAACTTCAAAGCAATTGTTGTACACCTTCAAAACGAAATTTACCCAACCCATCTTACCAGGCTTCATGGTTAGTTCTTATTAACTGATTAACTCTTTATAATTACTGAATTCCTGCCTAAACTAAACTAGGATCAGGAAGTTCTTTCTAATGTTCAGGTGGAATCTCCTTTCCTGTAGTTTGAAGCCATTGTTCTGCATCCTAGTCTCCCCAGGGCAGCAGAAAACAAGCCTGCTCCCTTCTCCCTTTGACTTCCCCTCACATATTTTTATTATTTATTTATTTATTTCTTCGGTTTTATATTCCGCTCCTCCCTGCAGGCTCGGGGCGGGTAACAATAAAGTATACATGGGCGGCATGTCCTTGGCATGCAGCCCTACAAATACATAAAACAAGTTAAAAACACAGTCCAACGAATTCCAAATACAGGGGGCATACTGGAATTTTACAGTATGCTGTCCATTGAGGCCTAAGGGAATGCTAGTCCAAAGAGGGCGGTCTTACAGGCCCTTCTAAAGGGGGCTAATTCTAGGATGGCCCGGGTACTGTCCGGCAGAGAGTTCCACAGGGCTGGAGCTGCCGCGGAGAAAGCTCTCTGACGAGTCGCGGATATTTATACATGGGCATCATATCTTCTCTCAGCCTTCACTTCCACAGGCCAAACATGCCCAGCTCTTTAAGCCGCTCATCATAGGGCTTGTTCTCCAGACCCTTGATCATTTTAGTCTAGGGTCTGGAGTCAAACAATTCTTCATCTAAATTTTCCTAAGCATGTCCATGCCATGGGGCAGTGAGATAAAAGTACACACTGCCTGCACTCTGCCATTAGATTTTGGGGCAGTGTAGTTATAGAACAGTTGCTCTATATGGCATAAGTTGAGATTTAGGGCTTTTGTGAGCAGAACCTACTTGTTTGTCCCTGAGCTTAGCAACTGTGTGCTATGTAGAGAAGTCTCCATGTTGTTTACCTTCTATTTTTGTAAACTCCAAAATCTTGTTTCCTTGAAAATTAATTTAAAGTTCATGGGAGCTACTTGACTATTTTATCTTTTTTAAAAATGAAAATGACTGTATTAGGTAAAATGTGTTTTCCCAATCAGCACAATTTCTAGTTTACCTCATATTCTGAGGGAAGTTTATGATCAATTCAGAGTTGTACTTGAGAAGCTTGAGTTTTAATACTAACTGTATCTGGGATGCAGAAGAACAAAATCAGGGTGCCAGATTTTGTAGAGAACCTACATAAGTTTATTTATTTATTTATTTATTATTTATTATTCGGGTTTCTATGCCGCCGACTCCCTGAGGCTCGCGGCGGCTCACAGGAGCCGAAGGTACAACTACACACAAGCAATGCGATAAAACATCTAAGACAATTAAATTAAGTTGCAAACCTCTCTTCATATTTTCCTGTCTTTTTGTAGAGGGACACAATTAGCATTCCCTCTTCTTGTGCGTTTACTTTGCAGACATGGATATAATGTGTATTGAATGACAAAGCACAAGGTACAAACTGTGAGGGGGCAGTGACATAAGTGCCCCCCGGCGCTCACAGTAACAATATAGAGGGTGAAAATACCAATGAATGGAGCGCAGTGTAGTCACCGGGCGGAGTTCCAGGAGCTGAGGTGAAGCGGCTCAATGGGGAAACACAGTTCGCGGGGATGGGAATCACAGCAATGAGGTAAACGGGTGGAATATTCCCGGCGTGATCCAAGCCTGTAATTAGCGGCCAAGGCAAATGCCTAGAAATCCTGCTCACGAAGGCTGTTTGCCTGGAGCAAAGCGCACGATGCGCTGCGACTGGTAACCCGAGCCCCTCACGTCGTCCTGGGAGGGGCTCCGCTGGAAGAGATACACAAGCAGCAGTCCCCAGTGCCAGAGAAACGCCGGGCACGCCGCAACGCTTCAGCTGCAGTGGGCCCGTCCGTTTCGCCGATAAACGGCTTTATCAAGCGGCCAGGTGCTATATAAGAAGGCGTTTCATGGAAATAATATAATCGTGCGATAACATGGCCCCATCATAGGAAATTCCATGGACCCAAATTCCATGGTCCATGGAATTTCCTATGATGGGGCCCTGTTATCGCACGATTATATTATTTCCATGAAACGCGTTCTTATATAGCACGTGGCCGCTTGATAGAGCCGGTTATCGGCGCCACGGACGGGCGCACTGCAGCTGAAGCCGCTGCGGCGTGCCCGGCGCTTCTCTGGCACTGGGGACTGCTGCTTGTGTATCTCTTCCAGCGGAGCCCTCCCAGGACGACGTGAGGGGCTCGGGTTACCAGTCGCAGCGCATCGTGCGCTTTGCTCCAGGCAAACAGCCTTCGTGAGCAGGATTTCTAGGCATTTGCCTTGGCCGCTAATTACAGGCTTGGATCACGCCGGAATATTCCACCCGCTTACCTCATTGCTGTGATTCCCATCCCCGCGAACTGTGTTTCCCCATTGAGCCGCTTCACCTCAGCTCCTGAACTCCGCCCGGTGACTACACTGCGCTCCATTCATTGGTATTTTCACCCTCTATATTGTTACTGCAGAGCCTGGGGCACTTATGTCACTGCCCCCTCACAGTTTGTACCTTGTGCTTTGTCATTCAATACACATTATATTTTTGTTATCTTTGCTATTGTGAAGTCTATACTTGTGTATTCCAGTTACCTGTGTGGTAAATTTATTGCTTGTGTATCACTACTTTGCAGACATGTAACAGTGCCTAAAAAGAGCAATGATTTTTTTTAAAAAAATTAGAGAGTACAAATGAGGAAAAAACCTTTCATACTATTTTTCTTTTTGATTAAAGGTTTGGTGTGGCGGTCTTACATTGACGACGGGACTTCAGGTTCCTACTGCTGTGAAAACATTGCAGAAGAGTGAAAACGGATTAAGCGGTTCTGCTAGTAGCCTAACCAATGTTGCCCAGTGATGCTTCCACTACTAGGGTTTACTGCTTTTCTTTGCAGGTAGCATTTGAAGAGCTTGTGAGCCACGGTTTCATGTGTTCCTGCTGTTTCTAAGGCCTGCGTGCCACTACTGCAAGACGTTTGGGGCTGAACTGAAGTGTTAGCAGGAACGTACTGTGAATCTGCAGTGTGATAGGAAAATAGGAATCATTTCATTTTTTTAAGAGAAGAAAGTATTCAAAGTTGTAGCCATGTGCTTCCACTAGACTAAATTTGACTATTTGTCTATGGATGCTTATAATTGATCACTTCAACACGATGTATAGCCAAGACAATTATGAGCTTAGTCTAAAAGCCCTCATTGCTTTTCTTCTCTCTAGAGCCTCTAACACTCCCTCCTGACCCTTGAGAAAAAATACTTGAGCTAGAGAGCCACGCACTGATGCTTTAACACTTAGAACCGACTAAAGCTAGTCTTAAGAATTTTACCAGAGGAAGCTCTTAAATACTTCTATTTTCGTCAGAGTTCTTCAGCTTAAGATTGCTCCTTCATTGTTATGGTTAAACTTGCAACATCTACTTAGCCATTCCAACTATAACAGTTTAAACTGGCATATAACTACATAGGATATTTTGTAGAATGGAAAACGTCACTTGTATTAACTACTATAAGAGCGCAATATTTATGCCAAGTCCATTTTTAAGGAGCTTTTTGCTTTCGTTTTTCCTTGAATTAAATACCTGTTAAGATGGGAATTACATCACATGGTCGAATTCAGCCTCATTCATGTTGGTCAAACAGATATCTAGCTTTTTTCCTAAATGGGCAGACCTCTTTGAAGTAACTTAGTTCTCAGAATCCATTCATGCTGCTTTAATTTAGTGGTAAATACAGACCTTGTTTCACATGTATACCTTCATTCTTAAGCCCTTAAAATGTGCTCAATGATATGTAATGGTTGAACTCCCAAATACATCAAATACCTTAATTCTATAACATGGAAAAATGCTTTGTGTTCATCCTGAAAGCTTCTAAATGACCCACCTCAAGGCTTTAAAGCACTTTTCCTTTAGATTTAAAAAGTAGGTTATACATTCCAGTTTTGAAGACTCTTTAAATCCTTGTTTCATAGCATGGAGTCCAAAACATAAATGAAGATGGCATGCTTAGATTTCATGGTAATTTCCCTCCCACAATTCCTGGTTTCCTGCTCATTTTTTCCCCCAAGCCTTGCTGGTAGTTGTGTGAAACTTCACAGGAGAACAGTAAAAGATGTGAGTTCAATTTTTTTTGGTTTTGGTTTGAAAAGTAAGTACACACAGTCATAGCAATGGAGGCATTCAATCTGGATGTTTACTTTCTCAACTGAACTATGTAAAGTGTTTCTTACGAATTCTTTATGTGGCTGTGTTTCTCTAATCAGTGTCTCTCTTGTTCGCTTCCAAAAGAGTTCCCTGTCCCCAAATCAGAGTAAATATGAATTAAATGTCCTTTTCTCTTTATCATGTATCCCAGAAATCAAGGAACAGGTTATTTATTCCAGTGTTAATTTCTATACAGCACTTCTCCGTACTTTGGATATTGATACTTTTTTGTGTTTGCCGCAATTAACCTCAAGTTTTTTATTCCTTGCACTTACGCTGTCTAAAATAAAGATGTTTTGATAACTGGTTTCAAGATCAAACACTAGGTTGGGAGAAACAGAATATACAAAAGGGTTTTGTGGTGTTGCTTTTGAGTGTTGTAACATCCAGTTCATTTGTGTCCTGGTGAGATACCTAAAACTCAAATGACACCATTTAGGAGTAAATTCCTACTAACTGCAAAGACCTGAAAGTAGGACTAAGGTAATGGTTCTTCTTCCAAATTATGCATGTCCACCCAGTATATCTAGTTCAGCCATGCTAAATAATTTTTAGAAGGCGAACTAACTTGTATTGTATATTACATGCAGTTCTAGTGTTAGGATTCTCCTAACATACATCTGGAAGCATAAACTGATACAAAACTGAAGGTTTTTTTTTTCCTTTTGAGGGATTACTGTGAAATTGTTTGTGATACTGGTGCTTAGTTCTGTCGCTTCTGAACAGGATAGTCCCATATCAGTTGAATGAAATAAGGTAATGGGATGAGAGGAAATGCCTTAAGCACTTTAGACATTTTTCTTAGATTATGAAAATTGTGAGCTGACAAACTTGGTTGGTTCTCATTCTGGAATAGGTTCGCCGGTGTTAGTGCAATTGAGCAAAACGATTACTCAATTTGATTGTGTTGACTCTTCAGGTAGAAGATCTAGGTGGCAAGACATGGTATTTTCCTTGTATGTACATAAATTTGTCCAGTTACCCATTGTAAAACTTAAAAAGTATTTTTGTATTTGTAGCAAGTGACGGTTTGATTTGTATATTTAGGGGGGGGGGGGTGGAAACAAAAGGTGTATGTCTAATGTTTAGAAATGATAACCTCGAATCTATGATAACATATTGAGATAACAAAAGTTGGCTTCTTCTTAGGGAATACAATGGCGAATTGAATTTAAACCTCAGGCTGTGTGAACTTTCTGAGAGTTTCAAACATTTTGAACACCCAAGCCACATGAACACTATGACAAATGAGGATTTAAAGGTTTAATGCTTGAATGTTATACAGTAACTAAAGACTTCCTTTTAAGCTTGAAGGTTTAACAAGTCCACCATCTGTCACTCTCTTCTGTTCTTTGCCCTCCCTGCTAGGATTTGATTTCCTTTTTTGGTGTAGATCAGGTTGGAGGCAAGATACAGTCTGGCAAATATTGACAAGATAGTACTTTGGTGTAGTCATATTTCAATGGAGTGTAGTAGTGTGCGGTTGTCCGTGTTAACATTATTTTTGTCCCTGGCATTAAAGTGAAGTGTCTGAAGGTTAATTGACTTGAAGGTGACGTCACCGTTTCCTCACCCTCCTGCCCTTCTGCTGAGTCCCGGGCAGATTTTCTCCATGAGCTGACTGTTCAGTTTTCACTTCTGATAAACACTTCTGCTTGTGCCTTCTTAAAACGGCTCAATATCATTACTCTGCTGGTGGCATAAGGTGTTGATACTAGAATGCTTATTGCTCTGATATCACACTGATCTTCTTAAACAGGGAGATGGCATATTGACGGTGCCTCAGGTATGCAGTGCTTCCTTCTTGTTAAGTATCCTAAGATGACAGCCCTACTTTGCCATAGCAACACTGTAACATTCGGGTGCCTTAGAGCCCATGGAGTGTTTTTATTTGCTGTGTCTTTAATTCAAACACATCTTAACAGGCGTTTTGTATTAATAAATAAAACTTTTTAAAGATTATAGATTACTTGTGTTTTATTGAAGTTTTTACAGGTTTACAATAGGTATGAAGATGAACAAAGGGACAATGCAGAAAGAACAATTCCAGGGAACATTTCAGACACTTGGTTTTATGAGGTCCAAACGAACGATTGGACCGTCTCATGTAAAGACAAAAGGAATCAACACATGGAAATGAATCCCATATGAAAGTATTTTTTGAAAAACCCTCTCACCATAAAGAAATATAGAGATTGAGTGGCCGGAAATTTGGGCTCAGTAAATATAAAATCTTCAGTAATGTCTCTTACACCATTTTTATTAGAACTTTTATCTGAGTGTTGTTTGGCAAACATTGTCAGTGTTTGGTTATTTCCATCTCATCAGATTTTGGCACCTGTGAGCTCTCTCTATTCTCTGGCTGTGAGATCTTTCTTACATTATAATACTCATAACGTCATTTGATTCGTGGGACTGGCCTTTTTTCTAATGTGCCAGGGACCTGTACCATACTGTCGATTATTAGACCAACTGGGTTATTGATAATAGGGTGAACCACAATATTTATGTAACACTGATTTGGATGATTAGTTTAATTAATAGAGTAATAAGGCATTACTTCCTTTTATCGTCTGAATTATTTTAGAGATTACAGTTAATGTGATCTTCAAAGGTCATTCTAGTCCTACAGCACTCAGACATCAAACTTCTATTTATTACAGCTCGCCAAGAAGATATTTATTTATTTCCACCATTTCTACCCCGCTTCTTCTCAGAGCGGCCTAACAACGGCAACAATTCGATGCCAACACAGCATACATAAAAACCCAAAAACAGTTAAAATTAAATACATTAAATTACAGCTGGCATTAAAATTAAAAAGATAGAATGTCATTATACATTATTTTTTAAAAAATTACACTCATGTTAGCTGAAATATAACAAAATGCTGATATGTTTAAAGTTACTGCTGTTTCTCACTTCCAATTATAAATATAGAGCCAGTGTGGTGTCATGGTTTGAACAATAGACCAGACTTCAGGAAGACCGTGGTTTTAATCTCTGGTAAACCATGTAGGCTCATTAAGTAACTTTGTGCAAGTCATTCTTTCGGCTGTAGAAGAAGGCAATGGGAAACTTCAGACCAAATCTTGACATGAAAATCCTGTGATTAGAATCTTAGGTTACTATAAGTGAGAAACAAAGTCGCATAGCAACAACTAAATTGGTCTCCCAAGTAGCTTTTGAAAAACATTGCATTCCTTGCTGGGCTTTTTTTGTTTTGTTTGTTTACTAGATTTGAGGATTTGGTGGTTGGGATTTCTTCAACTGAACACTGGTGTCAACTAAAGTATAGGGACATGGAATCTGCTATAAATCATGAGTGCAATTTGGTTTTTACTTGTATGAATGCCATACATGTCCTTGGCAGTTGAGTAGCAGGTTGAAGTGCACTCACCCTAAATCTACATTTGCTTGCTCATTTTCTATTGATGATGGAAAGGGTTACTGCATTTGGAAATGGTTAAGGCTATATGGTGCTACAGCATTGATTGTGGAATTCTATGGGAAATAGTTGAGTAGATATACAGTATAAATCATAGCAAAAAAGTGTTGATTAGGATTCTTAGAGGTTTCTCTTCCAATGCTGAGAGGGTGTTGGAGCTACTGTATTTCCATTATGAAAGCAGATAATCTGGATTTCAGCTTTAAAACTATATGTTATCATTAAGGGCAACTCCAGACTGAAGATGAGACTCCCCAAGACACCCTATTATCAATAACCCTTTACAGGTCTTGAAGACGTGGGGCAGTGGCTGCTTTGAGGCTAGCAATCTGGAATACAGTCTTTTCCTATTGCCTTCTATTTTACTAAACTTTATTGTCTCAATACGGCAGACCTCGAAGAAGAAGACGGCATATATATACGCTATTGTACTGATGGTAGCTTGTTCAGCTTAAGCCGTCTGAGGGCTTGCACTAAGACTCTAAACTATCTAGTCTGTGAGCTGCTTTTTGCTGACGATGCTGCCCTTGTCGCCCATTAAGAAACAGCCCTGCAGCGCCTCACATCCTGCTTTGCAACAGCTGCAGAGCTGTTTGGGCTGGAAGTCAGCCTGAAGAAAACGGTTCTCTACCAGCCCGCACCACAGGAAGAACACCATCATCCCCACGTCAGCATAGGCAAATCTGTGCTTAAGTCCGTTCAGCAGTTCAGCTACCTGGGAAGCATCATCTCTTCAGATGCCAAGATTGACAAAGAGATAGATCACAGATTATCAAAGGCATATAGTGCATTCGGAAGGCTTCACAAAAGACTGTGGAGCAACAAGCACGTGTACAGAGCTATCGTACTGTCTATTCTCTATGGGTCTGAAACATGGGTCACCTATCGCCAACACCTACGACTCCTCGAATGCTTTCATCAGCGCTGTCTTCGCACAATCCTAAATATACACTGGACCGACTATGTGACTAATGTTGCTGTCCTTGAGCAAGCAGGGATCACCAGCATTGAGGCCATGCTATTGAGAACACAGCTGTGCTGGGCAGGGCACGTCTCTAGGATGGAGGACCACCGCCTCCCAAAGATACTATATGGTGAACTCACCACGGGTCAGCGCAAGAGAGGCGCCCCCAAAAAGACATATAAGGACTCCCTGAAACAACATCTCAGGTTCGGCCAGATTGATCACCAACAATGGTCCACCCTGGCCTCACATCAGGAGTCATGGAGATGCACTATCCACAATGCTGTGGCCTCTTTCGAGAAGACACGCCGAATGGGTCTCGAAGAGAAACAACGCAGAAAGAACTGCAACTTGGGAACAACATCACCCAAGGAGACTTTCTGCTGTGCTTTCTGCAACCGAACTCACCTATCAGATTGGCCTTTTTAGTCATCAGCGTGCTTGTAAAAAGCATGGGATGAGCCCTTCCTAAGAATCTTCATTTGCGAAGTAATGCCGAGAGAGAGATTGTCTCAGTTTAGAAATCTTGGCTTCTAGGGGGAGTTCTGGCCTAATAAGCTCCAGGATCCAATTGTTCGTCTTTTTAGCAGTCTCATTGCATCACCTTAAACAGTGGTTCTCAACCTGTGGGCCATGGACCACCAGTGGTCCGGATGAACAAAAATAAAGTCTGCGGCCTCACCATTACTACACTGTTCCCTCAAAACCACGTGGCAATGAGAGTGACTGGTCTTACGAAACCCTCTTATAGTGCCAAGGCAGCAGGGATGTCAGGAGGGGAGAGGCTGACTACCCATGATTACTACTACCACATCAGCTCTGGATTATTAAATATGGTTTTCTGTGGGTGAGCAGATGGTGACTACTGGGTGGTATATGTTCTGTATCAGAAACTAGAGCTGGTGTGATCAATCCAATGCAATGTCCTGAATCGGCACTCCAAATAACCAAAACGGAGTGTAAAGTTGACCAAAAACTGATTTGTAACTTTTGGTACTAATTTTGGAGAGTAACAACAGTAACCTATGGCTTGCATTTCAGTGTAAAATCATGAGATGGACTGATGTAGTGTCACAAATGAGGCTAAATCGCCATGCCCCTGAGCTGCCCCTTTGGATCCATCTCTCACGTTATGGCACTCATTTTTGAAAGGTGTACCGGAAAAAGTTTTGAAATCCAGACTACACTCCATTATCCGCAATATTCATCTATATATATAAAGGAAGAGCCGTCATGTGAAGACTACCTCAAACAGAGAAACCTTACAACGCAGAAACACAAAACTTGCCAACAGAAATAGGCCTCAAGCAAGGTACGTTTGTAGCAAAGAAACTTTCCCCCCCAAAACCTAAAAGGCCCCCAAAACAACGAGTAAAAATAAAACTACATTTCCCAGCATCCTCCGGGGCTGCCAAAGCCTCTACATTCTGACAACATGATTGGCTGCCAATAAGGGCGGATTTGCATAACTGCTGTACTGGCCAGCCAACATGAACATTCCGACCCATAACAAACTGTCAGATTCCTAAATAGGGCACAGCAACGCGTGCCGGGTACAGCAAGTATTATATATTATTATATTGTACTATACTACCATACTGCGATATTAGTAATATATAATATATCTTGTACTATATTATTATACCACAATACATATAAAGGTAAAGGTTTCTCCTTGACTTTATGTCTAGTCATGTCCGACTCTAGGTGGTACTGCTCATCTCCATTGCTAAGCTGAAGAGCCGGCTTTGCCCATAGACACCTCCAAGGTCATGTGGCCAGCATGACTGCATGGAGCGCCATTACCTTCCCGCAGAAGCAGTACCTATTGATCTACTCGCATTTGCATGTTTTTGAACTGCTAGGTTGGCAGAAGCTGGGGCTAACAGCGGGAGCTCACACAACCCGGATTCAAACTGGCAACCTTTCAGACAGCAAGCTCATCAGCTCAGCGGTTTAACCTGCTGCACCACCAGGGGCCATTATATACAGTAATATTATTTATAAGACAATATACAGGTCTTTCTCAAAAAATTAGCATATAGTGCTAAAGTTCATTATTTTCCATAATGTAATGATAAAAATTAAACTTCCATATATTTTCGATTCATCGCACACCAATTGAAATATTTCAGGTCTTTTTTGTTTTAATACTGATGATTTTGGCATACATATCTCAAAAAATTAGCATATTCCATCCGACCAAATATGCTAATTTTTTGAGACAGTGTTTTTGGGTTTTCAGGAGCTGTATGCCAAAATCATCAGTACAAAACAAAAAAAGACCTGAAATATTTCAGTTGGTGTGCAATATATGAAAGTTTAATTTGTATCATTACATTATGGAAAACAATGAACTTTAGCACTATATGCCAATTTTTTGAGAAGGACCTGTATATTGCACCGGGACTGTGGCGCAGCTGGCTGGGAATCAGCTGCATTAGGATCACTACTGACCAGAACGTCATGAGTTCGAAGCCTGCCCAGGTCGGTGTGAGCTCTCGACCAAATTGTGTAGCTTGTTGTCGACCTTTGCAACCCGAAAGACAGTTGCATCTGTCAGGTAGGAAATTTAGGTACCACTTTGTGGGGAGTCTAATTTAACTGATTTACGAGGCCATAAAATCTCCAGGAAGTATGCAAAGAATGAAGGAATGCGACAGCTGCTGGAATGTTAAATTGCCTCTGAGTGTCTGTCTCTATATGCTGTGTGTCAATGGCATTGAATGTTTGCCTGTATATGTACATTGTAATCTACCATGCGGGGTGAGAAGGGGGGGAGTATAAATAATGTGTGTGTTTATGTATGTATGTATGCAGGGGCGGTCTCACCTCTCCCGAGGCGGTAGGCGAGCCTTATTTTTGCGGCCCCCCCCCCCATGGCTGCTGGACGCCGCGGCGGCCCCCACAGTGATGCCACGCGCAGCTGCGCAGTTGCGTCAGGCGTGCCTGCGCATGTGTGGTGACGTGACACGCAGCTGTGCTGCTGCGTCACGCGCAGCTGCGCATGCGCAGTGACATCATGCGCAGCTGTGTCATGCGCGCCTGCGCATGTGCGGTGATGTTGCGCGTGGCTGCGCGGCTGCATCGTGCACAGCTGCGTGGCTGCGTCGCACGTGGCTGCGCATGCGTGGTGACGTCACACACACCTACGCGAGTGCGCCCGGTGCGGCTGCACCACCGGCTGCGCCGCTGGCGACGGAGGCGCGGGCAGCACTGGCTCCTGGGTAGGAGACACGGCGGAGGGGTGGTGCGGCCAGCGTGGTGGCGCCCCTCCCTGGCGGCGACGCCCCTCCCATGACCCGTCGCCCTACGCGGCCGCTTACTCGGCGGAATGGCAAAGGCCGGCACTGTATGTATGTGTATATATATATATACACACACACACACCAAAATACATCACAACTTATGGTCCAGAGAGCACTGCGATTCACTGTATGGAATGCCTTTGCGAGGTCAATAAATGCCATAGGATTCATAGGGGACACGCTTTGAAAGCTACAACACTTCCGATCCCCAGTTGAACTCGCTGAGCAGACACTCATCAGGCATCCCAGAGAGTGGTGACGTAGCCGCGCTCCTGACGTCATTGACTTCCCCCATGCGGGCGTGTGTGTGTTCAAACGAGAACCGGAAGTCAAGGTTGCGCTGTGTCCTCTATGTCTTAAACTCTATAGCCTCCTCTCCTCCCCGCCCCTGACGCGATGGCAAGCCCTTTGCAGCGCCTGCGGCCGTAAAGCAAAGCCACTCCTGAGGGCGTTGCAGGTAAGCCCCTTATTATCCCCTTCCATCCCTATCTTTCAGTCATGAGGGTTGCTTCCAAATCCATTCTTCTGTAATACCATCTCTCTCTCTCTCTCTCTCTCTCTCTCTCTCTCTCTCTCTCTCTCTCTCTCTCTCTCTCTCTCTCTCTCTCTCTCTCTCTCTCTTCTCTCTCTCCCTCTCCTCTCTCTCTCTCTCTCTCTCTCTCTCTCTCTCTCTCTCTCTCTCTCTAGATATACTTATCTATCTATGTATATAATAAAAGTCAGTGTTTGCGGCCGAGCAGTGGGAGGAATATGTGCCAGAATTTGGATTGGCTGCCACTCTGGGATTATTTGCATAAATGGCTCTGACTGGCCAGCCACCCAACATTCCAACACAGCACAGAGAGGAAAGGGAAGGGCCTGAGGCTGGAGTTGCAGTTAGCCAGTTGACAGTTTTTTCTGTTGGAAAGGGGATGTTCAGTACCTTCACCCAATACACTTCTAAGGTGACTCAGAGGGAAAGCAAAAGGCCTCAGGCAGTCAGCCACTGCGGCCCACAGCAATGACGGACCAGGACCAAACATGGCAAACAAGGGACCAATGGCCCACTTCACAACCTGGCGTGGTTTAGGGCAGGTTGGGCCACGAATGATGGGATTTGCAGCACCTTCACCTCATTCACTTCCCAAACAACACTGCAGCCCCTATAAATCACAGACCAGGCCCAAAATTGACAGCAAGGCTTCCTTAACTTGATTTTCCTGACTAGGCCTCAGCTCATGGGATATTGTTAGGCTTCCTCAACTTGATTTTCCTGACTAGGCCCCCAACAATGACAGAACAAGACCAAACTTGGCACACAGACCCCCCAAGATGCACCCTACATCCTGGTGCAGTTTGAGGAAGGATGGACCATGGATGATGGGACTTGCAGTACTTGAGTTCACTTCCTTGGAGCACTGTGGCCCACACCAATGACGAACTATGGCACACAATGCCTTCCTCAAATAGCCCGGGCACTGCCGGGTCCCCAAGCTAGTAGATATATATAAACATTCTGTGAACTGGCCCTGGACCAACACAAATCCTTAGTGAGTTTCCAGAAGGGGGAAAAGAAAGCCATTTCAGGGCCCTCCCAGAGAGAACCTATATCTCAGGACCTGATCCCAGGTTTTCTGTTTATCCCAGTTTATCTGGCAGTGTGGACTCATATAATCCAGTCTAAAGCAGACAGATTGGGACCAGAGCCTGGGATCTAGGGCCTGTCTGGAAGGGCCCGCCGTAGCCTAGGCCTGAATCCCCAGAAATAGTGCTTCCCAACCTTTGGTCCTCCAGTGTTTTGGGCTTCAGCTTCCACAATTCTTAAAAGTGAAGTATATATAAATAACTAGCCGTCCCCCGCCATGCGTTGCTGCGGCCCAGTTTGTGTATATGTGTTTTGCGTGTGTATATATGTGGATTTGCACATGCATTGTAATGTATGTTTTATTTTTTGGCATGTAAAGTCCCTTCCACTGTGTTTTTCCAGTGTTTTTATGAGTGATGGTCCCTTGTTGGACTGTTAGGGGTATTGTGTCCGAATTTGGTGTCAATTTGTCCAGTGGTTTTTGTGTTATGTTAATCCCACAAACAAACATTACATTTGTATTTATATAGATAAGCTGGAGAGAGAGAGATATATATATAGGAATTACTTCGTGAACGAAGATTCTTAGGAAGGACTCATCCCACGCTTTTTACAAGCGCGTTGATGACTAAAAAGGCCAATCCAAGATAGGCAAGTTCGGTTGCAGAAAGCACAGCAGAAAGTCTCCTTGGGTGATGTTGTTTCCAAGTTGCGGTTCTTTCTGCGTTGTCGTTTCTCTTCAAGACCCATTTGGCGTTTTTTCTTGAAAGAGGCCGCAGCATTGTGGATAGTGCCTCTCCATGCCTCCCGATGTGAGGCCAGGGTGGACCATTGTTGGTGGTCAATCTGGCTTTTTAGCAGAGCTTTTAATGTTTAATACAGTCTACATGGTGAAGACTGCTGTACGTTCTTATGCAATGTTTTATGTAAATTGCCTGGAGCATTTAATGGAGGGCGATTAATAAGTGAGAAATTGAATTGAATTGAAATTACACTAAATCAAGTCTTTTGTTTCCTTTACAAATTTTTTTGTACCAAATAGATTTTTTTGGATGCTGATCACATAAATAACTTCAAAATGGTCACAGCATGTAAGATTTTTGAGAAATTGCCCATTTTGTTTTTCAGTAATTGCTAAATTTTGTAACATTTTCGTACTGGAGAGTATCTTGCAAGACTTTTTAGATTGCTCATATCTTTGACAGCCGTAACCCACATTAGGTAACATGTAACAGAGACATAGTCTGTTAAAATACCACAAGAATAGATATCTGATTGAGTAGAAACTTGCTTGGGCATGCCTAAGCAAGCCAAACATGGCTACAAGATTTTAGCTTGTTTCCATTACAATACAGCTTAATACAAATAGCAGCATCAAAAAGTAACAGTCTGTTTAACATTTGTGTGAATTAGCATTTCACATCTCTAAAACTGTTGAGTCTAAAGACAGTGGGTATATATTTTTCCGAAATCTCGCACCAATGTCACAATAGTCATGACACATTTTGTTACATTTGGTGGCGAGTTTACTCTGAAACTATAGAAAAGGAGAATTACTGCATTCACAACAACAACAACAACAACAACAACAACAAAAACAACAATTTTATTGATTAGCCAGAAGCCATATCAAATACACACAGAACACAGACACATTGCAATGATTCTAAAAACAATCTGAGGAGAATTCTAGACCATTACATCAATTAAACCCCTGTTTTGCCCAGCAGGAGGGATTCTAAGGGAGGTGGTAACAATTCACAGGTCCTCATCTCCAACACAATTTATTCCAATTGCATCTATGTAATCAGATCTTAGTTTCATGGCTTTACAGAGAAAACGAGCAGTAGCATCTGTTATCAGCTTGTTGGAGCCGGCCAGCAGAAGTGAGACTTTTGCTAGAGGGTCCCAATGATTTTTTCCCACGAGAAATATCTCTAGCAGTTGTCTTCTCTCTATTTGATAGATTTTACAATAAAGCAGAAGATGAGTTAGATCTTCGATCTCAGGGGCACCACAAATACAGATACGCTCTTCATAGGGAATTTTCTTGAACCTCCCATATCTCACCATTGAATCTAATTGCTCAAACCTGGCTCTAGTGAAAATTTTCCTTCGGTGGTGTAACCTTCCTTGCTGTAAGTAAGTGGTTAATTGGAAGGATTTCTTAAAACCACTCAACCATCTCAGGGAAACAGTAGAACCCAAAGAGTCTATATCGGTTTGGGCCGCAATGTCATTAATTCGTTGACGCACTTCATTAAAAAGGCATATGAGTTATACTTTGGGTGCAACATTTGTGACCAGGACAAAGAATTGGCTCCTGACTGATTGTTATTTCTGTATGGCAAGCATGTCAGGTTATTCATCAAAAAATAAGAAGCTTTATTGAGTAGGCTAACCTTGCATCAGCAATGGGGCCAGTGCCACATGATGACAGTCTTCTTGTTCCAAAACCTCCAGAAGCATGGGCTGTCCGCGCGCCAGTGATGAAGCGAAGCCAGGTCTGAACTTAGAAAGTTCTTTTATTGATTAAGTGAGCAAAGTAAAGCATTCTCACACAGAGCAATTCAGCAGCCTGCACCTCACAGCAGAATCAGCATGGCGACTGACTCAAGCAGCTCAGCGTCTCCCTTATCAGTATGTTTACACAGCTGAAGGTCAAAACAGTGCTGGACACCACTTGTGCTGTTTTAACTCTATACATGCCTGGTTACACAACACAGCATCTTATACAATGGTTGAATTGCAGAAACATTTGAAAATCACACTCTGACATGGGCACTAGAGGATGAGGAGGTAGGCAGTAATAGTGGGTGCTGATCCTGAATTTGTGCTATCAACATCCAGCGATCCTCATTTAATATCTCAGGCAGAGCTGAACAATCTGGTCAGAGATTTGGGCTTATCAAAAAGTCAGGCAGAACTGCTTGGATCAAAGTTGCAAGGATGGAATCTTTTGTCATCCGGTACATAAATCTCAAAAATTCACCACTGTTATGAAGATTTGACAAAATATTTTAGCCAAGCTGACAGTCTGATCTTTTGCTGTGACATCAACTGATTGTTTTGTTCTCTCAGATGCAACCACAACCCCAACAGGGTGATTATTTATTGACTCATCAGTTTTAAGTTCGAAGGCTGTTTTTCTTCACAACACCAATCTACCCTTCTATACCTGTTGGACATGCAATTCATGTGACAGAATCATATGAGAACATGTAACTTCTGCTGCACCGCCTTCAATACCCAAAGCACAACAGAAATTTGGGTGGTGAATTATGGTATATGCTCGGTTACACGAAGTATTGCTGTTTCCTTTGCAAGTGGGATAGTCGAACAAGATATTTGCATGGCCTCTCTGCAATAAATTGATTCCATGGCATACGAATGTCACACATGACAGATATGTTGATCCAAATAAGATATTTCTTCCACCTTTACACATCAGACTCGGACTAATGAAAAACTTCATTAAGGCAATGAACAAGCAAAGAGAAGCTTTTATTTATTTGCAGCAGATGTTTCCATGCATAAGTGATGCAAAGATAAAAGAAGGTGTTTTTACTGGCCCACAAATCCGAGATGTGATGGAGGATAGCCACTTTGATGGTCTTCTACAGCAGTGTTTTTCAACCTTTTTTGAAACACGTTTCCTACATCTACAAAATCCTGGGGCACACCACCAACCAAAATGACACAAAATGACACTCCAACACAGCAACACATATAGTTAATATGTTTTCAAATGTATTCATACACTCAGATAAAATGTATTTGCCGCAAAACTGGACTGCAAGAGAAACACCGGCCAAAAACACAGCAGCTATGTCTGTACAATTCAAACAAATACACATTTTCTCCTGCAGAACCTGTATGCCTATAAAAACCTTTCTAAGGAGGGCACTCCCCTGCAATGAGTCAGTGCAGTACTACGTTTTCCCACTGATTCTTAGCTCAGCTGCAAAATTTCCATCGGCAAAGCCACCCTGTTCCTGAACACATCCTCCTAGAAGCCAGGTGCATTGTTTCAATGCAACCAACCCACAAGTCAAGTTATGAGCATATTTTTCTGAGGAGGAACTCCAATTGACATGGTTGTCAGTCCCTCGGGCCGCATGGCCATGCTCTGGAAGCACTCTCTCCTGACACCTCGTCCACATCCATGGCAGGCACCCTCAGAGGTCGCGAGTGAAGACATGGATTGGTGGCCGTGAGGTCCCCCTAACTCCCAAGCAAGTGAGCCCCAGCATTTTATTTATTTATTTATTTATTATTCGGGCTTCTATGCCGCCAACTCCCTGAGGCTCGCGGCGGCTTACAGGAGCCGAAGGCACAATAAAATACAAGGCAATAAAAACAATTAAAAACAGCAGTAACACAGTAAAATAATAACGCAATTCAAGAATGAGTGGGACCTACTCGCCGAAGGCCTGCTTAAACAGGTAAGTTTTGCAGGCCCGTCTAAACGGGAGCAAGTCCTTCATGGCCCGAGTTCCGGCCGGGAGGGCGTTCACAGCGTAGGAGCTATGACAGAGAACGCCTTCCGGCGGGTAGATGTCAATCTTGCCAGCTTTGCCAGAGGTATCTCCAGAAGGTTGGCATCCTCGGACCGTAGTGATCTCGAAGGGCAATATGGGGTGAGACGGTCCCTCAGATAGGCTGGCCCCAGACCGTGCAAGGCCTTGAAGGTAAGAACCAACACTTTGAAGGCGATCCGGTGCTCGATTGGCAGCCAGTGCAGATCCTGCAAAACAGGTGTTATGCGGCAACCTGCTGGAGTGCCAGACAGGAGCCGGGCGGCAGTGTTCTGCACCAGCTTGAGCTTCCGGGTCGCCGACAGAGGAAGGCCAACGTAGAGCGCGTTGCAGTAATCTAGCCTTTGAGACAGGGAGGGAGAGAAAGGGAGAGTGCTGCAACCGGAAGGGAGAAAGACAGAGGAAGGGACATCGGGGCTGCCTCCAGAGGAGGCAGGGTCACCCCCTCTTGCCAGGCTGCCCCCCTTCTTGAAGGCACCTGGGCAGCGCCCCCACCCCACAAAGTGTCCACAGAGCCCACTCAGCCCAATGTATGGATGCTGGAGGGGCTCCCTGCCCCTGCTGCTCTGGCAGCCCTCTTTACCCTCTGCTCTGCCAACCCCGCGCCTCCCTGCCGGATGGAGCTCCATTGAGGGCGAGGGAGGAAGAGGAGGAGGAAGAAAAGCAGACAAGGCGCGCGGAGCTCAGCGGTGAAGGCGCTCCGGAGCGCGAGAGAGAGCGTGCGCGGGAGAGAGAGACATATACACGCTCCCTGCCGCAAGCTCCGCGCAGAGGCCCCCAAAGGCGCTGCACCGCTTTTCCCCCTCACCTCGGCCCTTGGAACTCGGCCACCAGAGGCCATCCAGCCAACCCCGGACATAGAAAGAGACCCAGAGAGAGAACGCCTCCCCGCTTCCCCGATGTCCCCACCTTCCCTCCCTTAGTAACCTCTCTTGAATGAAGCTAGAAAACAATTTCTCACGGCACACCTGACGATTGCCCACGGCACACCTGACGATTGCTCACGGCACACCATTGTGCCACGGCACACCAGTTGGGAAACACTGTTCTACAGGGTGCAGAACATGTTGTGTGGATAGCCTTCAAGAATGTTGTTTGTAACTTTCTAGGCAACTATACAGTAGCAAGTTATGTCCAACAGGTTGAAAGTCTGCCTCAGGCATACAAATAAATGAAGTGCAACATGTCACTGAAGATACATTTTCTTCATTCCCACTTGGATTTCTTTCCAGACAACCTGAGTAACGAACATGATGAAAGGTTTCATCAGGACAGTGCCAGGATGGAGAAATTGTATCTGGGCAAGTGGAATCTGTCTATGTTGGGTGACTGTTGTTGGACTCATGCACAAAGTATCAGACAATGATTACAGATGAAAATCTGCAGCAAAACATTTTTAGTTTTGTTTCCTGATGACAACATTACTGTCATAGTGTACGTATGCCGCTATACACATATTGCAATGCTTAGCATACATCACCTTTTTCTGGAAAACTATGTAATACAGAAATGCTAAATATACATTCATTAAATATTCAGCACATTAAACTATACTTGATTCACCCAAAATTGTGGAGGAAAAAAAACATTCCCAAAAAACTGTTTACTAGTGTTATCAGTGAAATTGTCTCTTATTGGAAGCTAAGCAGGTTCAGCTCTGGTTAGCATTTGGATGGGAAACTGTAGGCTATATTTCCAAGGAAAGAGCTAGCAAACCACTCTGAGTCCCTTCCCTAAGAAAACCCTGCACAATGAGTAGGGTTGCCATAGCGATACACACACACAAGTGAGCACATACTGGGCTTTACCAGGTATGACATCATCAATTTGACAAGCAACTGTCACCCTTGAACTTCATGATACTTTTTAAGATCACATTCAATGTCTTTGTTTTGCCTTATATGCTGATTTTGCACACTTTTATTTTAGTGAGAGCTTTCCATAATGTGTGCCATGGCACATTAGTGTATCGGCTGTAGTGTGTAGGTGTGTCATGCAAATATAATGAGAAATAAATTTTTTTGGACATGTATGCTATTAGGCTACCTTACAAATCATATATTTTTAAAAAATAGAAATGAAGGATTATCATGAGGTATGATGTATCCCCATACATTTTGTTATTACAATTTATGTATGTATCAGTATCTCTTATCAATGGTTGGTTTAACTTCCGGATTGCTAGTTACTGAATCTTCATGAATCTCTCATGTCCTTTCAGAAGCAGAGAAGGTTGGGAAGGCTAAAACCCCAAGCGGATTATGCTTTCTGCTTGACAGGGATTAAGACAAGTAGTTTTAGGGATTTCCTTATTAAAAGGGCTCAAAAGTGATTGATTTCAAGTGGATTGCATTCCTAAAACTATATAGTCAAGTATTGTTGTTCCTTTTTCAATTATTGGGATTAGATGGTATGGGTGTCGTCCTGTTGATAAGTCCCAAAACCAGTCAATCAACTGTTCAATGGAGAATCTATACACAGATAAATTAAATGGATTTAATAAGTCTGTTCTACTCAGGGCCAACAAGAGAATTTAGACCTACATTTAACATTTAAGTAGATTAGGAACTTGTATTCTTTATATAGGTATCTTTTTTAAAAAAAACTATTTTTGGGCGGGCGGGAGCGATTTGGGAAACTTTAAGTCACCTATGGTGTGAGAGAATTGGCTGTCTGCAAGAACGTTGCCATGGGATGCCCGGATGTTTGATGTTTTACCATCCCTGTGGGAGGCTTTGCTCATGTCCCCACATGGGAAACTGGAGCTGACAGAGGGAGCTCAACCAGCTCTCCCTGGATTCGAACTACTGACCGACAGCACAAGGGTTTAACCCTTTGCGCCACTGGGGGCAATGAACATACAGATCATGATGATGATGACGACGTGTTTGCTGTATTTCTTACTCTCTGTTTGCAGTGTGGTACAGCATAGTTAAAATACGGGAATGTGGCACAGCTGGCTGGGTGTCAGCTGCATAAGATCTCTACTGACCAGAAGGTCATGAGTTCGAGGCCTCCCCGGGTCGAGGTGGGCTCTCGACCTATTGTGTAGCCTGTTGTCAACCTTTGCAACCCGAAAGACAGTTGCATCTGTCAAGTAGGAAATTAAGGTACCACTTAGTGGGGAGGCTTAATTTAACTGATTTACGAGGCCATAAAAAGATCTCCAGGAAACACGCTGAGGAATGAAGGAGTGCGACTGCTCCCCCTGGTGGCCAGATGTTAAAAAATTGCCTCTGTCTGTCTTGTGTGTTTGTGTGTCTAAATGTAATGTGTACATTGTAACCCGCCCTGAGTCCCCTGCGGGGTGAGAAGGGCGGAATAGAAATAAAGTAAGTAAAATAAAGTAAGTAAGTAAATAAAACAAAGAACCCTAAAATAGATATGTTAAAAACATAATACAAAGATTATGAAACCAATGCTAATAAAATGTAAAGTTAAAATTCACAATTTAAAATTGACAGGAGGTCTGCCGGAAAATATAGGTCTTCAATTGGATCTTGAATTCCGACAGCCAAGAATTTTGTAATCAATATGAAAAAAGTAAAACAAATGTATAAAATGTGTGAAACTTAGTTATATGGGTTTTGATTTTTGTTTCACATTTTTCCTAGCTTTGTGTTGTGCAACAAAGACCTATACTTCATTATCTGAAAAGATGAGAAGGGCCAAGCGGCTGCTTTTCGATGACAGTCAGGAGAGCCCTGAAGACTAATGCAGAGAATTAACAAGAACGTAGTTTTGGGTCTTCTGACTTTCACCAGTTCAGTCTTCCTCTTGTTCCAGTTGTACTATTACAAGTATTATTTGTCCCCTAAGGTAAGAACTGTTGCAATTCTACATTTTAAGAAACCCTAAGTTCTACATAATTAATCTAAACAAATGTTTGTTGTGATCTAAAGTGTATGTTTAAACGTATTAACTCATCTGGTAAAGCCAGCAGTCATTGTGGGGAAGGGAACATCCCAAAGCATATTTGTTTGGGTAGTAAATCCCACTGAAACCAGCAGGTTTTATGTCATGTAAACATTGTTATATTAATCATTTCAATTTCCATTGCCATGGCTGTGAGCAGAATATTTACTATGAGTCTTATTCTGTGTTTTATTGATTAAATTGTTTTAGATTTTTACTAGCTGTACCCGGCACGCATTGCTGTGCCCTATTTAGGAGATGCGAGAAAGTCTGAGTATGTAAGGGTTGGAATTGATGTTACTTATGGTCTTGGTGGGGTCATGGCTGTGTTGTTGTGGGTTGTTCTGGTGGGTGGGATGTTGAAGTCCTGGGGAGTTGTCGGTGTGTGGTGTAGCTGGCGTTCTGCAGAGCTTGTGGATATACAATGTTTTTTGTCTTTCCGTCTGCTGTGTTGATGGAAAGGTTCTGTGGTTTCCCAACTCTGGATTTGAAAAAAGAAACTGTGTTTCTGTTCTGGCGTTTGTTCTGCTCTTTTTTGTTTGATGTATGTAGTGTTGCGAGTGTGTCGTCCGATGCTGTTCTTTTTAGAAGGCATGGCTTGTCTTTTGGGTCAGTTTTTGCTTGTGTGGAAGGAAGGAATGGCATACAAATGGGTTGAGCAGTAGACGCAAGGTTGTGTTATGTGCGTATTATGTTGTGTGTAGGTATTACTTTTTTGGTGAGGTAGTGGGTGTGTGGTGGAATTGTGGGTGGTAGTATGTTGTTGAATGCTTGTGTGGGTGGGGTGTTTTGGGTGTTTGTGTGTGTTTGTAGAGTATCAGTGCAGTGTTGTGTTGTGTTGTGTTTGGAGTATAGGTGGAGTTGGTTTTTGTTTGAGGTGGTGGTAGGTGTTGGGTCCCGTAAGTTTGGGGAGATGGGTTGCGATAGGAATTTGTGTTGTGTGGGTAGTAATTGCTGGAGAATTGCTCCCTCATAGAGTTTGATTTTGACAGTTTAATCACTCAGCATTCTATCCTAGCCTTGGCTGGCTGTGCCCAGCGTTACTATGGTTACTCAGCCTCCCTGCATTCTGTGTGGGCCGATGTTGGCCAATGGGTTTAGCTGGCTGCTGCAGAGGATGCTGGGAAATGTAGGGGGTTTTTGTATCGTTGTTTTGGGGCCTCCGAGGTTTTGGGGGAAAGTTTCTTTGCTAAAAACCTTCCTTGTTTGAGGCCTATTTTTGTTGGCAAGTTTGGTGTCTCTGCCTTGGAAGGTTTCTCTGTCTCGGTCAGTCGTTTGACGACGGGACCTACTTTATATAATAGATTGCAATTTTAGAGAAAGTATTACCCTTTTCCCACATGAAGGAAGGTGTATCCTGATGTTTATTATTTATTTATTTATTTATTTATTTATTGCCTCAAACTTGTATACCGCCACTCCCCGAGGGCTCGGAGCGGTTTACAACAGTTTGAGTTCACAACATACAGCAATAAACATACAAAAGAAAGAAAAGAGAAAAGAAAAGGCTAGCAAGGAGGGAAGGCAAGGGGTGGGTGGGGAAGAACACAAGGATAGGGATAAAGAAGTCAGAGGCGGCGATAATCCTATTAGGGTCCCATCCTACCATCAAAAGAGGGAAGGTTGGGGAGCCCTGACAAGATCGTCGCTGACCGAATGCAGGTGAAAAGAGGGGCCTGCATTCTTTGGCACGGCAGCCTGAGGAAAGAGTCCCGACTTGCCAAAAAGGTGTCCTTATAGTCCTTCTTAGACCCTGGATAAGTCCCCCGGAGCTCACGCTATGCGAGCTCCAGAACGTCCTGGGTGGGAAGGTCTTCTGGGTCCGAAATTCCATCGCCATGGGCTGTCTCGCTACTAGTAAGTTGGAGTAGGGCCTGGTGACTCTAAATGCTCGACCCTTTCAGGGGGGAGCTGGTCCTGCCCCACACTCCATGGTGCCGGCGGAGACATGCCTTCTTCTCCTTGGCTTCCGGCGCTGCCTCTTCCTCCTCTGAGGGCCTTGCTGTTTTCGGTCTGGGTCATTGTTGAGATTAGAGTCCTCCAAGGGCGGGACTTCCTGCCGTGGACTGCTTCCAGGTCCTGCCTCCTCTCCAGTCCCAGCCACATGGCTCAGCTGGGCATCCTCAAGGTCGCCCGCCATGCTGGCCCGGCCTTCTTCGTGCATGCTGCAATGTATGAATGCATCGAATGCATCTAAAAATAAAGATTGTTGCACTAGGAATCACTGTGCAAATGCTTGGCCCCACAACCAGGATTTAACTTTCTTCCTGAAGGTCAAGAGGGAGGGGGCTGATCTAATTTCCCTGGGGAGGAAGTTCCATAGCTGAGGGGCCACCACTGAGAAGGCCCAGTCTCTCGTCCCCACCAGTCGCGAGGGGGTCGGGATGGAGAGCAGGGCCTCCCTGGACGATCTTAACCTTTGAGATGGTTCATAGAGGGAGATATGTTCAGACAGGTAAGCAGGTGAGTTGACCAGTAGTAGTTTTCAATGCTCAGATTTGATACATGAGCTTTTGTATGAGAGCTAAATGTCATAATTGGGCACTCTTGTTGAATATGATGGTTGATCGTCCCTGGGATTTCAAACCATCACTGACTATGCTGCTAAACAAAGATGGCAATACTGTTGTAGCTTCACTTGTCATTGCTCTCTCTTTATGATGTTGCTGAGATTTGACCTGCAGAGCCTCTTCTGGATTATTTGTTTTTGTTTTTAAAGAATGGAGCTGTTTTCCCCAAGATTAAAGGGAGCAAAACAGGACAAGACAGTAGCCGATGGGTAAGTTATTTTGCTCACCTTTTTATTTTGAATTTGTACTGGTTGTAAGAGGAGTCACCAAAGACCATCAGAAAACATAGTATTTTCTGTTGGTCATGGGAGTTCTGTGTGCCAAGTTTAGTTCAATTCCATCATTGGTGGAGTTCAGAATGCTCTTTTATTGTAAGTGAACTATAAATCCCAGCAACTACAACTCCCAAATGACAAAATCAATCTCCCTCCAAACCTCCCAGTATTCAGTTTTGGGTGTATGGGGGTATTTGTGCCAAATTTGGTCCAGTGAATGAAAATACATCCTGCATATCGGATATATTTCATTACAATTCATAACAGTAGCAAAATTACAGTTATGAAGTAGCAACAAAAATAATGTAATGGTTGGGGGTCACCACAACATGAGGAATTTATTAAGGGATCACGGCATTAGGAAGGTTGAGCAACACTGCACTACGGACACTGGATGCTCCAAGATAATCAATCTAGATTGTACGGATATATTTTATGGATAAATTGGGACCTGGGTGCCATCGGTGTTAGAGGGATATCTCTGTCTCATTGGAGTTAGTAGATACGGAAGCCTTCAATCACAAATGAGCTGGATGAGAAACAAGAAACCAAAGTTCAAAAAGTCAAGATAATAGTAATAGTAATAATATTTGTTTATGCCCCGTTCCCTCTCCCTGAAGGAACTCAGGACAGCTTACAACAATCAACAGACACAGAAAATAACATAAGCAATGAACAATAAGCAAACAATAAACAATTATCACTTCATATGATTGTAATAGCTTAATAGTATAAACATTAATAAATAACAGTTTAAAAGCTGTTTGCCCTCAAGATAAAGGTGTGATTGGTTAATAGCATGTTGACCTAGGGAAGAAATTGTGAACATCATTCTTGTTGGGATTTCACTGTACTTTAAAGATTATTTTCATTTGGGACACCCTTAAATGCAACGAGATTATTGCTAGATTTCTTTAGCAGCATGTGTAACACGTGCCTTTAATTGTTTAATTATCATTGGTGGGGAAAGGGTTTGGGCACAAGTTATCCACACACTAATTAATCCAGGCTCGATTATCATTTTATTACATGTGGATCAGCCATTTAAGTGTCTGGAACTTGCAGCTTGTACAGAATACATCATTAAGATGGAATACACGGAATACATGGCTACTTAAAAGTAGTTGCCTTAGCTACTAGGTATTTTGGGGTCTTCATTCAAAAGTGTTCCCAAGTTCTTAAAGCCAATAGCAGCTTGGAGCCCAAATATCTAAAGGGGGCCGTCTTCATCCTTCTGAACTCTGTTACTTCAAGCAAACCTTTTCCAGAAGTTTTTGCTGTTGGAGTAAAGGGTCTTGTCAGTGGTGGACCTCAAATTATGGAAGCCATTTACTAGAGATGTATGTCTA
Source organism: Anolis apletophallus (assembly GCA_030556195.1). Classification (NCBI taxonomy): domain Eukaryota; kingdom Metazoa; phylum Chordata; class Lepidosauria; order Squamata; family Anolidae; genus Anolis; species Anolis apletophallus. The sequence continues at coordinate 128,079,148 of JARBWK010000006.1, read as the reverse complement.
GTACAGTGTTTCCCAACCTGTTTTGAGCCGCGGCACACTTTTTACATTTACAAAATCCTGGGGCACACCATCAACCAAAATGACACAAAATGATACTCGAACACAGTAATACATATAGTTAATATGTTTTTAAATGTATTTATACACTCAGTGTGAAACCTGGGCCTGTTTAGATGAACACAACATGAACACAACATAGATATCCAGGCAGAGATGGCAGAAAGACACAAACTTCCCACACAGAACTCCCATAACCAAGAGAAAATACTATAAGAGTTTGGTGGGCATTGATCTTGGGTTTTGGAGATGTAGTTCACCTATATCCAGAGAGCACTGTGGACTGAAACAATGTTGGATCAGGACCAAACTTGGCATGAATACTCAATATGCCCAAATGTGAACATGGATGGAGTTTGGGGAAAATAGACCTTGACATTTGGGAGTTACAGTTTCTGGGATTTATAGCTAACACACAATCAAAGAGCATCCTGAACTCTTGCAACAATGGAATTGAACCAAACTTGTCATAATGAACTCTCATTACCAACAGAAAGTATGGAAAGGGTTTGCTTGGGAATTGACCTTGAGTTTGGAAGTTGTAGTTCACCTACACCCAGAGAGCACTGTGGACTCAAACAATGTTATGTTATGTTGGTGTTTGTTTTCTATCCAGAATCACAGTGTTGGAAGGAGGCTCACCACTTTAAGGTCCCTAAAACAGGCATGGGAAAACTTCGGCCCTCTGGATGCTTTGGACTTCAACTCCCACCATTCCTAACAGCCTGAGGCCCTTTCCTCAGGGGAAAGGAAAAGGGCCTAAGGCTGCTAGGATTGGTGGGAGTTGGAGTCCAAAACACCTGGAAGGTCCAAGTTTGCCCTTGCCAGCTTTCGACAGGGACCTCTTCCTCCCTCTTCTCCTTCGCACCCTTTCTTCCGCCTCCTGCCGAACACTTACTTTTTCTTCTACACCGCCGCTTTTGCTACCATTTTGATCCGAGGGGGCAGCGTGAGCGTGTTCAGGAGGGGAGGGGGGAGGGAGGAAGACGTGACCCGTGCGGGCGCTACTGCGCAGACTTGCCCCAGAGCAAAGCGAGGCAAAGTGAGCAGAGAGAGGCTGGGAAGAAGGGAGCCCGAGTAGAGAAGAAAAAGTGTTCGGCAGGAGGGGGAAGAAAGGGTATTGGAGGTTCCAATTTCCCACGGCACACCTGATGATTGCTCACGGCACACTGGTTGGGAAACACTGGTCTAGTATGTTTTTTCTGTGCGTTAGATACCAGTAAAAGCTCATTGAGGTAGGGCCAGAAAACCCCCTTTCCCCAAACTCACACAATCCCCGCCAGCTAACATAGCGTTGAGGCAGATGTAAGAACCATCTGGTACTCTTTAAGGCAACTTCCTCTGATAGGAATTCCCAGCTTTTGAAAATAGCCTTTCTGAAAGTATTCCTTCTTGATATTAATTTCCCTCTCCTTGCTTCTTTTAATAGCATGTGGTTAGGAAATTCCTTAGTTTGGTGTCCAGCCACAACATAGCGGTGCATTTGATCGATCCCTTGCTTTTGGGCTTGATTGACGTAGACTTGGAGCTGATCAGGATTTCCCCCGACGGCAGTCAGTCTGAATGCAAATACTTCTGTGCTCCCCGAGACTGCACCACTTTTGCACTACTGGACAAAGCTTGGAAGCATGAGGTGAGATTGTCTTCGGCAGCTTTATCTAACCATTATAAACTTTGCAGCACTTTTAAAGACTTAAGCATCCTGATGAAACAATAAGGGATTTGTAATCTTGAGTTAATTTTGCCGCCTCCTTTGAGGCGAGGGGAAGTTGTGCTGTGATCTCGTTGTTTTTGTTGTTGTGTCTCTCGGCATTACTTTGCGAACAAAGATTCTTAACAAAGATTCTTAGGAAGGACTCATCCCACGCTCTTTACAAGCGTGTTGATGACTAAAAAGGCCAATCTGAGATAGGCAAGTTCGGTTGCAGAAAGCACAGCAGAAAGTCTCCTTGGGTGATGTTGTTTCCAAGTTGCAGTTCTTTCTGCGGTGTCGTTTCACTTCGCGAGACCCATTTGGCGTATCTTCTCGAAAGAGGCAAAAAAGTAAAGGATGATTGGCATCTAATGAAGTTTGCGTGGCAGATGAGTTGGAGAAAAAAAGATTTGATTACCTTCACGATGTCTGTGTAGAAAATTAAAAATGCAGTAGGAGGAGAAATCACACTGAACTACATTTAAACTAAGCAAAGGTCAAAAGGGGTACAGACCAAGACTGATTTGCTAGACAAATTGTATATACTGGAATTACTTCGTATTTTTACCCCCCCCCCCCAAATAAGTTTGTACTAATAAAAAAGAGAGAGGGTGTTTGTGTTTGTTCGTTTGCTTCTTCCTTCCCTTAAAAATTGAGAAATGTAGGCAGTTTGAAACTCGGTATACACACTTAAAAAGACCTTAATATTGTGCCCCTCGGGTTTATTTCATTTTTTAAATTTTTTATTTATTTAGATCATTTATACTCTGCCCTTCTCACTCCGCATACAATGTGCATATACAGGCAAACATTCAGACACACAACATTTAGAGACAAAGACACAGAGGCTATTTAACATTCCAGCTTCTGGCCACCAAGGGGAGCTGTCTCATTCCTTCATTCTTCCTATACTTCCTGGAGATTTTTATGGCCTCATAAATCAGTTAAATTAGCCTCCCCACTAAAGTGGTACCTAAATGTCCTACTTGACAGATGCAACTGTCTTTCAGGTTGTAAAGGTCGACAACAAGCTACACAATTGGTCGAGAGCTCACCCCGACCCGGGCAGGCTTCGAACTCATGACCTTCTGGTCAGTAGAGATCTTATGCAGTTGACTCCCAGTCAGCTGCCAAAACAAAGCAAAAAGCGTGGGGGAGCTTGCTCAAAACTAACAACACTACTAACATATGCTGGCAGTGTAATTTCTATAATATTTAATGCTTAATTTCCATGAGTCATCTGTTCCTCAAGTCTCAAAACATACAAAATATCTTGTCCAAAAGGATATTATAGCATGAATTCAAATACAAATGTAACAGTATCGGCAGAGTACTATTCCAATATAGACAAACAGGATAATCTGCATTAAATTCATGTTCACAATATCAGTACGCATGTATTTCCATGGCTGTCCTTCCATTACTTCATAACAGTCACGGGCAGGCTTCGAACTCATGTCCTTCTGGTCAATAGAGATCTTATGCAGCTGACTCCTATCCAGCTGCGCCACAGTCCCGGTGCTATGTATTAATAATCTCTATTAATTGAAATCTTGCCAGTAGAGTGCAGTACCTGTTTATGTCAATAGATGGGAGACGTCTCTAACTAGAACTCTTGTCTAAAACCAAGCTAAGAGTGAGAACAAGAAACCTTGAGATTCCCCATTTTGGTGTGTGGAGAATGAAGGCTGAACCAGCATGGGGAAGTGAAAGAAGAGATCATTAGAATCAATCTGGGGAAGGATGTAAAACCAAACTTGTTGAACTGTGTGAATTTTTGGGGAAATGCTTAGCTTTGCTTGCATCAGACAAAAAATGAGCCCCCGCAGGGCTGAAGACCGACAGGTTGCAGGTTTGAATCTGGGGAGAGTGTGGATGAGTTCCCTCTGTTAGCTCCAGCTTCCCATTTGGGGACATGAGAGAAGTCTCCCACAAGAATGGTAAAACATAAAAAAAAACATCCTGGCGTCCCCTGGGCAATGTCCTTGCAGACAGACAATTCTCTCACACCAGAAGCGACTTGCAGTTTCTCAAGTCACTCTTGACACGAAAAAAAAAATCAAACAAAATCAATCCTATTAATGTGGAAAGGGTTTCTTTTAGGAGAAAAATCCATCTTAAAATGTGTGGCATTGATGGGATATTATCTCTAAGTTCACTCAAATAGTTTTATGACTTGGAGACTTTTGGGACTGTTGTACACCCCTTTTACACTGCATATAATCCATATTATCAAAGCAGAGCCCCCGGTGGCACAATGGGTTAAACCCTTGTACTGGCAGGAATGCTGACCAAAAGATTGCTGGTTTGAATCTGGGGTGGGGGGGGGGGGTGGGATGAGCTCCCATCTGTTAGCTCCAGCTTCCCATGCAGGGACATTCGAGAAGCCTCCCACAGGATGGTAAAACATTTGGGTGTTCCCTGGGCAATGGCCTTGCAGACGGCTAATTCTCTCACACCAGAAGCGACTTGCAGTTTCTTAAATAGCTCCTGACACACACAGACACGCACACACACAAATCAAAGCAAATCATTCACATGATCTGCTTTGAACTGGATTATATGAGTCTACACTGCCATATAATCTAGTTCAAAGCAGATAATCTGGATTTTATATGGCAGTGTAGAAGGGGCCTTAGTAGATTGTGTATTGCATTGTGCAGGCTCAGATTGTGTGTAGCATTGTGCAGCCAAGCTATACGGTTCTGGCCCAGCTTGCTTGTCCGAACGCATCAACCGCTACATCCCATCCTGTACCTTAAGATCATCTGGGGAGGCCCTGCTCTCGCTCCCGCCTACATCTCAAATGCGGTTGGTGGGGACGAGGGATAGGGCCCTCTCGGTGGTGGCTCCCCGTCTGTGGAACGCACTCCCTATTGATATTCAATCAGCTTCATCCCTCCTGGCATTCAGAAAAAAAGTGAAATCCTGGTTATGGGACCAAACGTTTGCACTTTAGCACGATACGGCACTTTGATTGGATTGAGATGGCAATCTGGTGGACAAGACCTAATGCTTATGGATGGAATACTGTTTTAACTGTTGTGAATGTACACGATGCATTTTAATGTTAATTGTATTTTTAATGTATTTTAATTATAGCTGTATTTTAATGTATTTTATTCTTAACTGTTTGCTTTTTTATTATATGTATACTATGTGGCATCGAATCGTTGCCGTTGTTAGGCCGCTCTGAGTCCGTCCCCCCCTCGGGGGTGGAGAAGAAGCGGGGTAGAAATGATGGAAATAAATAAATAAATAAATAAGAAGATCTTTTAGGGCAGCGGTTGAATTCAATGTCAGAGAAATTCTTAGGGGCTGCATTCCAGTGATGGAGGGGCCAAAGGCAAAGCAGTGAGATCAAAAATACCAGTACGGTTTTGCCTTAGATTCGTTACTGCCAATAAATCATCTTTAGGAGATGTATTTCAGTCTTTTTTGGGACCTTATGCAGAATCTGGGAAGGCACTAAATTATGATGTCATCTGGAAGGGCTTTCAGATGATTGAGAAAGGGTCAATTCAGTCCCAGAGCCTCAGGCTTTCCACTCCTGTTGTAGGACAGTGGTGGAGAGCTTCATAATGGTTCTGTTCTATAGAGCTTCGTGAGACTGCTTTCCCAAGCAGTATACTGGTTACATGAACATGTTCAGCATAAATGTCATCTGTCAATTTTAGGTGGGCTTGTTTCGAGCTGCCGAGCGAGTGGGCTTCCAGTGGCTTAAGATTCAGAGCAAAGACCCACGCCTGGAAGGGATGGATGACCTCTCTGGGACTGAGATCCCTTTGCACTATGTCTTCAGGTTGGCAACTCATTCCATCCACCTGGTTGTATTTTATGAGAGAAGTGGCAACTACCTCTGGCATGGACCACTGCGGTTGAAACTACACACAGACCGCAAGTTTGTGCCTTTCCGGAAGCTACCATTTGGCCGCTACCCTGGCGCCTATGACAAGTAAGAGAGTGCAAACATTTGTATTGTGTTTAATCATCATGCTCTTGTTATATTTAAAATCTGCCGTTCCTGAAATAGCAATACAGTAAAATATGGAGGATTACAAATGAGTAAAACAGAATTTTATGTTTGGGTTGCTGTGAGTTTTCTGGGCTGTATGTCCATGTTCCAGAAGCATTCTCTCCTGATGTTTCGCCCACATCTATGCCGGGCATCCTCAGAGGTTGTGAGGTCTGTTGGAAACTAGGTTTATATATCTGTGGAATGTCCAGGGTGGGAGAAAGAACTCATCTGGAAACCTCAGGAAGCCTGGACCCCTGCCAATCAGGTTTCCGCGCCGGACACGGGACCGAGACCGTCCTGGTGGCCATTACAGACTACATCCGCCGCCAATTGGAGAAGGGAGGTTCGGCTATCCTGGTGCTGCTTGACCTCACCGCGGCGTTCGACACGGTGGACCATGACTTGCTGTTGCGGCGACTATCAGCCATTGGGATTCAAGGCACAGCTTTGGCCTGGTTCGATTCCTTCCTGTGGGGCCGCTCACAGCGTGTTGAGTGGCGAGGCCAAGTGTCCAAGAAATCCACCCTGGACTGTGGAGTCCCCCAAGGCGCCATTTTGTCACCAACGCTTTTTAACATCTACGTCCAACCCTTGGCAAGCATAGCCAGACGTTTTGGATTTGGGTGCTACCAATATGCAGATGACACCCAGCTTCTGCTGAAGCTTGAGCCAGGTGTAACATCGGTGCCTGAGAATTTCAGACAAGGACTAGAGGCAGTGACCAGATGGCTCCGCTCATACAAACTCAAGATCAATCCATCAAAGACTGAGATTCTATGGCCGGGACGCCCAGAGCCACCCATTCCGCTGCCTCTCTTTGAGGGAGAGCCGCTGATCCCGGCCCCGTCGGTGAAGAGTCTCGGTGTGATACTAGACTCGAGACTCTCACTGGAGGCCCAGGTTGCTGCGACAAGTAAGGAGCTTTTTCCACCACCTACGCCAGGCACGTCAACTGGCACCTTACCTTCCATCAGATGCGCTGGCTACGGTGGTCCATGCCACAGTGACATCACGCTGGACTACTGTAATGCCTTGTACGTGGGGTTGCCGCAGTCAACCACTCATAAAATCCAGCTAGTGCAGAATGCAGCCGCCAGACTCCTCACCGGGACACCACTGAGATGCCATATCGCGCCATCTCTACAGCGCCTGCACTGGCTGCCAGTCGAGCTCAGAGCCATCCACAAGATCTTGTCGCTTACCTTCAAGGCCCTCCATGGTGCCGGCCCAGCTTATTTAAAAGACCGCTTGTCCGAACCAGCTCATTTAAGGTCGCCGCGTTCAGGAAACAGGGACCTTCTCCGCATCCCAGGTGTGAGTGAGGCCCGCCTCGACACCACGAGACGGAGAGCCTTTTCCATCGCGGCCCCTGTTCTTTGGAACTTGATGCCGGCGGATCAGAGAGCTATCCGGGACATGCCCCAGTTCCTGACCGCACTGAAGACCTGGCTCTTCCGAAAGGCTTACGGCTAAGGACACCCTCCAGACTTAGCCTGAGTTACTGGAACTATTTTAATTAATTTTCTTATTCTTTAGCTTTTAACTATTGAACACTTTTATGTGTTTTATGTGTAAGTCGCCCGGAGCACTGACGTGGAGGGCGACTCATAAATAATAAAATCAATCAATCAATCAATCAATCTGCTTGAGGCAAGTGGGAATGTTGCAATTGGCCAGCTTGATTAACATTGAATAGCCCTGCAGCTTCAAAGCCTGGCTGCTTCCTGCCTGGGGAAATCCTTCGTTGGGAGGTGTTAGGTGGCCCTGACACTATTCCACAGATATATAAACCTCACTTGCCTAGTTTCCAACAGACCTCACAGTCTCTGAGGATGCCTGTCGTAGATGCGGGCAAAATGTCAGGAGAGCATGCTTCTGGAACATGGCCATACAGCCCGGAAAACTCACAACAACCCAGTGCTTCCAGCCATGAAATCCTTCCACAACACTTTTACAAGTTATGCAACAACTTGATTCCACTCCCATTCTTATGTAAGATAGGCATGCACAAAATTATTCAACACATTTATGAAGCATAAATGAATTTCATTTTTTGACCTGGATCCCATCTACACTGGCCATTTAATACAATTTGATGCTAGCTTTAAAATGCAGTAGCCAAATAACAAACGGCCACAAAAGTGTGTGAAAGGAAGTCCTTAATGTGCGTCAGTATCAGTCCTTATTTTGCATAGTCTCTGAAAGGCGTGGTACTACAGACATTATCATCTTCGGGTAGGAACCCTTATAGGGGTTATGTGATTTATCTACATTCTGTGGCTCCAGAATACATGATTATATAGAATAGTTGTTGAATTGATATTGTGGTTTATTATATCTTTCATACGTGTGTGTTGTAATCACCATCTGGACCTCAAAACTGGTTCCATGATTTTCTGTGTATTTATTTGCATAGCAGTATTACTTTCTTCAAGAGCACCTTAAAACTGTATTAAATGGTCAGCGTAGATGTGGCCCAAGATTCCTCATTATGTAAGTATATACAAACACAGATATTCCAAAATTCTTTAAAATCCAAAACTCTTCTGGTCCCAAACATTTTAGATAACGAATTCTCAACCTGTCATAATCATACTCAGTGAAAAGGCCTCAAATAGTCCATGTGTGTTTCTGATTGCTGCTTGTTAATGCAGATGGGCTGAAGAATTTGGGAATATTACGTTGATGTGGGTGGATAGTGTGATTTTGGAGTGTTGCAATAAAAATGGATAAGATGCCTTTTGTGTTATGTATCTGAGGTGATGCTGTCTGCACCACTTTTTGTTTGTTTGTTTTGGTCATTTTAATCATATGAATTGGACAAGTGAGTAGCTTTGTCAGGTTTTCTGATCAAGATAATATAGTTCTTTTTCCTTTTGCGATAGATTAGAACTACTGAGTATTTCCATTGATGGGTTAACAGTTCAGATTCCAAAAGAACCATCTGTATTCCTAGAGGAAAGATCTCACTCTCGCTTTATTGAATGTAGGTACAGAGAAGCTCGCTCTTTCTTACAGGTGAGTAGTTTTTAGATAGTGTTGCTTTTGAAGTGTTAATTATTTCTAGCTGTGGTTTACCCGTTCTCTCCTATATAGTATGTGCTTTGTATTCCGACTATCGTCCCTATTTATCTTTTAGTATCTGATGGAATTCAGCTGGGGACTGTTAAATCAATAACTTAAAATTCCAGTCCAAAGCAAGCCGTAAGGTTCCTTGTTTCAGTTTTGGTAATTGCTTGATTATAATAATAACAATAATATTTTTATCAGAATATAGAATTAACCATGTTCCCAATTTTTTTTTAAAAAAAACATATTTAAGTCGGGAAAGTACATGATATTTAAGTAAAGACTTTTGACATCTTAATACATCTTATACATGCCATCATTAAACATATTAGCATTTTGCATAATCTGATCTGAAATATCAATGAGCATGATAATAACCTGCTACCCATCTATTTTTCAACATTTCCTCTTGAAACATGTTATGCTTACAGTTCTATTACAATTTTCTGTTTTCTAACAATAAAATACATTTTTTTACCCACCTCTCCTAATGGCTCGATTGATCTGGTTGCTGTGAGTTTTCCAGGCTGTATGGCCATGTTCCAGAAGCATTCTCTCCTGACATTTTGCCCACATCTGTGGCAGTCATCCTCAGAGGTTGTGTGGTCTGTTGAAAACTAGGCAAGTGATGTTTATATATCTGTTGAATGTCCAGGGTGGGAGAAAGAACCCGTCTGCTTGAGGCAACCGTGAATGTTGTCATTGGCCACCTTGATTAGCATTGAATGGTCTTGTAGCTTCAAAGCCTGGCTGTTTCCTGCCTGGGGGAATCCTTTGTTGGGAGATGTTCACTGGCCCTGATTAATTCTTGTCTCCAATTCCCCTGCTTTTTTAATGTTGCTCTTTATTTACTGTCTTGATTTTAGAGTTTTTAAAATACTGTTAGCCAGATTTAGTTCATTTTCATGGTCTCCTCCTTTCTGTTGAGATTATCCACATGCTTGTGGATTTAAATGGCTTCTCTGTGTAGTCTGCCATGGTAGTTGTTACAGTGGTCCAGCATTTCTATGTTCTCAAATAATATGCTATGTCCAGATTGGTTCATCAGGTGCTCTGCTGTGGATGATTTCACAGGTTCAATTAGTCTGCAGTGCCTTTCATGTTCCTTGATTCGTGTTTGGGCAATGCTGCATTTGCTGGTCCCTATGAATCAATCAGGGCCAGCTAACACCTCCCAACAAAGGATCCCCCAGGCAGCAATCAGACAGGTTTTAAAGCTGCAAGGCCATTCAGTGCTAATCAAAGTGGCCAATTGCAACATTCTCACCTCGGACAAGAAGTTTTTTCTTGGCCAAATGCGGTCAGGTTTTTTTCCCCAAGTCCTCATTAAATCGACCCAGTAAGTTGGCATAATTTTCGCCATTGATTGTTTTACCCTTTTGAAGGTAGTCAATGTGGATTATACCACGTGCATCCCAAAAAACGGTCGCCATGACTTTATTGGCTGACAAAACCACCTTGGCCTTCTTTGGCGCTGATTCACCCTGAGAAACCCACTGTTTTGACTGCTGTTTGGTCTCTGGTGTGTTGTGGTGGATCCATGTTTCGTCCACAGTTACGAAACGGCGCAAAAATCCGTCCATATTGCGGTTGAACAACGGCAAACACTCCTGCGAAATTGTCACACGATTGCGTTTGTGGTCGATTGTGAGCAAACGCGGCACCCACCTTGCGGAAAGCTTTCTCATCCCCAAGTGATATGATCATTTAAAATTGAAACCACTGAGCCATATGAGATGCCTATGGCTTCCACAATCTCTCGCAATCGGCCAACAAGATATCGTGAATTTTTTCAATTGTTTTGGGTGCAGAGACCTCAACTGGGCGTCTAGAACGTTCGGCATCTTCCGTGTTTGTATGGCCACAAGTAAATTCAGTAAACCACTTTTTTACCATTGAAATTGATGGTGCAGAGTCCCCGTAATATTTATCAAGCTTAGCCTTGCTTTGAATGATGGTTTTTCCCCGCAAAAAAATAATGCTTAATGAGCACACAAAATTCACTTTTTTCCATTTTCTCCTCAAATCATGCGGTAGTCTGCTATTAATAGCTATCAAACACAAACTAAATGATGCAGCTTGTTCAAATTTTGACAGGAGTCAACTGACAGATGCCTGTTGACAGGAGCAGTGTTGCCCTTTCAGTTAAGAGGCGGGAAATTCAAAAAGTCACAGACTTATTGACCCGCCCTTGTATATAAACCTCACTTGCCTAGTTTCCAACAGACCTCACAATTTCTGAGGATGGTTGCCATAGATGTGGGCGAACATCAGGAGAGAATGCTTCTGGAACATGGCCATACAGCCCAGAAAACTCACAGCAACCCATTGATTCCGGCCATGAAAGCCTTCGACAACACGGCTTGATTAATCGATTGTTAAGATTAGCTGTATACAGTTTAACGCTTGGTGGCGCCAAAGAACAAAAATAGCTATAGCAAACATATATGTGTTGGAGAACAAGAAATGTGTTGTATGATGCTACCATAAGTCTAAAAATGACATGAGGGCACACAGCAGCAATAATTTATGAAGTGTAGTAGAATGATAACAAGTAGGACAGTTTGCTAAATCACTTTATCCTTTTAATGAAAAGGGCAAGTTACGAAACGATCTTTCTTATGTGTTATTTTAAGGTGTACCCTGACGACACATCTCTTGATGCGGTGGAATTCAGGAAAAAAGCCAAGGCGTTGCTGCATCTCGCTGCTTTGACATTAAATAGTTTAGGAGTGAGATTCTGGCTCAGCAGTGGAACCTGCTTAGGTGAGGGGACTGCTGCCATTATTGGAACTGGAAATGTGGTGTTTTTGGCTCCTTGTCTTGGCTGTTGACCGAGAATTTAATGTGTCAAATGTATTAATTGTGCCAATGTAAGAAAAAGTGAAAAATAGCACCGGCTCTCTCGCATTCTTCTCCCGTAAACCTATGCTTATCCTTTCCTTCTATAGCACTCATTTCAGAAGACATTCAAGGGTAGCCAGCTTGGCCATGCAGCAACATAAAACACAGTCCACCAAAGAGTGATATCTTTACTGGCCAACCAAAATGTACAAAATACATCATAGAGGCTTTTAAAACCGCACTGGCTTCTTCATCAGGCAAAAGGTTTTTCTTTAAAAATCATGTAAGAAAAGTCACAAGCCAGTTCTGGAGGGCTGACACAAAGGGAAATAAATAACAAATAGTACCTTAATGGTACTAGATCCCATCCAATCTTGGAAGTTAAGCAGAGTTAGCCCTGGTTAGCAGTTGGATAGGAGATCATAGATGAATACTAGGTGGTATAAACCACTGCTGCTTAAACAGTGGGTCCAGCCCCAAATGAGGTCCCTTTGGCTAAGTTTATTTATTTATTTCCACCATTTCTACCCCGCTTCTTCTCAACCCCCAAGGAGGGACTCAGAGCAGCCTAACAACGGCAACAATTTGATGCCAAAAACACAGTATACATATAATAGAAAACCAAAAACAGTCAAAATTAAAATACAGTTAGCATTAAAATACATTAAAATACAATTAGCATTAAAATACATCATATACAATCACATAAGTTAAAAACAGTATTCTGTCCATAATAGCAGCATTGGGTCATGTCCACCAGTTTGCCATTTCAATCCAATCTAAAGTGCTGTATCGTGCTAATGTGCAAACGCGTGGTCCCATAACCAGGATTTCACTTTTTTCCTGAATGCCAGGAGAGATGGGGTTGATTGTATATCAATTGGGAGTGCATTCCACAGATGGGGAGCCATCACCGAGAAGGCCCTATCTCATCCACACCAACCGCATTTGAGAAGTAGGCGGGAGCGAGAGCAGGGCCTCCCCAGATGATCTTAAATTACGAGGTGGGACGTAGCGGCTGATGCGTTCGGACAAGTAAGCTGGGCCAGAACCGTATAGAGCTTTAAAGGTCAAAACCAGCACTTTGACTTGAGCTCAGAATTGGACAGGCAGCCAGTGGAGCTGACACAACAATGTTGAGATCATGGAAAATTTTGGCAGCAGTAAAAGGTTTTTGAATGCCACCCATTTGCACAAATCTCTTAGCAACAAGGTGCAGCTTTTACAGTGGATTCTGCAGAAAATGCTTCAGCTGTACTTCAGAAAAATGAAAATCAGCCTGTTTAGCAAGCCTTGCAAATGCTGATTTAGTATCAGTAAATGTTTGATTTTTATACTTGTTTGTATTCTTCGGGGGAGGCCCTCCTGTCGCCCCTGCCAGTCTCACAGACTTGGTTGGTGGACACAAGGGAAAGAGCCTTTTCTGCTTTGGCCCCCCGACTCTGGAATTCCTTGCCTGGAGAGATTAGGAAAGCCTCCACCTTGGAGACCTTTAAAAAAAAACACCCGAAAACCTGGCTTTTCCACTGTGCCTTTGGAGAGTAATTATTTAATTTCTACCATTGCTCTCTTCAATGCCCCATTCTTGGAGTTATCCCCCTCCCCCATGTAAAGGATAATATTTCGCTTATCTCACCCTGAGTTTTTAACACTTTATATTTGTGCCTGTGGCCCGCCCTGTCCTTGTGTTTATAGATAGCTAGTTATATACTGTTTTTTATTTATATGTATGCATTTTTATTGTGTTTATTGTTGACTGTCTTGATTTTATTTTGTTGTACTTTGCTGTTTGGGCTTGGCCTCATGTGAGTCGCCCTGAGTCCCCATTGGGGAGATGGGTGCGGGGTACAAATAAAGATTATTATTATTATATTCCTATATACCTAGGGTCACGTAAACATTTCTTAGCCAAAAAGAAGCTAGTGGGTGGAAAAAGTTTAAGACGATATTTCAGTGGAAGGAACTGGCAAAAGTTTGTTACAGGTTGACATGCAACTTGCAGAGACACACACACAGTTCAATTAGCAACAACTAATAACTTCAGATGGCAAATGAGCCATCTGATTCTGTCATTGGGCTTTTACTTCTTGCTTAGATGTTTTTGACTGTATTTAGATACAATATTATGTATGCATATTTCAATGCATTTCAAAAACAGTTTGCTTCCCCACCTACCTACTTTTTCATTTGTGTTTCCTCTTCATTTGTTTAGACTTGAGAGTAGGACATTTGTCAGACTAGCGCTCTTGACTATTGTTGAACTTCATTCCTTAGTCATCTTTTCCAATGATGAATCATAGCGTGGGAGTACATTTGAGTGTTTCCTATTTACAGCGTATGTCTGGCTTCTCTATACATTGCCTGAATCCTTTAGGCACACACACAGTTTCTGCTCATGTAACCTCAGTGGTTTGTAGTTTGCCAAAACATTTTTATAAGATCGGTATAAAGATACTTCTGGGCAAAAGTGTTCAATCAATGCCTCTTGTCAGAAATATTAAAAATTAACTATTTTTAATTACAAAAATGGAGTCAAGCACTGAAAGGGTTAAATGGATTCAATGACTCAGCAAAAGCTGTAGTTCAATATAAGCAGGTGTGGCTGTTGCTTAGTAATGCCTCAGTCTGAGAGAGCTCTCCGTGTGAGAGAAGCCTCTCTGTGTGAGAGAATGCCTCAGTGGTATAGTAGGCCTCGCTGTGAGAGAAAGGCCTCAAAATGTGAGGTAGGCCTCGCTATGAGAAGGCCTCATGTGTGAAGCTCCAATGTGAAGGTTGAACTTCATTTGTGTGTTATGGAAACCTTGTTCTTGTAAATAGTGCAACCATATTATTTTGCTATAAAGAAAAGCCTCCTATGGAAGATCTAACGTTTGAACCTAGACCGGGATCCTATAGTGTGCTGTGAGGGTGCATAAACCCCCTCCTCTGAATCCATCATAGTTATGTAACGGGCTGCTGAGAAAGTGCTGGAACTCCCTATGCTTCCTTTGCCTTGTTCAATAGATTATCTTTTTTAAAAACTTTGGAGAAAAGCAACTTTTGTTGGTCTAACATCCGCCAATTTGCAGTTCATGCAAGTTTAGCCTGAATATGTACCCAAAACTCTTGCTTCTGCTGTATTTTCAGGTTGGTACAGACAGTGCAATATAATTCCTTACAGCAAAGATGTGGACTTGGGGATTTTTATTCAAGACTACAAACCAGAGATTATTTCAGCATTTCAAAAGGCAGGATTACCACTAAAGCACAAGTTTGGCAAGGTTGGTGAACAATCTGACTTCGTGGTTTTTGTAATCTTTCTTTCAAAGTGTCTGCAGTAACCAGTGCAAAAACAAGCTCTGGGAAGAGTGTGTTAACACTCTTAAAGAACTAGGGAGGATAGGAGATTGGTTGGGAGCAGGAAGACCTAGTTTCAAATGTGTCCTCAGCTGTGAGTTTTACTTGGGATGATTTTCGTTTCTCTTCTCGGCCAACTTATTAATAGGATTGTTGTGAGGATAAGTTGGAAAGGAATAAGAAGGGATTTCCGGTGAGCGCTTATGGCGGCAGGCAGGACACTCTGAGAGCTCTCAGAGTGCCAACCACTTTACCGGTTGGGAGGGCAGAATGCGCCCCCCTCCCTTGGCAGATTGAAGCCAGGGGAGACGTGAAGCCAACGCAGCATAGCCAATGACCCCAAAAGTCGCCTTCCCCCCAAGGGAGACGACCAAGTGGGTCCGGCACTAGTGCCGCAGGTGAGCGGATTGGAAGGAGGGAAGCAAGCGACAGCTCACAAGAACTGCCAGCCCAGCTCACTTTTAAAAGAAACAACGAAGAACAGGAGGAAAAAGTGGCGAGGCACAAAGACCAGCCAATGAAGTAACTGTAAGTTACCAATAAAATCTTCATATTCTCAGGGGAAAGAGTGATCACTTTGTCTGTAATATAGCTCGGGTACAAGAGAAGCCAAGCAGAAATAAGATTTATACTCCAGGAGTTAATACTAATCAAAGTCGGGAGATAAACTAAACAAAATTACTTCTAACAAATATTTTGAAAGACAGATCTGATTGAACATTGAAGACTGGAGGGAGTACTAAAGAGAAAACATGGCGACGGAGGAGGAATAAAGATTACTGACCTTGAGCCGGAGTTGTTTAGACTACCTCGGGAACTTCTCTATAAACATCTAAAACCAGAGAGAAGTGAGATAGATCGGCAGGAACTGAAACCGTCAAAGGAGGGGGACAACTAAAGGTGACGGACAAGTCGAAAAGGAAGCGTGTTACAGAACCAGAAAAGGAATTAAAAGGAAAGGGACGAAGCCGTGCACTGAGGGTGGAAGTAAAGCCTGAAGAGATAAAATATAGAGAAGAAGAAAGAAAGCAGGCGGATTTCAGGAGACAAGGAATAAGGAGAGAATTAGTGAAGCCCGGATCGGAGTGTAGAGTGGTGTCGCCCAGCTAAGGGAGAGGAAAGTGAACGGAAGAGAAATAGGGTGACAAAGAATGGACTGTAAAAGCAACTGAGAGCAAGCTGAAGGTAAACAATAAACAAGAAGAGAAAGGGTGGAGGAGAATTTATTTTAGAATTGATCAATCAGAGTGGTAGCAAAATTGATCAATTAAAACAAAAATAAGTCAAGATATTAATGAATTAATAACCCAATAAATATTGGGGGGATTAATTAATCAAGTCTAATTCTAAATCATATAATAAAAGATAACTCTCTCTAATTAAGTTACCAATTTGCTGCCATAGAGAAGAATAAATTGGTTCATTGAACATATCAATTGATAAATAATCATGCCAGCACTAAAAGAATGGGGCAAATAATTAAAAAGATTCCAAGGGATTGCAAAGAAGAGGAGCAGGAATAGAGGAAATAACTTTAAAAGATGTCATTAGAGAAATACAGAAATTAGGAGAACAACAAGAGGTGCATCAGAAGAAGATGGAAATTATGATGGTCCGACAAGAGGAGCAACATAAAATGGTCCAAGATCAACTGCAGAATATGAGAACTGAACTAATTAAAGACGTGACTTCTATAAAAATGGAACTGACAATCATCTACAAAGAAGCAAAAGAGATAAAACAGGACAAAGAAAAAATGCAGCAATGCAAGGAAAACTGCAGAAGAGAGCGGAAGAGAATGTGAAATGGGGACAAATGCAAGAAGAATTAGAACAAAGAGAACCAGATCTTCAACAGAAACTTAAAAATACCTTGGAAGAACCTAAGGAAGATACAAGACAGATAACTAAGAATTTGATGGCAACCACTTTCCAAAGAGAAGACAAGGTGATGGATCAAGAGATTGATAAAACATCCAAAGTCTCCACCTCTTATGTAAGGAAGAACAAAGAAGCTAGAGTTGCTGTGGTACAGCTCAACAGAAAGAGAACTCGGGATGAAATAGAAAAACAAAAATGAAATTATGAAAATTTCAAAAAAGAAATAAAGAAATTATGTTCTTACTCCCCAGAGGCGACCACAAGATACGGATCTTTGAAATGGGATGCCCTAGAAGTGGACGAAGAAAGTTTGGAATCCCCCAAAGAGAATGGCTAGCAAGGAAGATAAGGAAAAAGAAACTAACAGGACTATTCACAATATATGACAAATAACAAACAATGCAAAGTAAACGAGCAGGCTGGTCACAGTAGGCACAGAACAACAGTGTGTATATACCAGATGGTATTAGACTATATATGCTAGTGCATGTAGGGAATAACACAACCCCCACAGATAAGAAAATAATATATCTATTAGTGCATCAATAAGTTCAAATCACAAAGTAACATGGATGGTACAGATACAATGCATTGGAAAGTAAGACGCATCCAAACCGCCCCCCAATGTACTTGCGAGTAGATATTAGTGGTGCTGAGCTCCGTTCCCAGTGTGGTGGAAAGGCAGGCGTGAGCTGCTCGGGTCCGGCGTATGCCGGTCCGGCAAGGCGGGCGGCGCTTCCTGATGACGTGTGTGGGCGCCCGCTCTGGGCGTCGTCGACGTGGTGGGTAGTGTGTTGACGTCAGCACGTCAGGGGCGTGGGGAGGCCTGGGAGGGTACGGTGACGTCAAGGGGGGAAATCCCCAATGGGAAATCCCAGGCGCTCCGTGGCGTCTTCACACAAGGAAACCCCAAAACTCTCTTCCCCTCTGGCAAGGTAGACCAGGCGTGTCAAAGGCGGCCCTCAGGTGGGAATCCCGGGAACCAAGACACGGAAGGGGATGGTGGGATATCAATTCGGGTGGGTTGGATTCACAAACATACAAGTAGCAGTCTAATGAATGGCATCAATGCCCAATGAGGGGAAATTTCCCCAAGACTCGTGTGTGGGAGGAGGCGGTGTGGCTTCCTCTCAACACATAGGCTTGGTGTATAGCAGAGCCGACGGCCAGCTTAATGCTAATTCCAGCGCGGCCAAATTCAGACCATTTCGGGCAACATGTGTGGGCTCCTTTCTCAAGGCTCTATGGCTTGGCCCCCCTTGACGTCACCGTACCCTCCCAGGCCTCCCCACGCCCCTGACGTGCTGACGTCAACACACTACCCACCACGTCGACGACGCCCAGAGCGGGCGCCCACACACGTCATCAGGAAGCGCCGCCCGCCTTGCCGGACCGGCATACGCCGGACCAGAGCAGCTCCCGCCTGCCTTTCCACCCCACTGGGAACGGAGCTCAGCACCACTCATATCTACTCGCAAGTACATTGGGGGGCGGTTTGGATGCGTCTTACTTTCCAATGCATTGTATCTGTACCATCCATGTTACTTTGTGATTTGAACTTATTGATGCACTAATAGATATATTATTTTCTTATCTGTGGGGGTTGCGTTATTCCCTACATGCACTAGCATATATAGTCTAATACCATCTGGTATATACACACTGTTGTTCTGTGCCAAATAACAAACAATGGACATGGATACTCTCACCCTCTATCTGAAGGATTTCAAAAGTAAAGGGAAAAAGACAACAGACTGATTACAAGAGTTATATGAAGACCCGATGTTGATATATAGTTAAAGAAGAACTGAAAGAAAGAAGTGACAAATATTAGAGAACAAAGAGGACTGTACCAGATAAGAAAGATTAAAACCAGTGAACAATGAAGATGGAAGTCAACAAAATACCCCTTTTCTATCTTTCCTCACTACCTTTGCCCAGAACTCCCCCCCCCAGTATTCCCTATCAAACCATCACCCCAACACTCTCTATTCTTACCCTTTTCCAAACCCCTCAATCCTCCCTATATTCCTAAACTTCCCTAGTCCTAATCCATTTTCTTTCTTTTATCTATATGTATTTAAAACTTTCAATAAAAATGTATGCTACCTTGAGCTTCTTGCAGGCAAGGTAAATAGAATTAATACTCTTTGTATATGAGTTCTTAGCTCTCTTTGTGTGTATCTTGCATGAATGAGAGAGGCATATTTTTTCTCAGTTTGATTTTCATGATGTGCATTTGGTTTAGAGATTTGGACCAGTGGTGTGCCTAGATGTTATCTCCTTAACGTTTCCCTTACGAGGACTGTGTAATATACCGTATTTTCTGGTGTATAAGACTACCTTTTAACCCAAGAAAATCTTCTCAAAAGTCAGCGGTCGTCTTATACCTGGGAGTAGACTTCTACACCAGGAGTCATCTTATACACCGGGAGTCGTCTTATAGAGCAGGTGCTGAAAATTTCCAATTCGGATTCGAGTATATGTGGTTGCCGCATATGATGGGGGGAGCTAAAAAATGGCAGTGGCTGCGTCCCTGCCGTATGCAGCAACTGTATGAAAGCATTAAGGGCGATGCTGTACAAGTACGGTAGAAGAAAATCCATTCATCAGGATTCGTGGACTTAATGCGGTCCCAATAGTGAGGTGAAGGGGCGCCTCACCGGGAAGGTATAAGTGAAGGGTGGAGGAAGCTGCAGGCATCCTGGGTGCCTGGGGTATGGAAAAAAGAGATAGAGTGGCTCTGGGCCCAGAAAAACACACCTCTTTTACCTGTCTGGCCCGCCCTTGTATCCTATGACCGTACCTCCTCCTCTACCTCTCAGATCTCGCTCCTGAAGACTGCAGTGAAGGTGCACATGTGCGAGATCTGAGAGGCAGAGAAGGAGGTACACTAATAGGAAAATTACCATATTGAAATAAAATCTGACGCTTAAAAAAAATTATTTGGTGTGCGTTGGAAGAGGGGTAGTCTTATACGGCGAGTATATCCCAAACTATATTTTAACTGGAAACGTTGGGGGTCATCTTATATGCCCAGCCGTCTTATACACCGGAAAATATGGGTATATTATTGTAAACATGTTTAAACTGACCACTCTCATTGGTACAGATCTCCAAGCTGGAATTTGGCCTTGATTCATGTCAGATCCTGCCGAAAGCCTTCCCCCAGTGGTGCTGCCTTTTGCAAAATCAAGAAGCTGTGTGTATTTTCCAAGAGGGAAAATTGGCACAGGATCAGAATCCTTTACAGCAGTGGTTCTCAACCTGTGGGTCCCCAGGTGTTTTGGCCTACAACTCCTAGAAATTCCAGCCAGTTTACTAGGATTTCTGGGACTTGAAGACCAAAACATCTGGGAACCCACAGGTTGAGAACCACTGCTATACAGGGACATGTCCTAAATTCTACTCCAATGATTTTCTTAGTACTCTTTTAGGTGTTTTAAAATATGGACAACATATCATAAAACAGACATGGGCAAACCTTGGCCCTTCAGGTGTTTTGGACTTCAACTTCCAGCTTTATTAGTCCTTTATTTAGGACTAATAAAGGGAAATATTTCTTCACCCAGAGGGTCATTGGGTCACTTCCAGAAGAGGTTGTGACAGCTGTCAGCCTGGACAGCTTCAAGGCAGGATTAGACAGATTCATGGATACCAAGGGAATCAGTAGTTACTGAAATGGACATCCAAGTGCCACCTCTGTGTTGATGGAGGCGGGCAGGATTTCCCGGGTACTGGTTGTGGGGTCGGGGGCAGGTGAGGGTTTTGCCCTCCCTTCTGCTCGAGATCCCCGTGTACAACTGGTGGGCCACTGTGTGATACAGAATGCTGGACTAGATGGGCTGAGGTCCGATTCAGCATGGCTCTTCTTATGTTCTTATGTTCTAAATCTCAGCCAGCTTACCGGCTGTTAGAAATTATGGGAGTTGAAGTCCAAAACACCTGGAGGGCTGACGTTTGCCCATGCGTGGTGTAAAAGATGCAGATGCCAAGTGGTCAGTCCTGCATTTCTATAATATTTATTTATTTGGTCCCTTCCCCTTTCTCTTTAAAATATTTTTTGCTTTCCCTTTCAGGTGGAAGACAGTTTGGAGTTATCATTTCAGGCAGGAAGTGATGATGTGAAACTGGATATTTTTTTCTTCTATGAAGAGGATGACCATATGTGGAATGGAGGGACTCAAGCCAAATCAGGCAAGAAATTCAAGTAAGAATTGGTTGAGTCTTCTCCACCTTGGTTTCTGGGTGAAATGAGGGATCTCCATGAGAAGACAAGTAATAAGCTGCTCTGAAAGATAGCTCAGCCTTACCAGACTTTTTTTGCGGTGTACAGTTTTAGGTGACTGCTTTGTCTATTCTGGGCAAGTTCTTTTACAGCTTTGGTTTCCTCTTCCTATATTTTAGGTTCAGAAGTCTGGGCCAGTGGTTAGGGATTCTGGGAAATGAAACTCAAAATGGCTAAAAGCTTGAAAACGACACTTCTAGTCACCATCTCTGTCCTTACAAGGTCACAGACAAGTACTACTGTCTTATTTATTTATTTACTACATTTTCATACCCGAAGGCGACTCAAGGCGGTTTACATGGGTAATTACTCCCCTCCAGATAAAACCCAATTAAAACAATAAACATATAAACAATTCGCAATTAGCAGTTAAAAACATAAAAATACAATTCTCAGCGTCTCGTTAAAATCAATTTCCGTCACATCGTTATCATTCCATAGGTCTAATTAAACAATTCTATTTCATCTGCAAATGCCTACTCAAACAGCCAGGTCTTAACTTTCTTACGAAATGTTAGGAGAGAGGGGGCTGATCTGAAGTCACTAGGGAGAGCGCTCCAAAGCCAAGGAGCCACCACTGAAAAGGCCCTGTCTCTCGTCCCCGCCAATCGCGCCTGCGAAGAAGGCGGGACCGAGAGCAGGGTCTCTCTGGATGATCTTAAACATCTCAATGGTTCATAAGGAGAGATGCGTTCAGACAGGTAAGTTGGACCAGAACCATTTAGGGCTTTCTGAACTGTGAATACTTAGTTTAGACCAGGCATGGCTTATTGCTTATCTTATTGCTTTTATCATCTTTCACTTTTACTTTTTAACCAGTGAAAATTTAGTTGACTGTTCCATGTTGCTGGAGAGAATCTTACATTGTAGGAGAGTTTTTTGTTTCTCCAAAGAGAGCAAATATTTGTAGCAAGCTGTTTCTATCTGGCTGAGGCCTCATTTTGTTTTAGCTCTTCACCCTCCATCCATCTTTACCTTGCATTAAAATTAAGGAATGGGGTGGCTGCGCCTAGCATTCAGTGGGCAGAATGGTCAAACTGGGCAAAGTTTGAAGGCTTACTCTGGGACATTTGAGATGGTGAGAGAGGACTTGGAGTCGGGAATTATGTCAAGGATATTGCTATAGTACGTGAGCCTCTCCACAGTTATTGTGCCTATTGTGATTCCATCTCTACAGAGAAAGTATGATCTCATTGTGTTTTGATGAGGCTACTGCGGTGTGTGTGTGTGTGCATACATGGAGCACTTTTTAAAAGCATATAGTAAGCCCAATATGATAGTTGTGATGGGTTCCTTCTTACAGGGGGAAGTGTCCATCCTCCCCATCCCTTTTCCCTAGAAAGATAAGCAGCTATTGAGTTTGTTGTCCTTTCAGGATGTCCTTTGGCTTGTTGTTTCATCAGGTCTTAGTGTTCTTCTGGTCATTTGTTGTAATCGCATCTGCTCTTCTAAATGTTTCCTCTCTGAGTGTGTTTTGCTTTATGTGGGTAAAGCACTGTGATTTTTGTTACATTCACTCCCATTGTTAGGAACTGGCCTGGGAGTTGTGAATCTAAAAGGCAAGACTACGGGAGTAAAGCAAGTTTCAGTACTTAAGTTCAGCCCAAGCACCCAATTGGTTCTCATGCTGTGTTGTTTTTCTGTGCATTCACAGCGTTTATAAATTGTGTTGGCTTTTATCATGTTTTTTTGTGGCAGAATTTGGGTGTTTGCCTTTGCCTTCCTATGACACTTAGAGAATGCAGAATGGTCAAGGTCACCCAATGGGTTTCCATGGCCTAGGAGGGATTTAAATCCTTTGTTGTCAAAGGCTTTCATGGCTGGAATCACTGGGTTGCTGTGAGTTTTCCGGGCTCTATTCTCTCCTGACATTTCACCCACATCTATGGCAAGCATCCTCAGAGGTTATGAGGTCTGTTGGAAACTAAGAAAGTGAAGTTTATGTATCCGTGGGAATGTCCAGGGTGGGTCTGTAGAATGTCCACTTCTCAACAAAGGATTCCCCCAGGCAGGAAGCAGCCAAGCTTTGAAGCTCCAAGGCTATTCAATGCTAATCAAGCTGGCCAATTGCAGCATTCACACTTGCCTCAAACAGATAAGAGTTCTTTCTACCACCTTGGAAATTCCACAGATATATAAACCCCACTTGTCTAGTTTCCAACAGACCTCACAACCTCTGAGGATGCCTGCCAAAGATGTGGGTGAAATGTGAGGAGAGAATCTTTCTGGGACATGACCATATAGCCCGGAAAACTCACAGCAACCCAGATTTGAATCCTGTTTTTTTAGAGTCATAGTTCAGCACTAAAACCACTGCACCATACAGGCACTCTGCCATGCTATACATAGTTTATAAAATGCTGAAATATAGTATACATAGAAAAAAGACTTTAAAAGAGTGTTAAATGCCGGTATATATATTTATCAGCAATATTGAGCTTGTAGAGCAGGGGTGCTCAGAATGGTGATCGGGATCACCAGGGTGATCTTCGGGCCTCATCCTGGTGATCTTCAGGCCCCTGACCAGGTTTTTTGCAATTTGTCCTCTTCACACGCCCCTGCACGCTGCAAAGAAGTCCTCCATCGTTGCTCCTCCCTGCTCGCGCGCCGCCTCCAAAAGCTGCAGAGTCCAAGAGGCAGAATGGGCCCCCTCTTTTGGATTCCTCCTCCTCCCTCCGTCCTTCTCCAGCCACTCAGAGTCGTAGGAGACCAAAGGGGGCGGGCCTGGATGACGCGATGCATGGCTGGCCCCGCGCGCATGCGCAGAAGCGCCCATTCTGCCTCTCGGACTTCTCCTGAGCTCTTGGAGGCAGCATGCATGCTGGTGGCATGGAAATAGGAGCAATGACGGAGGAGGAGGAGAAGGACGCTTTGGGGTCATTTCCTTACCGCATCTCAAAGGTCGGTCTTTTTACTTTGGGGTGGGTGCTTGATTGTTCTGTGGCATGTCTCTTTGTTTATCTTTAATGTTTAAAATGGCCTTTTAGCTCCAAAGCTTGCTTTGTTCCTTGAGAAATATATGTTGGGGAATATGGAAATGTGGGAGAAATGGGGTGGTTGGGTGTATTTTTGCATGCCCCTTTGTTTACCTTGCTGAGTATTAAATGGCCTTGCAGTTCAAAAGCCTCTCTTCTTACTTTCTGGCTGATAATATGTGTGGTAATATGGCAGTGTGGGAGAAATGGGGTGGTTGGATGTATTTTTATGCTCTGTTTTATATTGTTGTTATTAAATTGAAATGTTGATGTTTTATAACTTCATTTTATGTAAACTGCCCCGAGCCTGCTGGAAGGAGCGGTACATAAAAATGAATAATAAATATAAATAAATAAATAAGAAAATAGTTATACGTTTTACATTTCTGGGTAGGTGATCTTTGGGACTTGGTTTTTTAATCAGTAGCTCCCATGCTGAAAAAGTGTGAGCACCCCTGTTGTAGAGAAAGGGGAGGATTCCACTGCCCGAGAATTTTGTGGGCAGGATGTTAATCTTCACTCTCGCTAGAGCTGTTGAACCTACAGTGACTGGTCATACTTTATTCCATATGTTGTCATTAAATATTTTTTTATTATAGAGTTCATCTGTTTATTCTGTGAGATGCATAATTGTCTGAATGAATGGAAGCAGATATGTAGTTTGGTGTGTAAATTTCTTGGGCAGATATTAAAGGATTTGGTTAAATAAAATCTAAAGTTTCTTCTTGCTTGCTTAACAGCAACAGGAAAATTCAAGTTGTTGAGATTCTGCCTTGTGATGATGGAAATGTGATTTGAAATGCCAACTCAAGTGTCAGATGGATTTGTCAGATCTCTTGGATATCTGCTTGCTGCTTGAGATGTTTAACAGAATGCTCATGTAAACAGAAAGTGAAGGGAAATGAAGAAATCCAGCAGCACCTTTTCGACTAACTTGTTATTTCAAGATGACTGTTTGTTGATATCAATTATTTCAAGTCTGATTTTAAATAACTGTTTACTGGGGAGTTGTCCTTCTCTTCTTAGGGCGCTTGTGCCCGCTTTGTGCTGGTCTGTGACCGTAATAAAGTTTTGATTGATTGATATCAATCCACTTCTTCAGATTCCAGTGTATCTGACAAAGTGGATTGATACATACAAAAGTTCATTCTGAAATAAACACTAAATATGCTTCAGTTAAGGAAGTGGATTTGTTTCTGGGCATTGGTACCAAGAGCAGAAATAATTGGGAAAGACTGCCCAAAAGAAGAAGAGTTCAGTATGTCTGAGTAAACCTTTTATTCAAAACTAATGACAGGAACTAGGGAAATGAAACACATAGGTCAGATACACATCTCATAGGTAAACAAAAACATTTTGAAACTGCTACAGACACTTGGAAGCTGCTTCCAAAATCTGTCCAGGGATGACCTTCTCTTTCACCTTTACTTCCCTTATGATTTCCAGTTTGGTGGCCAAACTTCCAAATCTACATTTTCTGGCATGCTGTGGGTAGATTGTGAGACAAACACGCCTATTTTCCCTCTTTCTCTCCATTTTGCAGCACTCTTAGGCTGAGAGGCTGTCAATAATGCTTTATACAAATATAAATCATGAGGAGGTGTTTAGAATCATAGAGATGAAAGAGATCATAAGGGTCATTTGCTCGAAACCAATGCCATGCATAATTTGCCTGCATCATTTACATCAGTTGCAGAAATCAGCTTTGCAGATGACAAAATTTGATCTTACTGGGTGCAGAATCTTTCTCTTCATTTACCGCCTGTGGAGATTTGCCAGGTGGCATTTTTCTGCCGCAGGTTGCACTAATTCAGACATGAGCAAACTTCAACCCTCCAGGTGTTTTGGACTTCAACTCCCACAAATCCTAATAGCCAGTAAGCTGGCTGGGATTTCTAGAAGTTGAAGTCCAAAACACCTGGAGAGCTGACTTTTGCCCATGCCTGCAGTAATAGATGAAAATCTTGCTTGACACATATTGATCCTTTTTTAATTTCTGTAACACAGGTACCTGTTTCCCAAATTCACACTATGTTGGACTGAGTTCCTAGAACTCAAGGTACGTGTGCCCTGCGAAACTCTCCTTTACATTGAAGCTAACTATGGGAAAGATTGGAAGGTGCCTGTGCAGGAATGGGACTGGAAAACCTCACCGCCCAACGTCCAGCCCAATGGGATGTGGCCCATCGATGAATGGGACGAAGTCATTCAGCTCTATTGATTTCTTGGTAAGACCTTGGGATGTTGCCAGTTGAATTGCACCTTACCCAGAAGTCGTCTTCAATCCTGGTATTCTTCACCTTTGTTGAAAACGGAGATAGGACAAGCAAGAGTGTTGGTGTATTGTTGTTTGTAAAGCTGAGGAAGGAAATATGGAACAGAATTATAAGTGTGAACAAAAGTACATCACGAAGTAATATTGAGATGGTATTGTGCTACACTGACTTCAGAAAGAAGTTGTCCCATGTACTTTATGCCACACTATAGGGTAGCAAGTCAGGGCTCACGAGCATGTGTAATATTCATTCAGTCCTGCCTAAATTTCACACATTTTGCTGTCAGCCTTGGGACAGGGATAGATCACTGGGTGCAACATCCCATTGCATAAGCCTACAGAAGCCTCCATAGTTCCTTCTTCTCTTTCTATGGATTATTTTTAAAAAGGGATTGGTATCTCATTTTGCCAAGCTGAGATATGAATGTATTTGGGATACAGTCTAATGTTTTGTTCACTTGATTGAAGCTGGAATAGGGCCACAGAAATGATCAAGAACAAGCTCCGTCCCTAGGCTGGAAATCTGTGGATTTTCGGCAACAACAACAATTATTTATTTATATCCCGCTTTTCTCCCTCATGAGACCCAAAGCAGCTTACAACATATTAAAATCATGTAAACGATAATCCAAATACATAGATGATAAGTATAAAACATCATAAAATAAACAGTTTTAAACAACAATATACGTTCACATTCTTCTAGCATCATGTCAGATGATTATATTGCACTTTGTTCCAGTCCATAAACATTATGGTGTTTTTTATCCAGTCATAGATGAGGACATGATAGTGGGTTATGAAATGGCTCATGAGTGGAAGAAATGAGTAAAGATGTCCCCCCCCCTCTTTTTCATTAATAACAGAATATTAATAGATGAACAATTCAAGACAGGGAAAGAAACGTTTCTTTACGCAATTTATAATTCAGATTTGGGGAAGGCTCATTTTACAGGTACATCCTCAAAGCTCAGGAAACCCATTAAAGAAATAAATAAAGTTCTTTCAGCTCCAGATTTCCATATCTGCTTTGAATGCACCACTGTAATAAGGCCACAAGAGTTAAAGATGGTCCCACCTTCATATAATTTGTTGTCTCAAGATGTATTGACCAGGTTAATTGACAAGTGAGATAAGCAAGGTATCGGTATTGTAAGGCTTGTTGTTTCAGTGCTATCTCCTTGCTCAGAGATTATGTTTGCCTTTGAGTACAAGTTGTAAGGGAACAAGAGCATTTGTATCCCTGCTTATGAATGTCCCAAAAGCACCAAGTTGCTTACTGCAGAAAATAGTGGGGCCTGAATCTGTTCCAGTACAGATTACGCTTGGGACCAAAAGTGTTTGGGATTTTAAAATATCTATATATACCTAGGGCCCCCTGATGGCACAACGGGTTAAACTGCTGAGCTGCTGAACTTGCTGATCAAAAGGTTGGTGGTTTGAATCCAGGGAGCAGAGTGAGCTCCCGCTGTTAGCCCCAGCTTCTGCCAAACATAGCAGTTCAAAAACATGCAAATATAAGTACATCAATTGGTACCGTTTCTGCAGGAAGGTAACAGTGCTCCATGCAGTCATGCTGGCCACATGACCAAGGAAGTGTCTACAGACAACACCGTCTCTTTGGCTTAGAAATGGAGATGTGTACCAACCCCCAGAGTCAGACATGACTAGACTTAGTGTCAGGGGAAAGCTTTACCTTTACCTTATATATACCTAATTTTGGAGATGGGACCTAAGTCTCAACACAAAATTACTTTATGCTTCATACACATCTTATACACATAGAGTGATGAGAATTTTATACACTTTATTTTTAATACATAATTTTATGTATGAAACAAAGTTTGAGTGCACGGAAGAACCAGAAAGCAAAGATTCCACTTTCTCAGCCACTTGTGTGGACAATTTTGGAGTGTTTTGGATATCTGATGCTCAGCCTATATGCATTTTCTTACACTTTTAGAGTGTTGGAAGGAACCACATTGTACTCACTCTGGTTACTCTTAGGAGACCTCACCTGAAATTTGGCCCTTGTTACCTTTCATAGGTATGTAGGTATGTATCTGGTTGCTGTTGAGAGTTCACCTTCCTTGCTGCTGCTCCTTAAATAGGAATTAGGTTGTTCTGCTTTTTCAGCATGGCACTGATGAGGTTCATTTAAAATGTCAATTTGCAAGTATCCCTCACTAAGAGTAGCAATTCTGGAAGTTTGAAATAGAGCAAAGCTAGATCAAGAAGTGGAGTTCCTGTATAGACCTGGAAGAAACAAAGCATTAGATCTGTGAAGGGGGTGTCATAATATTTATTATAAATTGTTAACACGGGCTAAAATTTGATTAAATTATTTGGAGCTCTTTTATATGAAGCACAATAATATAATAACACTCTGTGTAAATGGGGAATACGAATAGAATATTTTCCAGCATATTCAAAATGCTTTTGGGCATTGGTAGAAAAATGAATAGAGAAGGAAGTAATCCATAACACTGGCTAACTGTATTTAATTGAGTTTAATTTATTGACGGGTGTTTACTTGTGCAGTATGTAATAATTTAGTCAGATGTGCCAATCAAGAAAGCTAGTGGTGTTTAAATCCCATTGAAATAAACAAAGTGTTTTCTGGATTGGGACTAGGTTTTTTATATACTTGTTATGTTATTTATACCAAGGTACATCAGTTTGGAATGCTAATTGTTACAAAGCAATCTGAAAATGTTTGTGGCTTCTAAAAGACATATTCTGTTCTTCCTGATTTCTTGTTTAATAAATATGTACAAAATAAAATTGTTTTTCTTCATAATATGAAATTATGAGGTATTGGTGGGGACACTGGAAATTGCAATAAAAATAACCTATGCTTTAAAGTTATTGAAAAGTCATTCATGACACCGGAAAGATAATTTGATGATTTAATGTTTCAATCAATCCCCGCAGATGGTTCTGAAGCTACTACCTAGAGTACACACAGTCTGAGTACACCCCAACACAGAAATTACGAAGGAGCAGGCTGGCAACTCTGATAGATTGCTTTTTCTATCTTTCCAGCCAAAGCTAGTGCAAGCAAAGGCTAGTGCAATCATTTTGGAAAGTCCATAATGTAAAGACTTTGCCAAAAGCCTGAAGATCAGGCAAAAGGATACTCTTACTGATACTCCTTGATCTATTGGTCCAAGGGGTCGGTTGGTGATGTAATATCTGGTTCTGTTGCTCCTTGGCAAGGGGAAAAGGCAGATATTGTGCCACTGCATGGGGCAGAGGTGCTTCATGTGAAGAAGGATCTTTGAGTGATCCAGAAGGTAGCTAGGATGTCATTTCCATCCTCTAAAATTCATGGACAAGGAAATGAGCAGGAAGGAGCCAGTTTACTACAGAGTCCAAGTGTGCAGTTTTGAAGCTCAGTCTCTTCCTCAAAATTTTCTTACATTTCTCCTCCCATCTTTGGGGATTCCCCTATTTGGCATCCTTCTCCTTTGGGCTTATCAACTTACTTCATAAAAATAACTAACTAAAGTTAAGGGTTTCCAAAATAAATATACTCAATAGTTGGGCCCTTTCTTAATTGAGAAGACCACTGGTAGACCAGTAGATTCAATGTCCCCTTTTCTCCTCTTCTCCATCCAGATGTTAAGCTTAATTTTTTTTGTCTAGACTTATTTTCTGGAGAGTGTGGAGACTCTTGGGGATAAATTTGGGGAGACCCCTCAGTGGCAACATGACAAAAAAAGGAAGATCCACTGATAAAAAGCAGTATGGATTCTTCTCAGAGTTGTGTAGGGAAAAAGGAAGACAAATGCAGAAGACCATAAACGGTTCTCTGGAAGCTTAGCCACGTGGGGAGGGAACAGGGAGGAGGAAAAAGAGTAAAGAGTAGACAAGAAGATGATAGAGAAACAAAATCAAAGATGGTGGGGAAGGACAGGGAACGACTCGAGGGGAAAGAGATCGGAAGATATACTGAGCAGGCAGTAGTTCTCAACCTGTGGGTCCCCAGGTTTGGCCTACAATTCTAGAAATCCCAGCCAGTTTACCAGCTGATAGGATTTCCTGGAGTTGAAGGCCAAAACATCTGGGGACCCACAGGTTGAGAACCATTGAGCTAGGGAGAAAGAATTGTGAAGCATGAGTCACAGCCTGATACCATCTTTTCTACAACAGTGGAGTCAAGGTTGTGATGTCCTTCCTAAAGAAGCCCCCAGTAATCCTTATGATGGAAGGACTACATTGAGGAACTGTTTAAAAGGGAAGAAAGGACAAGAGTTGCCTTCATAGAAGAACCTTTTGAAGATGAACCCAGAATTTTAAAAGATGAAGTGAAACTCTTCCTCAAGGCACTTGGAAGAGATGAGATGCCATACCAAGAGAGCTGTTTGAAGCTATGTAGACACAATCCATCCAAATTTTAACAAAAGTCTGCCAAGGAAAATGGGAACAAAAACAATGGCCCATAGACAGGAAATTCTCAGTATACATGCCAGACCCAGAGAAATGCGATGCTAGGATTATAGTAGCCATCAGACAATTGCACTGATTTCCTATGCAGTTACCTGTATACATGATTTACAACAGACTTTTACCATTTATGATTTGAAAAAAGTGAGATTTCCCAACTGAATTCAGAAAGTAAAGAAACACAAGGAAATAACCTGAAAACATACATTGGATAATGAATTTTACCAAATAATTTCAGCAGAGAAAACATTGTGTATTTTATATATGATACAAAAGATTGGATTGTCTGGATGGGTAACGTATATTCTCTATATGTGATATGTGGACTATCAGTGGTCTGCAAGAACTAAAATATAGTCTGCCCCCTCAACATTGCTGCACTGTTGCAATCAGGCCCGGATTACCTATAAGACCACCCTAGGCCATGGCCTAGGGGCACAAAGCCGAGGGGGGCACAGTTCATGGACCAAAAAAATGTTGAAACAAAACCGCAACTGTGACTCTCTCTCGGGGAGGGCGGGGGGAGAGTGCTGCGAGGGGGCAGGGGAGGAGGGAATGCCCCTCCCACCATTGCCCCCGCCCCCTTGTCAAGGAAGGAGGGCGCGAGGAGGAGGAAGAGGAAGGAAGGGAAGCCCCCGGGTCCACTGCCGGGCAGTGGAAAGAAAGAATGTGTGTGGGGGGGTGCGGGGTGCGGTAGAGGTTGCTTTGGGGCATAATTCCAAAGTGTGGCCTAGGGCGCCAAAAGGGGTTAATCCGGGCCTGGTTGCAATGAAAGTAACTGGTCTTGCGAAGCTCTCTTATAATGTCGAGGTTTATTACATATGGTTTTCTGTGGGCAATGAGATGGTGACTACTGGATGGCATATGTTCTGTATCAGAAATTAGGGCGGATGTGGTCTGTCCAATGCAATTCTCTGGATCAGCACCTCAAATAACCAACTTGAATTTAAAGTTGACCAAAATTGATTCATATAACCCTTTTGGTACTAATGTTGGTACTGGTCAAAAAAAGGTTGGCAACCACTGCTATAGAAGATTCTACTATGTAGAAACAATATGATTTCCAGCTGGCAAGGGGATCAAACAAGGCTGTATTTTATTAACCTTTTATTTAATTTATACATGGATATCATATGTAAGGTAGGATTAAACTAAGTGTGAAAATTGGGGGAAGGAAAACAAGCAATTTAAGACATGTAGGCAAGATTATATTAGAAGCAATGACTTGGAAGGACTACTGAGAAAACATAAATATAGGGCAACAGCAGGGCTACAGAGGAAAATTGAAGAAACAAAAATAATGACGAGAGGTGATTTATATAATATTTAATTGGTTGTTGAAGACACAGAAATGCAGATTTGTCATTAATCAAAATGGAGACTGCACCAAGGCATCAGGAGACAGCGAAGACTTGACTTTTATCTCAGCCTTATTGTTTTATGATGATGTTTTGTGATTGTGTTATGTTTTTATTTGATTGATTTTAATGTTTATTTATTTTATTTACTTACATCATTTATATTCCGCCCTTCTCACCCTGCAGGGCACTCAGGGCGGATCACAATGCACATATACAGGCAAACATTCAATGCTATAGACACACAACATATATAGACAGACAACGAGCTACACAATTGGTCGAGAGCTCACCCTGAACCGGGCAGGCCTCCAACTCATGACCTTCTGGTCAGTAGGGATCTTATGCAGCTGACTCCCAGCCAGCTGCGCCACATTCCTGGTGCAGTTTTTATTTGTAACTTGGGCTTGTCTCCATGTAAGCCACCACGAGTCCCCTCGGAGAGATGGGGGCGGGGTATAAAAATAAAGCAGTTATTATTATTATTATTATTATTATTGGAAAAACTGGTATGAAGGAACTAGATAACATCCTCAAGTGCAAAGATAGATCACCAAATCCCAAAGTCAGAGTGACCTATACCATAATATTTCTGACGTCTGCGCAGCTTGTGAAATATAGACCGTTTTCTTAGACAAGAGACAGCTCATTTGAAATAGGGTGATAGGAGAGGGTTCTGTGGACACACCATGGCCTGCCAAGAAAACCAATGAGGCAGAGAGAACCTGAACTCTCAGTAGGATATACAATAAACAGAGAATGTCATACATTGGCCATATCATAATATGACTCATTGGAAAAGATGATAATTCTAGGGAAAGGAGAAGACAGTAGAAAAGGAGGGAAGACCACACTACAGATTGATTTACTGTTGAGAGAACCTGACACAGGTAAGGAAATATGTCTTTGCATAAGTTTGAAAACGATCCTTTGTATCATTATGAATGTTTAATAGGTGACAGCAGTGCAAGATGAATGCTTCCAAAAATCTGATTGCCTTTCTGCTGTCATGTTATTCAGCAGGTACTTGTAAACATTTGAATTTTTGCCTACATTTGACCCTTGAAAAATCCTTCCTGCTTGGAATTTACAAATGATGTGGCAACCTGTTCCAGGAAGGGAAGAAGTTATGCAAAACCTGGCATTGGTGACATTTGTCCCGAAACAGCAAATGTAGACAGACTGGCTATAAGTTCAAACCCAAGTTTGTTATTCTTGGTTGTCGAGCCAACTTCAACTTAAGGCAACTTATAAATTAGAGACAAGGAGTCCCCAATGGTGCAATGGGTTAAACCCTTGCGCCGACAAGACTGCTGACCAACAGGTAAACTGTTCAAATCCATAGAGAGTGGGTTGAGCTCCCTCTGTCAGCTCCAGCTCCCCATGTGGGGAAATGAGAGAAGCCTCCCACAAGGCTGGTAAAACATCAAAACATCCGATCGTACCCTGGGCAATGTCCTTGCAGACGGCCAATTCTCTCACACCAGAAGTGACTTACACAAAATAAATAAATAAAATAGGGACCTCCAAAATCACAGTCACCAATGGCCTTGCTCAAGTCCATGATGAAGTCCAACAACAATCAGAGTGCTGCAAACATGAAAAGTATCTTCAAGTCGCAACTAATCCCCAATGCACCAAATAGCAGAAGTAAAGAGGATTCTATTCTTAGCCTGAGTTTGGAAGCATATACTATTCAGGCTCACCTGTATCTTTGGCTGCTTCAAGGCCCACAAAGACATTCTTCAAATATGCTGAGTTTTTGATCACTTAATCCTACTCGTTCATTGATCTACCCTCGCTCCGAAAAGCCCCAACCCTATTAACATCTTTCCACTCTTGAGCTCGCTTTAAAAATAAATAGCCTCTCTTCTAAATTAGCTAATTAATGTTACATTTGGCCTTTCAGGCAGTTGGAAAGCCAAGGCTCTTAAGTGCTGCTATAGTATCCTCGAATTGCTGTTTGACTTTTGTAGCCTCTCATCTTGAACCGACATTATACCACTTATCGTTGTGTTCTCTGTCAGCCGCCTCGGTCTCTCTTTCTGTAGCAGCTTCTTTAGGATGAAAAGTCTCCATGTTTACACGTTAAGATTCCTATTGTTGGCCTAGGTTACATGCTTTGTTGTGATTTTTTTGGAAATGGAGCAGGGTTCGTTCCCCAGCTGCTTAGGGAGCGAGGGAGTTCTGAGCAAACATTAATAGGTGCCACTGAAGACAAAAGGCAGCCAAAATCTTTGTCCCAAGGCCTAGCAATGTTGGCGGGTCTAAGTCTGGGCTCCCTGACGGATCAGACAAATGGGGCCAGGTTTCCTAGGGAATTTGCTTTCCCTTTTGGCTTCCATTCACAAATTGCCTTCTCCATGGGAAACATCAGAAAGCTGGAAGAAGAAGAAGAAGCACTTCAAGGGTGATAGCCAGGATTGTTGTCCCTGGGTTTGTTCATATCGTGTTAACAAACCTAGAGCAAATGCCACACTGTTGATTTTTTTAATTTCATTTTTTTGTAGAAAATCTGGTTAAGCAAGCAAGCCAAGGGCAAATGTCCTAAAGCTGATTGTTTTATTTTTTGTAGAAAATCTGGTAAAGCGTAATAATAATAATAATAATAATAATCTAGCATATATATCTCATTTGCTGTGACATACTGTGTTTTGTGTCAGAATAATAATAATAATAGCTGACATGATACAAGGATTTAAAGATCAAACTGCAAAGACTCTGGCACAAGCCAGTTAAGGTGGTCCCAGTGGTGATCGGCACACTGGGTTCAGTGCCTAAAGACCTTGGCCTGCACTTAAACATATTTGGCGCTGACAAAATTACTATCTGTCAGCTGCAAAAGGCCACCCTAATGGTATCTGCACACATTATTCGCCGGTACATCACACAGTCCTAGACACTCTGTGGCCAAATTATTCATTGGAACTTACATCACAAGTACCATCTGCCAGTAGTAAAGAACTGGTGGGATCATAAACCTACAAAGGTAGTAGAAAATGAACACGCAACAATACTGTGGGACTTTTGAATCCAGACTGACAAAGTTTTGGAACACAATACACCAGACATCACGATTGTGGAAAAGAAAAAGGTTTGGATTATTGAAGTTACCATACCAGGTGACAATCGCATTGAGGAAAAACAACAGGAAAAACTCAGCCGTTATCAAGACCTCAAAATCGAACTGCAACGGCTCTGGCATAAACCAGTACAGGTGGTCCCAGTGGTCATCGGCACACTGGGTGCCGTGCCAAAATATCTCAGCCAGCAATTGGAAACAATAAACATTGACAAAATCACGATCTGTCAACTGCAAAAGGCCACCTTACATGGATCTGCGCACATCATTCGAAAATACATCACACAGTCCTAGACGCTTGGGAAGTGCTCGACTTGTGATATTGTGATATGAAACCCAGCATATATATCTCGTTTACTGTGACATATTATGTTTTTGTGTCAATAATAATAATAATACTAATAATAATACTTTATTTATATCCTACCACTATCTCCTTGAAGGGACTCGGGGCGGCTGACAAAAACACTCCAAACACGACACACATAAAGTGCACAAATACACAAGCATATAAATCGATGACCATATAAGTTAACACAACAATTTTTACATAAAACATCATATAAACCTTTATTAATACGATTTAAAATTCCATAAAACGCAGCAGTATGTTGGAGCATACAAAGAATCAGTGAGTGTTTGTGTGTATGTCAACTGTATAATAAGACGCATGATGCTGTTTGGTCGGGCAATGCCTGGGGAGCAGGCTGAACCTGGGACTCTTGGATACTGTTACATTTTTGTTCAGGCTTGATCATGGACAAAAGGTCTGTTTAAAACTTTGCTTAAGTGTATTCTCTGTTAAGGAGGGAAACAATTACAATTCCTTGTGCTGGCAGTCTAGATTTGGTGGTTAAAATGCAAGATTGCATAATTTCTTTTGTAAATTAAGCAAGGATTAGATGCATCTACATACTTGCATATTTGGGTGGGAATGTAAATTCCAGATTGTATTGCTATTTTCTAATTTTTCTCATTTGCATGGATTTATATACAGCTCAGAAGCTGTTCCTTCATGAATAATATCAGGGACAATAGGCAACACTCCTATGGATCAACATAATGGAACTTACTCCTGAACAGACATATATAAGATGTTATAATTCATCAGTCAAGGTTTCTGTGATTGCAGTGGCTATCAGATAAAAGGGTTGGAAATGCCCTATGACTAGAGACCTGTACAATTATTTACTCCTACTGTCCCCAGCCTGTTGTCATCGCCGTTCACCCTTTTAGTATTCTTATCCATGGAATCCATGGAATCACATTCAGTAATTCCTTAAATTTCCTGAAGTCAGTAATCCTAAAGTCTAGAATGCATGTTTGACTTCTCTTAGTTTCATTCTTCCTTTGTATCACAAACTCCAGAAGCCCATGGTCACTCCCACCTAAGGATCCCACCACTTCCACTCCGTTGACCAGATCCTCACTGTTGGTTAGGATCAGATCCAGAATAGCTGATCCTCTTGTTGCCTCTTCTACCATATGGACATTAAAATTGTCTGTAAGGTAAGTGAGGAATTTGTTCGACTTTGTACTCTTGGCAGTTTGTTTTCATACACATATCAGAGTACCCGTATTTTCTGGTGTATAAGTCAACTGGGCGTATAAGATAACCCCCAACTTTTCCAGTTAAAATATAGAGTTTGGGATATACTCGCCGTATAAGACTACCCCTCTTACAACACACACCAAATACATTTTTAAAGCATCAGATTTGATTTCAATATGGTAATTTTCCTATTGCTGTTCCTCCTTCTCTGCCTCTCAGATCACGCACATGCACACCTGCACCACTTCACTGCAGTCTTCAGGAACGAGATCTGAGGGCAAAGGAGGAGGTACGGTAATAGGATTCAAGAACGGGCTAGACAGGTAAAAGAGGTGTGTCTTTCTGGGCCCAGAGCTACTCTATCTCTTTTTTCCATACCCCGGGCGCCCCGGACGCCTGCACCTTGTTCCGCCCTTCACTTACACCTTTTCGGTGAGGCACTCCTTCACCTCACCATCGGGATTACATTAATTCCACGAATCCTGATGAATGGATTTTCTTCTACCGTAATTGTTCAGCATCACCCTTAATGCTTTCATACAGTCGCTGCATACGGCAGGGACGCAGCCACTGCCATTTTTGAGCTCCCCCCACCATATGCGGCAACCACAGATTCTCCAATCCAGATTGGAAGTTTCAGCACCCACTCTATAAGATGACTCCCGGCGTGTACGATGACTCCTGCATATAAGACAACTCTCGCGTATAAGACGACCCCTGACTTTTGAGAAGGTTTACTTGGGTTAAAAAGTAGACTTATACATAGAAAATACGGTAGTTGAAATCTCCCTTTACCACATCTCTTCTTCCTGCATGTCTGGTCATCTGGCCAAGAAAGCCTTCATCCAGTACTTCCATCTGGTTTGTAGATCTGCAGTAGACTCCCACAACTACATATTTTTCCATCTTTTCCCCCTTAATTCTTATCTAGATGCTCTCAACCTGGTTTCCAGGATTAAAGACTTGCATGTCTTCACATGTGTAAATATTTTTGACATATAATGCTACTCCACCCATCTCCTGTTTGGTCTATTGCTCTGAAATAAGTTATACCCCCTCCATTGCTACATTTCAATGATAGGATCCATTCCACCAGGTTTCAGTTCTGCCTACTACATAATAACTATTTTGTCCTGCTAAGAGTTCCAGCTCATATTGTTGATGTCCCATGCTCTGAGCATTAGTGTAAAGACATCTAAGCCTGCAGGAAATTCCTCTTAGCCATTTGTTTGAGATTATACCCATCACTGCTTGGTATTTGTGTTTGTCCAACCCTCTTTTTAGCCTTTTGGCTGTTCACTCCAGGCCTTGATAAACTACAGTTCCCGAGGATAATGTCAAACCCCCCCCGACAACCTTATGTGATAAAGTTCAGAGGCATGAAAAGGCAGACACAGAGGAACTAAATAAAATATTCAAGTGTAAAGACATAACATGATATTAGGGTTGCCACTTTTTGATATAAGAAATCAGGGACATTTGCCTGAAAATACAGGATTTTTCCCAAAAATAAGGGACATAACTGATGCTATTATTTATTTATTTATTTATTTGTCACGTTTCTATACCGCCTCTCTCAGCCCGAAGGCGACTCTAAAATCAGTTTCCGTCACATCATCATCATTCCATATATCTAATTAAACCTTTATGTTTCATCAGCGAATGCCTGCTCAAACAGCCAGGTCTTGACTTTCTTGCGAAATGTCAGGAGGGAGGGGGCCAATCTGATGTCACTAGGAAGGGCGTTCCAAAGCCGAGGAGCCATCACTGAAAAGGCCCTGTCTCTCATCCCCGCCAATCACGGCTGCGAAGAAGGCAGGACTGAGAGCAGGGTCTCTCCAGATGATCTTAAACATCTCGATGGTTCATAGGGAGAGATGCGTTCGGACAGGTAAGTAGGACCCGAACCGTTTAGGGCTTTAAAGGCTAAAGCCAGCACTTTGAATTGTGCCCGGTAGCAAACTGGCAGCTAGTGGAGCTGGCACAACAGGGGAGTTGTACGCTCTCTGAATGCTGCTCCTGTTATCAACCTGGCTGCTGTCCGTTGATAACAGTCTTCAAAGGCAGCCCCACGTAGAGACAGTTGCAGTAATATATACGGGATGTAACCAGAGCATGGACCACCGTGGCCAAGTCAGACTTGCTATGTTTCACATGGCCTCCGTTTTTCCCCGCACTCCCAGGGAAACCTCCCATTGCTGCCTCTGCAGACCTGGCACCACATCCCCTCCCATGCGGGCTCCTCCTCCTTTGCTGTCGCGGTGACCGTTACGCAAGGCCCAGAATCCCCAGCAGTACCGAGACGCAAGCGGCCGTATGCATAAACCTCACTCTGGCTCCCTCTCCCCGCAAGCGCCTCCTGCCGCTGCCCCGCCCCTTCCACCCTCCCTCCCTTCCAGGGAGGCCCAACTCTTCCGCTCCGTCACTCCCGGCACGCTCAACCAAATCATCCCCTCCCCTTTCTGCTCCCCTTCTGCGCTCGCCTCTCTTTATGCTCAAGAGGGAGGGCTAGAGTGGCCAGGGAAGGCGCCAAGATGGCGGCACTTTCTGCTCGGGTGAGTAAGCTGGACCAGGCCCGGTGTTTGTGTGGGGAGAGCAGCCGTAACCGGGCATTCATGTAGAGCCCTTCCTTCCTTCCTTCCTTCCTTCCTTCCTTCCTTTCTTCCTCACTGCTGGCCCGGCCTCGCCTCCTGCTGCCATCTGTCCTGTCCTGTCAATACGGGACAGGAACTGAAAATACGGGACATGAAATTCAGAGCAAAAATACAGGATGTCCCGTATAATACAGGACAGCTGGCAACCCTACATGAAATACCAAGATCAGAATCTTCCAAGGCATAATATTTCTGATTCTATGTATGAGTTATAAACGCTGACAGGAAGAAAACTGACTCAGCTAGAATGTGTTTCACCGATGCCATGCACTTCTAAAAATGTGAATCAATGGGTCTTAGAGCAACTTCGGGCTGAACTCTCAGTACAAATGATGTCTAAACAGAGACTGT
Source organism: Anolis apletophallus (assembly GCA_030556195.1). Classification (NCBI taxonomy): domain Eukaryota; kingdom Metazoa; phylum Chordata; class Lepidosauria; order Squamata; family Anolidae; genus Anolis; species Anolis apletophallus. The sequence goes on along the minus strand of JARBWK010000006.1, from coordinate 128,039,267 downwards.
TGTATCATGAAACACCAAAAAGGTGATAGCAGGGTTGTTGTGAGTTTTTCAGGCTGTATGGCCATGTTCGAAAATACAAGATGATAGCACTTGAAAAAAAGTACAAGGTGGTAGGATAAGAAGGCAGATTGAATGTATCAAGGTAGCTTAGGCCTGAGTCTGTTAAGACCTGAGCAGGAGAGTTGATGACCATGAAAGATCTTGAATGAGAGATCTTGGGAGATTTCTCATTCAGTAGGGCATCAAAAATTGAAGAAGTGAACAATGTAGTTTTAGAGAAAGAGGTATGATTGTATTATATGTGTGTGATGTTTAAAAAAGTTGGAAGCCACCTGTATGGGTTTTTATATTATTATTTATTTATTTAAAACTTTTATATCCTGATTTTCTCGACCTCCGTAGAGGGACTCAGACCAGCTCACAGCAAGGATTCAATGCAATAATACAATCTAAAAACATAATACAACAACAAAGATTTAAATACATATAGAATAAAATTACAAATAAGCCAAATCGCCAAGATAAAATCATGTCCAACTCAGTCCGTATGTGTGGTCAATAACTTTGTTCTGTGGCTGGACTAGTTCTCCTCCTCCCTCTCCCCTATCTTTTTCTAAATATCTGTATTTTTATTGTATTTGGGAATTTAAAAATAAATATTATTTTTAAAACAATGGCTATTTCTTCGGGATGCTTTAGCTGCAGGTTTCTACTTTGGCAGAGAGTCGGACTAGATGATTCTTGGGATCTCTTCCAACTCTATGACTATTAAAAATACCACCATCTCTTCCGGGGAGCCATCTATAATTCAGGGAAATGAGAGTATGGGATGGTCTTCATCTCTTGTTGTGTTATAATACTCTGAGGAGAGGTTAAGAATCTGGTCCCTTCTTATATGAAAGTTGGAACGGCAAAATATTTCAAACAATGGGACAAATGGCTGTGGCTGACGATTTTGAAGCACGTGCCTGTTGTCTTCTCCTTTTTCCAGCTCTGGTCTTCCTCCCCCTCCATCAACAACTGTATCATCCCTGTGTAGTTCAGCTACAAGCAGATGATTTGTGCTCACAGCAAAATTGGTGATGGCGACCATGTGTGTGAATGGATAATGAGTCCCAATGATAAGGCCTTTGACTGTATATTTTACTCCACGGAGGTTCTTAACAAATAATCTTTCTGCAATGCGAGCTGTCCTTATCAGGCGAAGGCAGATTGTCTGAAAATCCTTATCTCTCCAGGCCAGTTAGCTGGAGTGATCCCCATTTCACAATGAATAGGGAATGAAGAGCCAGGCACAAGCCCTCCTCTTCTTCCAGCCCCTCCTTTCCGTCCACTCTTTCTCTCCTCTCCCCTGCCCCCTCCAATCCTCTAGCAATTGTGCCATTTACCGGTGGGGAGTTGAATGGGGATTCGGATTTCTCAACTCTCATTGTATAATGCAAGGGTTGCCCTATGGTTTCTGGACCGTTGCTTAGCGTGGTATGCAAACTGACGGGAGGGAGTGAGACATGAACCAAGTAAGGTAGCCTGATGTGGACATAACTATATTCTATAGTTTATTTTATTTATTTATTTATTTATTTATTTATTCGCACTTGTCAGTCGCCACTCCCGGTGTGGCTCAGGCCGACTTACAAAAGTGGATACACAGTATAAAAGCACAATATAAAACACAGTAAAAACACAGTAAAAACACAGTAAAATGCACGGTAAGCAGGTGATGAGAGATGAAGAACAATTCATCAGAGGTTATATACAACAGGAGGGCGAAGTAGCCGGAGAGTCAAAAGCCTTAGTCCCCAAAAGCCTGCCGAAACAGGAGTGTTTTGCACGCCTTCCGGAATGCCAGCAGGTCTGTAAGGGCACTAACATCGGAAGGCAGTGCATTCCACAGGGTGGGGGCAATTATTGAGAAGGCCGTCCGTCTTGTGGCCGTAAGGTGGTACGTTTTGAAGCCAGGGACCTCCAAGAGTTGGCCCGACTCTGAGCGTAATGGCCTAATGGGACAGTATGGGATGAGGCGGTCCCTGAGGTACACTGGCCCCAGACCATTCAAAGCCTTAAAGGTCAATACCAGCACTTTGAAAGTGATCCGGCATTCCACTGGTAACCAGTGCAGCTCACGTAGAACAGGTGTTATGTGGCTGGCCATAGAGACGCCAGCCAACAGTCGAGCTGCCGCATTCTGTACCAATTTCAGTTTCCGGATCACCAGCAAAGGAAGGCCAATGTAGAGAGCATTTTTTTTGTTTGTTTGGACTTTTATGCCGCCAACTCCACAAGGCTCGCAGCGGCTTACAAAAGCCAAGCAGCTACACAGAGAAATACATCATCAGCACAACAAACAGGGAAACAGTACAACAATAAGGAGTACAACAGGGAGAAGATGGGAGAAGGGAGAAGATGGGAGAAGATGGGGGAGGAGCAAGGGTTGGAGCAGAGAACGTCAGGAGAGTGCCCAGCGGATCAGGCGGGCCCTACTCTCCCATCGAAGGGGGGAAGCAGAGGTGGTCTCAGAGTAATCCCACCAAAATGGTCCAAACCAGCCAGCCCCCCATTTGCCAGAGGTCTGGTGGGGGGTGTCCGATCAGCAGGATTGGTGGCCTTCTTCCGAAGTGGGCCCAAGAGAGAGGGCTTCCGTTGCCTAAAGCCCGGGCCCCAGAAAGTTCTGACCCGCAGCGGGTTCCAGGACTTGGGCTCGGGCGAGGCAGGTCTCCCTTCTCTCAGGCGAGCAATGGCAAGTGTCCCAGGGCCGGGGGGCCTGCTGTTCTTCGGCCTCCAGCGCCGCCTTTTCCGGCGGCCACCTGGCCTCCATACTGGACGCCCCCCGGGGCTTGCCAATTCCAGAACTATACTGTCCCGGCTCGAAGGACCTGTCAGCCCCCGGCCATCAGGGGGAGGCGGGGGGGGCGGGGTTTGGCCCGGTCGCTAGTAAGGGGGGGACCGGCAGCTGGCAAGCTCGGCACCGAGGTTGCGCCTCTGGGGCCCTTGCTAGAATTCCGGAGATATCCAGCGCCTCCGGAGGGGGCACCAAGGACAACTGCCGCTTCGGCCCGTCAGTCAGGGAGGATGGGGGTTGGGGTCTCGGATCGTGCAAGGCTATAGCCAAGGCCCCTGAGGCATGAGCGAGGGGCGGAGCCAGGGACGCCGAGAAGCTCGAAGACGGCGCCATCTTGTTACCCCTGGCCACCGCCTCGCCCAGCGGGCCCCGGGGTGGCCCGCGGCCAAGAGCCCCCCAGGGGCTCCACCAGGGCGTTTCCGCTGCGGCGGCTGTCTCCCCGGATCTCTCCTTGAGGGGGGGGCCTCTGCCACAGGTCTGGGACCCACTCCCCACCCTTCCATCGTTTGTCTCCTCCTCTGTCTCCGCATCCGTTTGGCTTGGGTGGTTGTTCGAGGGGCTAGGCCCCGCTCTCTCACGCCGCTCACTCTTGCGCTCCTCCGGGCCCGGCCGGCAGGAATCCTGTCGCTGGCGCCGTTGGCTCGGTTCGCTCGGGGCTGAGGTGTCCCAGGGCCCAGGGGCGAGGTCGGGGTGGCAGTAGGGCCCCCCATCACCACAGCAGCAACAGCAACAACGGCAACAGCGGGACTCGAGCTGAGGGGCAGCTACGGTCGCCCCCCTCACCCTCTCCAGTTCATCTTCTCCTCGTCCATCTCCATTTGGTCCCGCTGCTCCTCTCTCTGACCTCCCAAGGCCGTGGGAGCTGCACAGGGACGCCAGTACCGGCCCCAGCCTGTCCAGCTCCCCCAACCAGGTAGCCAGCCGTTCGACTAACCGGTCGAGATGGAGGAGGAGGCCGGTAAGGTCCATTACAGTAGTCCAATCTTGAGATGACCGTGGCTTGGACCACAGTGGCCAGATCGCGACGGGAGAGGTAGGGAGCCAACTTTCTCGCCTGACGGAGATGGAAGAAAGCTGCTCTACTGACGATGGAGATATGTGTCTCCATCGTCAGTTGAGAGTCCAGAGTAACACCAAGACTTTTAACTGTTGATGACGGACATAGTGTCACGCTGTCCAGGGAAGGAAGTTGGATCTCCACCCCACCCGTACGACCCAGCCACAGGATCTCCGTCTTAGCTGGATTCACCTTCAACCTACTGGCTCGCAGCCATCCAGTGACGGCCTCAAGGCACTGATGGAAATTATCGGGTACAGTTTCAGGCCTGCCCTCCCTCCCCAGAACGAGCTGGGTGTCATCCGCGTAAGTGTCCCATTTAAAATGTTTGGTTGTTTGTCTCCCCTGGGCACCACCATTGGAGAAAGAGATGGACAAGCTGGAATGTGTCCAGAGGAGGGTGACTAAAATGATCAAGGGTCTGGAGAACAAGTAGGGTTGCCACCTGTTCTGTATTATACGGGATGTCCCATATTTTTGCTCTGAATTCCGTGTCCTGTATTTTCAGATCCTGTCTTGTATAGGACAGGACAAGTGGCAGCAGGAGGCGAGGCCGGGCCAGCAGTGAGGAAGGATGGATTGATGGATGGAAGGAAGGAAGGACTCTATGTGAATGCCCGGTTGCTGCCGCTCTCCCCACACAAACACCGGGTCTGGTCCTGCTTACTCACCTGAGTTGACAGCGCCGCCATCTTGGCGCCTTCCCTGGCCACTCTAGCCCTCCCTCTTGAGCATAAAGAGAGGCAGGCACAGAAGGGGGAGGGGTTGATTTGGTTGCGCGTGCTGGGAGTGACGGACCGGAAGTGACGGGCGTTCCTGGAAGGAAGGGATGGCGGAAGGGGCGGACGGTGGCAGGAGGCACTCGGGGAGAGAGGGAGCCAGAGTGAGGTTCATGCTCACGGCCGCTTGTGCCTTGGGCCTGCTGGGGATTCTGGGCCTTGCGTAACGGTCACAGTGGCGAAGGACGAGGATGAGGCGGCTGCGCAGGAAGGGATGAGGTGCCAGGTCCGTGGTGGTGGGAGGTTTCCCTGGGAGCGTGAGAAAAAAAGGAGGTCATGTGAAACATAACCTGAATTATGTTTTATGAACTGCCCCTTATTTTTGTGAAAAATCCCATATTTTTACGTAAATGTCCCTTATTTCTTATATCAAAAAGTGGCAACCCTAAGGAAAAGCCCTATGAGGAATGGCTTAAAGAGCCGGGCATGTTTAGCCTGAAGAAGAGAAGGCTGAGAGGAGACGTGATAGCTGTGTAGAAATACACGAGAGGAAGTCATAGGGAGGAGGGAGCAGGCTTGTTTTCTGCTGCCCTGGAGACAAGAACGTGGAGCAATGGCTTCAAACTACAAAAAAGGGAGATTCCATCTGAACATTAGGAAGAACTTGCTGACTGTGAGAGCCGTTCTCTGCCCTTCTTTGGAAGTGTTTAAGCAGAGGCTGGATGGCCATCTGTCGGGGGTGCTTTGAATGGGATTTTCCTGCTTCTTGGCAGGGGGTTGGACTGGATGGCCCATGAGGTCTCTTCCAACTCTAGGATTCTCTGATTCTATAAATTCACATGCTTGATCGCAATCATGGAATTAAGGACAGAATCCCGTTGTGATTTTTTCCCAGGGTTCTGCAATGGCGGTGAAGGAAGACATACAAAACATGTCAGCTCTGAGCAGCGTCCTTACCCAGTGCTTTACTTCTTCCATAGCCTATTTCCTACTGTCATTGCCTATAGCAGCATAGTTACACGAATACAGTACACCAACAGAATTCTAGCCTTGGTGCATAGAATCCAATGGAATCAACAAAAAGACTATACCTACAATTTTGGACCCCATCTCTCAGCCACTTCAACTACCACCTGAACAAACACTTAGGTAAAGGTTAAAGGTTTTCCCCTGAGATGAATTCCAGTTGAGTCCGACTCTGGGGTGTGGTGCTCATCTCCATTTCGAAGCCGAAGAGCCGGCGTTGTCCGTAGACACCTCCAAGGTCATGTGGCCAGCATGACTGCATGGAGCGCCGTTACCTTAGATCTGTGTAATTTTTTCTTTTCTGTTTTGCTCTATAATGCACTGATATTGATTAAATGGACTGATAGTGACCAAATATGGTATTTAGGTTTATGCTAGCATCACAAATATTTATGTGCTAGTTTTGGGATCATTGGGCCCCTGGTGGCGTGGCGGGTTAAACTGCTGAGCTGCTGAACTTGCTGACCAAAAGGTTGACAGATTCAAATCCGGAGAGCAGGGTGAGCTCCCGGTGTTAGGCCCAGCTTCTGCTAACCTAGCAGTTTGAAAACATGGAAATATGAGTAGATCAACAGGTACCACTTCTGCAGGAAGGTAACGGCGCTCCATGCAGTCATGCTGGCCACATGACCTTGGAGGTGTCTACGGACAAAGCCGGCTCTTTGGCTTAGAAATGGAGATGATCACCATCACCCAGAGGACTAAAAGAAGAGGGAAAGGATGCCATGCCTTCCTTCTCAAGGACCTTCCACACAGCCATATATCAAGGCAGAAAATCCCACAATATGTGCTTTGATCTGGGTTATCTGAGTCCACACTGCCATATATTCCAGTCCAAAGCAGATGTGGGATTTTATTCAGCAGTTTGGAAGGGGCCTACGAACCTAATTAGTGTTCCCTCACTTATTGCGGGTGTTACATTCCAGGACCACCCGCGATAAGTGAAAATCCACGAAGTAGGGACGCTATATATGTACTGCCTCAGCGCACGAGAGGTGTAGGAACACTGTCACGATGCTAGGGCCATGAGAAGGAAGACATGGCACACTTTCCCTCTTCTTTTAGTCCCTATTCTTGGAGTGACCAGTAACAAGGAGCTCCTGTTCTAAGTACGTTTGGCACCTTAACCAGGAGGCCATTCGTTTCATAATCAAACAGCTTGGTCCCAAACTCAAAACTTACCCATTCGGAGTTGAAATGGAGATTAACAGGTGCTTTTCTTTCTAGCAGGTTCCTTTTTAAAAGGCTGGGATAATGGTAGCCTGCAGTATTTATGGTGGCTCTGTTTATAGAAACGGTCCCCGAACACTCCCTTTGGCAGATGCCCTTTGAAATTGTCACCATTTGGACTCCTGTTGGATGGGATTCCTGGCACTGCAGTCCCTGTTCCTTGTGCTTTTTTGTGTGTGGCGTGAGATGCAGCGATGACTGTTGATTGCAGGCTTTCAGAGGTTGAGAATTTATGGTGAGAAAAATACCTTCTGTTCAAGTGAATCTCTGCTTTATCGGCTGTGGGTTTTGTGCCTTTTATGCCACTTCAGCTAAATCAGGGGTAGGAGGGCAGGTGGGGAAGGACATTGGAGAGCTTCTCTGTAAATGCACAATACACCTTCCAATCACATTTATACAACAGCAATGGGAGCTTTCTCTTTCACATTTCAAATGCTGACATTTAGGGAAAAATGGGGTGCACCACGTTTTAACTGAAGCACGTCCAGCCATTGCAAATGCTACTAATTTGGACCAAAACAGGCTAGGTTGGCTAGAGCAGTGTTTCCCAACCAGTGTGCTATGGCACACTAGTGTGCCGTGAGCGATCATCAGGTGTGCCGTGGGAAATTGAAACTTCTAATACCCTTTCTTCCCCCTCCTGCTGAACGCTTTTTCTTCTCCACTCGGGCTCCCTTCTTCCCAGCCTTGCTCTACTCGCTTTGCTCTGGGGCGAGTCTGCGCAGTAGCGCCCAAATGGGTCACATCTTCCTCCCTTCCCCCTCCCCTCCTGAACATGCTCACGCTGCCCCCTCGGATCAAGATGGCGGCAGAAGTGGCAATATAGAAGAAAAAGTAAGTGTTCGGCACGAGGGGGAAGAAAGGGTGCGAAGGGGGAGGGGGAGGAAGAGGTCTCTGTCGAAAGCTGGCATGGGCAAACTTGGACCTTCCCGGTGTTTTGAACTCCCAACTCCCACCATTCATAGCAGCACAGGCCCTTTTCCTCCCCCCCCCCCTCAGCCACTTAAGCAGGAAAGGGCCTCAGGCTGTTAGGAATGGTGGGAGTTGAAGTTCAAAGCACCCACAGGGCCAAAGTTTTCCCATGCCTGTTTTAGGGACCTTAAAGTGGTGAGCCTCCTTCCAACATTGTGATTCTGGATAGAAAATAAACAACAACATAACATAACGGTGTTTGAGTCCACAGTGCTCTCTGGGTGTAGGTGAACTACAACTTCCAAACTCAAGGTCAATTCCCAAGCAAACCCTTTCAGTACTTTCTGTTGGTAATGAGAGTTCAATATGCCAAGTTTGGTTCAATTCCATTGTTGCAAGAGTTCAGTATGCTCTTTGATTGTGTGTTAACTATAAATCCCAGAAACTGTAACTCCCCAATGTCAAGGTCTTGGTTATGGGAGTTCTGTGTGGGAAGTTTGTGTCTTTCTGCCATTCCTATGTAGAGCTAAGCACTTAAACGAGAACAGTATGGACAATAATCATCAAATAAACACTTATTCAAAATAACGTGTTGTTTATAATTAATATAGGTCAATAAACAGGTGAGTATTCACACACAATATACAATATACACATGAATGAATGCACAAGACGTAAATAGAACACTCTGGCAGCTGGGGAGGAAACCACTGAAAGGCCTCGTGGAAGGCAACTTTAAACCCACAAATTGGATGTGTAAAATCACAGTTCTCTAGGGTAAGAGTTCCATCAAGTACCAAGTGGATATGCTCACAGTTAGAGGCAGGAATTCCCCATGGAAGCCTCCAAGTAGCCAAAGAGTTCTTGAGGCGCTGCAGTCCAGGAACGCTGCTTGTAAAATGTAAACAAACGCTGGCTGGGGCTGCTGAGCGGGAAGCCGCTGCTCAAATTACAAACTGCAGTAAGAGTCCCAATGGAAATGAGTAGCAGTAAAAGAGGTAGTTCCACACAATAAGGGCCGACGAGGGGGCAAGTGCCCAGGCCTGATCTCGTTTCGACCTTCCCAGGTCTTTTTCAAGGCCAGGTGGACATCCAAAATATGTGGTATACGATACACATCAATAGCGGCAATCATATAAAGTCTGGATGCTGAGGCTCAATAATGCAGACAGGAATAGTCTGATGGCAGGAGCACATATTTTGGATGTCCACCTGGCCTTGAAAAAGACCTGGGAAGGTCGAAACGAGATCAGGCCTGGGCACTTGCCCCCTCGTCGGCCCTTATTGTGTGGAACTACCTCTTTTACTGCTACTCATTTCCATTGGGACTCTTACTGCAGTTTGTAATTTGAGCAGCGGCTTCCCGCTCAGCAGCCCCAGCCAGCGTTTGTTTACATTTTACAAGCAGCGTTCCTGGACTGCAGCGGCCTCAAGAACTCTTTGGCTACTTGGAGGCTTCCATGGGGAATTCCTGCCTCTAACTGTGAGCATATCCACTTGGTACTTGATGGAACTCTTACCCTAGAGAACTGTGATTTTACACATCCAATTTGTGGGTTTAAAGTTGCCTTCCACGAGGCCTTTCAGTGGTTTCCTCCCCAGCTGCCAGAGTGTTCTATTTACGTCTTGTGCATTCATTCATGTGTATATTGTATATTGTGTGTGAATACTCACCTGTTTATTGACCTATATTAATTATAAAACAACACGTGATTTTGAATAAGTGTTTATTTGATGATTATTGTCCATACTGTTCTCGTTTAAGTGCTTAGCTCTACATTGACACGGCCCCCACCTGTTGTATAACATTTCTGCCATTCCTGCCAGGATATCTATGTTGTGTTCATCGAAACAGGCCCAGGTTTCACACTGAGTGTATAAATACATTTAAAAACCTATTAACTATATGTATTACTGTGTTAGAGGCAGGCAGGCAGGAAAGAGGTGAGAAAGGAAGGAAGGAAGGGAAGGGAGGAAGTAAGGAAGGAAGGAGGAGAGGAAGAAGGAATGGAAGGAGCGAGGAAAAAAGGAAGGGGAGGAAGGAGCCGCGTCCTCCCGAAGGAAGGAGTAGGAGCCCTGCCTCCGCTGCCAGGAAGGAAAGAGGTGAGGAAGGAAGGAAAGAGGGAGGGAGGAAAAAAGGAAGAACAGAAGGGAGGGAGGGAAAGAAGGGAAGGAAGAAAGGATGGGAAGTAGGGAAGGAAGGAAAGAGGGAAGGAAGAAAGGAAAGAATGCCTGGCATTATGGCCATTAGCTTTTCAACAACTGTTTTGACCCAAAATCCTTCTAGAGCTGAAATGTTTAAGGAAGGTCCCGTTTTAATTGTATTTTAAAATGTTTTTTTAATCGTTTTTCAGCATACACTATAAACACATACTAATTTCAATATTCCCAAAGCGCTCTAATTTTGATACAGCCACTATTTTAGATTCCCAAATGTGTATCTCGAGAGAGCTAGCTAATTGAAACAAAATTATCAACCCAACTCATTTACAATTCCATCCTCATTTAGAACTGCATCTCAAGCAGAAAACAGAATATCATGAGCCCTATGGGTTTTCCTGAACCATCTTCTAAACAGTCTTCTTGCACTTAGGTGTAGTTTGCTGTTGCTATTATGTGCCTCCAAATAAGGTAATAATAATAATATACTTTATTTGTAACCCGCTCCCTCTCCGCAATGGGGACTCGAGGCGGTTAACATGAGGCCAAGCCCAAACCACAACAAATTACAATTAAAAAATCAAACATCAACAGTAAATGCAATAGAAATACATACATATAAATAAATAACACAATATACAACTGAATATTGGTAAAGGTAGGTAAAGGTAAAGATTATCCCCTGACATTAAGTCCAGTTGTGTCCAACTCTGGCGGTGGTGCTCATCTCCATTTCTAAGTCGAAGAGCTGGCGCTGTCCGTAGACACCTCCAAGGTCATGTGGTCGGCATGACTGCATGGAGCGCCATTATCTTCCCACTGGAGTGGTATCTATTGATCTACTCACATTTGCATGTTTTCAAACTGCTAGGTTGGCAGAAGCTGGGGCTGACAGTGGAAGCTCACGCCACTCCCCGGATTCGAACCTGTAACCTTTCAGTCAACAAGTTCAGCAGTTCAGCGGTTTAACCCACTGCACCACCGGGGGCTCCACCCCCAAATAAACTCTGACTTATAAAGACCTTATCTGAGGGTTTTCTTGGCAAGATTTATTTATTAAATCACATTTTCCTAGTTTTCAACAACCTCTGAGGATGCCTGCCATAGATGCAGGCGAAACGTCAGGAGAGATTGCTTCTGGAACATTGCCATATACAGTAGCCCAAAAAACTCACAACAACCCACTATTCTGAGAAAGTTTGCCATTGTTTTCCTTGGAGGCCGAGGAAGGGGGACTTCTCAAAGGTCACCCTGTGGGTTTCTATGGCAGAGAGCCATTGAGTGTTCAGCCCAACACTCAAACCACAACAGCAGTCATAAGTTAGAATACGAAATTCTCTTTGTATTGATTTTTCGGATTTTCTTTTCAACTATATTTTTCCTGTTCTTGTTCATTTCGGATTGCAAGACTCCTTCATTTCCCCACACTGCAGTTCATGCACATTTTTTTCACAGTGTTCTTAAGTTGCATGTTTACGGGGCGAACTAATTCCCCCATTGACTAAGGTATGTTTGGGAAACCCCCTCCCCACTTCATGCCTTTTAGCTATCCACATTTAAAACTTGTGTGCATGATGTGTGTGAGTGTATATATATATATATAGCATGACCCCATATAACCTATATCTGAGATTTTATTTATCTATATCTGACAAAATATTTATTTATTTACTATATTTATGCTCCGCTCTTCTCACCCCAAAGGGGACTCAGAGTGGCTTACAAATTGTGGCGAAATTTCAATGCTGCATCATACACACAACAATAAACATAGCGTATCAAATTATAAAACAATAAAACAATGAAAACATATAACAGTTAAAACATATAAATACAATAATGCAGATTGAAAACATACATAGTGCAAAGTCTTGATTTTCCATACTTCTTGATTTTCCCATAGTCATTATTCAAGATGCCAGATTGAGGTCGAATTCCATATTATACAATGCCTGTGTACAAAGCCAGGTCTTTAGCTTTTTCATGAAGACCAGGAGAGATGGGGCCAGTCTGATGTCACTGGGGAGGTAGTTCCATAGCTGAGGGGCCACCACTGAGAAGGCCCTGTCTCTCGTCCCCACCAATTGCACTTGTGAAGGAGGTGGGACCGAGAGCAGGGCCTCCTCAGCAGATCTTAAGGTTCCAGTTGGCTCATAAAGGGAGATACATTTGAACAGGTAAGTTGGATCAGAAGTGTTTAGGGCAGAGATCCTCAAACTTTTTAAACAGAGGGCCAGGTCACAGTCCCTCAAACTGTTGGAGGGCCGGATTATAATTTGAAAAAAACATGAATGAATTCCTATGCACACTGCACATATCTTATTTGTAGTGCAAAAAACACTTTAAAACAATGCAATAATCAAAATAAAGAACAATTTTAACAAATATAAAGTTATTTGTATTTCAATGGGAAGTGTGGGCCTGCTTTTGGCTGATGAGATAGGATTGTTGTTGTTGTTGTTGTTGTGTGCTTTCAAATCATTTCAGATTTAGGTTGACCCTGAGTGAGGGCTGGGTAAATGACCTTGGAGGGCCGTTTGCTACCGTGTTTTCCCGAAAGTATGACACCCCCGATTGTAAGACGTATCGGGGGTGTCAGAGGGGTCGGCTTATATAAGCCGTACCCCGAAAGTAAGACGTACCTCGGATGGCGTGGCTGGCTTGGCTGGGCCCGGAATCCTCCTCGTCATCTTCCTCCTCTTCTTTCCAGCGGCGCCTTCCATCCTCCTCCTCTTCCTCCCAGCAGTGCCTTCTCCCTCTCGCCGGATCTGCCCCCTCCCTTCACTGAAGGGAAGAGGGGCGGAGCCGCCGCCAGCGAGAGGGAGAAGGCGCCGCCGAAGTCCCGCCGCACGGGCGCTCAGGCGTCTTCCCCGCCGCCACCCCGCTCGTCCGGGCTCCAAACGGGAGCCGGGCGGCGGGGAAAAGCGCCGGAGTCGCCCTGGGGGCGGGACTTCCGGCGGCGCCGTCTCCCTCTGCCGGATCCGCCTCCCTTCACTGAAGGGACGGGGCGGATCCGGCAAGAGGGAGAAGGCGCCGGCGGAAGTCCCGCCTGCATGGCGGCCAGGCGCTTTTCGCCGCCGCCCGGCTCGCCCCGCTAAGTATTATCCATGGTTTGGCCTATCCGTACAAAATTCCGGAGCATATCCTCGGCAGATACAGGGGTCACACTGAATTTTATTTTTCCAATGAAATCCCACTATGAATCCCACAATGTACAGACTCTCAAGGCAAAGTAATATTTCTTCTCACAATAAGTCACAGGAGATACAAAATAAATAAATAAATCTCTATCTCTATTCTCTATCTCTATACATTAATAAAGCTGAAAGTTTGTATGTGTGTTTGTTGGTTTGTGGGTTTGTGCCAGCAGAATGCTTGGCTCCCGGCCTCTAAAGTCCCACCCCCTACATTCAAACATCATGATTGGTTGCCACAGAGGCAGAATTTCCTAAACTCCCTCTGATTGGCCACCATTGCCTCATTGCTAAACCACCTCTGATTGGACACCATTGCCTCAAACACCATGATTGGTTGGCACAGAGTCAGCATTTGCAACACCGGCTCTGATTGGCCACCATTCCTCCTTTCCTATTCTCAAACCTCTCGCAGACAAAACTTTGCAAGCAGGTAATATGTTTTCCCAGTTTTTTGTGGTAAAATTAGGTGTCTCGGCTTATATTTGGGCTGGCTTATACTTGAGTACATATGGTTATTCATGGAACTAATTTTCTATCAATGAAATCTCTCCTTCATTTCAACTAGGAACTATATATAATATACTAGCTGTACCCGGCACACGTTGCTGTGCCCTTTTAGAGATGCGAAAAGTCCAATCATCCACGGTGTGCCCTCCTCTAAACTGCAGTTGGATGGAGTGTGGGTCATGGGGGGCATGGTGTGCCAAGTTGGGTCTTTATTGGTCTTGGTTCTGGGCCACAGTGGTCTGTGGGGAATGATGGGTTTTGAAGTACTACAAATCCCATTTTCCATGGTGGTACTTCAAGTCCCATCATGCATGGTCGGAGCTCTGTGTGCCAAGGTAGGTTACTGTAAATTCAGGCCATACACAATGTCCCATGAGCTGAGGCCTAGTTAGGAACAGGAAGTTAATGAAGCCTTACTGTCAATTCAGGCCATACACAATGTCCAATGAGCTGAGGCCTAGTCGGGAGAATCAAGTTAATGAAACCTTACTGTCAATTCAGAGCGTAAACAGCTTCCCAGTAAGTGAGGGCTAATTAGGGAAATCAAGTTAATGAAGTCTTACTGTCAATTTAGAGCGTAAACAGCTTCCCAGTGAGGGCTAGTTAGGGAAATCAAGTTAATGAAGCCTTACTGTCAATTTTGGGCGTGGTCTGTGATTTTTTGGTTGGAAGTGATTTGGGTGTTTTTGTGTTGGGGATTGGCTTAGGCCTTTTCCTTATTCTGTTTTGGCAGTTTATTATGGATCGGAATTTTCATGTTGGCTGGCCAGTGCAGCAGTTATGCAAATCCGCCCTTATTGGCAGCCAATCATGTTGCTCAGAGTGTAGAGGCTGGGTGAGTCTTTGGCTGCCCCGGAGGATGCTGGTAAATGTAGTTTTATTTTTACTCGTTTTGGGGGCCTTTTAGGTTTTGGGGGGGAAAGTTTCTTTGCTACAAACGTACCTTGTTTGAGGCCTATTTCTGTTGGCAAGTATTGTTTCTGCATTGTAAGGTTTCTTTGTTTGAGGTATACATCACATGACGTGAACCCATTTATATAATAGATTATGTGATTACTAGCTATGTTTATCCTTGGAAGTTTATTTGAGATTCCTCACCTTTCAGATAAGTAAAATGTCAGACAAGGTTCACTTGAATTCTCTTTGCTGATAATTCCTGTTTTCATTCAAATATTTGACTGACTATATGGAATTTATCACATGAAAGAGGCAAACTGGCATCGAAGCTGTGTGCATCCCATTGCTTATTGGCCTCTTCCCCATGAGTAACCTGTCCCCCACAAACTTGTCAATAGCTGCAAATTGTGCCACGTTTCCATCACCTACCTGGTTCCCTTCTGTGCTGGAATGCTAAAGGTTATTTCTATGCACATGGAAAAAAGTACATCTGTGTGCCAAAGAAGAAAGACAAATCAAAAGAGCAAAGTGTCCCATTAGAAGATGCAAAAATGTGTTAACAAATTGCTTTGTCGGTTCATCCACAGATGCTGCAGGTGTGCTTTGAACTGCTGTTTTGGATAATGTTGACATTAATGTGTCTTTCTGAATAACTTTTTTCTCTAGGAAGCAGGTGGAATACAGGTTAGAAGGACAGACTGGGAGAGCGGCAATAAATGTGATGCCCAACTTACAGAAGTTGCTGTTCAGGGTGGGAGAGGAGCTATGGTTGGCACCATGCCTGGGCTGTAAGATTCCTCTCATGTCACGTACCGTAAGGATATTTTGGCTGGCATTTGAACCTTCTATCAGCAGTAGTGGTGAGAGTACATGCTCTGAGGGTAACATGCCAATTTAGGGGAGCAGGAAGAGCAGTATGCTACTCTAGCTCTTTCCTCCAACGAAGGAGATGAACTCGGAGACTCGGAAGAAAGTTAGGTGACTGCCATTGTTGTCCTCCAGCATCTGCCACCTGAGTCAGTTTTTCAGACTGCCTAATGATAAAATCAGTCATGGCATGTGGTTCATTTTACTTTGATTTTGTAAAGCTAGTTTTCCAATCTTGTCTATTTTTTCTGTATTAATCACAGAGAAATGTGAACAGTTTCTTTTAAACCCTTCTCTTGAAGCTGCACCAAGAAAGAGTTGGATGCCCAGGTTGAGGTTTTAATCAAAACCCCAACCATTTTTAGGGCATTTGAAGTACATCTATTGATAAATCCTTTGTTCCTGGTGATTTATTTCTCCCAAGTGGTCTGAATCCGGTTTTCACTTCAGTTTTCTACATTTAGAAGTTTATCTTCATTTGTCGCATACCCACAACCTATCCACAGTCCACACCAGGTTTTGAAAGAAGCAGGAAATAATGGCCCACGATTCCACTCCCAAAGAGATGGTATGTTCTCTCTAGTTGTCTGCCTATGCCTGCCTCCATGTAAGTTGTGCATGTTTATGTCTTGCCCCAATTGTTTGTGGGGTTGGTCTGAGGCAGTAGTTCTCATCCCCTTAATATAGTTCCTCATGTTGCGACCCCCAACCATAAAATAATTTTCGTTGCTACTTCATAACTGTAATTTTGCGACTCGTAATCGTAATGTCTGATATGTAGGATGTATTTTCATTCATTGGATCAAATTTGGTACAAACACCCAATACGCCCAAATTTGGATACTGATGGGATTTTTTTTTTGGGGGTTGATTTTGTAATTGCTTGGATTTACACTTCACCTATTCTGAACTCCATCAACGATGGAATTGAACCCAACTTGGCACACAGAACTCCCATGACCAACAGAAAATAGTGGAAAGGTTTGGTGGCATTGGCCTTGAGTTTTGGAGCTGTAGTTCACCTACATCCAGAGAGCACTGTGGACTCAGACAATGATGGATCTGGACCAAACTTGGCACGAATACTCAATATTTGGCCATATTGAGTATTTGTGCCAAGTTTGGTCCAGATCCATCATTGTCTGAGTCCACAGTGCTCTCTGGATGTAGGTGAACTACAGCTCCAAAACTCAAGGCACGAATATGGCCAAATATGAACACTGATAGAGTTTGGGGTAAAATAGACATTTGGGAGTTGCATTCCAAATCCCACCAACAATAGAATTTGGCCAAACTTCCCACACAAAATCCCTATGACCAACAAAAAATACTCTGTTTTCTAATGGTCTTTGGTGACCCCTCTGACACCTCCTTGCAACCCCCCCCCAGGGGGGGGGTCGACCCCCAGGTTGAGAAATGCTGGTCTGAGGATTCCAGTGGTTTATACTTCCAAATAATGGGAGATGCCTAAAAAGAACAATAAAACGATATGGCTGCTACGGCCAACAATATGGTATATGAGCTTTGGAATTACCCACAATTCAAATGATGTTACAAATGAAAAGGAGAAAGATTCATTTGCAGAAGAGAATATGGAGAAGGTAGAGCTGCCTGTTTTTGACATTTTAATGTTTCTAGGCAAAAGCGTGGCCAAATCTTCCATTTTAGAGAGTGGAGAGTGAGCAAGGGTGAGGGGTTTGAAGGATGAATTTGCATAATCGGATTAACCGGGGATTATCCAATGGCTGCTAAACAGCCTCCATGTGCTTGAGCTAAAAATCTTTACTATTCATAGCTCTCACCATGCTGGAGAGAGACTGCACCTGCAGTGATGCCAGGCCCTTCAAGAAGGGATGGGGGGCAAAGCCAAAAGGGAGAGAAGGTGGCCATCGGGAGTCAGGCTATTTTGTGTGTACACAACATCAATTAATGGATGAGTTTGGATTATCCTTAAGGATAGCACAATAAAAGCTTGAGCAAGTTTAAATGATTGGTGAGAACGCACTATGTTGAGATACCCTTGAGAGTTAGACTTGGTTCAGACATTCATCCAGCTGGTGACTGGTTTAGCTCTCATCCCTTACCACTCGCATAAAATAATACATGACATAGGGATTTCATTGGGAGTCTATTATGGCTAAATACATGCCCAACATTTTATTTCTTCTTTTTTGGGGGATGGCAAAACTGCAAATCAGGGATGAGTTTACAATGGCTCTGCATGACTTACTTAGGCGATCCCTTGTTGTCCGAGTAAGATTGCCCTTGAAGTTCGGTGTCCAGGCGGTGGGTACGTAGGTGACTGTGGAGCCCTATTCTTGACCCGCATGTTTTCCCACAGTGAGGGCATCGGTTTCCAGATGGAAGGCGGTCCCGGTCGGGGTTGGCTTGACGTGCCTTCCTCTTGGCACGTTTCTCCCTTTCGCCCTCCATTCGTGCCTCTTCAAATTCTACAGCACTGCTGGTCAAGGGCCAGGGCTTCCCAGTTTTCGGTGTCTATGCCACAGTTTTTAAGGTTGGCTTTGAGCCCATCTGCCATACCACTACCATTCTCCATGTACCAGCTATGTCTGGCTATGATTTTATGTGACTGTTTTAAGATGTAATTTTGTGTTTTTAACCATGTGGTTTATATGCTGTTTTTATATGTTGTAAATCACCCTGAGCCTCGGGAAGGGCGGTTTATCAAATCGAAATAAATAATAATAATAATATTTAAATCTCTTTTCCTGTCCTCCAACATTCCATTTTCCATTTTTGCGTTCGGAGTAGAGTAACTGCTTTGAGAGACTGTGATCGGGCATTTGGGCAATGAGGCAGGCCCAGCAGAGTTGATGGCGGAGAACCATCGCTTCAATGCTGGTGGTCTTTGCTTCTTCCAGCACACTGACATTTGTCCCAAGAGATTCACCAATGATGCTGACCAGACACAACTAGCCAAACCTGCTGCTCTGGCATCAACACTGAGACTACATCAGCCCTTCTGGACCTTGTCATCTGTGTTGGTGCCATTACTCTCCTCCAGCCATTGAACTCCATAAGAACACCTGGATCATTACCTGTCACATCGGTGATGTCATAACACACCATGAGTCCAGCAACAAAGGGGTACCACGAGCCCCTCCTTCTTGTTGATCGTGTAAGTGCCCCATTCTGACATCACAGAACATGACAGTGACAACCATGTGACCACATGGAGCTTCATGGCCCATGGGGAGCAGTCCACTTCCACTGCAGCGATCAGTGCAAGGAAAGGATGATAGTTCAGTTTACACCTGGACAGGGAAGTGGGCTGAATTGGACCCAGTCCAGCTATTCAGGCTGCCACAAACCCCTGGAATCCAAAATTTCCAGCCTAAAGGGAGGCAAAGTCAGGTTAAAATTAGAAAACTCGTAATACTCAGTGGAAGTTGTTGTACATCATGATGACAATGAGTGCCGGATTTAAAGTTAGTCCTCTTTTTTTCTTGTTCATGTAGACCAGGCATGGGTAAACTCAGGTTCGTGGGCTGGCATGTTGCCCCCCTTTAAAAAAGTTTGCCCATGCCTGATGTAGGCTCATCCCAAACAACCATTTTTCTAGGCCGCCAGCAGTCAAACGTTGAGAATCAAGGAAAGACTTGTGTCCAATTCACCACACAGTCTCTCTCATTGCCAGACATGAGCCAAAGTTTCGAGTTGGGTTTTCTTTTTTCTTTTTTGGGCATCCTGAGGCAAATACTAATTTCCCATACCTGTAAGATGTGATTATGTTCATCTGCATAACTCTGAACTGTCTCAGTTTGGCAGGGCGACCTTAATTTATTCTCTGTTGTCCCACTTTTTCAGCTTCTTTGAAAATAACATTACTAGCAAACCAACCTTGATAGTTGACACCTCATATATATGGATCATGTCTAACTGAATTGTAACAAATTATTTAACAAAAGGCACCCGGTTTCTTCAGTCTTACATGTACATGCAGAGAAGAAGGGGGGAAATGAATAAAAGTGTGTGGTGTGGAGGAATTAATTGGAAATATCCAATATTCCCCTTTCTTCCCTTTATTTCCTTAAGTATGGACTGGTTGGACCGTGAGAAGATCCAACCAGTTCATACTTCAGGAAATAAAGCCCAACTGCTCATTGGAGGGAAGGATAGTAGGGGCAAAGATGAGGGAAGGATATTAGAGGCAAAGATGAAGTACTTTGGCCACATCATGAGAAGACAGGAAAGCTTAGAGAAGACAATGGTGCTGGGGGGGAAGGGAAAGGGAAGAGAGGCCAACTGAAGGCAAGATGGATGGATGGTATCCTTGAAGTGACTGGCTTGACTGAAAGAGCTGGGGATGGTGTTGGCCAACAGGGAGTGGTGGCGTGGGATGGTCCAAGAGTCGGAAGTGACTGAACAAATAAACAACAAACCTTGCTTCCCTTGTTGTCACTACCT
Organism: Anolis apletophallus; assembly: GCA_030556195.1. Taxonomy (NCBI): domain Eukaryota; kingdom Metazoa; phylum Chordata; class Lepidosauria; order Squamata; family Anolidae; genus Anolis; species Anolis apletophallus. The sequence goes on along the minus strand of JARBWK010000006.1, from coordinate 128,019,428 downwards.
TGATAGCCAACAAAAGAGAAAGAAATCTACGGAAGGGAGAAATAGTAGTACAGTTGACCCTTCACATTTGCAGTTTTGACATTTGCAGTATTGATCATTCACTGTATTGATTAAAATATTATTTGTAGGACTCTCTAGGCTCTCTAGTGTAATTCTATGGTCAACTTCCTCCAGTCACACTGGAGGACCGACAGAGAACACCTTTCTAGGAATCTCCAGGTCCTCCAGTGTGTTTCTATGATCAGCATCCAGGAGAATTCAATCATAGGACCTGATTCCATATAAGTTTTCCTCTGTTTTCTTTCCATTTTCACACGCTGGCAAAACAGAGTGCCATGGAGGCCATCCCATAACGTACAACCACTTCTGGTGGCCACCTGTGGGAATCCGTCTTGACAGTGTGTGAAAATGGAGAGAATACTTTGTTTTCAGGAAAGAGGGGGGAACTGGAGAGAAAATGGGGAAAGGATGTGGAATGGCTGACCATCTCCAAAAACACCTTGCCAGGATAAGATGAGTTCCCACCCTTTCCCCCACTTCTCTCTAGCCCGTAGTACAACATCCATAGAGTCATGCTGGCTGTTATTAGGCATGCAATACTTGTATGTCCTTCTTTTTCTCCATTCCTTCCCTAACTTCCAGGAAGTAAAAAAATATTATATTTGGTTAAAATTTTGTTGCAAGGTTGCATGCTCCTGTGAGGCAAAATGTTGTGCGCTGCTACTGGTTCCCATGTCAGACAGGCTTTTGCAGAAGAGCCAGACTAAATATGCCAAACAGCCACAGGGCAGCAACACTAGAGTGAGATATGTGACACTGATGGAGGATCTCTCAGAGAATACAGCAATAGCACCATTGCTAATTCTTGTTAGTACTGCTCAGAAGGAGGCATGGTAAACCTCATTTGAAGAGATTTTAGCACCAAAATGGCATGAGGAGATACTCCAAAACGAAGCAAGAGACAGTGCCAGAAGATGAAACTCCCAGATTGGAATGCACTCGGTAAGCTACTTGGGAAGAACTACAAATACCACTATGGCCAATGACACAACTGGATGCAAACTGTTGATATGCTCAGAGGAAAAGGGAAAGTCCAAAGTATCACAATGCATATTATAGAAATATGGAATTTGAGAAGCATGAATTAGGGAAAGCTATGGTTCCTGATGTATGTCTTCAAGACGTTTCTGATTAATAATAACCCCAAGACAAAAATCTCATCAGGGTTTTGGTCAATATTTATTCACAGGGGGATTGAAAAGCTAATATCAAGAGGACTCTAGGTAAAACCCATCAATATAGTCATAATCAAAGTTTATAATCCAACTAGAGCAGTAGTTCCCAACCTTTTTTGACCAGGGACCACTTGCCCAGGGACCACTCTCCAAAACCAAAACAGTTACGAAACAGTTTTTGTTTAACGTTAGATTTGGTTTGGTTATTTGGGGTGCTGATTCAGAAAACTGCATTGGTTGGACCACATCAACTCTAATTTCTGATACAGAACATATGCCATCCAGTAGACCTAGTCACCATCTGCTCACCCACAGAAAACCATATTTAATTATCTAGAGCTGATGTGGTCTATCCAATGCAATTTCTTGAATCAGCACCCCAAATAAGCCCAGGAACAGGCCAAAAAACGAAGTCACCAAGAAAAAGGTGGGTTTTTTTTGGTTGGGCTGTGTTTTTATCTATAGTAGTAACAGTCAGGCCGTGGCCCATATTTTAGTTCTTGCAGACCACTGGTGGTCCATGAAGCACAGGTTGGGAACCACTGAACTGGAGAGATCAAAGTAGAAGGAATTGAAAGATTCAGTGCTGGAGTCCAGGAGGAAATTGACCACAACCAAAACCAAGATTTCTTGTTCATCATAGATTATTGGATTGGCAAAGCAGGAATTGGAACAGAATCAAAGATTGTTGGTAAACTTGGCCTGCATGCTGCAAGTACTGGGCAAAACATGTGCCATGCTGGGCTCCCAACCAGTGCTTACACCAATGCTGACACTCTTCTGATACCAGCTTCAGCAAATACATCAAATACATTTAGAATCAAAACTGTCTGCATGATTCCAGTAAATAATATTTACAAAAAGACTACTGGCTTACTTCCTGAAAATGCGAACTGCTGTCTGTCTGTTCAAAGGGTAGCCCCAAATTCAGGAGTGGGGATTGTGGCATAACCTCAGACATAATCAGAATCACAAGTGTGAAACCCATGAAAGTAGAGGATTGACTCTAGTCCCAAAATGGATTTAAAAGACAGCAAGGACATAAATGTATCTATGTGTGCAGTAGAGGTGATCTATTAATCATCTTTTTACTCCTGGGGTGGGAGCTATTTAGCCATGTTCTAGGTCCGCGTTTCTCAACCTGGGGGTCGTGACCCCTTGGGGGGGGGCATGGGTGGGTATTAGAGGGGTCACCAAAGACCATCGGAAAACATAGTATTTTCTGTTGATCATGGGGGTTCTGTGTGGGAAGTTTGGCCCAATTCTATTGTTGGTGGGGTTAAGAATGCTCTTTGATTGTAGGTGAACTATAAATCCCAGTAACTACAACTCCCAAATGAAAAAATCAATTGCTCCCCAACCCCACCAGTATTCAAATTTGGACGTATCAGGTATTTGTGCCAAATTTGGTCCAGTGAATGAAAATACATCCTGCATATCAGATATTTACATTACGATTCATAAGTAGTAAAATTACAGTTATGAAGTAGCAACAAAAATAATGTTGTGCTTGGGGGTCACCATAACATGAGGAACTGCATGAAGGGGTCGCAGCATTAGGAAGGTTGAGAACCACTGTTCTAGGTGCTCTTGAAGTACGACACAGCATTCTTCATCCTTAGCTATGATGGCTTGGGTTGCTGGAGGGTGTGACCCCATGACATCTGGAGTGCCACATAATTCCCAGTCCTGTCTTCTTCATCATCTGCAAACATAATACAGTTGAAATTGGGATCTGCGTTGTCATGCAATACTGCATGTTGTGACTTTATGGAAGCAGACACTGAGTGATTTCACTCAAAGAAACACACAAAGGAAAGTCACAAAACAAAAAATACGCATTATCAAGAAGCAGAATTATACATCACTTTTTGGATTGGCTTTCAATTATTTTCATAATTAAATGCAGAAGCAATTTTCGCTGTTGGACATCACAACAAAGAAAGATCAGGGTGATGCTGACCCTTAATCTGTGGGGAATACATTCTCAGCTAAATTCCGGTTGCCTAAAACTGTGGATATGACCAAATGAAATGAAATTAATTGATGTCTGGTGTAGCATACCATAAAAACTGCTCTGGAAGATCTAGATATTCCAAGAGATATTCTGAGGGATTTTTTTTTCGTGTCAGGAGTGACTTGAGAACCACAAGTCGCTTCTGGTGTGAGCGAATTGGCCGTCTGCAAGGATGTTGCCCAGGGGATGCCCAGATGTTTGATGTTTTACCATCCTTGTGGGAGGCCTCTCTCATGTCCCCGCATGGGGAGCCGGAGCTGACAGAGGGAGCTCAACCCGCTCTCTCCAGATCCGAACCACTGACCTGTTGGTCAGCAGTTCTACTGGCGCAAGGGTTTTACCCATTGCACCACCGCAATTTCAAAGCTGTAAAGTATCTTTTGAACAGTGCCTTCAAATTACATTGTTATGTGATTAGATTCAGCAAAATCACCTTCCTTTTGTTGACATCAGAAGAAGAGATGGATTTACTATACAAATTCAGAAGATGACAGATGAAATATTGGAATATGGTTCATAAAATAATCCAAGAAATACTTCAAATTAATATTACAATAAAACCAGAGTTCTACCTTTTAAAGGGAGGAGCGGAATATAAGATTGAATTGAATAATAAAATAAATAAATATTACAGGAATAAAAAAGGGAAAGTAGAAAGTAGAAGTAGAAAAACTTCCAACCTTCCTTACTGCCGCAGCAAGGATCACGTTGGCAAGATACTGGAAATCAACGGAAATCCCAAGTGAAGAAGAATGGCTACGTAAGATTCTAGAAATGGCTGAGATGGATAGACAGACAACTTTACTAAGATATAACTCTTCGAAACAGTTCAGTGAAACTTGGATGGCTTTTGTGATATATGTCAAAAACAAGAAGAAACTAAACTTGAAAGGACTTTATATATAAATAACCAAGATCTGTATATAACTAAAGTAATGATATAATCCGTGTAGCATGACACAAAGTCAAAATCTTTTTTATGTTTTTTTAAAAAAAAATTATGTGTTTTTTTCTCTTTCTCTCTTTTTTCTTTCTTCCCATGCCCTCTTTTTAGTTGTAGGCCTACTTTCATACCCCATCCCGCCCCTTCCTTCCTGTACTGATGTGCTGATGTAATGCTTTTATTCGCGTATTCCTTTTATTGTCTAATATTTTTTTAAAAAAATTAATTTAAAAAAAACAAATTCAGAAGATGACCATGTGCATGACTTTGCACTCTCGGGAAGAAAGGCAAGATTGATGATGATGATGATGATAGAATGTAATAATGGTAATAATAAAAATAATCATAGTAATTAGTAACAACAGCAAGAAGAAGAGGAAGAAGGCATATTCAAAGAATGGTTGGTACTCTTTCCGTTTTCTCCTTTTCTCCTCTATGTATAAGACCCCTCAGCAAATCCTCTCTCCCATATTTGATATTCCTGGCTAGAATATCTCTCTGTTTCAGGCTGGTGGATAAATAATGATCTGGAGGAGGTGACGCGGTGGAGGTGATTTTGGCAACCTTCCAATGTAAATTATATGGAAATGAGGCTTCTGCAGAGGCCAAAGGCCCCATTCGAATAGGGTGGGGAGGATTTAGTTAACATAACACTTGTGCTAAATGAAGCAGTTGACACGGTTTTCAGAGGGGAAGGGCCGGCTGCATTAATTTACCATGAGAAAGGGACCAGTCTCCAATTTAGTCTTGCAGGGGAAGGAACTTGCAATTACAAGAATGTGTGTGTGTGTGTGTGTGTGTGTGTGTGTATTTTCCCAATCCACTGCAATTTTGAGTGTTGACATTCTAAGCTGTCTTAAAAATTACACAAGATTGGTTCAATAGTCTGGGTAAATTAGATTTCCCGGTTTCCTACTCTATCTATCTATTTATGTATCTATTTTCAGGGACAGGCAGACTGTCACGGGGGTCCCAATTCAAGATGAACAAGCCAGAAAGAAGTATCCGTAGGAGCTTTAAAGGGCTATTCTTATTAATGGAAATAAAACTGATTTAATATTTCTTTTTATAACTCTCTTTCCTTTTGCAATTAATATTACTTCTTCTTCTTCTTCTTCTTCTTATTATTATTATTATTTGTAGACTACCCTCTCTCCCTGGAGGGACTTAGGGCAGATTTCTTCAGAGACACATAGTTCTTAATGTGATTGGGGGAAATGGTTTACAAGTTGTAAAAGGAAGATCCTTTTAAGAAGGGACAAGGATGCTTGAAAAGGCTTGGACTATTTCCAAGATCACACCAAAACATCTCTTGGTTGGTCCATGTGTGCAGTGGCACATTTTGAAATGTTTGATCCCATGATGACAGTTCTCATGGAAACAACTGTAAGGCATGCCCAAAAATGCCACCAGCCAATTTCAACTACCGTATTTTCCAGCGTATAAGACGACCCCCAACATTTCCAGTTAAAATATAGAGTTTGGGATATACTTGCCGTATAAGACTACCCCTCTTCCAATGCACACCAAATAAAAAATTAAAAAGCATAAGATTTGATTTCAGTATGGTAATTTTCCTATTAGTGTACCTCCTTCTCTGCCTCTCAGATCTCGCAAATGCGCGCCTGCACCGCTTCACTGCAGTCTTCAGGAGCGAAATCTGAGAGGCAGAGGAGGAGGTACGGTAATAGGATACAAGGGCGGGCCAGAAAGGTAAAAGAAGTGTGTTTTTCTGGGCCCAGAGCCACTCTATCTCTTTTTTCCATACTCCGGGCGTCCCGGATGCCTGCAGCTTTCTCCGCCCTTCACTTACACCTTCCCGGTGAGACGCCCCTTCACCTCACCATCAGGACTGCATTATTTATTTATTTATTTATTATTCGGTTTTATATTCCGCTCCTCCCTGCAGGCTCGGGGCGGATCACAATAGCATTAAAATACACAATAAAACATACAGTGAAATTCAATAAAATGCATAATACATAGCCGGTAACCAGTAAATTACAGATCTTAACTCGGACGATGATATGCATCTACATTCAGGCTAGCCAAACGCTAGTCTGAAGAGGGCAGTTTTGCAGGCCCTTCGAAAAGGACCAAGTTTGTGGATTGCATGAACGTGGCTAGGCAGTGAGTTCCAAGTCATGGGAGCCACGACAGAAAAGGCCCGCTGTCTTGTGCTGGACAGGTGGCAGGAGCGGGGTGATGGAATAACCAACAGGTTCTGCTCTTCCGAGCGCAGTGATCTTGGGGGAATGTATGGGGTAAGGCGGTCCCTTAGGTACTCAGGCCCTAGACCGTGCAAGGCCCTAAAGGTTAAAACCAACACCTTGAAAGCAATCCGGTACTCAATAGGCAGCCAGTGCAGTTGCCGAAGGATGGGAGTGATATGCTCTCTCACCGGTGCTCCCACCAGCAAGCGAGCAGCGGCATTCTGCACCAGCTTGAGTTTCCGGACTGTCGACAAGGGGAGGCCAACGTAGAGGGCGTTACAGTAGTCCAGCCTCGAGATGACCGTCGCCTGGATCACCGTGGCCAGATCATCCCTGGACAGGTAGGGTGCCAGTCGCCTAGCCTGACGGAGATGGTAAAACGCCGTTTTGCTGACCATGGAGACCTGGGTCTCCATGGTCAGCAAAGGGTCCAATTGGACACCTAAACTCTTTACGAGGGATGATGGGCTGAGCTGCTCGCCATCCAGGGTAGGCAACCGGCACTCATCCAGCCCAGGGCGACCAGGCCACAAGATTTCCTTCTTCGACGGGTTCACCTTCAGCCAGCTGGCACGCAGCCAACCAGTCACGGCTTCAAGGCATAGATGGAAACAATCGGGTACGGTATCCTGCCTGCCGTCCATTCTCAGCAGGAGCTGGGTGTCATCCGCATACTGATAACACTCCAGACCAAAGTCGCGGACCAGCTGGGCCAGGGGGCGCATGTAAATGTTAAATAGTAAGGGTGAGAGGATGGCCCCCTGGGGGACCCCGCAACTTAATGGGAGCCTCCCGGAGACCTCCTCCCCCCTCTCCACGCGTTGTCCCCGATTCTGGAGAAAGGAGGTCACCCATTTAAGTCCGCGAGTCCTGATGAATGGATTTTCTTCTACCGTACTTGTACAGCGTCGCCCTTAATGCTTTCATACAGTAGCTGCATATGGCAGGGACGCGGCCACTGCCATTTTTGAGCTCCCCCCACCACATGCGGCAACCACAGATTCTCCAATCCGGATTGGAAGTTTAAGCACCCGCTCTATAAGACGACTCCCGGCGTATAAGACAACTCCCACGTATAAGTTGACTCCCACGTATAAGATGACTCTTGGTGTATAAGTCGACTCCCGCGTATAAGAGAACTCCTACATATAAGATGACCCCTGACTTTTGAGAAGATTTTCTTGGGTTAAAAGGTAGTCTTATACGCCAGAAAATAGAATAGCAATGCACAACATAATATCCAAATGATTAGGCTTGGCTAAAATTCATGGTGTGATCCAGTATGGTGTAGGGGCAGAGCTTTCCAAACATTTCATGTTGGTTGCACACTTTTTAGACATGTATCATTTGCGGAGCCCCCAGTGGCGCAGTGTGTTAAACTGCTGAGCTGCTGAGCTTATTGACCAAAAGGTCGCAGGTTTGAATTCGGGCAGCGGCGTGAGCTTCTGCTGTTAGCCCCAGATTCTGCCAACCTAGCAGTTCGAAAATATGCAAATGTGAGTAAATCAATAGGTACCGCTCCAGTAAGAAAGTTAAGGGCACTCCATGCAGTCATGCTGGCCACATGACCTTGGAGGTGTCTACGGACAATGCAGGCTCTTCGGCTTAGAAATGAAGATGAGCACCAACCCCCAGAATTGGACACGACTGGACTTAATGTCATGGGACCTTTACCTAATTCAGTTTTACTAGTGAAATGGAGCTATCTCCATCTCTCCTTATAAGAGATAGAGGCACATAGATACATTGTAATAACAAAACGTGTGGGATGCAACATGTCCCTTTATTTATATGTCTTAAGATGCATGATTTATTGGTTATTTCACATAGGACCTCTCTCCATGAGCGAGGCAAAGGGGAGGAAAGCGGAGGGAACCATCTTACTCCATTCTCTCCCACCAGGTCCATCTTCTGGGATGGCCAGCTTTCTGTTGAGGTCTGTGTTTCCCTCTCTTTCTTCCTTTTTCTCCCTCTTTCCCCTGTTTGGAGTCACCCAACTCCTCGAAGGTTTGGTTTTCCCCTGACATTAAGTCTAGCCGTGTCCGACTCTGGGGCATGGTGCTCATCTCCATTTCTAAGCCAAAGAGCCGGCATTGTCTGTAGACACCTCCAAGGTTATGTGGCTGGCATGACTGCATGGAGCACCATTACCTTCCCGCCGAAGAGGTTTGATTTACTCACATTTGCATGTTTTCAAACTGCTAGGTTGGCAGAAGCTGGGGCTAACAGCAGAAGCTCATGCCGCTTCCTGGATTCGAACCTGCGACACTTCGGTCAACAAGTTTAGCAGCTTAGTGGTTTAACCCACTGCACCCCCGGGGGCTCCCTTTCTTCAAAACATATCCTGTGTTCCATTGATGTGTGCTATGATGGCTTTACATAATATGAATGGCCTCTGTAGGATTCTGTTTCTGAAGTGCATGGAAACGGAGCCCAGAATGCATGGGATGAAGTTGATAAACTGCAAGGTTTCCTGTTACATACATGCAACACACTATATGGGCAACCGTCCAAGACCTTTTGTTATTTTGCGGATATAGTGGCCTGAGGCCTAGTTCTTCCTCCATATTATCTCGGTCCCTCTGAGCTGTTTAGACAATATTTATGATTTTGCAAACTCATTACAAACTCATTACCTTGTCTAGTTGGTAACTATGTAAGATAACGCAGGAAGAACTAATAACCTTAAAGTGTATGGGAGTTTACCCTTGAAGAAAAGTGCAAGATAAGCAATGGTGAGATAGCCAATGGTAGTGTGATGTTCAGAACATCTCAAAATATAAACAATCATGTTATAAAAATGTTGTGGCTGATAGGAGAGATCATACCAAGAGAGATCCTTTGTTGAGGCAGAAAGGTACGGTTTTATTTTCCGCTGAGACCCTGGCGTGGAATCTCCAAAAGCAAACCAGAGTAAAGATAAAGGCGCTGACTTTCCCTTTTATCAGGGGCGGTCCTAGAAGATAGGCCAAGTAGGCGGCCACCTAGGGCGCCATCTGGGAAGGGGCGCCATCCTGGCCGCATGGGGCACCATCCTGGCCCTGCCGATGTTCCTCAGACAGTGCTGCAGCTGCCTGCTTTTTGACCCCGGCCTTGTGCGCTGCGACGCCGCTTCTGGGCATGCGTGGAGGTTTTCACGCAGGCGCAGTTGCTCTGGAGCTGAAGTTGAGCGCAGGAGCAACTGCACATGCGCGAAAACCTCCGTGCATGCCCAGTAGCTCCCTTGCGCAGAAGCCTGTAAGCAAAGCACTCCCTATCGGGCAGGCAGGGAGTGCTTCCCCTCGCTTTGCCTCCGCGCCTGGCGTTTGCGAGGAAGGAGAAAAGAATCAGTGAAGGAAGTGTAAGTGAAGGAATGAATGACGGGCTTTCCTCCTCCTCCTCTGTGACCTCTTCTCTCCCTCCTTCCTTTCTTCGGCTCTATTTCTGTCTAGACCTGAGGGGCCTGAGGCTATGAGGAGTTGTGGGAGTTGGAGTCCAAAACACCTAGAGGGAGGCGGGCCCAAGTTTGCCCAGGCCGCGCTGCCTGTATTCGACCTCATTTGAACATTTTGGCTGTTTTTCTAATTACATTTACATTGGGATCCTAATTTTGGACTCATGGGAGACTCCTATGAATTATGAGTCGGGCGATAGGTAATATATTCTGATTTTGATGCATTTACATTGCATTTCTTGTTGATTATTATACAGTTCTGCTTAATATTGTCATACAATATAATAAAAATACAATATAACAATAGAATAATGATATATTTTATATTACATGTAATATTACAAACAATATTGCAGTATAGTGGTATTGTACAAAATAGTAATATATAATATTTTATTTTACTTTATTTTGGGTTATTTGAGTTTTATAGGAGTCATGAAAATATTTAGTAGAGGATAATTTTATTTAAATAAATAATTTTATTATTTTATAATAATATAATAGAATGTTACATTCTATTATAATTTGTTTTACATGGGGCGGCAAAATAATGTTTTTGGGGTGGGGCGCCAAAATAATGTTCGCCTACCATTTAAAATTACCTTAGACCGCCCTGCCTTTTATACATCTTAAAATGCAGGCAAACAAAGAAACGTGCCCCTACATACGTTAACATCATCACTACATCACTTTAGCAGCATAGAAATATCAAATTATATCTTTCTACATGCATGGGGCATGTCTCAGGATTCAGCTTACAGCAAGTTAGAGATACTAGGATTCAGCTTACACAGATTGATCAAGGGGCTTATTTTGAGCTGTCAGGAGGAAGGGAGAGAGCACCCCTTTTTACCTCTACCTGTCCGTGCTAGGCCGTTCTGATCTCCCCCCTGGAATATTCACCCCCCTCTTGCCTGTGCCTTGGACACAGGTCCTTCAGCATCCTTATTGTTTTGTCAGCTTGGCTTCCTAATACAGAGAGAACCTGATTTTTCTTACATTTCAGTGCTTCTAATGTACATACAATATATGCATATATATATATATTTCTCCAATATCTTCACATCAAAAATGCCAAATTGGAGCTTCGGCACGAACCTGAGGCCAAGGTGTTGTGCACCAGGTGACTACAACGAAGGGGTCCATCCTGCTGCTCTCCGGGGCTCCCAGCAGCGTTATTGAGGGAGTCTTGCCTGGTACATGATTTGTATGTATAATAAATGTAAAACCTTTTTCATCCACAACTGGTGTCTGTTGTTGCTCCTTAATCCAAAAAAACCCCAAACCCATCCAAACCTCTCTTGCATTTGGCAAGTCACAAACCTACACACTGCAGCTGACACACTAATGTGACACAGCAGACAGTTTGGAAATCTCTCGTGTAAGGCTTTGAACATTGGACAATGACTTTGAGGACCAGGGTTTGCATCTTTGCTCAGTCATGAAAATGGGAAAGTCACATTCTCTCAGCCTCAGAAAAAGATAAAGGAAAACCTCCTCTGAACAAATCCTGCCAAGAAAGCCAAGTGCCTTTATAGGTCTTGAAAGTGACTTGAATGCACACAACAACAATAAATATTCATAGTACGGTGAGCATTGGGTTAACATCTCTATTTAACCATGAGGTTCTCTGGCTGAACATGGGCGTGCCACTATCTGAGCCATGCTTCCCTACCCATAGGATCATGTGCCAGGTGAGATCTTTCCTCCTGACTCACAACACTGTCAAATTCCTCTCCAAGCAACGAGGCCATCATTCCTGCTGTGAAAATAGTACTGGAATAGCAGTCCATCACAGTTCTGCTCCAACGCACAACCGTTATTGACACATTTCTCCAGTTTCATCATGCCTAATTGAAGAAGTCCTTAATCTTGTGCGTACCTCCCTTTTGAAGCTCATAGGATTCACATATCTAATGAAAAACACATCTCTTAAGCCTGCATCCCTTTTCCTCCCCACTGTGGCTCTCTCAGTATATATATAATCTCAAATGGTTTGGGCATTGTGTGCAGGGAAAAACCAAACTCAGAAGGTGCAGTTAGGTAACTGTCCCTCTATATAAAATTATTGAAATTAAAGCTCACAGGGAGAAAGGGCATATACATAATAAACTAGGAAAATACAGACTAAACTATCAGGACTGGTCTACCTAAAATCTGTCCTGAGAAATCTGGGAGAGCAGCTGAATTTTGGTCCCTTACTACAGTGTTTTTCAACCTTTTTTGAGCCGCGGCACACTTTTTACATTTACAAAATCCTGGGGCACACCACCAAACAAAATGACACAAAATGACACTCTAACACAGTAATACATATAATTAATATGTTTTTTAATGTATTTATACACTCAGTGTGAAACCTGGGCCTGTTTCGATGAACACAACATAGATATCCTGGCAGGAATGGCAGAAAGACACAAACTTCCCACACAGAACTCCCATAACCAAGAGAAAATACTATAAGAGTTTGGTGGGCATTGACCTTTGGTTTTGGAGTTGTAGTTCACCTATATCCAGAGTGCACTGTGGACTCAAACAATGCTGGATCAGGACCAAACTTGGCATGAATACTCAATATGCCCAAATGTGAACACAGATGGAGTTTGGGGAAAATAGACCTTGACATTTGGGAGTTACAGTTTCTGGGATTTATAGTTAACACACAATCAAAGAGCATCCTGAACTCTTGCAATAATGGAATTGAAGCAAACTTGGCATATTGAACTCTCATTACCAACAGAAATTACTGAAAGGGTTTGCTTGGGAATTGACCTTGAGTTTGGAAGTTGTAGTTCACCTACACCCAGAGAGCACTGTGCACTCAAACTATGTCATGTTATGTTGTTTGTTTTCTATCCAGAATCACAATGTTGGAAGGAGGCTCACCACTTTAAGGTCCCTAAAACAGACATGGGAAAACTTTGGCCCTCTGGGTGCTTTGGACTTCAACTCCCACCATTCCTAACAGCCTGAGGCCCTTTCCTGCTTAAATGGCTGAGGGAGGAAAAGGAAAAGAGCCTGAGGCTGCTAGGAGCGAGGCTGGGAAGAAGGGAGCCCAAGTGGAGAAGAAAAAGTGTTCGGCAGGAGGGGGAAGAAAGGGTATTGGAGGTTCCAATTTCCCACGGCACACCTGATGATTGCTCACGGCACACTAGTGTGCCACGGCACACTGGTTGGGAAACACTGCCTTACTAGAGGTCTGTGGAACTGGTCAAGATGGATGGGTGGAGAAGAAGAAAGATTCAAAACAAGCACTATGCCACATTTATTTATTAATTTATTGAGGCAGGGCCTTGACAGACAGCTGTCACAGTAAACAGGAGTTTCCCATGTACGAACACCTTGCTGGGCCAATGAGTCCTAGAACCAGCTATGGATAGGTGTCCACGTTTAAAGTCACCTTTGTCCTTCCCTTGCTTTTCTTTTGTTTATTGCAATTTGCCAGCCATGTGTACCAATCATGATGTGTAATGTATATGTATGTATTTTACATAACCTTTTTCGTGTACAGAAGGCCATATTCGTTTTTCACAAGCCCTTTCACTTGTTCTGTATTGTGGTGATTACTTTTCAAAAACAAGTATATGTCAGTTGTCAAACATGTTCACAAGCTGCATCGACAGGCTATCTTCATTCCCACCCCCAAATATTTGAACCTGGACTGAGATTATCTAGCGGTCAGCAACACTCTGTATGTGCTCAGAGGGGCTTCTCGTGCCATTCTGACTTCTTTTGATGATACCTTGGCTTTAAATGCTCCAAACTCAAGCTAAGCTGGGATTGTCATATAAAAGAGGGGGCAAGCTTGGGCCCCTTCCTTCCAGACAGCTGAATAAAATCCCACACTATCCACTTTGATCTGGGATATATGGCAGTGTGGACTCAGATACAAGACTGGACGAAGGTAATAAAAAGTAGTAAGCGAACATTATTTTGGCGCCTCCTGGCTCTCCAGCCTGGTGGAGAATGCGCATGCGCGTGCCAAAGCACACATGCGCGCAGCCAGCTAGTTTCGCGCATGCGCTATTGGAACAGAGCGCTTCTGGTGGACGGAGAAGCGAAACGCACTCCCAAGAGGATGAAAAGGACGGGGAAACATTTTGCAGCTAGGGCGGAGCCTCCCGCCTTACGTCCGCGCGCTGGCCCACAGCAATGATGCGCCGAACCTGGCAGCCACGACCGGATGTGCCCCTGGCCACGTGGCACCCAGAAGTGGCCGCTTACTTTGCTTACACTTAAATCCACCCCTGCTCAGATAACCCAGTTCAAAGCTTATATTGTAGGATTTTCTGCCTTGATATTCTGGGTTATATGACTGTGCGGAAGGGCCCTTGTTTTCTGCTGCTCTGGAGACTTAAGGCATGGAGCAATGGGTTTAAATTACCGAAAAAAAGAGTCCTGATGGTATTTGATAGTGAAATATGCTGCTTCTGAGCATGGTGGAGCCTCCTTTTCTGGAGGTTTGAAACCAGAGGCTGGATGGCCATTTGTCGGGTGTTTTGATGTTATGTTCCTATATGTCAGGGGGTTGGACTGGGTGGTCCTTGGGGTCTTTTCCGACTCTATGGTTCTATGATACTATGAACCTTGCTGAGTTCTTTAGTAGACAAACAGCTTTTCCAGTCTCCCACCCGCACACTGAGACTGTGGTTCTACAATAACACTTGGCATTTCAGAACAAAGCTTGGAACTGCCATTTCCACCTATTCCAGCCCAGGCTAGGATTTGGGTAGGGAGGAAGATGGAGCATGAAACAAATCTCCCTGGAGATGCCGAATAAGCTTCCCGGATCGCTAACACTAGTGGTGACACGCGCCAGACAAAGGAGCTGGCATTCTATAAATGAGGCAGCAGGCAGGGATCAGCAATTGGCTGGATTGTCAGGAGAGAGGAGCGCCTGCATTTCGGAGCAGTCTGTGAGAGCAAAGTGCTCAGAGGGTCACAGCCTCACTTCTGCCGCATGCAAACACTTCTGCAGTGTCCGCTTGCACCATCTTTGGAGAAAAGGTAGGTTGCAAGCCTTGCTCCATCCTTTTCTTTGAGCAGGTTAGTCTTTCTGATAACTTTCCTTCAATGTGTGTACATACATGTTCGGATTTGAAAAGCATGGTTTATGGCACTGCAGTGAATTTTATGGGCATCTGTTTCCGCAACACTGGGTTGTATGTGCAGGTGAAAAAAAAATCAAGCTCTTTGGCATTCTGATTTTTGAGACCAAACTCCCACTTTTGTCAAAATGCCACTATTTGGCAGGTATGGAATCCGACTTCAGGTATGGAAAGTCGGATTCCATACCTTTTGCTCTTGCTGTTGACAGTCTGTAAGCACTGCAGTTGGAAACTGACTGTGGTATGATCCATTTTTATTTTTTATTGGTCTGAGTGGCATTTTTAGATGAATTTTACATGCTGAAATACCAACGAGCCAATGCTTAAGCTTTGTAATAGTAAAGAAAACCTTTCATAGATTTTTTAAAAAAAAACATTTGTTAACATTTAACGTCATGGATAATTTCTGTGTTGTTGTTATTCACCCATCTCGAAATGCATGGGAAGAAAATTATATTCATAGGATTTAAAACATGTCACTATAAGAATATGATGGTCTGTTTCACACGCTACATGCCACTACATGATTGATTACTATGCCACCTAAAAGCTTCACTCTCTTAAACCAGTTTTATAATTTGTATTGCGTTACACACATTTTCCCCGTCTTTAATAATAATTTTAAAACGCAAATGCTCATATTTTAGCACAGAATGTATCCCTTTGAATACTTTTCCCAGGCTTTAAAATAATAGTTTTCCTATGTTACTGCAAGAGGCATAGTTATAGATTTCTCACTTTGTATACCTGTAATTACTGTAAAGACACCCTCATCTCAGCTGAACACACTGTATTAAAACAGCTATTGAGATCAGTGGGTGTATTTTCATATAAAGTATTTCAATGAACGTTTCCAGATAATATATCTAGAAATAAGGGAAGTTTAATTTAATTTATTTTTATTACATGACAGTGGCAGTCCTGCATTCTCTTGTATACACTACAAGGTGTATAAATATTTCTGATTCATTTTAAGACAACAAAGTTTCAGTGGAGGTACTATTTAGATTTTATTTTTGCCCAGTTTCTCTATGTAACATTAAAAGAATAACAATAATAACAAAACAAGAGTATAGTCATGGGATGGGAGATCACCAAATAATACTAGGGACTGGAGTCCAGAGAAAGCAGCTGGCAAAAACACCTTTATGTTTTCTTTGCTAAGACAGTGGTTCCCAACCTGTGGTCCGTTGACCACCATTGGTCTGCAAGAATTACAATATGCTCCATGGCCTCACTGTTACTACACTGTTGCAACGGGAGCAATTGGTTTTGCAAAACCCTCTTATCGTGCGGAGGCTTATTAAATACGGGTTTGTGTGGATGAGCAGATGGCAAATACAGGATGGCATATGTCCTGTATCAGAAACTAGAGCTGATGTGGTCTATCCAATGCAATTCTCTGAATCAGCACCCCAAATAACCAAACCAAATCTAAAGTTGACCAAAAACTGATTTGTAACCCTTTTGGTACTAATGTTGGAGAGTGGTCCCTGGTCACAGTGGTCTCTGGTCAAAAAAAGGTTGGGAACCAGTGACCCAAGAAAAGCTTAAGAGAAGCTTGCCATAGCTTAACAAGAAACTTGAAGAAACATATAGATATAGGTAAGGAATAACCTAAAGCCACCAGATCCCATCTGATCTTGGAAGCTAAGCAGAGTCAGTTTGGGTTAGTTCTTGATGGGGAAACTGCTAATGATATCAGATAGGCTATATTTCAGAGAAAGGAATTGGCAAACTACCTCTGACCATTCCTCCCCTAAGAAACCCTATGCAATTCTTGGGGTCACCATAAGTCAACAGATAACCTGAAGGCATATGGAAACACGAGATCAAATTACTTACTTTAGTCATAAAGCAAGTTATTATTATACGCCATTTTTAATTTCCTTACTGCATAGGCTTTACTGAGATGAGCACAACCCAGTCTCGATTAAACACTTTTGAGCTTCATTGATTTTGAGTTTCATGGATTAAGCAAATGACCAATATTCCCACTGAAATCAATGACGCTTAAGAAAGATTCCACTGCCTTGGTCCCATATACAACCAACCAGTTCCTTTAAAAATATATATATTTTATATATTATTGAGCTTTTCATGGTACGTGACCATATATGAGGAGGAGGGGGAGGGAGGGGGAGGGAGGGGTAATAGTGAGAGGAGTTGGAAGCGTGTGGGGTTGGGGTTTACAGTGACTTCCCGAGAGTAAGACAAGGAAAAACATGGTTTGAAAGTATAACCAGGTTATACAAGAAAGAATAAAGGCATACGTTTTGTAGTCTATACTCTGTCTCTTGTAATATATTACAGGTCATTTAGGTCTATTATACGTTTAAATTTTTCGTTTTGTATATAATTTTTGAAGCATGACCAGTCCGTTTTATGTTTTTTGTTGTTCAGATTTTGAGTTATGGCTTCCATCTGGATCAGGTCGAGTACCTTCAATATCCAATATTCCCACTGAAATCAATGACGCTTAAGAAAGATTCCACTGCCTCAGTCCCATATACAACCACCCAGTTATTATGGGTAGATCACGCTGATCACTTTCAGTGAAATATATAGAAAAATGTCAATTTTCTCAGTCTCAAGACCAGACTAGAGGTGACCAGAGAATAGCTATCTATTTTTTTTTTTAAAGAACCAGGATGTAAACATTTTTCAGGAAGCAACAGTACTGGAGTCCTTGGGCATTTGGGAAGGAATAATTTAAGTCTTCCCATTTGTTTTATTCCCTTGTCAAGAAAACTTACATTTTCCGAATGCAGCCAACTAGATACAGGGCAGCAGCCATTTTTTATGAGAGATTAGCAAAAGGGGAAAGAATAAAACTCTCCCATGTCACCATCTCTGGATATGCCTTTCTCTTTCACTGGTGATTTTTGCAATAGTTCTGGGGACAGGAGCTATTTCTTGAACTTCTATTACAGTATCAAATTTGGCCCTTAAAAAAGGATGAAGCTCAATGTAATGTTGACTGATCCTTTGGGAGAAGGAAAATTCGGTGCAACTCCCTGCAATTTGGATTGCATTTTCCAAAGCTATTTCCTTCGGACCAACCATTGTTTGTCCCATCCAAGCCAAAGGGTGTGTCATGAAGAACGGGTTAATTTGGGAATCCTAATTTGGGTTTGGGGCTCATACAGACCATATTTATCAATTCCAGAAGATTTAGTCCTAAATCCAATACTTCTTCTTATCTTCTCTGGCTTCTTTCTTTCTTTCTTTCGCTCCTTCGTTTCTCTATATTGTATGCTAATTTTTGTCCCTATTCTTTATCTGGAATCAACATCATAATATTTTTTTGAAAAACCTACTCGAATCAGTAGATAACTCTTCTTTGGATAAGAGGATTTTGATAGCAGTTCTTCCTTTCAGCCCTTTAAATAACAGCCTCGATAATTGGGGCGCTAATCTTAGGTTGTTTGTTTAATTCCATTTCTAATTGCTATGTAATTCTGACATAAAAGCGGGCTTCATTAGGAGACCTAAGTATTATTTAGGATGCAGCCCCATTAATTTCGGCGGCACTTAATTGCAGCCTAATCACCCTAATCCAAAATTCCACGAGGGTCCTTGCCTGCAACAGTCGGCAGCAAATGAAGGAAGTAATGCCGTTGTCATCACTGGAGTCTTTTTTGCCCCGAAGGCTCTAAGTCGGGGGCCATGAGTTTATATTCAAAGTCTCGCTTAAAAATGTGTACCCAAACACGCACATTTTCTCTTTTCCAATTAAAGTTAAAACCAGAGTAGGCCTATGTTATCCTTTAGAAACATTTTCTATAATGCTTATTCTTATTCAACAGCAATTGTTTTGTCTCTGTTTTATGGGTAATGGGGTTATTTTTTATTGTTATTAATTTTACCTCTTTGTATTTTATTGTATTTGTGTTGTGTTGTACTATTGGGTGCAACCTGTGAGCCGCCTCAAGTCCCTCCGGGGAGATAGTGGAGGGATACAAAAAAGTTTATTATTTATTATTATTTTTAAAACATATGAGTCTCCTTGTAGAGTGAAAAAGTGGGGTATAAAATAAACATAATAATAACAATCATCATCATCATCATCATCCCTGAGGAAAGCATTATTGATGAGAAGCAACTGGATAAGCTGACATGATATGAGGATTTAAAGATCAAACTGCAAAGACTCTGACACAAGCCAGTAAAGGTGGTCCCGGTGGTGATTGGCACACTGGGAGCAGTACCTAAATTTATTATTTATTTATTTACAGCATTTTTACCCCGCCCTTCACAACCTCCGAGGAGGGGGGACTCAGAGCAACTAACAAAGGCAGCAATTCGATGCCACAATCAATATACAATATAAAACCATAAATACAGAATTTAAAACAATAACAGTTAAAATTAAAAACAAATAATCAAGCAATTAATTAAAACAATACTCCGTCCACAAACCCAATTGATAAAACAATGAAGCCGTATCCACATATCTATCGTCTAGCCAATCCATTCTAGTCCAAATGCTGCTTTATGTTATTGTGCAAAGGCCTGGTCCCAAAACCAAGATTTTAATTTCTTCCTAAACGCCAGGAGGGATGGGGTCGGTTGTATTTCACTTGGAAGCGCGTTCCACAGGCCGGGGGGGGACAGCCAAGAAGGCCCTGTCCCTCATCCCCGCCGCCACATTTGAGATGTTGGTGGGAGCGAGAGCAGGGCCCCGGATGATCTTAAATTGCGAGGTGGGACATAGGGGCAGATGCGTTTAGACAAGTAAGATGGGCCAGAACCGTATAGAGCTTTATAGGTCAAAACCAGCACTCTGAATTGAGCTTGGAAGTAGACAGGCAGCCAGTGGAGCTGACACAACAGGGGGATGGTATGCTCCCTGTATGTAGCTCCTGTTAGTAATCTGGCTGCCGCCCGTTGAATTAATTGCAATTTCCGAACCGTCTTCAAAGGCAGCCCCACGTAGAGTGCGTTGTAGTAATCTATTCAGGATGTGACCAGAGCGTGGACGACCGTAGCCAGATCACACTAAAGACCTTAGCCTGCAATTATAAACAATTGGCACTGACAAAATTACCATCTGTTCAGCTGCAAAAGGCCACCCTACTTAGATCTGCATGCATTATTCACCGATACATCACACAGTCCTAGGGCCCTTCCTCACAGCCCTATATCTCAGGATATCAACGCAGAAAATCCCACATTATCTGAGTGTGGACTCAGATAACCCAGTTTAAAGCAGATATTGTGGGATTTTCTGCCTTGATATTATGGGATATAGGGCTGTGTGGAAGGGCCCCTAGACACTTGGGAAGTGTCCGACGAGTGATCAAATACAACAGCCAGCATAGTGATCTTGTTTGCTGTTTACTAACCTTGTTATGCATCAAATAATAAAAAATATGCCCAAATCCCTATCTTCTTAATTGACAGTAATAATTATATTGCAACATCACTGGGTTGCATTTGTTTCTTTGAACGGCTTTCCAGGACAAATATTTGATCTCTTTGTAAAGATATTACTAATTATATATTTGTTTCTTGAAAATATACGAGGTACTTATTATAGATTTATCATTGGAATACATTATAAATCTTTTGGAGGAAGGAAGACGCTATGGGTCTCCAGTCTGAGAAAAAAGGTGGAATAAAAAAAAAATGGAAACAATATTCCATTTCCTTAATGAGGTCCATTTTGCCAAATTAGTGAAACTGGCATTCTAAGCATACATTATGTTGAGCTCCGCTGCTCTTGTTTATTTTGACACACCTCTCTGCCTGTTAATGCTTGCATTCAATTGAAACAGTTGTGCTTATGGCACCGAGAAATCGCAAGTCAGTCCTAAACTGGTTTTGGATGGTATTTTTTTCCTCGTATAAAGATATGACCGAACATAAACCATAAACATATATGGTTTGTTATAACATAAACCATAAACATATATGGTTTGATAATGTGAGATTTCCTGCCTTGATTTTCTGAAATATAGGGCTGTGTGGAGGGGCCCTAAGATGAGATGTTTTTTTAAAAATCTAGATAATAGATTGCAAATTACCTTTTAAACACTATTTGAATTATTGGTGATTATAATGCAAAATAAGCAGTGTAGTACGTATATATGAAATACATAATACAGATGCATCCCGGCTATATATCATTTTCTGCTTGGTTTCATTTCATGTCAATAGGGTTGGTTTGAGTACCCAGAACAAAAGAAACAAGGCAGAACCCTTACATGGTGCATAATGCAAAAACCTTGACGAGGAACCTTTTCCTAAGATTGCACCTTGATAACTGTTACAATTTTATGCCACCTTGATTGTACTGATGTTTCTAGTTCTAGGTTTAGGGTGTTGGTCCTTCACAAAGTCAAGTGGGGAAACCCACAGCATACATTTGTTGGGTCCCTTCCATATATCCGAATAAAATCCCCCATTATCTGCTTTGAACTAGAATGTATGGCAGCATGGACTCAGAAAAAGCAGTACAAAGCAGATATTATGGGTTATATGGTTGTGTGGAAGGGCCTTTAGTTAGGGAACCTACAACCAGGAGCGAACATCCACATTGCGCTTTCAATAAATCTCCAACCCTAAGAACTTAATTATATGAAATAAAATAAATAAAAGCAAAATCTGCTGGCATTTGCAGGACTCTTAAAATTATTTGCTGCCATGGTTCTTTGTCCAGGCATCATACTCTGGGATAGATGAGTTTGCCATCTTAGGGCCTTTCCACACAGCCATATATAACCCAGAATATCAAGGCAGAAAATCCCACATTATTGGAGTGTAGATTCAGACAACCCAGTTCAAAGCAGATATTGTAGTATTTTCTGCCTTGATATTCTGGGATATAGGTTGCTAACAGGAGCGGCTCTCAGGGAGCATATGACCCCCCCTGTTGCGCCAACTCCACTGGCTGCCGGTTTGGTACAGAGCACAATTCAAAGTGCTGGCTCTGGCCTAAATGGTTCTGCCCCAACTTACCTGTCCGAATGCATCTCCCCTTATGAACCATCGAGGAATTTATGATCATCTGGGGAGGCCCTGCTCTCGGTCTCGCCTTCGTCACAAGTACGCCTGGCAGGAACGAGAGACAGGGCCTTTTCAGTGTTGGCTCCTCGGTTATGGAACATCCTCCCTAGGGATATCAGATAATCTTTGGCCCTCTTAAAATTTCAGAAAAAAACTCAAGACATGGCTTTTCGAGCAAACGTTTGCAAATGCAGAGAAGTGGACATAGGGCAATAGAACAACTATACAATGGGACTGGACAATGCTTTAATAAGCATTTATTAATGACTTATGTTTTATTGCTGTTGTTATGATTTTATTTATGTTAATGTTTTTAAATTGGATTTATGCATTGGATTTTTGCCTTGTAAACCGCCCCGAGTCGCCTGAGGGCCGAGAGGGGAAGTATACAAATACAGTAAATAAATAAATACATAAATAAATAAATGTGTGGAAGGGCCATATATTGCAGTTCAACGCATAAAATTGAGGTTTTTATTCATCTGTGTGGAAGGGGTCAAATCAAAGGCGGGTGATGATGAAAGAAGCAGTAACCAAGGTTTATGGGCCCTCCCACCCAGCCCTATTTCAAGGCAGAAAATCCCACATTATCTGAGTGGGGATTCAGATAAACCAGTTAAAAACAGACATTGTGGGATTTTCTGCCTTGATATCGTGGGATATAGGGCTGTGTGGAAGGGCCCTTTGTCAGCAACAGATCTGGATGGTCAAAGCTAAAGCTGGTAACACGACTGTCTCAATTCTTCTTATGAAAACACAAGCAAGCAGATTTTAAGGCGGAAGTGAGGTAGCTGGCTGGGAACAGATGGGATTACAGATGTTCATTCTGTTATTTTAATTTTCAAAGCAAATTGACTGTGGTCCTACATGAAGCTGGTTGGAGCGTAAAGTCCTACCAGGGTACATAGAGGTTTGGAAAAGAAAAAAATGGCCAGTTTAATGACTGCGTACGAGAATTCTGTGATCATGATCCCGTGAGGAATCTAATCATTGGGATTGGTAGACAGAGGCCTTTTTACTCTGCCATATTATCCTGATTATCAAAGCAGATAATTATCTGCTTTGAATTAGATTATATGAGTCTACACTGCCATATAATCCAGTTTAAAGCAGGCAATCTGGATTTTATATGTCAGTGTAGAAGGGGCCAGAGCTGCATCAAGGGGCTGTCTGGCACAAACCGCCCGGCATAGCAAACAGAAATACTACATATCTCATCATGCAACATCAAAAAAGGAATTCCTCTAGCATACGACCCCAAAATATGCTTCCCCCTTTATTTTATCACAGGATTCTTCTTTTTCCTCCTCCTCCTCCAATATTGGTAAACAGACATAAGGATCTTATTTGTTTGGTTGAACATATCAGGAATGTTTGGGTATCAAAGCTGTTGCTAAGCATAGGATGGCAGTGGGCAATTGGGAGAAGTAAAAGTCCAAGGCAAATATGCTGCTGTTCTGCTGTAATTGCGGTTTGCTTGCCTCGTATGACATATTCCTAAAATTGCTAGATAATATTTTGCCTCTGGTAAATGAGGCAATCATTCTAATTCATAGTGTTTGGAAGGTGATCCCAGTGTTTCATTTTTTTGGGGTGTGGTACGTTATTGTATTCATCGTTGTTCATCATATACTTTTGGTAACAAAAAGTATCTCCATATTTCTGATAATTTTCCTGCTGAAATCCTCTTCATCCATTGACATATAATGCCATTACATACAATTACAAACTGGTACGCTCATGATTCACAATGGCCTTGTGGTGTTCCCTGTGTTTGGATGGTAATGTGTAATGCACCACTCACTTCAAATAGTCTTATTCAATCTCCTCTTAAAATGGTGGTGTCTTATTCCAAAATGCCCTACCGCAATAGAAAATCACTATTCAAAATCCTATCCTGATGAAACTACTGTATTAGGGCTCGTATCATCTCTTTACTCTCATAGAAGATTAACAATAAGAATAGTAGAGGGAAGACCAATATGCATGCATATCTCCTGATTATAGAACAAGTGTACTATACACATGTGGCATGTAACTGAAGGGGTCAACCCAGAGGGGCAGTGAAAAAGCAAATTCTCAGGGTGGTCTGCCTCTCTACAAATCTATGGTGAGGCCAATGCCTTACTGGTACATTATTTAAACTGTTATGCTTATTCATATCATGATCTGATGACCATACTCCATATATCCCATATGCAGGGGGGTATTGGGATAACGATACAAAAAGTTTGCTAAGGTAGACCCTCTCTCACCCAGGCTCAGCCCACCCCCCCAAAACCAAACTCACCCCCCCGAATCAAAATCCTGGCTACAGTCCTGTGTGTGTGCATCAATATTTGCAGTTGACTGGCATATCCAGGGGTTGACGCAGGGATCTACACCACACAGTTATAGCACTCCGAAATCACTTTAATGATCTTGGTTCCATCCTGGCATTTGCAGTATGGTGAGGTATGTAGTAGGCCTGTCTTTGAACGGAAAAATGCGTTTTGGAAGTCGAATCGGATATTGGTTTTGCTCTGGCTTTGGATGTGAATCACTTCCGATTTTTTAAAGTGATTTTATCAAAATGGATTCGGATGTATTTGGATATTTGGAAGTATTCGGAAGTAGCATCCGCGATTGCGCAATGCGCGAAAATCAGCAAAAGGGAGAGTCAAACTATGGGAATCTAGTTTCCATCCGTTTTTGACCGCTAATAATGACAAAACTAGCCACTGGTACAAAATATTAAGCACTGTTAATACATTAAAATTAAAATGACATCCGAGCCCTTTCCGAGAATGGCGACAGAGCTCTCGGAATGGCGAATCTACTATCTGTTTGGGGTGCTGTTCTCGATATCGCTTCAATTATCGGAAGTCTGAAAAAATATCCGAAAATCGGAAGTATCAGATTATCGGAAACAGGCCTAGTATGTAGTAATATCAGTTGGAGAGGCAAGGAGCCCCCAGTGGCACAATGGGTTAAACTCTTGTGCCAGCAGCACTGCTGACCGAAAAGTCGGAGGTTCAAATCTGGGGAGCAGGGTGAGTTCCCATCTGTCAGCTCCAGCTTCCCATGTGGGGATATGTGACTCCATAGAAAAACACTGTATGCATATCTATGACAGGATTCCACATCTAACATGTAATCTATGCTGGCCGATTTGTATACGTACAATTAAATACTATAGCCATAAAATGATGGCGGAGCAAGTGTGAGTTATTGAGCTGTTTGTATATCCACAAGATTGGAGGGCCCTTCCACACAGCCCTATATCCTAGAATATCATGGCAGAAAATCCCACAATTTCCGCTTTGAGCTGGGTTATCTGAGTCCACACTCAGATAATGTGGGATTTTCTGCCTTGATATTCTGAGATACAGGGTTGTGTGGAAGGACACCTAGTTTATTTTAATTGTATTTTTTTACAACTCTTTGTTCACACCAGGTCATAACAGAACTTATTTGCAAGCCTGAGTATTAATGCTGCTAGAACAGCCATTTACGGTGAAATGCCCAACAGAAACATAACTTTGAGCGAGAAACAGTTAGGGAAACTCGCTTTTTAAAACAGGCAGAATAGATTTCACATACAGTTCCTGCCGGAGCCCTGGCCATTCGAAAAAGAGAGAATCATAATCGAGCCTTCCTTACATTGGGTAATATTAGCTTTTATAGGAAGTATGGTATATAGTTCACTCCTCACTCTTTACCATATTGAGAAATGTAGCTATGGAGGAACACTTGTTTCTGAGTTGTAGTTTTTTAAGAGTTGAAGGTAGTAAGATGGAAACATTTCACAGTGTGCAGACAGACATCATTTTGCTTTGCACAAAGAGGTTTTATAGGTTTTTAAAAAGCAAAATAATAATCTTGTTTTGGCAATGGCAATAGAAGGTACATGTGTACACACACCAGTGCCTCCACCATTTCTGCAGAAGAAGGGAGAATTTTTGTTCTCTAGATCAGTGTTTCTCAACCAGTGTGCCGTGACACACTAGTGTGCCGTGACGGTCCTCCTGCTGTGCCGCGAGAAAAGCTCTCTGCCCCCCTTCCTTCCCCCTCCTCCTGCCGAACTCCTGCTGCCTGGGGGGGGGGGAGGAGGAAGGGCCGGGCAGTGAAAAGAAAAGGGGGCCAGGGCGCCGTCTCCTTCGGCCGTTTTTCCAGCCAGCCTCCAATCCGCCATGACTCTCGCCCCTCGCTTGCTGAAGCCGCGTGGAGGAGCCCCGCCCACTGAAGCCCATCCACCGCTCATGCTCCTCCATGGGAGAGCTGAAGCTGGGGGGAGGGGGCGGGGCATGGTGCGGCCTGGCTCCGCCCCCTCCCCAGCTTTGGCACTCCCAGCAGCTGCTCCAGCCTTGAGGGGACAGTGCGAAGCCACCATTATCCTGGCTCTGGCACCGCTGGCTTGGCACTGCCCCCTCAAGGCTGGAGCAGCTACTGGGAGAGGTGAAGACAGGGGGAGGGACGGGGCATGGCACGGCCTGGCTCCGCCCCCTCCCCTGGCTTTGGCACTCTCAGCAGCTGCTCCCAGCAGGCCACCATCCCTCAGCCGTTCTTTACTGTGTCAGAGTGTCATTTTGTGTCATTTTGGTTGGTGGTGTGCCCCCGGATTTTTTTAATGTTAAAAGTGTGCCATGGCTCAAAAAAGGTTGGGAAACACTGCTCTAGATTGTAGCTCCTTTGTACTACAGGGTGTAACTGTATTGTATACAGTCAGATCTCTTCAACAAAGGGATTCTATCTCTGCAAGCTCATATTGGGCCAGTTTTGTGGTGAAACTGGTCCTCAAGGAGAGAGCCAAAGAAAGGTTAGGGAACCGCAGTGGTGCAATGGGGTAAACCCTTATACTGGCTGAACTGCTGACCTGAAGGTCGGAGGTTCGAATCTGCAAGACAGGGTGAGCTCTCATCTGTCAGCCCCAGCTTCCCATGCGATGACATGAGAGAAGCCTCCCACAGGATGGTAACACATCCAGGAATTCCCTGGGCAACGTCCCTGCAGACAGCCAATTCTCTCACACCAGGAGCGACTTGCAGTATATTCTCAATTCGCTTCTGATTTAAAAAATGGCAAAGGCTTTGTCCTGGAGCAGTTCTTTAGTACAAAAGCGTAGTGTGCAAAATGTCACCCAAAAGCTCCCTAAATTTCATGTAGTTTGGTGATTTAAAAGAGAGTGGTGTAAAGTGCCAGTATCCCTCACCATCAGATACAGATAACATTTTTTAACATGGGATGTAATTCAAGATTTATTGAACCACTGTGAAATATTTACTCAAGCAATTTCTGTTCGGAAGGTAGAATCAGGCAGTGGGAACTTAAACAACACAGATGGCAACCATCCTGATTGTAAGTAGTAAAATATATTTTAAAAGGAAGCAAATGGACTCCTGTGGCACTTATATGCAAATAAACCCTGCTGGACACAATGCATTTTAGGGGGAAACATGCTGTCCCCCTGTCGTTGTCCCCCCCGGAAAATGGGAGACATCATCTCTTTTAAAAAGGTTTCCTAGGATATATAGGGTACCACTGTTTACCAATCTTGTACAAATGTCAGGACACAAAGATACACTTTTTAAACATAACCCTACTCACAAAGCCTGCTATTTGCTTACAGGGCTTCTGTTGACAAAAGGAGAGAGCCGAAGAAAGACAGCTCTGGCTGTCCTTTCATAAATAATGTAGTCACACTATTTAAAAGCACCAGATCCAGTGTGATCTTGGAAACCAAGCAGGATCAACCTTGGTTAATACTTGGATGAGAGACTGCCAATGAATACTATGTGCTGTAGGCTATATTTCAGAGGAAGGAATTGGCAGAACCACCTCTGAGTGTTCCTTGCTTAAGAAAAGTGGATGACATTTATGGGGTCACCATAAGATGACAGATGACTTGAAAGCACACACACAGATCCATACCAAAGAAAGTTCATGAGAGTCCAGTGACCTTCCATCTAATGAAATATTTCATCTATTTCTGAAACTGATGGTTTCCATATAAGGTTCCGGTTTTTGGTTGCATTTTAAAAGAGCTATCCAAGGTGCAGAACCGCCACAAATTGCTCCTTTAAAGTTCAGACTCTGGGCCCTTCCACACAGCCCTATATCCCAGAATATCAAGACAGGAAATCCCAGTTCAAAGCAGATATTGTGGGATTTTCTGCCTTGATGTTCTGGGATATAGGGCTGTGTGGAAGGGCCTTCAAACAGGTATGGGCAAATCCAGGCCCGGCGCCCGGATGCGGCCCCTTGGCTCTGTTATCAGGCCCTCCTCTCTCACACCATCCTATCTTTCCTTCTTCCTTCCTTCCCTCCCTCATTCCCTCTTTTTCCCTCCCTCCTTCCCTTTCATTCTTCCATCCTTCCTTCCTCCTTTCTCCTTCTCTTCCACCCCTTCGTCCTTCCTTCTTCCCTCCCTTCCTCCCTTTTTCCCTCCCTCCCTCCCTCCCTCCTGCACATTCGTCCTTCCTTCTTTCTCTCCCTCTTTTTCCTTCCTTCCCTTTTGTCTTTCCTTCCTTCTCTCTTCCCCCTCCTCTTTCTCCCTCCCTTCATTCCCTTCCACCCTTTTCTTCCCTTCTCTCCTTCCTTCCTTCCTTCCTTTCCATCTATTCTTCCCTCCCTTTTATTTCTTTCCTCCTTACCTCCATTTCTCCTTTCAGTCTTCCCTTCCATCCTTTCTTCCTTCTCTCTCTCCCTTTCTTCCTTCCTTCCTTCCTTCCTTCCTTCCTTCCTTCCTTCCTTCCTTCCTTCCTTCTTTTGTGTCTTTCCTTACTTCTCTTTCCTTTATCCTTCCCTTCCTTCTATCCATCCTTTTCCTTCCCTTTCATCCTTCCTTCCTTCTTTTTTGTCTTTCCTTCCTTCTCTCTTTCCTTTATCCTTCCCTCCCTTCTATCCATCCTTCGCTTTCTTCCCTTTTATCCTTCCTTCCTTTCCTTTTGTCTTTCCTTCCTTCTCTTTCCTTTATCCTTCCCTTCCTTCTATCCATCCTTCTCTTCCTTCCCTTTCATCCATCCTTTCTTCCTTCCTTTTTGTCTTTCCTTCCTTCTCTTTCCTTTATCCTTCCCTTCCTTCTATCCATCCTTCTCTTCCTACTCTTTCATCCTTCCTTCCTTCCCTTTTGTCTTTCATTCCTTCTCTCTTTCCTTCCTCCTTCAATCACCGGGCAGCCAGTCCTAGCAGGGACTGCTAGCATGTGGCCCCCAAGTTAGAAAGGTTGCCCATGCCTGGACTAGAACCTAGAAAAGGTTATCACCTCAGTGATATGGAAGCCAGCAACTGCTATTGGGCGCATTTTTGTAATTTTTTGTTGTTCCTTTATTTGAGTGCTTTCTTTAGATTGTACACAAGGTGCGCATTAAGAAAAATATATAGAGAGCTTGGAAAAGCGAATGGCCATACTGACTGAGGGATCCTGGGAGTTGTGGCCCCAAAAGAACCTTTTCCAAGCTCTTAACAAATATATGGTAACTTTTTTGAGAAGTCCTGGGAACATAAGCAGAATTACTACTTCCCTAAAAGTACCATATGGCTACTATTTAAAATGGCATACAATGCTTTTTAGTGAACGTTCATATGTCCAACTGCAAGTCAACTGATGCAATAATCAAATATTTTTGAATGAATGGATGAAACTTTATTTAATAAACATCTTCCATGTTTTTATGATAAAACCAATTAGAAAATGACATTTATAACCCAGGAACAAAAATTGTGTTACATAGTATAAGTATTTGGTTGCTTTATTTTTGTCAAAACCACCAGCAATCAGAATTATAAGGAGAACTTATCAAGGTGTGTGAAAAGGCTTATTCTGTCACTGTGATACAATTCATCCTTTCCCTGGCTTCTTTATCATTTTCTCTTTGTGGTCTTCTTCTTCACCCTCCAGTTGTGCTGCCAGTCTTCAGAATGACCAGGAAGATCTTCACCAACAGCAGGGAGAGGTGGAGACAGCAGAACGTCAACAGTGCATTTGCTAAGCTTCGAAAGCTCATTCCCACCCACCCACCAGACAAAAAACTCAGCAAAAACGAGACCCTCCGTTTGGCCATGAGGTACATCAACTTCCTCGTCAAGGTCCTTGGGGAGCAAGGCCTGCAGCAGACAGGGATGCCTCCGCGAGGAAGGATACTTGGGCTTTTCCAGCAGAATCCGAGTTTGGAAAGCATGGATGAACTGACTCTCATGGAAGACTCTGAGGTCCCTTCTCCAAGCACAAGCAGCAACATCCCAGAGTGCTGGTCAGAAACATCTTCTCCATGATGAGCCACCAAGTTGGATTGGTCATCCTGGTGGTAGCCATGTGATAGTCCCCCCCTTTGTATAAGTCGTGGGTTGTTTGCCTATGTAAAATATTTATTTATTTATTTATTTATTTATTTGCTTTTTTTCTCAAGTGCATTCTGTGTAAACCGGGGGATAGTCATTTTCAATAATTAGAAGAGGAATACTCCATTATTGGAAGATAAGTAGCATTCCAAAGCTGCAACTTGCCTCCATATTTTTGATGTCACAACTGGGTAGCTTTGATATGTGTCACATAAAACCATTGGTGGCAAGAACCCCATTCCCTACTGCCTGCCTTTATCACAAGGATAAAGAAAGTGTGGGCCAGAAGCATTCTTACAAAAGATACCCAAAGCAACTACAATCCCCTCCAGTAATTTTTTTTCAGGTATTTTCCCCTGAAAATGCATCCACAAACGTAACAGTTTCACTTGTCTTGATTATTGTACTTTAACTCTTCTCAAAAAGGAACCGTCTTCTTCTGTGAGCAGAATGGTGAAAGGCAAGAGCTCAGTCCATCTCTGGAGAACCTAAAAGAAGCACCAGCCACCTCTATTTCCTCTGCCATGATGCCACTTCTTGCCTTTATGAATGCCTGGGCATGGAAATGGCAGTGGCCAGGGTGACTGATCCCCTGTGGCGTTGGTGCTTTCTTCTTTGAATGAGCCTCAGGGTATCAATGGCTCATATCAAAATCTATAAATTTGGCCCCAAACCTGCTTTCAAGTTGAACATTAACTTGATTTACACATGTGTATGTATCAGGCACAGGCAATCTTTGCCCCTTCAGGCGTTTTGGACTTCAACTCCTACAATTCCTTACAGCCAGTAAGCTGGCTAGGATTTCTGGAAGGTGAAGTCCAAAACACTTGGAGGGCCGCAGTTTGTCCATGCCTGAAATATATAGTAACCTATAGACTCCAGTCATTCAATTTTTGTGCTGATCAGACCTTTCATGTAGACTAGTGGTTCTCAACCTATGTGCCCCCAGATGTTTTGGCCTTCAACTCCCAGAAATCCTAACAGCTGGTAAACTGGATAGGATTTCTGGGAGTTGTAGGCCAAAATTTATTTATTTATTTATTAACTTTAATTGTACCTCGCCACCATCTCCCCAAGGGGACTCGGGGCGGCTTACATGAGGCCATGCCCATCAATAGAATAAACACAAAATAACACACGAGCACAACAGAAAATTAAAAATAAAATAACTTAAAATACAAAACCAATGTAAATAAAACAACACAGCAACATGAAATCAAAACATTAAGACACTAAAGACGCTAAATACCTGGGGATCTACACTTGATACATGTATTTCTTTTGCATGGTTTGTTCTGCTTGATATGGCCTTGCAGCTAATGCAATAAACTATACTACTACTACAGGTTGAGAACCACTGATGTAGACAAATGGGTCCATCCCTCCTGTAATGTATGGCATCTTAAGTGATCTTGATAAAGAAGAAACACACACATTAGATCATCTGCTCTAGAAAGTAGCTATAGGAGTCAGGCCCTCACATCCTATATAATAGAATACCCATGTAATAGAAGAAAGGGCTGTGTACTCCCTCCATGAGTAACTAGTCATGTATTAGTTGGACCATGGGAGAGGGGAGCCACAGTATGTGGGTGGGATGAACAACACAAATAAAGAACCCTTAAGGAGCAATAACAAGTTTATGTTCTGGATGCAAGCATCATTCTAGTGTAGAGCTACAATAGCATTCAATGGACAGCTTCTGGCTTCCATGTCAGGGATCTGGAGAATCCACTCTAGCGTTTAGTCTAAACTTTAAAGGAGCTATTTAGTACTGACTACTAAAATAGGTTTCATGGTTTGCATTCATCCTTTAAAGCTCAGACTGAAACCCAACAAAGACCCCACTGATGCAGGACTTTTTCCACACCACACAATGATGGCCATTGCGTTCTGAAATGTGGTTAGGTACTAGAACCTTCCAGTTGAGAGTTCTAGATGCCCTTCCCTAAAGCACAAATCTAAGGAATCCATAGGATGCCACCATGGCACTTAAAGGGGAAGGATCCATGGAAGCCACCAGCCTCTACCGATAGGGGCAAGAGGCTAAACCCTTTCTTTCTTCCTAAGCTTCACTCCTGTTATTTAATGTTTTAAAAACTGCTTAAGTGTGCAATCTGAGCCGCGCTGTTAAACCTCAGCTGTTAGGAATCAAGGGAGTTGAAGTCCAAGAACACCTGGAAGGCCGAAGTTTGCTCATGCCTGCTTTAGTGTGTGTCTCCTTTGAGAAAAATCCATTCCAACCCACATCATGGCCACAGTGGGAAATTATGATCTTAGAGAAGGTGGTTGGAAAGTGAATTCTGCAGGAAGGCAGCAAGTAGTCTCTATTTTTGTACATGCTTGCATTAGTGCCGCAGCAATTTCTCAGTTCCTCACAGCATATTTATGTGTGCCCTAAAATATAATTTTATTTATTTATTTATTTATTGTTCGGTCTTGTATTCCGCTCCTCCCTGCAGGCTCAGGGTGGGTAACAACATATAAAATAGGCGGCATGTACCAACCATGCGGCCATACAATAAAACATAAAAACACGCATCACATCCCGAGGTACAAGATAAAATACAGTAGCATTTCCTTGGACCAGAGGTACCGTTACATGAGGCAAGTACACTAGGCCGGTTTGCCTAGTTGAAGGCTAGTCTGAAAAGGGCGGTCTTGCAGGCCCTACGGAAAGGGATGAGCTCTGGGATGGCTCGGGTGTCATCTGGGAGGGAGTTCCATAACACCGGAGCTGCCACAGAGAAGGCTCTTTGCCTAGTTGTAGACAAATGGCAGGAGCAGATTGATGGCACCAGAAGCAAATTCAGTTCCTCTGAACGTAGTGATCTCGGGGGAATTTTGAAACTATTGACCTAAAGCAAGGGTGGGCTATCTGTGTGCAACTTTCATGGTCTACTGCGCTGTCTAGAGTTAGTGGAATTGGCAATCCAGTAATATGGAGGGGCAATTTTTTTTATATTTAAGGCATTAAACATCAGTTGACATCAGCAAGGGATTGGTGGTTTAGCATTTTGAATCATTTATATCATATTTAAAATATGAAGGACTTGATTTTTGACTCCTCAATCAGGAGTTGCAATGTGAAATAGAAAAATATCCTCCTCATATTATATTACCAATTTTTAAAGAAATTTGTTTTGTTGACACTAACTCTGTGGCCTGGATATTTCTAGATGTATTAATGATTCAGTATATCCCCTCCACCTTTCTTTCTTGGCTCCTATAACTCTTAGATTATTATTACCTGTGTTGTTAACATTTGATGTATACCTCATGTAATTGTAAAGCTCTTTGCACCGTGCAAAGTGATCTAGAAAATACTGACGATAAATGTGGTTGTAGTCAAGCATTTTTGTTTTACCTGTCTATGTATATATATGTATATTTGCTCAGCTTTGGGGGACTATTTTTAGATTAAAGGTTAAAAGCTTATTGGGATGAACAACCTGAATGGCACCATAACAATATCATGTATATAGCTGAGCCATTTGAAGAAGCTTTCAGCTAGGCTTGTGCATTTCGGGTGAATCGCTAACAATTTCTGCTTGCTGGATACCTGAATTCCCCCCCATTCATAGACCCCTAAGTCTCAGTCAGTCCCACTAAATAAAAAGATTCAGGATAATAAAGGAAAATAAAAAAGATTCAACTGTGATGCCAAGAGGGGGAGGAGGAGCCGAGATTGGCTTCCCCTTGCTTTCATGTTGGCCGGGTTTTTGTACCGAGAGGGCCCTTACCGTTATGAAGTCCCGAAGTCCCGAAGGTACCAAAGGAAACAGAAGAAACAAAATCTGCGCACAACCTTACTTTCAGCCTCATTCCATTGCACCGACACAGAGAGGTTGGACACTGTGTTCTGGGTTCAATGAGATGTCTATAACTTTAATATAACAAATACAAATCAGCTATATCACATATCCTGCGAATTTAAAAAATTCCACAAGAGGTTGCATGGGATCCAGCCCATGAACCTTGTTAGATCTTGTTCCAAAGTCCTGGTTTGGTATGACCATCAGAAGACTCAAGGTCTATTCTGATCATGCATCGAGGGTACACTTTCTTCAAGACAATAAATAAGTGACAGCATCCAAAATCTTTTGGTCATCTGAATGTTGAGAAATCATTGAGTCATATCATACACAAGTTTTCTAGAACCTTAGAAGTAAGTTTTGTTGAATTCATTGGAGTTAGACCTTAAAATGTGTACCTAGTGAGTAAAAATTGAACCCTTGGGGAATTAACTGTGCCATGCTTGAAAAAGTCACTGTATTGTGAGAGATGCCGCAGTACTTTAGTCATATTTTCATATTGTGATTATAAACTTTTTATATGAAAGTATTCCATGAGATTCCCATGTCTTCAGCCAAAATATGAAGAATTTCAAAGCACTTGATAAATCTGCCCTTGGTATAACTTCACTAGTATTTCTTTGTTCAAAAATTAGGTACTAAAGTCCCTACCCACATTAGTTTTGGGTTTATATGTTCTATTCTTTGTTTCTTATGGTTTAAAGCTATTGCAAATACACCAAACTAATAAAAATTGATTCACTTTTCAAATACAATGTTGTTCTAATGAAAATAAAATGGGGCAGGTATTTACTATTTGTGTGAAGAAAGTAATCCTTCACTTAACAATATGTCTGAAATGTCTTGCTAAATTTTACAGGAAAAGGGGAAAAATAATTGCAACTATCTACTGTTAATGTACAACTTGCATTTTTAACTAGACTACTCTACCAAAGATTTATTTTGTCAGCACTTTTTTATGTTTGTGATTCCTCTCTATAGCTATGAACAAATACTGTGTAACTGAAATCTTTTCCTGTACACGATAGTATTTAATGCCTAATATATTAAGAAATAAATTATTTACAAAAACAAGCCATTTCAGTTCTTTTTTAAATGATGTCTAACCTGGGTTGAGATTTGTCATGTTGTGCAATTCAACAAATGTATTCATCTTCTCAATTCTCTTGGTATGGGCAGTAATAAAAACAGGAATTACACAGAATATGCTATTTAATTGAAAGTCTACTTTTTTGTCTCAGGAGCAACTTGAGAAACTGCAAGTTGCTTCTGGCGTGAGAGAATTGGCTGTCTACAAAGATGTTGCCCAGGGGATGCCCAGATGTTTGATGTTTTACTATCCTTGTAGGAGGCTTCTCTCATGTCCCCGAATGGGGAGCCAGAGCTGACAGAGGAAGCTCATCATGCTCTCCCCAGATTCAAACCGCTGACCTGTTGATCGGAAGTCCTGGTGGCACAAGGGTTTAACCCATTGTGCCACCGGGGGCTCCTGAAAGTCTATTAAATCAGGCACACAGACATGTATTTCAAGGCAGCACTCTCATCCTGAGTTTCCTCGTGGAAAAGTAGGATCAAGCTCTGAAACTCAGGGCAAGATTATAGTCATGTTTGCAGCACACAATTTAGAAATGTGCAGAACAACGGGAATGAGATATTAATTCAACAGCAGTATATCAGCCCTGTAGCCCAATTTCCGAGGAGTTGCTTCCACAAGCCAAAAACAAACAAGCAAATACAGGACCCATGTAATTTAGCTTTCTTAATCTCAGCCCAATGCAAGACATGCAAAATTATTCCTCTTTGTTTTACCTTGGGCTATAAATAAGAACATAATTAAGTATATCTACATAAAGCAACGCAGCCGAGAACTGCGTATTTGGAGGTGATTGGGGTAAACTGTAGGGGTGATGCAGATATCTAAATTGGATTGGGACTGGGTAATAGCTGGCCTATTTTAGCCTCTGTTTTAACCTTCATCCTTAATTTCTGTGGTATGAAGTTTTACCCTGGCACAGGGCCGTAGCCTGGATTTTGATTCAGGAGGGGCTGAGTTTGATTCAGGAGGGGCTGAGTCTGAGTAACAGAGGGTCTACTGTTGATATGGTCAGTGGACTAATCAATAAACTTTACTACTCCAAAAACATAATTAAAGACGGCAAATACATGTGATGGTCTCTCAGTAGGCAGCAGCTATTCAAGTCCATTAGTATGGCCATATGAGGAAGATGGAGAGAGAGCAAATTTGCATCACCATAGAGGATGTTTATGAAATGATCAATGCTTAAATTTCAGACTTTTGTACTCAACTGTATTTCCCAGTAATTCAAATAAATTGCAGGACATGGAGGAAGAGCAAAATTGCATCACCATAGAGGATGTCTGATGGAGTGTGACTTTTGTACTCAACTGTGTAATTCAAATAAATTGCAGGACATGGAAGGAATCAAAGCAATGTGGTCAAAGCAAACACACAAACAAAGAACTATATTGGCTTGCAAGCATCCTTTAATATGCAAGAACACAAAAGGGGAGTGGCAATATCTGAATGAAAATCAAAATCCTGCCCAAACAGCTAAAAGAAAATTCTGCATTCCTGCACTGCATGCCTGGCCTAATCTACACAAAGCTAAAATGCAACTTAATCCCAGCTCTAACCCTTACATTCCTCAGTATGTATCTATACTGTAGAACAGGGGTGCTCATTAGGTAGATCGCGATCTACTGGTAGATTGCGTAGGGCGTCCTGGTAGATCGCAGGCAGGGCGGGAGGAAGGCTCAGTCCCGCCCTGCAGGCTCCCGATGCTGCCCAGGTGCAGAAGGAGGTTGGACCGGATAGCCCTTGGAGGTCTCCTCTTATTCTAGGAACCCGTTGTTGTTGTTGTTATTATTATTATTATCAGAGGCTGAATGGCCATCTGTGAGGAATGCTTTGATTGTGTTTTTCCCTTATGGCAGAAGGAGGTTGGACTGGAGGTCTCCTTCTACTCTATGAACCTATTGTTGTTGTTACTATTAGTATTAGTAGTAGTAGTAGTAGTAGCAGCAGCAGCAGCAGAGGCTGAATGAATATCATCATCATCATCATTATTATAAATAAATGCAGGGGCTTATTATTTAGTTGAATTCAGTCTTAAAATATATTATATGGCTCTCACTGAAATAAATTTCCAAATATTTTGCTTTTATGGCTCTCTGAGTAGTGGGTAAGTAGATCATTTTGACTTGGTTGTTTTATAAGTAGCTCGCATGCTGAAAAAGTGTGAGCATCCCTGCTGTAGAATAAATGCAATTTGACGCCACTGCGATTCCTCAATACATACACACACACACACACACACACAGAGGTTGAGTATCCCTTGTGGGTTTGATATTTTTCAAATTTTGGAATACCTGTATTAGTGTCTTGGTACATAATGAGATATCTTGGCAATAGGATCCAAGTATAAACATGGCAATCTTTTACATTTCATATGCATCTTGTACACATACCTGGAAGGTAAGTTTATGTACAATATCTTTTTAATAATTGTTCATGGAACAACGTTTGTGTAAACGAGCCATTAGAAAGCAAAGGTGTCCCTATCTCAGCCATTTTTGGTGTATTTTGAAATTCAAGATAAAGGATGCTCTCTCACTCTGTGTTTGTTATAATTTTGGAATGGAACAGAATGTAAATGGACAATTTCAACCATGTGTACAACTAGTATAAATAAGTCAATATCTGATGTTGCTTAAGGAAAATCTGCAAAACTAAAATATATTTAGACAACGGTAAAAAAAGAAGAAATAATCACATCCTCAGAAGAAACTGAAGGCAAGACCCCTCTGAACATATCTTTCCAAGCAAACCCTGTGATAGGGTTACCATAAGTCAGAAATGACCTGAAGGCACACAACACCAACAAAAATGCAGTTCTACAGACATCTGCTTGCTGTCAACTGAAGTCTAGAAGTCAGCTGAAAAATTTGGCTTGTTGTGGAAACAAAGATTGCTGACAAAGCTTGAGTGGAGACCCCCTTTCCCCATGGTAACTCTTCCAGGAGTGAATTTCCCTTCCGAGGGGTTAATTTATCTCACTTCCTGTTCTCACCCCCATTCTTAACTAGGAGTCGTTTGTAAGTCATATGTTTGTAACCCGGGGATGGCCTGTACTCTTCCACAGATTTCATTTTTGCCAAAAAGAAATTGTCTGCTTTCACCAAGTGAAGATGGGGTAGCCATCTGACATCTGACAAGTGCTTTCATGCTTTAAGCAAAATAGGGGGAATGAGAGAATGGGCAGCTTAACTGTTGACCTGTGAGGCCAGAGGTCATTTGAAAGTCACATCGTTCAGTCCAAACAGCCAGAGTGATAAAATGAATCTAAAGCCATCTTTTTTCATAGCCACAATTGTACTTTTAAAACAGCAGGTGCTAAAAAGGAAACTAAAAGAGAGAAAGGTAAGGAAAAAATAAAAGAGGGATTGATAATTGGATACAAATGCATGTTGATGTACTGGACACATCCACAGATTTCTGATGGGGGTCCACCTTTTTCACATTACTTCATAGCAAGAAATGGCTGGAATTCATATTTTCTGAAATATGAAAGGAAATAATGATTGAAGGAATTAAGGGGATCTCATCCTTTACATCTCAGGTCTTTCCTTATGACGTGAGATTCGCAAAGGTTAGCCCTTCAAGGTTTGAAAAACTTGTTTGTTCCCAACATACTATTATATTAGTTGTATTTGTGTCTCACCAGGCAGGTTGATGGAGAGCAAGTTTAAAAGCGGGGGTTGCTGTGAACTTTACAAGCTCTGAGGATACCTGCCATAGATGTGGGTGAAACCTCAGGAGAGAATGCTTTTAGAACATGGTCATACAGCCCAGAAAACTCACAGCAACCCAGTGATTCCAGCCATGAAAGCCTCCGACAAGCCTAAAATCACTGACAAGCCTAAAATCACCAAGTAAGTTTCAGGAACATGAACTTGGATGTCCCAAATCTGCCCTAGACAAACGTTTTGGCTGCTAAGACCCATTGGCTCTCCTTTTTGCCTATGATTGCAACACAGGGAATGTTTGTGACCTGAAACCTTCATGGTGCTGAATATGCATTTTTGTCATTGTCATCCCTTAGCCCTCTCTACAGTTTTGCCAGTGAACAATTGTTCTGCCAGATGTTGTGGACTTCAATTTCCCAAGTCATAGCTTGCCAAACATTTTGTGTTGGTGACATACTATTTTAGACATGCATCATTTTATGACACAGTAATTCAGTTTTACTAGAAAACCAGAGGTTATGCCAACTCCTCATATGAGATACAGACACATGCATAAATTCTAATGACGAAATGTATGGGAACACAACAGATCTCATGAAACATTTCATTTATATATATTTTTCTCATAGACTCAAGAGGTTTCAGTTCCATTCATACAACCCGTCTACAAACTGCAGCCAAGACATTACCATGTTGTGATACTGTTTGGAAAGCTTTGCCCATGCCATAATCAACATGGTCAACCAAAAAGGATTGTGAATATTGTAGGGCTTGTCCACACTGGCACCCCCAAACAACCCCTAGGCCAGGGCCGCAGCCAGGATTTTGATTCAGGGAGGGCTGAGTTTGATTCGGGAGGGGCTGAGTCTGAGTAAGAGAGGGACTACCCTACCAAACCTTTTGTATTGAAGCAGGTTTGGTACTTTCCCGAGCATAAAAAGTACAGTCAGAGAGTGATGCTACTTGCGCGTCAACTCTGAAAAAGAGGGTTTTGGTGTCTGGAATCAGTAAGGCACA
This sequence comes from Anolis apletophallus, assembly GCA_030556195.1. Classification (NCBI taxonomy): domain Eukaryota; kingdom Metazoa; phylum Chordata; class Lepidosauria; order Squamata; family Anolidae; genus Anolis; species Anolis apletophallus. The sequence goes on along the minus strand of JARBWK010000006.1, from coordinate 127,979,550 downwards.
TGCTATAGAAGACTAACACCCTGATTAAATGCATTTTAATCCACTCTGTGCCAATGTATACCATATATGCTAGATGAGTGGGAATACAGTGCAGTTTGAGCTATGAAAGTAAATGGGATTCTTAATGTGAATGGAAAACACCAGTGCGCATGGCAAAAGTCCTACCTTCTCTGCTGGCAGGAAGCCCGGAACTAATGTTGCAAGTAAAAGTACAGAGAGGCTCAACATTGGTAACTTGCACTGTGAGAAAAGAATTACCTTATAGATGGCTATTGTTTTCACATTTAGTGATGACAGAGAAATGATGTAAATGATTTATGCAGTGTTTATTGGATTAATGAAATGCCATGTAACAACAGTAATCACCAGCCAATTATGATTGTTTTAACCATGAAGAAGGGGTGGGTTTAACTGGATGGACTCCATTAGGAGTATAAATGTCTTTGTATGAAATGTGACGAGGTCTTTTGCCCCTACCAGCAGCTGTGTTCTGTTGGCAAACACCCACCAGCTGGTGATAGAAAATAAACCTTTTTGTTTTTCACCCTACTTCACAGTTGTCACGTGTTCTCCCTCATCCAAGTATCCGCACGTTCGGGCAGCGTTGGTAAGGTTAACTGGTACTTGGAGTTCTAGAACTCCCGGTTCTGCTTCAGTATTGTTGTCCCAATAACCCCATGAATGTGGGATATAATGAGCATGGTGACCAGATCATGATATGAATAAACATAACAGTTTAAATAATGTACCCGTAAGACCTTCTCGCGGACCAGTCTGAGAATTTCGGGGGGGGGGGGGCTGAAGCCCCCCTAAGCCCCCCCCCTAGCTACATACCTGCCCTAGGCTCACTTTGAATGGACTGTTGGGTGTCCCCATCAGGCACAGAAAATTTCAGTAAGTATCTTCTTCATCTTTGTCTTCTTCATCTTCCTCCTCCTCGTCCTCCCCTCCTCCTCGTCCTCCTTTTCCTTTGCTTTAAACAGTCTTCATCCTTTTTGGGGCAAAGTTGGGCATAGTCCAGTTTGGTGGAAACTCCAAACTTATCTGTAGCTTCAAGGCAGTTTGGACAATGGGACTGGGTCCAATTCCTGATCTGCTATCCAGACTGGACACCAGTCCCATCACTTTTTCTCTGTGTTCATCGGTGCAGGAAATGGATTGTGTATGTGTCATTAAGTGCAACCGTTGCTTCTTGCTGGTTATCACATCAGCAGAGGAACCTACAACAGCACGGAGCTCCATAGCTGGCTAGAAGCAGTGCCAACTTGGAGGTGGTATGATGTGGACCACCCCAGTGGAACAGATCTAGACCACTGCTTATTAAACTGTGGGTCCTGACCCCAAATGGGGTCCCCTTACCACAATGTTGGGGTCACAAAAATTGGCAACAGTAAAGGGTTTCTGAACACCACTCATTTACACCAATCTGTTAGCAACAACATGTAGAGTGGACTCTGCAGAAAATGATTCAGCTGTACCTCATTTTTAAAAATCAGCCTGTTTAGTAAGCCCTGCAAATGTACTGATTTCTCTTTTTGTAAATGTTTGATTATTAAACCAAATTTATAAACCTATATACCTTGGTCACATAATATTTATTGGGTGGAATGGGGTCAAAAGAGGAAAATGTTTAAGTAATTCTGATCAAAACAATGACCCTGGATTCAGCATGAAGGTGCTAAATATGGGGCTGCTCCAGAGCAGATTCACAGTGGGTTGAGCTGTCTATTATCAATGGTCTCATAGTCCAAAATAGTTGAATGGGCCAAATGTTTGCTATTGTAAGTTATGGTATTTAAAGGTTTCATTTGACTTTTGTCAGCTGACTAAGCCCTACACACCAAATGATAAGCAAAAAGGCAAAAAAACCCCCTGTAGGTCATATAACAGGTGAGAGCCTCATATCCAGTCACATCAACTTTGTCGTTATATCATCAATCTGTTTTACGTAGTTTACATTGCCTCATGCCAGATCAGTAAAGTAAAGTGAGCATCTTGTTCAATTGTTAGGAGATCAGACTTGCAACGTCATAACATTTGTGATCTGTGTTTACATTAGTTAATGACCAAACGTAACCTCCATATCGCAACTTTTCAACCAGGTAGAGAAAACCAGCATAATGTTTGTGGTTTGTGCATTGGACTATGTTTCTGGAGACCAGGATTCAACTTCCCGCTTGGCTATGGAAACCCATTGGGTGACCTTGGACGAGTTACACATTTTCAGTCCCAGAAAACCCTGTGATAATATTGCCTCAGGGTTGCCATCAGTTAAGAAATGACTTGAAGATACACAACAATAATAAAGAACCCCAATTAATTGGTTTCCAAGGTGGTTCAGATGAAAACAATGGGAAATGATGTCAGCAGCGTTCTCCTGATGGCTGCTGCCAGATTTGCTGCTTGTTCTCAACATAGTCCATGACCAGGGAGAGCCTTGCAGCCATGATTTTTGAGCTCCCAATCTACAGTGCCTTGGAAATCCTTTGTTTGGGAGATGCTTATTTAAACTGCTTATTCAGAGATGGGGTATTTAATGGGGGGGACGACATTTTTAGACAAAGCAATAACAATGGAGCTTGTAGCTACTGTCTGAAGATAGAGGATTTCAGTTTAGATTTTCAGACAGGGATTGTCTTCAGATCAGCTAGCGTTTATCCAGTTACAAAGCCATGCAAAAAGCTGAAGAGAGATTCTAAGCACTCAGAGGTTATCCGGCCAAAAGCCTCTTCATGATCTTGACCCACTGAGCATCTTCCTGTGGAACCGGTTTGAGGATAGTGTTCTCTTCCTTGATGGTCAGTGGTTTTTGATGAGAAATTTCAAATCAGAGACTTTGGGGAGGGCTTTCCATTTCTCCCCCATTCTATAGAACAGGGGTCCCAAACAAAAGTCCGCGGACTAGATGTGGCCCTCCGAGGTCATTTACCCAGCCCCTGCCCTATCATTAGACCTAGGGTTGCCCTAAGTCTGAAAAGATTTGAAGCAGGACCGGACTAAGGTAATTTTCAATTGTAAGCGGGGAAAAAATTGGGCTCCCCCCCCCCCCCCAACAACAATGCCAACCCCTCCTCCTCTCCGGCCTCGTGACGTGAGCCTCCTTGCGCTGCTGCTCTCACCTCCTTGCGCCACACCAAATGCGCATGCGCGGAACCATACAGGAGGCTGGAGACTGAGGAGGAGGGTCATGTAGCCTCCGCCTGCCATTGACGCTCCTCCTCTTTGGCCTCGTGTACGGAGAGTTGTGGCTCCGCTCCGGCCTGCTCGCCCCGCACCAAATGCGCATGCGCAGAAGTTCTGCACATGCACATTTGGTGTGGGGCGAGCAGGCCGGAGCGGAGCTGCAACTCGCCGTACACGAGGCCAAAGAGGAGGAGCGTTTGGCAGCTGGAGGCGGAGGCTACATGACCCTCCTCCTCAGTCTCCAGCCTCGTGAATGGTTCCGTGCATGGGGGTGGCTCTGGCCTGCTCGCGCTGCACCAAATGTGCATGCGTGGAACCTGGCTGGCAGCCAGATGCGCACCTGAACACATGGCGCCCTAGTTTGTGTAATGTAAGATCCGCCCCTGATTTGAAGGCATACAACAACAACAATTCTATTTAACTTGACTATCTCATCATTATCATCCAAATTCCTGTGCCTCAGGCCACTGAGGTTGTCCTAACATGTTAAAACATTAAACTGACTGACTCAGAGCTCCAAGGTGTTGGCTATGTGAGATGGCTGTTATTGTTTTGTCAGGGAAGGCCTGCTTCCATAAAAAGGTCTTCACTTGGGACTGGAAGGTCAATAGTGAGGGGGCCAAACACACCTCTTTGGGAAAAGAGTTCCAGAGCCATCATCAAAAAGGCCCTTTCTCTCGTTCCCAACATACTTGTGATGGTGGTGGGATTGAGAGGAGGGCCTCTCCTGATTATCTCAGGGCTCGTGTGGAGGAGATTTGGTCCCTAAAATAGGCTGGGCCCGAACCGTAAAAGGTTTGAGGACCCCTGTTATAGAAGAACCAAAGAAAAAGGAAATTAACTGGCAAAATTTTATAATAGTCATGCAAATCAGCTTTTCAGTACCGACCAAAACCAGAAATTCTCACTACTGAATGAAGCAAAATTATTGTACATCAAATCCCACACAAGTCTTTCTTATAAAGATTTGAACCTATCCTTTTCTGGTACAGGTTGAGAGCATTCCTTAGCTGGAATTCTGAAAACTGAAACCGTCCATATTGAAATATGGAATACTTCTTATCCCAAGCATTTTGGAAAAGGTTTACTTAAACTGTATTCACTTACTCATGTATAAGTCGATCTCATGTATAAGTTGATGGTAGGTTTGGGGGCCAAAATTAGAACTAGGGCTCAGCATGAGCTCTACACATCCAACCTGAAAAAGGGATGGCTTCTTATTTGTTAAGAGTTACAGGGCTTACTGGCCCCCTGGTGGCGCAGTGGGTTAAACCGCTGAGCTACTGAACTTGCTGACCGAAAGGTTGGCGGTTTGAATCAGGCGAGCAGAGTGAGCTCCCATTGTTAGCCCCAGCTTCTGCCAAAGTAGCAGTTCGAAAACATGCAAATGTGAGTAGATCAATAGATACTGCCTTGGCGGGAAGGTAACAGTGTTCCATGCAGTCATGTCGGTCACTTGATCTTGGAGGTGTCTATGGACAATGCCGGCTCTTTGGCCTCAAAATGAAAATGAGCATCATCCCCCAGAGTCGAACATGACTAGACTTAATGTCAAGGGGAAACTTTACCATTACCTCACAGGGCTTACAGGACTCATAAGTCGACCCTGGTTTATGGGTGAGCTTCTACTAAAATTTCTAGATTTATACATGAATACATATAGCATGCATTTACTTTCAAAGAAGTCTGCCTGTCCTTATGAGCAACTAACTAATCCTCTTCTTCAGATGAGACCCAAGTCATTTTGGCACCAGAGGCAGAAAAAAACAAAACAAACAAATATACAAGCAAACAAATAAATAAACAGATAGATAAAGCTAAATAATTAGAATTTTCCTGTTTTTTCCGTGGTATCCTAAAATTTGCTGCTTAAAGCTGGGCAAATTACCCTGAAGGTCTGCCCCCCCTTAATTCTTTCTATTCTATTTTTTGGATTTTAGATTTACAAAAGAAAAGGAAAAGCAAAGAAAGAAAGCTGCATATTTGGAAATGTAATTTAACGCTCTTCCTTCCCGCCCCCGTGCTAGAATTCCAGCAGGATTTGAAAAGCAAAGCCAAAAACACAACCCAAGCCACCAATGGGATTTGGGCATTTCTTATCACTCTCTTGCAGAGGGTCTAAAACTCTTTATCTCGATAGACCAGATTACTTGGCTGATCTCCTCCTCTCCATGCTGAGTAGAAATCAAACGGCCGTTTTACCCGCTGTCAGCAATTTGCACATTCCCTATCCCGATAAATCAATTAATGGGATGCAGGCTGGTTCATTCAGCTCCTCTTTCATTCAGTCGGCCATTCTTCTTCCCTCCCTCCCATGTTTTAATACCATCTAAGAGTCCTTAGTGAGAAGAGGACTTGTCCGCCATGCAGGTGCAAAGCCTTCAGCTCCATGGCCCAACAGCAATAAACCCTTTCTGCCCTCCTCAGGGCGCCCCTTTGTTGGGAAACTTCTTCCTTTTTCTTCCTTCTCCCCCTCCTTCCCATGTCCTTTTCAAATGTACAGCCCCATGCAGTTAATCTGATTATGCTAATTTGTACTTCATGATCCCAAACACTGAAGGGAGCTGCGGAGGGTGCCCCACACCTAGGGCTGTTGGGGGGTGGGAACATGGGTAGGGTGGTGGCGATGGAGAACAATGCGGATGCGAGTCACAATAAAACATCTCCTGTCTCCTAAGACAAAACTCCCTCTGGGAAGCCCACGGCGCTCTTGAAAATGGAGAGTATTCCAAATAGGCTGGTGCTGAATTGGGTAAGAAAGGCACAAATGCACACTCCTGGTGCAAGCATTGCCTGTTGTTGCAAGTCCTCTTCCTTCCTTAAAAAAATGGGGAAAAGTCTCATTTGCCAGGATGCATACTGCTAGGGACTCAACCGTTGCTCAGTTTTCTAAGTGCCCACTGGGGATATGGGCCAATGTACCACATTTCACTGTTTCTAAGATGCCATCGATTGTACTATGTAACAAAACTGGAAAAATAATCTGTTCCTGGTTTGAAAGTGTTATTTCCTGTTTAATTTTGCGGTACTTACCTTGAAAGTACAGTAGATTCTCGCTTATCCGACCTTCATCCAACGTTCTGTATTATCCAACGCAGTCTGCCTCCTAATCGGAATAATGTCCAGGGTGGGAGAAAGAAAGAACCCTTTGTCTGTTTTGATGCTAAATTCGTAAATATATATACATAACGTTACTGTGTATTGAACTGCTTTTTCTGTCGATGTGTTGTAAACATGATGTGCTTAATATGGAACTCTATAACGTAATTTGATGTTTAATAGGCTTTTTCTTAATCCCTCCTTATTATCTAACGTTTTCACTTATCCAGCGTTCTGCTGGTCATTTATGTTATCCAATGTTCTGCTGGTCCATTCTTTGCAGATCTGATTGGCAGGGACAAGAGACAGGGCCTTCTCAGTGGTGGCCTCTCGGCTATGGGGAATTAGATTGGCCTCCTCCTTCCTAACATTTCGAAAGAAAGTTAAGACCTGGCTGTTCGAGCAGACATTTGCAGATGCAGCATCACTGTTTAATTAAGATTTATGGAATGATATGATGTGACGGAAAATGATTTTAACGATGAGACTCTGAGAATTGTATTTTATGGTTTTAATTGCTAATTGATTACTGTTTTTACATGGTTATTGTATTAATGGTTTTAGATTGTATTTTATCTTTGGGCATTGATTGTCATATGTAAACCGCCTCAAGTCACCTTCGGGCTGAGAGGGGCGGTATAGAAATATAGTAAATAAATAAATAAATAAGTGAGACTGTACTGTACTTGCTATAATCCAGAAACTTTGTTTTTGTGGCTGCCACAAACTATGTTGAATTGCTTGAGTCTCTATGAAATATTCATTGCAAAACTATAGCAAAATGTGCAGCAGGATCTCCGGCACAAACAAAGTTTTTGCAGTTTAATAAAAAAAATTCCATGTTTTTTTAATGATAGAACCAATTAGGAAACAACATTTATATCCCAGGAACAAAAATTGTGTTACATAGTATTGTAAGACAAACAATAATGTCAACAGAAAAAAGACCCCCTCGCTCTCTTATGATTCTAAGACATGCCCCTATTTTAGACATGTTGATATGGGTAAAAAGGTTGAGGAAATACAGTACATAATGATGATGATGATGATATTTCTTGGCCACCTCTCCTCACAACTTAAGGGGGTTACAGCATTACTAAAACATAAACAAACACATAATGCTTCTGGAAGATGACCATACAGCCAGGAAAACTCACAGCAACCCAGTGATTTTGGCCATGAAAGCCTTCAACAACAGTCTCCAACAAACCTCACAATCTCTGAGGATGCCTGTCATAGATGTGGGTGAAATGTCAGGAGAGAATGCTTCTGGAACATGGCCACACAGCCTGGAAAACTCACAATAAACCAGAGATTCTGGCCATGAAAGCTTCAACAACGGTCTCCAACAAACCTCACAATCTCTGAGGATGCCTGCCATAGATGTGGGTGAAATGTCAGGAGAGAATGCTTCTGGAACATGGCCATACAGCCTGGAAAACTCACAGCAACCCAGTGATTCCGGCCATGAAAGCCTTCAACAACAGTCTCCAACAAACCTCACAATCTCCGAGGATGCCTGCCATAGATGTGGGTGAAATGTCAGGAGAGAATGCTTCTGGAACATGGCCATACAGCACGGAAAACCCACAGCAACCCAGAGATTCTGGCCATGAAAGCCTTCAACAACAGTCTCCAACAAACCTCACAATCTCTGAGGATGCCTGCCATAGATGTGGGTGAAATGTCAGGAGAGAATGCTTCTGGAACACGACCATACAGCACGGAAAACCCACAGCAACCCAGTGATTCCGGCCATGAAAGCCTTTGACAATACAAACATATAATCATTTTAAAACACTCCGCAAAATCCACAGCTCTATAAAATACATATCAAAATACACAAGACAATAACAAGGCATACAGCGGAGTATAAAATTCACAAAACTGGTAGGCCTGTTGGAAGAGAGAAGTCTTGGTGTAACGGTAAACAATGCTGTTACCTGGTGTTTGGGACAGCCTTGTCTTGTTAGACGCTGTGTTGTAGGACAGCCTACGACGGTATGTCAAACGCTCAACCATTTTTCACCAGTTAGTGCAGACGCCGGAAGGGAAAGCTTCCCTTACGTGTGGTGTGTGCCCAGGAAGACTTTGTGGTGTTCAGGCTGTTTGTCCCAAGTTTCTTATGAGGCTGTCTAAAACAAAGAAGCATGTTAGCAGAGCCTATGGTGGGTCCATGTCAGATTATTGCATTTTGAATAGCAATTCATGAGTCAGCACAAGATATATTTTCGCAGTTTGAGATGACCTGCAGTGTGACATGTTTGACACCAGATGGCGCTGTCTCAAGACTGAAAGTGACAGTTGCTGAGGAAAGGATGTTTAGAAAGGTAGCTGTGATGGCTGTTGTTTTTCGATGTTTTGCCAGTTATTGTTAAATACAATTCAATACAAAGTTATATATTTACCTTGTGAATTGAATGAGAGTTTCATTATTCACACGAACAGAGACTGGAGTTTTTGGGCCGATGGGGAATTAAACTTCTATATTTCTGTTGCCTATCCGCTGTGACATAAATACTCAACGCCGAAGAGTCCATGTGTGCAAAGTGCGTTCGTGACAGAATCAAACGAGCATTCCTTATCAAGGAACAGAAAATTATCGTCAAGGTGCTGAAGGCCCACGCACAAAGTCAGAAATCAAAGTGAACATTTGTGTTGTCTGCCTAATAATACATGCAAAAAAAACTTTTTAAAAAAGGAAGAGAGAAGTCTTCACTTGTATCTTAAATTCAGACAGATGATTCAGCTGTCAGAAATCTATCGGCAGGTCGTTTCACAGTTGTGGAGCAGCCGATGAAAAGGTCCTCTCAGTAATGGTTGCCAGTCAGGTTTTGGCTGAATGGAGTAGCCACCCCCAGAGGATCTAAGTGTGTGAGGCGGATTGTATGAGAGAAGGTGATTCTATAGGTAACCTGGACCCAAATCATGTAGGGCTTTAAAGGTCAAAACCAACATCTTGTACTTTGCCCAGAAACTAATTGGCAGCCAGTGGAGTGACTTTAGGATGGGTGTAATATGCTCACTGCTATATGTTCCCGTAACCAGTCTGGCTGCTGCATTTTGAACCAGCTGAGTTTCTAAACTTGGTACAAGGGTAGCCCAATGTTACTAGTGTGTGTGCACTACCATTTTCGGGTCCTCCAAATCTAGGAAGGGGCACAACTGGCGGATCTACCTAGGCTGACATATGGAGAGATGGATCCAGGAGCACTGCCAAGCTGTGAACCCAGTCTATCAGGGGGTATATCCCTCATACCCACTAATTGTCCTGATTCGGAAGTGGTGTATCTCAGGGCTGTCCAACTGGCGGCCCGGGCCGGATCCTATGCCCTCAGCCGCCATTTTTAAATTTAAAAAATATCGTTTTTTAAAGGCGGCCGGGGGAGGGGAGGGGGCAGGGGAGGAGGAAGAGAGCTAGCTCCTCCTTATCGGCGCCCCCCTCCGGCCTAGGAAGGGAGGGGCGCCGAAAGGAGGAGTAGGCGGTGCCAGGGGCAGCGCGTCACGCCAGGCCTGTGATGCGCTGCCGTTGGCGCCGCCTTCTGCCCTTTCGGCACCGAGAGGGACGGAGAGAGCGATCCAGGCAGGGAGGAGGAGCCAGCTCTCTTCCTCCTGCCTGGATCGCCCCTTCTCCCTCTCTCAGCGCCGCCATTGCGAGGCAGTTTGCAGCGGCGGCGCCGAGAGAGGGGACGGAGGGCGATCCAGGCAGGAGGAAGACAGCTGGCTCCTCCTCCCTGCCTGGATCGCCCCTTCTCCCTCTCTCTCGGCGCCGCCGTTCTGCGAGGCAGTTCAGCGGCGCCGCCGAGAAAGGACAAAGGCGGGCGTACAGGGAGGAGGGGCCAGCTATCTTTCTCCTGCCTGGATCGCCCCTTCTCCCTTTCTCGAACTGCCTCAGCGGCGGCGCCGAGAGAGAGGACGGAGGGGGCGATACAGGCAGGAGGAAGACAGCTGGCTCCTCCTCCTTCGCCCCTCCCTCCTTCCCTGCACCCGCATCCGCGGGGAGAGGAGGAGGGGCGAAGGAGGAGGAAGTCAGCTGGCCCTGCCCCGCCCCGCTATCGGCCCCGCCCCTGCTCACTGATCACCTGCGGCCCCCAGGTGATCAGTGACACTTCTTCCGGTCCTGGGCCGGAAGATTGTTGATTCGCACTGGTGTATCTGATTTAATTATCTGTCATCCCATTATTTTCTGCTGCTTTTTAAATGTCGCAGTTCCCTCCTCATTCTTCCACACTTTCCCTTTGTCCTCATCTTACTTCAGTTGCTGCAAATTGAGTTCAAAGCACAAGTGGCTCCCATTAGCAGAACTGGTGCTTTGTCTGATCTGCAGAATGGCCCTCGACTTATACACGGGCCATATAAAAATTCATAATTTTTGCTGCAAAATCTATCCCCGACTTATACTTATGGTCAATTTAGACTGCATGTATCTACTCTGTAGGAGAGGATATAGGATCTTGCCCTTCCCAGGAGGCTCAGTCAGAAGCAAACTGCTGCCGCATCTTCTAGTTTGTGTGTGTGTGTGTGTTAACCTCATTAATAACTTTATATCCTGCCGCACACACCCCAGTTTTCATCTGGGAAATATTGATGGGTTTCTCATCTCATTCCATTGTAATTACAGCTCCGAATGGAGCTGGCTATTTCAAGTTAAAGTTGTTCTTTCACCTTTGGCAGATTTTGGAGTTCATGGTTACGAGACCTCTGTCAAAAATATTAAAAAATTAACTAGGCATTTTGTATTATAAAAGTGTGAGTCAAGCACTGAAAGAGTTAGTAGGCCAAAGCCTGTTAGTCAGCGGGCCAAAGCTAGTGTTGTCCTGAGGAGCGTGAGTAGGCCGAAGCCAGTTAAGAGTTAGTGGGCCACAGCTAGTGTCATCCTGAGGAGTGTGAGGTAAATCTCTGTGTGAGAGAAGCCTCATATGAGAAACCTCCAATGTGAAGGCTGCTGCGTGTAAAGCTACTATGTATTTGTTTATTTGTGTTATGGAAACCTAGTTCTTGTAAATAGTGCAACTATATTATTTTGCTATAAAGAAAAGCCTTCTATGGAAAAGATAACATTGGCCTGTGTGTTTTTGTTCTTTTTAGCAAATTGGGCTGGGTCACGCGGCTGCCGATAGGTTACTCTGCTGTACATTTAGAAGGAGGGTCTTTTGTTATTAAGCCCACTCACCCAACAATCCCCACATTTTCAAAATGAAAGATTAGGAAACAGTCCTTTGCAGTTTTGAAACGGTCCACTCTGTCAGAAATATTTAAAATTAACTAGGCATTTCGTATTATAAAAGTGTGAATCAAGCACTGAAAGAGTTAGTAGGCCAAAGCCTGTTAGTCAGCGGGCCAAAGCTAGTGTCGTCCTGAGGAGCGTGAGTAGGCCGAAGCCTGTTAGAGTTAGTGGGCCACAGCTAGTGTCGTCCTGAGGAGCGTGGTAGGGCTGAAAGCCTGTTAGAGTTAGTGGGCCACAGCTAGTGTCATCCTGAGGAGCGTGAGTAGGCTGAAGCCTGTTAGAGTTAGTGGGCCACAGCTAGTGTCGTCCTGAGGAGCGTGAGTAGGCTGAAGCCTGTTAGAGTTAGTGGGCCACAGCTAGTGTCGTCCTGAGGAGCGTGAGTAGGCTGAAGCCTGTTAGAGTTAGTGGGCCACAGCTAGTGTCGTCCTGAGGAGCATGAGTAGGCTGAAGCCTGTTAGAGTTAGTGGGCCACAGCTAGTGTCGTCCTGAGGAGTGTGAGGTAAATCTCTGTATGAGAGAAGCCTCATATGAGAAACCTCCAATGTGAAGCCAGGTCCACTCCACATCGTGAAATTTCAGACAGTTTTCTTTGTAGCTCAGTACAGGCAGTCCCCGAGTTACAAACATCTGATTTACAAGCGGCTCATAGGTAAGAACAGGGGGAAACAACTGGAAGTGAGATAACTCTATCCTTTGGAAGGGAAATTAATTCCTTCAAGAGTTATCATTGTCTCTGCTTAAGCTTTATCACCAATCCTTGTTTCCACGACAAAACACTTTTTTTCAAAATCCAGTCATCACAGGGATAGAAAGTAAGGTGACATCTTCTGAACCGGGACACAGACAGTAAGGCAAACCCCACTGAGGTGTTAACTAGGCCTGTTTGATTTTAAAAAATGGTTCAAAACTCGTTCCGGATGCAGGAAGCGCTGGCGCTTCGAATCTGAATGACATCCGAAAATTTCCAGAATTTTTTTGGAATTTCCTGAATTAATTCCGAAATTTCAGAATGGCTTCAGTAATGGCGGACACACATGTTTAACCCAGTTTGGATGGGAATGTCTTCCCTCTGCGTCAGAACTAGGGCAACAGCCACATCCAAACTGGGTTAAGCACGGCTGTCGCCCCAGTTTTGACATGGAGGGAAGGACATCCGCCTCCAAACTGGATTAAACAGCCAATGAGGGCAAAGCACTTCGGGAGAGGCAGGAATCTAATTCCGATTCCTTTCTGAAAATGGCGGCGGTGTCTTTGAAATGACAAGTTCACTTCCAGGTTGCTTACATCGCTTCAAAACCGCTTCAAAAGTGAATTTAATCCGAATTCATTCCGATTTTACGAGCATTCCGATGAACCTACCCAGGCTTAGTGTTAACCCTTCCATCCATATATACCAGAGCTGTTCAGCAGGCGGCCCGTGGGCCGCACATAGCCCGCCAGCCCCTTGGATGCGGCCCGCACCCTCCTGCAAGAAATCAGCTTTAAAAAAAATTGAAAAAATTCGATCTCCGGGGGGCGGGGTCACTCTCTTCCTTTCTCTTCCTTCCGCTCCCGGGCGCGGCCACTGCAACAGCCAGGGACATGGCAGAGGGCCCCTCGCCGCTCCCGCCCTGCTGCGCATGCCCGGCGTCCTGTGCGGCCTGCCCCTTTTCGGCGGGGCTGGGTGACGTCAGGTGTGGTGCCGGCGGGGAGGAGGAAGAGGTGGAGGGAAGCCCCCCGCGAGTGGCCCTGCTTCCGCGAGCGGCCCGGCCCCCGCAAGCAGCTCTGCCCCCGTGAGCGACCCCGCCCCCCGCTGCAGCCCCCCAGGTGATCAGTGTCCGGAATTCCGGCCCTTGGGCTGGTAGAAGTTGGACAGCCCTGATATATACATACACAGACACACATGGTTGGAGTCACACTTGAAAAATGTACCTGTTCCGACTTACATACAAATCCAACTTAAGAACAAACCTACAGAACATATCTTGTTCGTAATTTGGGGACTGCCTGTAATCACTTTCTCCTTCCCTATTAGCTTCTTACCTCCCTTCTCCTTTTTCTGATTTACCAGTTTCAGAAATGCTGGGGAAAGGACGAGAGAAAACTATGGGAATCAGTGGCCACATGGGACTCTTCTGTTTAGCCGGTGTAAATCTGCACCAGGTTCACCAGGTTTGTGCCAAAAAGCAGGGGGCCATCTCCACTCTTTCTTGCCCAATTGCCCTGTCTTGAAATCCACAAAGGCGGAGAGCACTGTATTGAAAAGTGTGTACTGAAACTTGTTAGATTTGGGTTTTATTTAAATAGCATATCGTGTGGAACGACAATAAACGCCTTAAGCTTAGTGGCATCATCAGGAGTTGCCATTTGTAATGCCCTTCAAGCATCACCTGGGCCTGCTTCTTGTGACATCACAAAAGGCTGTCCCTAGGTCTCAGATTTTGAGCCTAAAAACAAAAGGCTTGTGATAATTTTGATCTGTTTGGGCATTGCATGGCATGAAGGTTGCATTGTACTTCACTCCAGGCCCCTTCTACCCTGCCATGTAAAATCCACACAGCCCTATAAATGTGAATATCAAGGCAGATAATTCACAATATCTGCTTTGAACTGTTATCTGAGTCCACACTGAAATATAATGTAGTTTAATGTGGATTTTACACAACTGTGTGGAAAGGGCCTCAGACGATCTGCTTTGGAACTGGATTATATGGCAATGTACTCAGAAAATCCAGTTCAAAGCAGAAAGTGTAGATAATCTGATTTGATAGTCTGGATTATAAAACACTGCCATATAATCCACTTCAAAGCAGATAATCTCGATTTTATATGGCAGTGTCAAAGGGACCTATATTACACTGTGCTGACATGTATTACATTTCAGAGATCACCTTTTGTACACATTTTATCACTCGGGAATGTGGTGCAGCTGGCTGGGAGTCAGCTGCATAAGATCTCTACTGACCAGAAGGTCATGAGTTCAAGGCCTGCCCGGGTCAGGGTGAGCTCTCGACCAATTGTGTAGTTCGTTGTCTGTCTATATATGTTGTATGTCTATGGCATTGAATGTTTGCCTGTATATGTGCATTGTGATCCGCCCTGAGTCCCCTGCGGGGTGAGAAGGGCAGAATAGAAATGATGTAAATAAATAAATAAATAATATTATAGGAGATGCAAACCATCAAAGTAACTTTTGAAAGCTTTGCTTTGCAGTCCAAATTTGGTCTTGCTCCAGCCTCATCACCATTGTTTTTCCCTGATTTGTCCCCCTCTGCTGTCCAAATCAGACAGGATTTCCTAGGTATTTCCTTGGCATGGGCCTGATGCCACTCTGTGGCTGAAAAGAAGTATTGCAAAGGAAATGGTGATGTGCCTCTAAGAATGTTTAGGTGACCCCAGGTATATAGGTATAAAAAATTCAAACATTTACTGGCAATAAATCAGCATTAGTGTGGCATGCTTAAGCAGGTTGATTTCCCTTTTTATGAGGCACAGCCGAAGCATTTTCTGCAGAGTCCACTGTACACACTGCATGTTGTTACTCACAGGTTTGTGTTCATGGGTGGCGGCATTCAGAAACCTTTAAGTACTGCTCAATTTGTTGGGGCCTGAACACTGAAATAAGGCCCCTTCTTCTTTTCCACATAATCAGCAGACAATTGGATGCTGCCATATAAAATCCAGATTATCTGCTTTGAACTGGATTATATGGCAGTGTAGAAGGGGCCTAAGATTTTAAAAAATGTATTCATGGTCCCATACAACTGGAAATAATCGGATGGTTATATAATAGAAATGTTGCAAGTCGCTTCTGGTGTGAGCGAATCAGCAGTCTATAAAGATGTCCCCCAAGGGACGCCCGAATGTGTTACGATCCTGTGGGGAGGCCTCTCTCATGTCCTCATTTGTGTTTTTAAATACATGTTAACTGTACTCTCAACTTGCTTCTGACACGATAAATAAATAAATATAATAGACATAAATGAAGAAGGAAGGATTTTTCAAAACCTAGGCTAATGCAAATTGTGCAGGTTCTCCCAAAAAGGGTAGATATATCAATGGAGGCATTGTTTGATAGTTTCTGCAAGCCCAGTTCATGTAAAATACTATTTTTAAAGAGACAGTTCCATTAATCCATGTTTGTGTAACAACAAGGAAAGGTAGCACTGTTGTACTTCTAAGGGTGCATCTATGTCCCCTTCTACACTGCCATATATAATCCAGATTATCTGCTTTGAAATGGATTATCTGGCAATGCAGATTCATATAATCCAGTTCAAAGCAGATAATGTGGATTATTTGCTTTGATAATCCGGATTATATGTCATTTATTTGTCACGTTTCTATACCTCTCAGCCCGAAGGCGACTCGGGATGGTTTACACAGGCAGTCTCTGCCCTCAATACAACACAGGCAACAAGGCAACCCCCCCCCAAACCATATAATAGCAAATTAATAATTAAAAACATATAATTGCAGTCTCAGCATCATGTTGAAATCAGTTTCCATCGCATCGTCGTCTTTCCATATATCTCATTAAGCCTTATATTTCATCAGCAAATGCCTGCTCTAATAGCCAGGTCTTGACTTTCTTGCGAAATGTCAGGAGGGAGGGGGCCGATCTGATGTCTCTAGGGAAGGCATTCCAAAGCCGAGGAGTCACCACTGAAAAGGCCCTGTCTTTCGTCCCCGCCAGTTGCGCCTGCAAAGAAGGGCCTCTCCAGATGATCTTAAACATCTCGATGGTTCATAGGGAGAGATGCGTTCGGACAGGTAAGTTCGACCCGGACCGTTTAGGGCTTTAAAGGCTAAAGCCAGCACTTTGAATTGTGCCCGGTAGCAAACTGGCAGCCAGTGGAGCTGGCACAACAGGGGAGTTGTACGCTCTCTGAATGGCGCTCCTGTTATCAACCTGGCTGCTGTCCGTTGGACTAGTTGCAGCTTCTGAACAGTCTTCAAAGGCAACCCCACGTAGAGAGCGTTGCAGTAATCTATACGGGATGTAACCAGAGCATGGACCACCGTGGCTATATGTCGGTGTAGAATTAACGCAGAATTAAAGCAGCTTGGAAGCATTTCAAACAGCCATGGCTCAATGCTATGGAATCACAGGAGTCGCAGTCTTACAATGTATTTAACCTCCTCTGCCAAATCATGCTGCAAATCCCAGGAATTGAACCCTGGCCCTCAGAGTCTAAGGGTGCCTCTACACTATGGAATCAATGCGGGTTGATACCACTTTAACTGCTATAGGTTCCTGGGAGTAGTTTGGTCAATCCACAGCACTCTTTGGCCCATTTCACACAGCAGAATAAAATCCCACATTACCTGCTTTGTCCTGGAATATAGGACAGTGTGGACTCAGATAACCCAGTTCGGTGGTTCTCAACCTTCCTAATGCCGCAACCCCTTAATCCATTTCTTCATGTTGTGGTGACCCCCAACAATAAAATTATTTTTGTCACTACTTCATAACTGTAATTTTACTACAGTTATGAACTGTAATGTAAATATACGATATGCTGGATGTATTTTCATTCACTGGACTAAATTTGGCACAAATACCCAATATGCCCAAATTTGAATGTTGGTAGAGTTGGGGGTGGGGGGTTGATTTTGTCATTTGGGAGTCGTAGTTGCTGGAATTTATAGTTCACCTACTGTACAATTAAAGAGCATTCTGAACTCCACCAATGGTGGAATTGAACCAAACTTGGCACATAGAACTCCCATGACCAACAGAAAATACTGGAAGGGTTTGGTGAGCACTGGCCTTGAGTTTTGAAGTTGTAGTTCACCTACATCCAAAGAGCACTGTGGACTCAATGATGGATCTAGATAGACCAAACTTGACATGACTACTCAATATGCCCAAATGTGAATACTAGTGAAGTTGGGGGAAAGACCTTGACATTTGGAAATTGTAGTTGCTGAGATTTATAGTTCTCCTACAACAGAGCTTTTTGAACCCCACCAAATATAGAATGGCCAAACTTCCCACACAGAACCCCCCATGACTAACAGAAAATACTGTGTTTTCTCATGGTCTTTGGCGACCCCTCTGATACCCCCTCATGACCCCCCCCAGGGGCGGTCCTACAAGGTAGGCCAAGTAGGCGGCCGCCTAGGGTGCCATCTGGGAAGGGGGCGCCATCCTGGCCACATGGGGCACCATCCTGGCCCTGCCAATGTTCCTTAGGCAGCGCCGCAGCTGCCTGCTTTTGGGCCCCGGCCTTGTGTGTTCCGACGCCGCTTTTGGCATGCGTGGAGGTTTTCGCGCAGGGGCAGTTGCTCCAGAGCTGAAGTTGAGCGCAGGAGCAACTGCACATCCGCGAAAACCTCCGCACATGCCCAGTAGCTCCCTTGCGCAGAAGCCTGTAAGTAAAGCACTCCCTATCGGGCAGGCAGGGAGTGCTTCCCCTCTCCTTTTGTCTCCGCCGCGTGCACGTTTGCAGGGAAGGAGAAAAGAATCAGTGAAGGAAGTGTAAGTGAAGGAATGAATGAAGGGCTTTCCTCCTCCTCCTCTGTGACCTCTTCTCTCCCTCCTTCCTTTCTTCGGCTCTATTTCTGTCTAGACCTGAGGGGCCTGAGGCTATGAGGAGTTGTGGGAGTTGGAGTCCAAAACACCTAGAGGGAGGGAGGGAGGGCCCAAGTTTGCCCAGGCTGCGCTGCCTGTATTCGACCTCATTTGAACATTTTGGCTGTTTTTCTATTTACATTTACATTGGGATCCTAATTTTGGACTTATGGGAGACTCCTATGAATTATGAGATGGGTGATAGGTAATATATTCTGATTTTGATGCATTTACATTGCATTTCTTGTTGATTATTATACAGTTCTGCTTAATATTGTCATACAATATAATAAAAATACAATATAATAGAATAACGATATATTTTATATTACATGTAATATTACAAACAATATTGCAGTATAGTGGTATTGTACAAAATAGTAATATATAATATTTTATTTTACTTTATTTTGGGTTATTTGAGTTTTATAGAAGTCATAAAATATTTAGTAGAGGATAATTTTATTGAAATAAATAATTTTTATTATTTTTTATAATAATAATATAATAGAATGTTACATTATATTATAATGTCAATATATTATAATATAATTATATTGTAATGCAGCATAATATAATTATGATATAATATAGTATGAGTATGGTATAATATATTGTATATACATTGATACAATATAATACTACTAATGGTATTGTGATATTATAATTGTATATTTGTTTTACATGGGGGGGCGCCAAAATAATGTTTTTTGGGGGGGCACCAAAATAATGTTCGCCTACCATTTAAAATTACCTTAGACCGCCCCTGACCCCCCCAGGGGTCCCGACCCCCAGGTTGAGAAACACTGATCCAGTTCAAAGCAGATACTGCGGGATTTTCTGCCTTGATATTCTGGGATACAGGGCTATGTGGAAGGGCAATATGAAAGGCCTTGCCATACTATAAACTCCATGATTGCCTAGCATTGAGCCATGGCAATAAAAGCGCTGTCAATCTGCATGCATCCTAACAGACCTGGGCAGTTGCCGGCCCGCCAGGTGTTTTGGACTTCATTTCCCAGAAATCCTAGCCAGTTTACTAGCTGTTAGGATTTCTGGGATTTGAAGTCCAAAACACCAGGAGGGCCGGCAATTGCCCAGGTCTGCAAGACATTCACAACATATTCTTCCCTCTGGCCCCGCCCCCAATGGCGAAAGCGCAGCCAATCAGCTTCGGCTCCCATGTGACGCAAGAGATGGGCGGAGCTACCACAGCTCGAAACGTCAGAACTCCCGGCGCGCCTAACGAGATAACAGCCGGCGGGGCGATGTTTAACCCCTTGTTTGGCGCAGGCGATGGCTTGAGAAGAAGGGGGCGGGGACCCCCCTGAGGCCCCGCCCTCTTCGTCCTCGGCTCGAGAAGGGGGCGGGGACTCAATTGAGGCCCCGCCTTCTCCGCGCTCGGCTCGTTCTTTGGCTTCGAGCGCTCAGCCGCGGCCGGGCGCATGCGCGCCAGGTCCGTCCGCGATGGAGTCCCTCCTGGGGCAGGTGCCGCTCCGCTTCTCCCGGGTGCCCATGTTCCCCTTCTTCGACCTGGCACACTACGCCGCCTCCGTCATGTCGCTGAAGGAGCAGCGCGGTGAGTGAAGGGGGAGAGCCAGGGAGGAGTCCTGGAGGCGTATAGAGCCCTTAGGATTGAAAGGAACAGCTCCTGAGCATGTGCAGAGTGCTTTTCTGCCTTCCTGCCACTTTTAATCAGCTGTCAGCCAGTTTCCCGCCACCCAGATTGTTTTAGGGTGCATCTACACCAGGCCTGGGCAAACTTGGGGCCTCCAGGTGTTTTGGACTTCAACTCCCACAATTCCTAACAGCCTATAGGCTGTTAGGAATTGTGGAGTTGAAGTCCAAAACACCTGGAGGCCCCAAGTTTGCCCAGGCCTGGAGTACTTCCTTATTCTTTTGCACATAAATTAGTTAAATTGGCCTCCCCGCGTAAATCGGTACCTAAATGTCTTACTTGACAGATTCATAGGTCAACAGCAAGCTAGACTATTAATGGTCGGGAGCTTACTCCAACCTGGGTTGGCTTCAAACTCATGACCTCTCGGTCAGTAGCAATTTAATACAACTGGCTACTAACTAGCTGCGCCAGAGCCAGAGCCCGGTATTATTATCACGGTAATGATAATAATATAGCACAAATATAGTACGAGGGTTGAATGAAAAGCAATTATGTGATCCACATGTTCTTGTGAAATGCCAATTATGCTTGACGTTTCTCTCTGAGTGATAGGACGATTGTCCTGAATCAATCTGTCAACCTTAAGTCGCATTGACCTACCGACTGCGCAGGGTTCCATGCTTCGCACTTTAACAACACAACCATTCAATGCTAAGGCTTCCCGCCAAAATGGAACTGTAGAGGAGAGTCTACTGAACAAACCAGTACCTGCCGCATACCAGTACTGCCATCTGTTGAGGAATTATTATTTATTTATTTATTAATTATTCGGGTTTCTATGCCGCCGACTCCCTGAGGCTCGCGGCGGCTCACAGGAACCGAAGGTACAACTACACACAAGCAATGCGATAAAACAGCTAAGACAATTAAACAGTTAAAACAGCAAAATACAAAAGCCCCAGGTACAGTTCAGAAATTAGATAGCGTGACACCCCAGGACAGCGGCTAAAGCGGAACATGGGCAGGACCTACTCACCGAAGGCCTGCTTAAACAAATAAGTTTTGCAGGCGCGTCTAAACGGGAGCAGGTCCTTTATAGCCCGCGTTCCAGCCGGGAGGGCGTTCCACAGCGTAGGAGCTATAACGGAGAACGCCCTCCGGCGAGTAGATGTCAGTTTAGCCGATTTCGCTGAGGGTATCTCTAACAAATTAGCATCCTCGGAGCGTAGTGATCTCGGGGGACAGTGTGGAAGACTGAAGATGAAGATGAAGATGGAGGCATTACTTTTCATTCAACCCTCGTATCAACCCCTGGTTAGTCTACCACCCTAGTTAACTTGAGAGGCATGCTCTACCATAGAGAGTGCCACATGAATGCTGATCTCCTCCTTAGCCCAGTGGTTCTCAGCCTGTGGGTCCCCAGATGTTTGGCCTTCAACTCCAAGAAATCCTAACAGCTGGTCAACTGGCTGGGATTTCTGGGAGTTGTAGGCCAAAACACTTGGGGACCCACAGGTCAAGAACCACTGGGCTAAGGAGAAGATCAGCATTCATGTGGCACACTCTATGGTAGAGCATGCCTCTCAAGGTAACTAGGGTGGTAGACTAACCAGGGGTTGATACGAGGGTTGAATGAAAAGTAATGCCTCCATCTTCGTAACTCTTCAACAGAGAACCACTTCGTTGAGAACCACTGCTTAGCCCAATACCTCTAGGCCTCTCTGCCTTTCACTGTTATTTTGGACTTGCATAGTTCTCCCACCATGTCTTATGGCAGGGATGGGCAATTACCGGCCCTCCAGGTGTTTTGGACTTCAACTCCCAGAAATCCTAACAGCTGGTAAACTGGCTAGGATTTCTGGGAGTTGAAGTCCAAAACACCTGGAGGGCCAGTAATTGCCCACCCCTGTCTTATGGGCTTTTCCAAGACATCTGATTGGCCATTGTGCAAACATCATACAAATTTTGTCTTCGGTCTGATAGTGTTTTAAAAGGCCAGAAATAGGCATCTTAACAGTGTCTTTTTTTTGCAGCATGTCTTTTTTTTATAAGTATAATCCATGTATGACACTTGTTGCCTCATTTGTATTATTTTTGTTTGGTGCCTTCAAAAGCAAGAAAATTAAACATACCATTGACTTTTGGAGGGCATGACGTTGAAAATATGGGCAATGAATTTATGATGCTCTCGCTGGATTATTGTTATTATTATTATTTGTTTGTTTGGTGCTTTTAAAGGCAAAGAGGAGCTTGGATATATACATAACTAGAGAGAGAGAGAGGTTGATTCCAATGATTTATAGTAAGAGAGTTGAAGCGAAGTGCACCAGTTTGTTTGTTTATTTATTTACTCTATTAACCCCCCCCTTTCTCTACACCAGTGGTTCCCAAACATTTTTGGCCTATCCTCCCCTTTCCAGAAAAAAATTTACTCACTGCCCCCCTAGAAATTATTTTTAATTTTTTTAATAGCAATTAAACAAAAAGATATATGTATTAATATTTCTACCTTTTTCGTAAAATATAATAAAGTTGTAAATTAGAAACATTGAAATTATGAAACTATTTATTGAACTTAGAATAGAAAGGTAATACAAAAAAAATTAAAACATTTGAAATCTTAATGAAAAGCATGAACCTGGTATGCTGCTACCAATCTAGTAATCCTCGGCTCCATTTTCAGCAGTAATCTCAAATCATCGCGATTGACTATTTTGCAATCGGCTTCTTTTTTTGTTAATAAATTGGTTACCGCCCTGAATCCATGTTCCACTAAATATGTTGAAGGACATTATTATTATTGTTATAAGACTCAACCAGTTGGAAGGAAACCCGAAAGGTATTATTATTATTATCCCTTGCTTGGCGAGAGGAGAAGGAGGGAGCAGGAGGAGGGAAGAAGAGAGAGAGACACACACAGAGATGGATGGTAGCCTGTCACCTGGCTCACACCACCGCCCCCACCGCCCCCTTACAGGGGTTCAGCACCCCCCAAATTCTCCTGGGCCTTCCAGCGCCCCCCCTAGATCGCCCCATCGCCCACCAGGGGGTGGTACCGCCCACTTTGGGAACCACTGCTCTACACCAAGGGGGACCCAAGGCGGCTATACAAATGGAAACTATTTGATGCCTTTAAACAACAGACAATTAAATACATTAAGTTAAAATTTAAAATTAGAGTTAAACTGCACATTAAAACATATGAATATTACTATCACTATTAAAATCATGCCAGTGATTCCCAAACGTTGGTCCTCTGGGTGTTTAGGACTTCATCTCCCAGAGTTCCTGGCCATAGGAGAAGCTGGCAGGGGCTTCTGGGAATTGAAGTCCAAAACACCTGGAGGGCCAACGTTTGGGAACCACTGTCAGAGGCAAGTGCTGTTTATTTCCATTTGAAGGGCTTGTAGGAAATAGCGTCAGGAACTATAGCACTGTCCCATATACATTTGGGTGCCTCAAATGTTAGCCCTATCTCTGGGTATATTTAACCTGTTGATTCCTAAAAACGGCGCCACTTTCCCTCTATCATCTCTAGTTTTTGAGATACAGAACATATGCCATATATCAGTATGTGTCTGCTCGCCCATAGAAAACTATGGTAACCACCATATCTAAGAAACTGTAGCTGATTCGGTCTAGCCAATGCAATGTATATAACTCGGGGAACAGGCCTAAAAAGCAAGACACCAAGAATAGAGTGGGGTTTTGTTTTGTTTTGTTGGGGTATTTATTTGCTTTCCCATGCTGGCTTAGAAACATGACAAAGAAATATATTCTGATAGGAATCCAAACCCCATAATAGAAAAGCAGGTGGGCATATAAAGGGTATGCAGAAATTTTAAGTGGAGTCACAGTATCATAAAGTTCAAAGACGCTTTATAGGTCATGTAGTCCAACTCCTTGCTCAGTGCAAAATCTCCAGCTAAGCATCCTTAGCTGCCTATTATCTTTCTAAAGACTTCTAGAAAAGGAGACCCCCACCACTTCGCTAGGCACTTGGTTCCATTGCTGGAAGTTCCTTCTGATGTTTGACCAAAATCTGCTCTCCTGACATTCAAAGCCATGAGAGCTGGCCCTACTCACTGTGGTAGGCTTTGAGGTGTTTAAAGAGTGCAGTCATGCCACCCCTCAATCTTCTCTTCACCAAGCTGAACATGCCCAGCTCCTTCAATCTCTCTTCATATGTTTTGTTCTTCATATCCCTTATCACCCCCGTTGCCCTTCTCTGAACTTGTTCCGTCTTTTATATATGTTTCTTAAAATGCGGTGTCCCAGAGTTGAACACAGTACTCCAGATGAGGCATGAGTAATGCAGGATATAATGGGACTATTCTTTGAACTGGGAAATAGTGCTTCTATATAATGTCAGGAGAGAATACTTCTAGAACATGGCCATACAGTCCGAAAAACTTACAATAACCCAATGCTTCTATTAATGCAGACTAAGGCTGGATCTACACTGCCCTGTATCCCAGGATATGATCCCAGTTATCTGATGGTGTAGACTCTCATAATCCAGTTCAAAGCAGATAATATGGGATCAGATCCTGGGATATAGAGTGGTGTAGATCCAGCCTCAAAGAGCGCTTGCATTTTTGCTACAGCAGGACACTGCTGCTCCATATGATCTTCAGTTCCTGTTCTTGTGTATCCCCTATCCTATATCTGTGTGCTTGGTTTCTGTGGCCTAAATATAGAATTTTGCATTTGTTTCTATTGAATTTCATTTTACTAATATTTGACCTATGTTCTAGTTTATTTGGGCTCTTTTTTAAAAAAAACCATATACGTCCTTTAATCGTAATATTCCAACCGTGGGAAATTGAAAGATTTTTGCCTGGGGCTGAAATAATATTGATAATAACTATTTGGACCAATGGGGGACCTTATCAATCGGTGGACAAGAGTGGAAGTCTTTTATTTCATTACATCATGTGTTGGGACCCCAAGCTTAAGATCACCTGGGACTCAGTTTTTGAGCATATTCCGAACTACTTGGTTTGTTGCATCAGGTGGATTGTGGTACAAGTTGTGAAATCTCATAGTGATTGAAATCTAGATCTAAATTCCTTACAAACTGCTACTCAGAATAGGGAAGCATTGGTCAGTGCTGGTTCACTGATGATCTAGAGCAGGGCTGTCCAACTGGCGGCCCGCGGACCGTATACGGCCCGCAGCCCCTTCCCCACGGCCCCCTACCCTCCTGCAAGATATCTGCTTTTTTAAAAAAAATTAAACATTTTTTGGAATTTTTTTGGAATATTTTTTTAAATTTTTTTCGTGGCGGGGGGTGAGGGGTGGGGCGGGGCAGGGAGGAGGAGCAGGCACCCTTCCTCCTCCTACTTCCCTCCCTCCCCCCGCCAATCGGCGCGCTTGCGGCCGCCTGCTGCTGCTGCTCGAGGCCTTGCTGAGGGGCGGCGGTGGCAGCGGCTGCTGAGGCGGCGGAGGAGGTGGCGGAGGCGGAGGAGGCGGCGGCGGCAGAGGAGGTGGCGGCGGCGGAGGAGGGAGCGCCGCGAAAGGGAAGGCAGCAGCCGGCCATTCCCAGCCTCATGGCGGCCACTGCGGCCTTCCCTTTCACTGCGGCGGAGGAGGAGGCTGCTGCAGGAGCACCTCCAGCAGCCTCCTCCTCCGCCGCCGAAAGGGAAGGCCGCTGCAGCCACCATGAGGCTGGGAATGGCCGGCTGTGGCCTTCCCTTTCGCGGTGGCGGCGGAGGAGGAGGCGGGAGCGCCGCGAAAGGGAAGGCCACAGCCGGCCATCCCCAGCCTCATGGCGGCCGCTGCGGCCTTTCCTTTCCTCCTCTCCCTGGGAGTAAACCAAGACAAGGGTCCCGGTTTACTCCCAGGCAGAGGAGGAGGCAGGAGAATCGCGTCCCCAGCCTCCTCCTCTGCCTGGGAGTAAACAGGGACCGTTGCCCCGGTTTTTCCCAGTCAGAGGAGGAGGCAGGAGAATCACGTCCCCTGCCTCCTCCTCTGCCTGTGAGTAAATACGCAGCTGCTGCTGAAGCTCGACCCAGGGGTGCTGTCGGTACCCGAAAGCTTTAGCCGGGGGCTGAAGGCGGTCACAAGCTGGCTCAGAGCACACAGGCTAAAGATCAACCCAGCGAAAAACAGAGATCCTCTGGCCCGGCCGACCCGACCCCCACTCTCCACTACCACCCTTTGAGGGCGAGCCCTTGTCCGTAGCCCCGGCGGTAAAGAGCTTAGGAGTACTCTTGGACGAGAAACTGACGATGGAGGCTCAGATCCAGGCCGCTGCTAAGGGTGCCTTCTTCCACCTCCGTAGGGCCCGACGGTTGGCCCCCTATCTACCACCAGAGGCGCTGAGGACGGTGATTCACGCCACTGTGGTCTCCCGTCTTGACTACTGCAACGCCTTGTATGTGGGCCTACCGTTGGCCACGACTCGGAGGTTGAGACTCATCCAGAATGCAGCGGCCAGACTCATCTCCGGGGTATCGGCCAGGAGCCATATTTCACCAATTTTAAAAGATCTTCACTGGTTACCCATTGAGCTTAGAGCGATCTACAAACTCATGGTGATAACCTTCAAAGCTCGGCAAAAAATGGGACCAGCCTACCTGGGCGATCAGCTGACGGACCAACGCTGCGAAAGACCCGCACGCGTAATAAACGGCGTCCGGTTAGCTGTCCCTGGGGTGAGAGAGGCCCGGCTGACAGAGACCCGTAGAAGAGCCTTCTCGGTGGCGGCCCCTACGATCTGGAACTCGCTCCCGCCTGCGCTCAGGGCCACACTGGCCCCGGCCAGATTTCTGGCTGGCCTGAAAACCTGGCTCTTCCGCCAGGCTTTCGGGGACTGAACTGGATGGATGGCAGAGCCTTTTACGGCTCATATCTGCTGTTTTAATTGATGTATCTGTGTTTTTAAAGGATGTAAGTCGCCCGGAGCACCATTGGTGGAGGGCGACTCACAAGAAATAAAGTATTATTATTATTATTATTATTATTATTATTATAAATAGGGCCCCTTGTCCCGGTTTAATCCCAGGTAGAGGAGGAGGCAGGAGAATCGCGTCCCCTGCCTCCTCCTCTGCCTGGGAGTAAACCAAGACAAGGGTCCCTGTTTACTCCCAGGGAGAGGAGGAGGCAGGAGAATCGGTGGGGTTTAGAATGCTCTTTGATTGTAGGCGAACTACCAATCCCAGCAACTACAACTCCCAAATGGCAAGGTCTATTCCCCCTGAACTCCATCTGCATTCATATTTGGGCATATTGAGTATTCATGCCAAGTTTGGTCCAGATCCATCATTATTTGAGTCCACAGTGCTCTCTGGATGGAGGTGAACTATAACTCCACAACTCAAGGTCAATGCCCACCAAAGCCTTCCAGTATTTCCTGTTGGTCATGGGAGTTCTTTGTGCCAAGATTGGTTAATTTCATCATTGGTGGGGTTTAGAATGCTCTTTGATTGTAGGCGAACTACTAATCCCAGCAACTACAACTCCCAAATGTCAAGGTCTATTTTCCCCCAAATCCACCAGTGTTCACATTTGGGCATATTGAGTATGGGGGGCGGAGCTGGGGGAGGGGCGGAGCAGGGGCGGAGCTGGGGCAGGGGCAGACCCTTAGGCCCCCCAGGTGATCAGTGACCAGAATTCAGGCCCCCGGTCCGGTAGAAGTTGGACAGCCCTGATCTAGAGCAGGCATCCTCAAGCTGCAGCCCTCCAGCTGTTTGGGCCAATTCCTAGAAGCCCTAACAAGCTTGCTTGACTGTCAGGAATTCTGGGAGTTGAAGGCCTAAACAGCTGGAGGGCCGCAGTTGGAGAATGCCTGATCTAGAGCAAGTTTTCAGGAACTATGAAGATGATAATAATATAGCACAAATATAGTATCAACCTCTGGTTAACCTACCACCCCAGTTACCTTGAGAGGCATGCTTTACCACAGAGTGTGCCACATGAATGCTGATCTTCTTCTTAGCCCAATACTTCTAGACCTCTTTGTCTTACTCTGATATTTTGGACTTGCATAGCTCTTCCGCCATGTTGTATGGGCTTTTCTTAGACTACTGTGGCTACTGTGTAAACATAATGCAAAATAACCACAACTTGGAAACAACATCATCCAAAGAGTGATGTTATGGTGACATTTTGCCCTTCTTTGGTTTGCTTTCTTTCTCTAACAATCCTGGGCTCCTCTAATGTGAAACTTTAGACTTTTTGCTGTGCTTTCCGCAACCGGATTTGCCTATCTCGGATTGGCCTTCTCAGTCATCAGTGCGCTTGTAGAAAGTGTGAGATGAGTCCTTCCTGAATCTTTGTTCGCCAAGAAAAGCCAAGGAGATTGGCTGCTGTGTAAACATAATGCAAAATAGGTCTTTGGTCTGATCCAGTCATGTTCCTAAGTTCTTAATGTTGTCCTTTCTTCATCACAGCAATTTCAAGGAACCACAGTTCCAATATTTACTTCGTTTTTTTGATTTGGCAAATGACAGTTTTCCTCATGAAGTGACAATTGACCCTCAATCACATAACTGAACCCTAATTGCCAGTTGTTGATATGGACATCCAGTAGCATTTTGCTAAATGTGATGCATGTTTAACCGAGATCCATATTAGATAACTTACACTGACATAGATAGCAAAAAAGAAAGTTCTAATTCTTCGCCATCACTTTGCTTGCTACTAAATTATTCATGGCTGCTAACTTGAACGATTTTTCTGAAAGGTTTAAAAGAAAGGAAATGCTTAGAGCTTTGTCCATAATGGCAAACAAACCCTTTCCGTGTTCTATATGGGCTCTTTTGCAGAGTTTCCAAAGGTATTCATGCTGCAAAGGTTGGATGCTGAACGGTGGATGAGATTCAAGCCAGTTGGATCTTTGAATGGCATCCACCAAGAAACCTTCTCATGGGATATGCGCTCATGCTTACCTTTTTGTCCTAGGAAAGTGCCTAGGCTGAGGGATTTTTAGGAAACATAAACAATAGAATCTATTTGATTTCTGTAATGGCATAACTACAGGTGAATTGGAGAATGAGCCAATTCTCCCCGTAAAACAATGCATGACTTTTATCTCCTGTTTTTCTCCCATCGCTGGAATCAAGGCCACATTCAACTGAAAACATTGTGTTCAAAGAACACAATGGAAGCAAACCTCTATTTAAAGAGGACAAGTTTAAACAAAAGAGTTAAATGCCGTTTATATAATGTAGAATTCTTCTTACTGTTTCGCATTAGAGGAGCCCAGGATTGTTAGAGAACAAAAGCAAACCAAAGAAGGGCAAAATGTCACCATAAAGTATTCAGTTACAAATAAACACTCATCTTACTCTTTCAGAATGTATGGAATGAACAGGGTAGGGTAATTGGTCGTTCCCGGATTCTGTTCAAGCCCAGTTTGCTGCACTTAGGGCCCTTCCAGACAGGCCCTATGTCCTAGGATCTGATCCCCAGTTTTCTGCTTTGACCTGGATTGTATGAGTCCCCACAGCCAGATAATTTGGGATAAATAGAAAACCCGGGATCAGATCCTGAGATATAGGGCCCATCTGGAAGAGCCCTGAGTTCCTGGATGTGCTTATATATCTATCTGATCTCATCTCTTGCCACTACCACCCCACACACTTGTCAGGAAAACTCTGAACTTTAATGACCCACTGTTCCTGTGCCATAATGGACCAGAGGCCAAGAGCAAGCTGTACAAATCTGGTTGTGAGGGTATTTTGGGATTTGGGTGTCCTGCCACACCCCGCTGTTTCTGTAAGGATGGCAATGACAGGGGGATGGATGCAAGAGGAGAAAGCTGTATACATTTAGAGTCATGTCTCAAGGGAAAGGCTAACATTGCTGCCTACTGTACAGGCAGTCCCCAAGTTAGAAATATCTTACTTAAAAATGATTCATAGTTAAGAACAGGGGGAGACAACAAGAAATGAGAGAAATCGACCCCTTGAAAGGGAAATTCACTCCTGGAAGAGTTATGTGGGAAAGATGTTTCCACTGAAGCTTTCTCACCAATCATTGTTTCTACAACAAGCCACCTTTTTCAAAATTCAATTATCACAAGGATAGACAGGTGAAATCTTTTGAACATGGGCACAGAGAAGCAAAGCAAACACCACAGTTAACCCTTCCCTATGCTATCCAAAGCTGAAAGAAGAGTTGCTTCATAACTGCCCATGGAGTTTTTGACTTACTGAGATTTAGGATCAGAATAGCAGATTGCCATGCCCTATCAGAAAGTCAGCTGGAAGTTACGCTCTATTTCAAGAGTGGTTTTCGATCTGGCCTGGCAGGCAGAAGCAGGAAGCTATTTTGAGGAACTCGACACTGAAGGAGTCCTGGACATGGAATTACACTTGCAACATTTTTGGGTCCCATGCCTTCATTCTGCTAGAAGTAATTTTTATACAGCGAGACTTTGCTATCCACTGTTGTTTGGTTCCAGGACCCCCATGGATGCCAAAATCCATGGATGTTCAAACCCCTTTATATATAGTGGTGTAGTAAAATATTGTCTCTTTTAGAAAATCAAAATACATTTTTCAGATTAATTTTTTTATATACAATGGTTGAATCTGTGGATACAGAATGTGGAAATGGAGCACCTACTGTACAGTTGCTGCATCTGTTTTGCCTAAGCTTTTATTGTGTGCTGTTAGAAGAGTATGCATGTGTGCATGCATGTTTTCATTTATTTATTTTATTTATTTTCAATATTTATAGCCCACCTTTCTCAGCCATATGGCAACTCAAGTCGGGTTACAGATTGGCATAATTTGATGCCAGGCATTTGCCAATTCATTATAATCCGTCCTGAAATGGAAAAATGAAGGTTGCCATATATTTAGAGTACTGGAGCTTCACTTTTTTTCCTTAAGCCGTTTGGAGATATTTAATGACACTCTTATAGTTTCACGTGGGTTTTCTGAATTGAATCCTAATGCATTAAGTCAGTGTTTCCCAACCTTTTTAAAGCTGCGGCACACTTTTAACATTAAAAAAATTCGGGGGCACACCACCAACCAAAATGACACAAAATGACACTGTAACACAGTAAAGAATGCCTGGGGGGATGGTGAGCTGCGGGGAGCTGCTGCTGGGAGTGCCGAAGCCAGGGGAGGAGCCAGGCCATGCCATGCCCCGCCCCTTCCCCCAGCTTCAGTTCTCCCACAGCTTCACCAGCTTTGAGGGGGCAAGCCAGCATTGTGCTGGCTCTGCCATCGCTGGCTTAGCACTGCCCCCTCAAGGCTGGCAAAGCTGTGGGAGTGCTGAAGCCGGGGGGAGGGGGCAGAGCCAGGCTGCGTCATGCCCCCCCTCGGCTTCGGCTCTCTCACAGAGGAGGAGCATGAGCGGTGGACGGGCTTCATTAGGCGGGGCTCCTCCTCCACGCGGCTTCAACAAGCAAGGGGTGAGAGTCATGGCGGGAGTCATGGCAGATTGGAGGCTGGTTGGGGAAACGGCCGAAGGAGGCGGTGCCCCGGTCCCTTCTTCTTTTTCTTTGCGGCCGCCCATCCCTCCCTCCTCCTCTCCCAAGCAGCAGAAGTTTGGCAGGAGGAGGGGGGAAGGAAGGGGGGCAGAGAGCTTTTCTCGCGGCACACCTGATGATCGCTCACGGCACACTAGTGTGCCACGGCACACTGGTTGAGAAACACTGCATTAAGTAATAAACATTTGTGATCATTTGAAGTAAATATGTACACACTTAACAAAAACATTTCTATGTATCCCCCCTTTTTCCCTTTTCGTATCAGAAGCGATGAGAAACTGCAAGTTGCTTCTGATGTGAGAGAATTGGCCATCTGCAAGGACGTGTCCTAGGGGATTCCCAGATAATTGATGCTTTACCATACTGTGGGAGGCTTCTCTCACGTCCCCGCATCAGAAGCTAGAGCTCCCCGCTCTCCAGATTGTACCACCAACCTGTCGGGTCGACCAGTCCTGCCAGCACAAGGGTTTACCCCATTGTGCCACCCGGGGCTCCTATTTCCCCCTTAAACTCTTTGAAAATGTCACAAAAATATAGAAAATGTCTTTACATTGGACTTTATATGTGACTTTGTTATTGCAAATTTTGCGAAAGCATAGGTGTCGCAACACAGAGAGCCTTAAAGCGCCAAGCCCAGTGGTGTATAAAGTAAAGTTTATTCAAAAACACAAAAGAGAGTCAAACGGACCCAAAGACACTTAAACTTCAGTGTGAGGGTGAAAAGAACATATAATGACCAAACTGGTCCAAAAATAGTCTTTAATACAAAAACCGGATTATATCTCCTTTAAACCCGCAATAAACTCAAAAAGCGGCACAACAAAGGAAGAAGGCACACGATGTCAATCACAACGATGTCGTCATCAATAGGGGGAGAGGCGAAGAGCGAAGAAACGTCAGCGCGTCCGAAGGTCGAAACGGGAAGGCAGCAACAGCGTGGTCAAAAGCGATCTGGCGTCAGGGCGAGGAGAAGCGGCAGCAACAATAAACCGATCCAGGTCAAAGCGAGGAGGAAACAGCAGCGTCGATAATGCGGTGCAGGGTCAGCACGAAGCAGGCAGCAGCAAGTCCAAGATTCAGTTCACAGGAACACAGCATACAAAGGCAGAACATGGGCACCCAGCAACACCTTTCCAACTGCAAGGAACCCTCAATTCCAAGCCTCTCTTTATTCACAAATCTTCATCAGAGCTTGAATGAACCAACACCCCATCATTAGCCCTTTCAGCTGCCCTTGCAGTTTCACGTGCAGTCCTTTGTCTTTCCTGCCAAGCCCTCCTTCTCCTGCCACGAGTTAGCTAACCCCAAGACCAATTCCGATCATCCGAACTCCAATTCCCATCCCCAGCAAACCCCACAAATGTATCACTACTTGTTGGTTCTGCACAAACATCGCACACTACCTGCACTTTAGTCGATTTCATATCACTAGACCAGTGTTTCCCAACCAGTGTGCCGGGGCACACTAGTGTGCCGTGAGCGATCATCAGGTGTGCCGTGGGAAATTGGAACCTCCAGGGGGGGGGGAGAGTCTAGTGTGTTGAAGTATAAAAACCCTAAGAAACCTACCTCGATAAAGGCACAAAATTACAAACACCCTCCCTCCCCACCCGTTGTCTACTTGGTCTCTCCCTCTCCATGCATTGGGAAGGTCCACCTCCCTTTCCCCAAGTAGAGACCTCCTCTTGCCTCCTGGGCGTTCTGTGTGGAAAGTTTGGCCCAGTTCTATCATTGGTAGGGTTCAGAATGCTCTTTGATTGTAGGGGAACTATAAATCCCAGCAACTACAACTCCCAAATGTCAAGGTCTATTTCCCATGAACTCCATCTGCGTTCATATTTGGGCATATTGAGTATTCATGTCAAGTTTGGTCCTGATCCAACATTGTTTGAGTCCACAGTGCTCTCTGGATATAGGTGAACTACAACTCCAAAACTCAAGGTCAATGCCCACCAAACTCTTATAGTATTTTCTCTTATTTATTTATTTATTTATTTATTTATTATTTATTATTCGGGCTTCTATGCCGCCGACTCCCTGAGGCTCGCGGCGGCTTACAGGAGCCGAAGGGCACAGTAAAATACAGGCAATAATCAGTTAAAAACAATTAAAAACAACAGCAGTACAGTAATTAATAACACAGTTAAAACAATGAACAGCACATCATCCTCAGAAGAACGAATAGATGGCGGGGCATGGGCAGGACTTACTCACCAAAGGCCTGCTTAAACAGGTATGTTTTACAGGCCCGTCTAAACGGGAGCAAGTCCTTCATAGCCCGAGTTCCGGCCGGGAGGGCGTTCCACAGCGTAGGTGCTATGACGGAGAACGCCCTCCGGCGGGTAGCAGTCAGCCTTGCGAGTTTAGCTGAAGGTATCTCCAGGAGATTGGAGTCCTCAGACCAAAGTGATCTCGGAGGGCAATATGGGGTGAGACGGTCCCTCAAATACGCTGGCCCCAGGCCGTGTAAGGCCTTAAAGGTGAGGACCAACACTTTGAAGGTGATCCGGTGCTCAATTGGCAGCCAGTACAGATCCTGCAAAACAGGTGTTATGTGGGCGCCAGCTGGCGTGCCAGACAGGAGCCGGGTGGCAGTGTTCTGCACTAGCCTGAGCTTCCGGGTCACCGACAGAGGAAGGCCAACGTAGAGCGCGTTGCAGTAATCCAGCCTTGAGATGACTGTGGCTTGGATCACCGTGGCCAGATCGTTCCGGGAGAGATAGGGGCCAGCCTCCTTGCCTGTCGCAGATGAAAAGCGATCTTGCTGACCGCAGAGACCTGGGCCTCCATGGTCAGCTGGGAGTCCAAATGGACCCCCAGGCTCTTTACGGAAGGCGATGGGCATAACACCGCACCGTCCAGGCTCGGAAGCTGGACATTAACATCACCCGGGCGACCCAGCCACAAGATCTCCGTCTTCGCCGGATTCACCCTCAACCTACTGGCTCGCAGCCATCCAGTAACGGCTTCGAGGCAGTGTTGGAAATTATCGGGGACAGAACCCGGCCTGCCCTCCATCTCAGAATGAGCTGGGTGTCGTCAGCGTACTGGTGACACTCCAGCCCATAACTCCGCACCAGCTGTGCAAGCGGCTGCATGTAGATGTTAAATAACAGAGGGGAGAGAATGGCCCCCTGGGGGACCCCACAGAGTAGTGGGGAGCCCTCGGAGACCACCTCGCCCCTCCTCACATGCTGAGACCGCTGGTGGAGGAAGGAGGTCAGCCATTTAATGGCTGTCCCCCTCACTCCAGCCACGGCCAGGCGGTGGATCAATAGATTGTGGTCGACCGTGTCAAACGCTGCCGTGAGGTCCAATAACACGAGCAGCGCAGACCCGCCTTGGTCGAGCTGGCAGCGGAGTTGGTCTGTGATGGAGACCAGAACCGTCTCCGTCCCGTGCCCCGAACGGAAGCCGGACTGGAAGGGGTCTAGCCATGTTGCATCATCTAAGAAGGACTGCAACTGCTCCGTTACTGCCCTCTCAACTACCTTCCCCAGGTACGAAAGGTTCGACACTGGTCGGTAGTTGGAGGGAACCGCCGGGTCTAGTGACGGTTTCTTCAGTAATGGAGCTACCACCGCCTCTTTTTAAGCACTCTGGAAAGACTCCTTGCTCAAGGGAGCTGTTTACGATGTTCAACAGAGGCCCACGTAACCCTCCAGGCACGATCTAACAAGCCAGGAGGGGCACGGGTTGAGGGAGCAGGTGGTAGGCCTAGTTGCAGCCACTATCTTATCAACAGCATCTGCGTCCAGTGGCCGAAACCGGTCGAGGGTGGGCCCGGCGGAGGGCCACGGGGTCTCAAGTTCTCTTACTGTGTCAACCGTGGCTGGAAGGTCCCGGCGGAGGCTTAGTATCTTGTCTGTGAAGAAGCTCTGGAAAGCACCAGCAGTGAGGGCCTGATCACTATTTTTTGGGACAGTAGGGACTGTCGTCAAAGACCGAATTACCTTGAACAATTGGGCCGGGCGTGAGCTAGCAGACGCTATCGAGGCGGAGAAGTACACATTTTTGGCCGCTTGACAGCACGCTCATAAGCATCTTTGAATAGCTTATAAGCTGATACTGAGGCTCCGTCGCGGAGTTTCCTCCACACGCGCTCTAGTCGTCTCCTCTTCCGCTTCATCGACCTAAGATCTGCTGTGTACCAAGGAGATCGATGTTTGCGGGGTCGGAGAGGACGCCTGGGGCAATCTCGCCGAGAGCTCTAGCAAGAGAGGTGTTCCAGGAGTGAACCTGCTCATCGACTGAGACGCTGATAGACTCCAGATCCCTCAGAGCATTCAGGAACCTTTCGGGTTCCATAAGTCTCTTCGGGCAAACCCAAATCCGTTCGGCGCTCTTGCATGGGGGGCGGTTGCTCAACCCGGATCCTTAGAGCACAGTGGTCCGACCATGGAACCTCTATTACGGAGGCTAGGTCCACTTGAACCCCCGCGCTGAAAACCAAGTCGAGGGTGTGCCCGGCCGAATGTGTGGGTCCCGAGCTACAGAGGGAGAGGCCTAATGTCGCCATGGTCGAGATTAGGTCCATGGCTGCAGATGGAGCAGAGGCTGCGTCGGCGTGGACATTGAAGTCCCCCAGGACAATAAGCCTGGGAAACCTCAATGCCCACTCTGACACAGTCTCTTATGGGAGTTCTGTGTGGGAAGTTTGTGTCTTTCTACCATTCCTGCCAGGATATCTATGTTGAGTTTATCGAAACAGGCCCAGGTTTCACACTGAGTGTATGAATACATTTAAAAACATATTAACTATATGTATTACTGTGTTAGAGTGTCATTTTGGTTGGTGGTGTGCCCCAGGATTTTTCAAATGTAAAAAGTGTGCCGCGGCTCAAAAAAGTTGGGAAACACTGCACTAGACAAATCTTCTGAATCCCCATCCCTACTTCCCATAGACGGCTCCTCATGATCAAACCCATCATCCCCATATAAACCCTCAAAAGAATCATCATCAGTAGGTTCACTAAGTATCTGCAAAACGAGTAACCCGTTTTGCCCTTCTAGCTTCAATCTCCATGCTTTCAGCATCACTCAAGGACTCATCTACAACAATAGGAGTCATACAAACATATGTACTTTATCGTTATTTTATAGTGCCTATACTTGGGAGTTAATTGTATCTTAATATATGTTTTTATGTAATAGTTATAGCAGAACTTTGATGTCTTTTGAAAAGGAAAAGAGAACTGAGGTGCATGTTTGAGTGGAAAAGTTTTGGTGTGTGGACAGTTCATTCCCTGTCCGGTACTTCTTCACTTCTTTCACCCTAAAAGTAAAGATGAACTGGAAATGCACACTTCTCTGCAGTTTGCAAAAGAGGAGCCACTGGGTAGTTTTAAGTGGAAAAATCGTGGGAAAGGGAGTACTTCTTTACTGAAAACCTTTGCTTATTCCCTCCTTTTTTAAAATTGCAAGAACTTCATTACCTATATCCTTTTGTATTATGTAATTAGGCCCTTTTAGCACTCTTGTCATTGCCACTTATCCAGTGTATGGGAAGATAACTTTACGGTGATCCCATGCTGTTTGCTTTCATGATCCCTGCTCATTGGTAAGTCTTGCAAGACTGAAAAGACAGGGCTCAAACTGGTGAAATATTAAACATTGGATTAAGGTCTTCTCGCCCATGCTAAATGGGGACAAGTTGAAGCCACAGACTTTAGTCCCATCTTAGCAGAGAATCAAAAGCCTCTGTTCTACTGTAATTATTAACTTTTTTTTTGGATCCACCGGTATCTGCTGTGTCACTTTCTTCCATAGAGGAACAACCACATAGTTGGGTTGCTGTGAGTTTTCCGGGCTGTATGGCTTTGTTCCAGAAGCATTTTCTCCTGATGTTTTTGCCCACATCTTTGGTAGGCATCCTCAGAGGTTGTGAGGTCTGTTGGAAACCAGGCAACTGAGGCTGACATACCTGTGGAATGTCCAGGGTGGGAGAAAGAACTCTTGTCTGTTTGAGGCAAGTGGGAATGTTGCAATTGGCCGGCTTGATTAGTATTTGATGGCCTTGCAGCTTCAAAGCCTGGCTGGTTGCTGCCTGGGGATCCTTTGTTGGGAGGAACATGAAAGGCACTACAGACTAATTCAAACAGAGAGATCAGCCAGAGCGGAGCACCTGATGAACCAACCTGGACACAGCATATTATGTGAGAACACAGCAATGTTGGACCAATCTAACAACTACCATGTCAGACTACACAGAGAAGCCACTGAAATCCACATGCATGTGGACAATTTCAACAGAAAGGAGGAAACCATGAACATGAACAAAATCTGTCTACCAATATTAAGAAAAACTCTAAAATCAGGACAGTAAATAAAGAGCAACACCAAAAAACAAAAACAAAAAGCCAATTCCAGACAAGAATCAATCAGGGCCAGCTAACACCTCCCAAAAAGTATTCCCCCAGGCAGGAAGCAGCTAGGCATTGAAGTTGCAAGGCTATTCAATGCTAATCAAGCTGGCCAATTGCAACATTCTCACTTGCCTCAAGCAGACAAGAGTTCTTTCTCCCACCCTGGACATTCCACAGGTATATCAACCTCACTTGCCTAGTTTCCAACAAACCTCACAACCTCTAAGGATGCCTGCTATAGATGTGGGTGAAACGTCAGGAGATAACTTCGCCGCCAGCTGGACCAGGGTGGATCAGCCCTGCTTGTCTTGTTAGATCTGACAGCAGCGTTTGATACGGTAGATCACGCACTGTTGACCCACCGTTTAGCCGGCGCTGGGGTCAGGGGGACCGCCCTTCAATGGGTGGCCTACTTCCTCCAGGGCCGGGGACAACGTGTGGAGGGGGGTGGGGAGGTCTCCGGGAGATCCCCACTTAATTATGGGGTCCCCCAGGGGGCCATCCTCTCCTCCTTATTATTCAACATTTACATGCGCCCCCTGGCCCAGCTGGCCCGCGACTTTGGTCTGGAGTGTTACCAGTACGCTGATGACACCCAGCTTCTGCTGAGAATGGACGGCAGGCTGGACACCGTACCCGATTGTTTCCATCGATGCCTTGAAGCCGTGACTGGTTGGCTGCGTGCCAGCCGGCTGAAGGTGAATCCGTCGAAGACGGAGATCCTGTGGCCTGGTCGCCCTGGGCTGGGTGGGTGCCGGTTGCCTACCCTGGATGGCGAGCGGCTTAGCCCGTCATCTTCGGTTAAGAGCTTGGGTGTTCAGCTGGACTCCCTGCTGACCATGGAGTTTCAGGTCTCGGCGGTCAGCAGGGTGTCTTTCTTCCACCTATGACAGGCTAGGCGACTGGCACCCTACCTGTCCAGGAGCGACCTGGCGACGGTAATCCAAGCGACGGTCATCTCGAGACTGGACTACTGTAACACCCTCTACGTTGGCCTTCCCTTGTCGACAATTCGGAAACTCAAGCTAGTGCAGAACGCCGCCGCTCGCTTGCTGACGGGTTCGTCGGTGAGGGAGCACATCACGCCCATCCTTCGGCAGCTGCACTGGCTTCCCATTGAGTACCGAATTGCCTTCAAGGTGTTGGTATTGACCTTTAAGGCCCTACACGGCCTAGGGCCTGCGTACTTGAGGGACCGCCTTACCCCGTATTCACCCCCGAGATCACTGCGTTCAGATGAACAGAATCTGCTGACGATACCATCAATCCGCTCCTGCCACCTGTCTGTGACTAGACAGAGAGCCTTTTCTGTGGCAGCTCCGGCGCTGTGGAACTCTCTGCCGGACAATGCTCGAGCCATCTCAGAGCTGGCTCCATTCAGAAGGGCCTGTAAGACCGCCCTCTTTGGACTAGCCTTCAATTAGGCTCAGAAGGATTGTACCCCAAGAAACCTTTGTATGTCACCCTGCACCTCGTGATGTGATGTATTGTGTTTTAATGTGTTTTTATGCTTTTATTGTAGGGCTGCATGTCTGCGACATGATGCCCATATATATTGCTGTTATCCGCCCCGAGCCTGTGGGGAGGAGCGGAATACAAAATCGAAGAAATAAATAAATAAATAAATAATGTTTCTGGAACATGGCCATACAGCCCAGAAAACTCACAGCAACCCAAATTTTGGCCATGAAAGCCTTCGACAACACAAGCCACATAGTTGCAGCTGTTGCAGAAGACAATAAGGATAGAAGAACACTCCGTAGATTGGAAAAATACTGAAGTTTGTAGTATAAAGGTATATTGGGAAGGTGCAGCCTAGGTAGGGATGTTAGATGTGTAAGTGAATGTTTAAGGATGTATACATGTGGTAAGTGTAATTTTCAGAAACAACTCTCAGAATACACAGTCCTTAGTTTTGAAATGGAAATTGTTACTATTATTCCCTTTTGAAATTGGGATAATAGATGTTTCCATATTGACAGCCTACAAACCGTAAAGAGCATTGCCATTTAAATGTAATAATGTATATTTGTTATAGATAAGACCTGGGACAATATGTTACAGGGTGTGTGACAATGTGCAAACAGCTGGGATGTGGGCCATATGTTACAAATTTTCCACTCTATTCCTTCCCTCACTTTGTGAAATTTCTGATTTCCTCCCATCGCAGCATTCATTTTTCTATTTCTTAGTTTTTTGAGGCTAGTTTTAAGGATTC
The DNA here is from genome assembly GCA_030556195.1 of Anolis apletophallus. NCBI lineage: Eukaryota > Metazoa > Chordata > Lepidosauria > Squamata > Anolidae > Anolis > Anolis apletophallus. The sequence continues at coordinate 127,939,829 of JARBWK010000006.1, read as the reverse complement.
CTTGTCCTTGTGAATTTTTCCTAACTTTTTCTTTACTCCCACAAATTAATTTTCTCCTGTTCGTGGGAGTGGTGCTATTTTTATTCCATGAGCAATGGCATTCAAATCCGGAACATGCTGGAAATAGAAGCATTGGAAGAAACTGGGAATGACTCACAAGAGCAAGGGGTGTGAATCAGGTATGATGTTGGACTGAGAGTCCCAGAAGCCCAACATGTCTGCCTGTCTTCATGTTCTAATCCCTTGTTATTGTCCCTCCGTTGCAAAAATAAATACATAAATAAACTTTATTTATATCCCTCCGCCATCTACCCAAGGGGCTCGGAGCAACTTTAAAGGCACTCCAGGGAGCACATATAACATACAATAGGTAAAAAAGGTACAACAGTATAAAACAAGTCAAATAAAATTATAACTCCCATCAATACATGTGGCATAAAAATCAAAATAATACAATTTTAGAACAACAGTAGATACAACTAAGTGATGTCAATGCACAAGGTGCCAAGTGTCAGCTTCATGTGGGCCCATTCAGCCTACTCAAGGTCAAAGGCCTGTCTGAACATCCATGTTTTCAGGTTGGAACGGCAGGATTGAAGGGTGGGATCTAATTTAATCTCTTTTGGGAGGGTATTCCACATCTGGGGGGGCCACCACAGAGAAGGCTCTCTCTCTCGTCCCCTGCGACCGTGCTTGAGATGATGGTGGGACTGAGAGAAGGGCCTCCCTTGTCGATCTCAGAGCCCCCGCTGGTTCATAGAAAGAGATACGGTTGGACCCGAAGCAGCCCTGAATAATTCCACACATCTACTGTTTTTGGAGTGAAAATGGAAGAAGTGTACCCTGGGATGTGAAAGCCCTACCCTAAGATTTATAAACTACCCAAACAATTAGATTCCTTAAGAAAGAGAAAGAAGGACACAGAGGAAACAGATAGAGAAATAATAATAATAATAATAATCTTTATTTGTACCCTGCCACCATCTCCCCAAAGGGGACTCGGGGTGGCTAACATGAAGCCAAGCCCCAAATTACAGCAAAACAAAATAAAAGTACAGCAAAAAAATACAAAAAAGCAATAATACAATCAAAATAAATACATAGAATTACAAAATGAAATAAACTGTTACAAAATGACGTGATAGAGAAATGGAACACAGTTTGACAATGCCAAAATAAACTGGTTAGTGGCATACAAACAGATCATTTCCTTACCGTTGTTTTCACTAGGGTTGAGGTTTTTCATCTACCTTCTTCCTTTCCCTGGCAGGATCAGTCACAATATCCTTTCCTTGAATATCAAGAATATATTTTGGTCTCATTTTATAATACAAATCAGATTTATGAAAAGAGTGTTTGCTTGTCTCTTGACCTTCTCGCAAATATGTGGCTATATATTTCATGAGAAATGTGTGCATATACACTTGCGCTACAAGGTGCCTGGATTTAGCGCCGCTCTTGTGCTCCTTACCTGCCACTTGGTAAACCTGATACTTCATCTAGATAATTACCTCCCTTGTTAACCTTGTCAAACACACAATTACGTTTAATTAATGGCACTGTTTATGCTAGAAGAAATATTGATGAGCTTCACGTGAACAGAGCAGTGATCCTGTAATCCTGAATGTGAACCATCAAAAGTGACGTGCAATTCAGATATTAATGCTCGAGAATGTAAATTTTGTGTTTGCTGAGACGTAGACAATGGTTAATTTAGCCCTTGTAAAAGTGTTTCCACAGAATTGAGGTTGTGCAAATGCCTAAAAATATAAGTGGATCCTGTTTTGCAGATTATACTTGACTTTCATCTGTCTTCCTTGATATGGATAAAAAGCAGTTAAGAGGAAATCAAGGCTCATTAATGGCTACTTCTAATGTCTTGTGAATTACTAAAAGCAAATTACTAGAAATAATTGCCATTTCCCCATTAAACATAACTTACCGTTAGATAGGGGCGAGAAATGTGTGACCTCTGGATGATGTTGAACTGCAGCTTTATCAGTCCTACGTGCATAGTCAACGTTGAGGTGTATGGTATATCCAATCCAACATCTGTCCTGGTGCTGGTGGTTCTTGCCATAGACAAATATTTGTATTAGTTCTTTCTGACTTACGGCAACCCTAAGTCAAAGGGTTTTGTGATAATATTTGTTCAAAGAAGTTCAACTCTGACACTACCAAAGAGTAATTGAGCTTTGGCAGATTAAACCTTTTGGTGCCACCCCAATGCAGCCACACATGGTGCCACCAGGCAAGCAGCCCCCAGCTCCAGTAAATGGGAGCTCCTGGTGGAATGAGGGACCTGGTTTGGGTTGTCTGTCCCCATCTCCTGACCAAAGATAGCGCCTGCTTCCCTGTCCTCCCCCTGCTATCCCATGGGCGGCCCGAGCTCTCCAGGGGGAGTATGCGAACTTTATTTTCGCGCCCCCCCCCCCCGGCGGCTGCCGGCCGCTCCCGGCGGCGCCCGCGCATGCGCAGACTCCCGAGCACGCCGGCGTGGAGGAACGGGGGAAGGGGACTCACGGGCGGGCTCATGGACCCGAGGAGAGCAGGAGGAGGGAGGCCACGAGGCGGCCCCACGGAGATGCAGCGGCAGCAGCAGCAGTGCCCCGGAAGGGCGCAGAGCCAGAGGCGCATCTTCGTGATGTCACTTCATCGCGCCTCTGCCGAGGAGGAAGGGGAGGAAGGCCTCGCCGGCCGTGCGCTGTAAGGACGTCCGGAAGGAGAGACGCCGAAGGGAGGGAGCCCTGCGGAGGCGCGGCGGCCTCTTCTCCTTCCCTCCCTCCCTCCAGCGTCTCTCCTTCCGGGCGTCCTTACAGCGCGCGGCCGGCGAGGCCTTCCTCCCCTTCCTCCTCGGCAGAGGCGCGATGAAGTGACGTCACGAAGATGCGCCTCTGGCTCCGGGCCCTTCCGGGGGCGCTGCTGCTGCTGCTGCGCTGAGTCTCCATGGGGGCCGCCCTCGTGGTCTCCCCCCTCCTCCTGCTCCTCCTCGGGTCCGTGAGCCCGCCCCGTGAGTCCCCTCTTCCCCCCCGTTCCTCCGCGCCGCCGGCTGGCTGCGGCAACACGGCGGCGGGCGGAGCGGCGCCCCTCCCAGGTGGCCACGCCCCTCTCCGGGAACGTCGCCCTACGCGACCGCGTAGGTCGCTTAATGGGGAAGGCCGGCCCTGTGCTATCCCAACCTGGAAGCCTGGAATGCCACTTCTTGGTTTGCCCTTCCTTCTCCTGCTGCTTGCCCTGTGCTTCCTTCTGGAGAAGCAGAGGAGTCCTATGGCCAACACTGCCTCCACCTTTCTCAGCCTGGTCATCAGTCCTGCCAGACTTGGAAGAGGCCACCGGGTAGTAGTAGCAACCAGCACTACCAGTGACCACAGCAGATTCCACCCTGATTGGCAGAGGAGGGCAGCTGGGAGCTCTTGAGGTGGACAGTATGCAATTCCCCACCATGAATCATCTCCTTTCTGACAGTGTAGCCCAATGTGGTCTACACTCCAAGCCTCCCCCCGATTGCTTCCACCTCTGGTTGACCTAGTGTGCCTTGCCCAAAATCACCCAGCAGGCTTCCATAGTGAGCGGAATTTGACCCCTGGTCTTCTAGTCCTGATCCGACAACAAACACGTCTCTTACACAAGGGTGTATTTATACTCCTTACATACAGCCCCACACATAGCACAGTCAAGGGAAAATGTTAAATGAAATAAGTTGGGTTGATAATTCATTTTTGGATGAAACAGAGGAGACACTTAGAATTGTTCTTGAGAAACAAAATGGTTTTGGATGGCTCCAGTTCATGATGATGACCAACATCTTTTTTCCCCAAACATTCTTACTCATAATTAGGTCCTTTGACATTGAGTGAATTTATATTTTGATAAGTAGGGTCTAAGACTGTAGCCTGGGTCAATTTATTCTGTATGCTCTATCCGGCCTGCAGGTCTTGCATTTCACACGCCTTCTAGACTCTAGAAGATGTGTGAAACACAAGACCTGCGGGCCGGATCTGGCCCACCACGTCATTTTGTGTGACTCACAAGGCTTTCAATGCCAGGGCAAATTTGTTACATTTATACAGTCTTACAAATACAAATGGCTCTTTGAAGACAATTATGGGGCTGATGTGGCCCTTGGTGAAAATGAATTTGACACCCCTGTTGTAGAATCAGCAGGACTGTGGATTTGTTATATTTTAATTTTTAGCTGATTTTTCCATTGGAAAATCCACAAGACGGGTGAATTTTTCCTTATTGCCAGAGCGGTTTGGTGGGCATAGTAGCAGTGATGTTAGAGTATTTTTCTCAAGTTATTTAAAGAATGTTTTTGTAGTCTGGAATGTGACATTTAAGAACGTGTATGATCAGACCAAAGGTTTATCTTGGCCAGTGTTTTGTTTTCACAATGGCTAGCCAGATGCTTTTATTATCATCTTCCTACTTGTGTTCCCTGTGGCTGGTTATCACAGACATGCTTCCTTTGACGTTTGTACGGTTTAACTATAACAGCCTGCCCTCCATACATTTGTTAAACTTTTCTTTTAGAGTGATCCTAAATATATATAGCAATCATCTATATATCATGTGACAAATGTTATTGTGCTGTATGAAGAACTACTTCCATTTCTCTGTTCACCATAACTCTGGGTTCTACTAGGATGAGAAAAAAGAAATGGAAACTTTTTTCTTATTTTCTCTACATTATGTTAAATTTTATGCACTTAATATGCAAAGGCTCTGGCATAAACCAGTACAGGTGGTCCCAGTAGTAATCGGCACACTGGGTGCTGTGCCAAAAGATCTCAGCCAGCATTTGGAAACAATAAACATTGACAAAATCACAATCTGTCAACTGCAAAAGGTCACCTTAATTAGATCTGTGCGCATCATTTGAAAATACATCATATAGTCCTAGATGCTTGGGAAGTGTTCGACTTGTGAGTTTGTGTTACGAAATCCAGCATATATATCTCATTTGCTGTGACATACTGTATTGTTGTGTCAGTAAAATAATAATAACAACAACTGTATTTTTTTTACCCTGCCTTCATCTCCCCGAAGGGACTCGGAGCAGCTTACATATGGCACAAAGTACTGAGACAAAGCATAAAATAAGCACACAGTACAATAGAAAATAAGAACTGTAGCATATCAAAACAGCAATCGAAAGCTCAGAACAACACCCAATGACCTATGGTGACAACTATCGTATGACGGCCAAACTGTAAACAAGACAAGGGAACAGAATAGTGCAAATTGTAGCTAAAGATCAGGGCATGGGATGACAGTGCATTGCTGTGTCTTTGATTGGGGACCATTGAGGCTAGAGGTTCTCAAAAGCTTGTTTAAACATCTAAGTCTTCAGATCCCTACGGAAGGAGGACAGTGTGGTGGCCTGCCTAATCTCCCTTGGGAGGGTGTTCCAAAGCCGGGGGTCCACCACCGAGAAAGCCCTCTTCCTTGTCCCCACCAACCGCGCTTGTGACGGTGGTGGGACTGAGAGGAGAGCCTCCCTGGCAGATGTTCATGGGGTGGGGAGGATGCGGTCATGAAGATAGGCAGGGCCCGAACCATTCAGGACTTTGTAGGTAATGACCTGCACTTTGAATTGAGACCAGAAACTTATCAGTAACCAATGGAGCTGCTTTAATAGAGGCACTGTAATCTTTCCTCATGGATATCCCAGTCCCCTGATCATTTTGGTTTGCCCCATTTTTTACACCTTCTCCAGCTCTACAGCATCACTTTTGAAGTCTGAGGGACCAGAGTTGTACAGAGAATTTCAATCTTAGTTGTACTGTTTTTTGGTTGTAGGATCATTAGACTTTGCAGATATTTATTTGCGTTATTGATATGTCATCGTCCAGTGCACATATTCTTCCAAAGTTGCTGCTAAGGAGGAACCAAGTAATAATATAATATTTAATTGCAAATGAAAACATTAAGAATTAAATAACAACAACAACAACAATTTTATTGATTAGCCAGAAGCCATATCAAATACACACAGAACACAGACACATTGCAATGATTCTAAAATTAAATAGTAATTAGGGTCATATCCACATAGTAGTTGTTGATAGATTATCTTTGAGAGAGCAGAGGAGGAGAGACTCCAAATGAAACCTGGTCCTGGTGCTATACTTACCTACCTCCCACTCTTTCCTGGAATGATTTTGTAAGGGGAAGGCAACGTTGATAGAAGGCCATGCAATTGAGTTTGCATCATGTCGAGTCTAAAAAGATCAGGTCTCTTTTCTCTTTTTTAGCCTTCTTCACTTACCCTTTCTCCTTGCATCCAGTTACGGTTCTCACGCCCACTCTTTTTAATAGCAATAACTAGTAAAAAAGATATTCCATACATAAATAAACAGTGAGCAGTGTTACGAGTTTAGTCGACATCTCGAGTGCTGATTCAATATAAGATACTCTTTGAGTTAAATACCGCCTACTTGCACAGAGAATTTTTAAAAGTTCAGATGAGTGGAAAAAAAATTCTCCTGCTACTTTTCTTGAAGTGATCTTTGACTTTATTTGAAAAGCTGCTGTGAAATTCTGTACATGATGGCATTTCTACTTCCTTCCTATAATACTTTCCAGTGTAATAATAGCTGCCAAGTTTCCCCCCTTGAAATCAGGGAATGAATTAAAGAGCCGTACGGCGTACACTAACCTATGTTGGCCATCAGGGGTTTTTTTGTGCTTTCTGGTGAGATTAAAGGTGAGAAATTGATAGCACGCTTCTTTATAAACTTGTTTTCATTTTGTACCGTTTTCAGGAGTTGTGGACGTAGCATACAGCAGCCCAATTGCGTGTTGGTTTAGCGCTATGCTCTACTGCTTCGGCGGGTCCATTTTATCTTCATTGATGCTAGCAGAGCCACCGGTTGCATTTCTTGCCAATACCACAAGTGTCCTCTTAGCCTCCTCTGTCTGGTAAGCACTTTCTAAAATGCATTGCCTAAAGCTAAAGCTGTCCTCAGTGTTCCATGGCGTTTGTTCTACAGTGTAGATGTTTACGAAAGCTCATGCTTGTGCTCTCAGTTGGTATCTAAGCTCCCTTTGCTTTCCTTGTAATGGTTCTTGGTTTATTTGTTTGAAAAACCTTGATTTCTCTCAAAAAAGTCACAGAAAATCAGTTAAATAAAAGGTAGGTGAAGTTCTTAAAAATCAGTATGTACCAAAAATCCCCAGTATATGAAGCAGGAAGACTGACAAATCAGTGTTTATGTAACTGTTTTGATATAGGTGGGATGAAAAGGCTGTTGCCTTGTAATGGAAGAGAAATACAATCCCAGCTCCTTTGTAAAGGTTTATTTTGTTCATCAATGCCTTCTCTCTCAGGCTGCAGAACAGCACACAATTACACCAGAGTAAATCCTGATTAAATCTGTTGAGGCACATTCGTTCTTAAAATGTAAATGTAAGCCAGCACCATTGGCCCTCCACCTTCACAGGTTCCTCACCCATGGATTCCACGGCTTGAAAATATTAACAGAAAATCCAAAAAGCAAATAATTGATTTTGCCAATTTATATAAGCGACACCTTGTTACCATGCTATTGAATATAATGGGACTTGAGCATCCCTGGGTTTCGGAGTTCCTGGAACAAAAACCTAGTGGGTACCAGTTTTGAAAATAGCAGTCTTCTCAAGCCTCCACTAGTTAGTTGTTATGTATATAATTCTGATTGCATACTTTATTGTATATGTGTGTATTGGTTTGCAATTTTACCTTTACTCCTCCTTGTGGGAGGGTGTGCAGACCATGTGATCAGGTCTGGGCTTGTTCAGGACTCTGGCTCCATTTCAGATGTGTGCTTATAGACTTCAGTAGAAACAGTATGCTTTAGACTTCAATAGGAACAGTATGCTTCAAGACTCCATTGAACTTTGAGACTAGACAGAGACTCTGTTAGACTCTCAGAACAGAAAGATCCTTTAGACTTTGGACTGTTGATTATAAGAATGGATGCCCTGTGTTACCTACACAGAGAAACTACTTCAAATCTATTTGTTTTGATTGATAAGTAAAGTACCTATATGATGAATACATGAAGTTTGTGAGTTAACCAACTATGTTACTTTGAAAAAGTCTACTTATTTTAGTCTCTTGAGAGCATAATTTAAACGCAAATATATTTTAAGAGACTAGTAGAATTTTTGAGCAACTAAAAAGAACACTTCTGAAACTCTGCTGAATATATGTATGTATGTATTGGCATATCTTTGTCCCTAACAGTTCAGAGAGATATTTAAGATATCATTTTAACATCTGAGAAACCCAATTTATTTATTATTTATTTATTTCGACTTGTTCGTCGCCCCTCCCGTCCGGCTCGAGGCGACTTACACATGGTAAAAAACACAATGAAATACAGAGCACAGTAAAAGCAGATTAAAACAGTTAAAACAATTAAAAACATCAGTATTTACCTTTACCTAATTGCCTTGCATGAATGCCATTTTCTCGAAAGGTTATGACTCTAACAGGTTGTACTTTTACCAAGAGGTTATGGTATCATTTTTCAAAAGGTTATGACTTCAAACAAGATCATGCCTTTCCAAAGATCATAAAATCACCAAAAGTTTCTGGAGATTTCTATTTTCCATAAACCAGGGGCCCACTGTAATCTCATTTATTTATAAAGGGTATCCCATCTCTGGTGGCTTTTATGTCAACTTATGGAAAGTATGAAAATATGTTCTCAGACAAGCAAGTGATCACCTTGAGATATCCTGCATATTCATGTATAAGTTTAGAAAGTTTTAGCCAAAAACCTGGGTCGGTATTCATGGGTCGGTATAAGTACTATAATCAAATGCTTATTTTTAAAAAGGATCCATCTACATTGCTAAATAGAGCAGCGAGGGGAAAGTGCATGGTCCATCTAGGGAGAACCTTTTTAAAACACCGACCCCTCTAATTTGTCCACCGTGGTGTTGTTTCTGGCCTTTTTGTATGCTTAGGTGGGAAAATGGTGGTAGCAAATAGAGGAGGCATGCCCCCTGAATTAGCATTGATGCTTTTCCCACTCCATGGAGTGATCCTCAACTTTTCCATACGTCATATCAAAATGCATCATTTTGGCCCTAAAACCTATCCTTGACTTATACATGAGTAGATACGGTAAGTTTGTAAACCCTCCATGCGAATTTTATACAGGCTGGAAGACTCTGCTAATGAGACTTAGAACGAGCACAAAAGAGTCCTTTTATTCTGTCCCCAAAGTGCACGTTGTTTCCTTTCAGGGCACCTCGCTAATTAGTGAAGCTCATTAACAAACAATTTTGAATGCGGCTGGAACTGCTGAAGCCGGGCTCTTTGTTGAGGGCCCTTGTGACGAGAGCTGCGGAATTAACCTCGCTCTCTCTGCAACTCGCATTTGCCATCCTTTACTTAGTCCTTCAGATTGGGGGACAGGATGAATCTGTTGTTATTGTTCCAAGATGCTCTATCTTCGTTACAGCAGCTTCTCCATCCAAGCATTACTAACATCATCTCATTGGTATTTCACGGATGAAATAATACACTTCAGTTTAAATCATTCTACTCATTGCCTGAAGAACAGGGCCTGCAAATTTGGTAAACTGTGGCTCGGTCTTTCTTTCCTCACTGTAAACAGTCAATGTTCGACCCAAATAGGTTTCTCTGGCTCTCCCTTCCCCTCACAGTCCACTGCACCCTTGACCAGTCTGTTCCTTTGGGATTTTTGTGCAAAGAGTTTGAGGAAATAGGCATGGGATGTGGATGGAAGGGAGCTGCAAAATTTTCCTCTTCCCCTTTACATGAATTGAGGGCCAACTTAAAATCTATTGCTCCTATTTTGACAATTTTTTATGAGAATGCACTGAACTCAAAACTACAGGATTGGTTGCAACTCATTGCTCAACATGGAAAGAAATCACAAGCTGAGTATCATTATATATTCAAGGAGACATACATGGTGTCTCCCCATTGCAAACATTCACAATGCATAATCTCATCACTCAGGAAAATTAAGAATAATCAAAATATAAGCTTGCTGTCTTCTTTCCTCCTAGGAAGCATGAGAATAATACTCGTAGAATATAATACAATCTCCTACAGTGAGATATATCTGTGATGCAAATATATATATATATTCTTAGTAATGCAAAGCAGCTGTTTTGGCTACCTGATTTGTATGCATGGGTTTTAAGGAAACCTGATTCTATAGTGTACGCATCATGGGAAATTTGCATTTGAGTGAGAACCTGTGCCCTCATATTAATTCCACCCAACCCCATAGTTGGGAATGGAAGCTGTAGCTCTATTTTTGGAGGGCAGCATGTTCTCCATCTAATAATATTATTTGAATGTAGAAAAGTTGCATTTCTACATGTAGACCGTGAGACTGCCTGCAGTTTGCATTTTTGTAGTATTCTAAGCCAAACTGAGTGATTCCATTTTTGGAGAAGGAAAAGAAAACACAATAATAATACACTTTATTTATATTCCATCCTTATCCCCTAGGGGCACTAGAGCAGATTACAGCATTTACATACATAGGCAAGCATTCAATGCCTTTACAACAGGTATAGACAAACTTTCTAACTTGGGGGCTGCGTCGCGGGCCGGAGTGGGGTGGGCGAGCCGGGATGGAGGGGGTTCTCCCCAAGTCCATTCCCTGCCCTTTTCTCCCCTTCCTCATCTCTTTCGGAGACATAAAGTGAAAGAAAGATGGGAAACGTTTGGATCCTGAAAGGATTGGTCTTGGTCAGGATGAGATGGTGGATAGGAGAGAAAAAGATCTTGTATTTGCCTACTCCTGATATATTATCCTAGATCCTAGAGCTGGAAGAGATCCCCAAGGGCCATCTAGTCCAACCCCCTGCCATGCAGGAAGGCACAGTCAAAGCACTCCTAAAGAGACAGCCTATGTGGAAAAGCCTCCAGAGAAGGAGACTCCACCACATTCTGAGACAGCCTATGCCACTCTCTAGGAAGTTCTTCCTAATCTTTTCTGTTGAATCTCTGCCATTTGAAAGCTTTGTTCCCTTGTGCCTTGGTCTCAAGAGCAGCAGAAAATCAGCCCCCCCCCCCTCAATGGGACACACTTTTACATCTTGAAACGTGGTTCTCATGTTCCCTCTCAACCTCCTCTTCTCCCAGCTAAACATCCCCCAGGAGGAAAGGCGGAAGGATAAAGAGAAGGAAAGAAGGAAGAAAGAGAGTAAGGGAAGGAAGGAAGGGTATGGAGGGACGGAAGAAAGAGAGAAGAAGAAAAGACAAAAAGGAAGGAAACATGGAAGGGGAAAAAGGGAAGGAGGGAGGAAAGAAGGAGAAAAGAAAGGACGAAAGGGTGGAAGGGAAGGAGGGAGGGATAGGGAGGTAAGAAAGGGAGGGAGGGAAGGAGGAAGGAAAGAGAAAAGGAAGGAAAGATAGGATGGTGAGAGAGAGGAGGACCTGAGAAAAACACAAAAACCCAAAGGCAAGACTTCCGTGTCATTCTGGAGGCTCTGGGAGCTTTTCTCCATTTTCAAGCCTAGGAGCCTGTGTTGTCACCTTCTGGTCATGCGGTTGGCAAGATTGCTTGGAGCATCTCTTTGCCTTTCTCCCCCAAATTGGTACCTATTTACTCACATTTGCATATTTTCAAACTGCTAGATTGGCTGGAACTAGGGCTGACAGATGGGAGCTCACCCTGTTTCACGGATTCAAACTTCCAAGCTTCAGGTCTGCAGTTCAGCCAACCTTCAGGTCAGCAGTTCAGCTGCACATTAACCCCTTGCACCACCACAGCCCCACAAAACATTTCTTAAGTGTTGCCTGGAGCGGCAAACTCAATTCAGAGGCCACCAATTCAGACTCCACTCTAGAAATACAATGTGTAGATAATCTATATCTTTGCACCAGGTTTGAACTGAATAGCCCATCAAATAGAAATATGTCCTTCGTAAAGTATGTCTTGTGACTACCTCTTCAGTTCTGCTTTGCAATCAATTGAGGATGACAATTGACACGTGACATGATGACTGGGATGGGTTAAATTGTTATGTAGGAGAGGCAGGTCAGAGTGTTATTTAATTTGTAGGTCATGTACAGATCAAAAGCCATTCTTCTTAAAGAGCCCTTACATTTTGGTGTATCCGTTATTCTAAACCTCTACCAGATTGTGTAAAGCATCACTTCCAAATGTGGCCTTCCAAATGTTGAAGGGACTCCCAACTCCCAGCAGTACCTGCAAACATAGTCAAGCACAGCCTCATTATAACATACTGTTTGAAAAATAAACTTTTCCTTTACGGGAGTGAGCCATTGCCATGAATGCATTCATACTTTAATGCCTGCCAGCTAGTGACATCTACTGGTGTCCATTGGAAATATCAATTGACCATCTGTAAAGAAATAATCTTTTAATCAACTGTCTAATGCTGCGGATTCAAAGAAACATGTGCTTCTTCCAAATTCAGGTGAAAAGATGACATATTTAATTTGATGTCAAACAGATTTGGGTAAAGTTTGAGCATTCCTTATCTGGAATTCCCAAATCCAGAATAGTTCCCTGTCAGATGGTTCAATGTACACACATTTTGCTTCCTGAATGTGATGCAGCTGGCTGGGTGTCAGCTGCATAAGATCTCTACTGACCAGAAGGTCATGAGTTCGAGGCCTGCCCGGGTCGAGGTGGGCTTTCGACCTATTGTGTAGCTTGTTGTCGACCTTTGCAGCCCGAAAGACAGTTGCATCTGTCAAGTAGGAAATTACAGTACCACTTAGTGGGGAGGCTAAATTTAACTGATTTACGAGGCCATAAAAAGATCTCCAGAAAACACGCTGAGGAAATGAAGGAGTGCGACAGCTCCCCTAGTGACCAGATGTTAAATTGCCTCTGTCTGTCTTGTGTGTTTGTGTGTCTAAATGTAATGTGTACATTGTAATCTGCCTTGAGTCCCCTGCGGGGTGAGAAGGGCGGAATATAAATGAAGTAAATAAATAAATAAATAAATAAAAAATACTGTATATAAAACTGGTTTCAGTCTGTGTGTATAAGATGTACATGAAGCATCAATGAATTTCATGTTTAGACTTAGGTCTCTTCTCCAAGATATTTTGGGATACTCAAAATATAGGTTCTGGGATAAAATTTGTCTTGAAAGCACTCTTGCTAAAGACAGGTGAAAATGAGAACTGAACCTCAAAAACTTCATTGGGCGGTCTCATATTTTATTTTCCAATCTTTGGCCAACAGTTACAAGCTGCTTGTGGGCCATTATATCCTGTTGTTAAATCAGCAGTTTCCAAACTTGGGTCCCCAGGTATTGTTCTACTACAGCTCTCACAATCCCAGTTGCGATGTTGTTGGGGACTCCAAGGACTTGATCTTCAGCAACATCTAAGAAGCCAAGGATTGAAAGCACTGGTTTAAACTGGACTATCCTTTTCGTCACCACTTCTTCCACATATTCCTCTTGCTTCTGGATTGTCAGCTAGGGAATTTTGCGTTTTTCAGGGCCTCCAGTTGCTGATCTCTGTTGTCGATGTTAGATTCACCCTCTTCGTCATTAAGTATGACATGTTTTCCTTCCATCGCTTTGCCTTAAAAATACTGCCACAGACATACTAAGCACAAAGCACCCAGAAGAATTCACCCCAACACAGATGTCAGCAGATATAGTATTATATCCTAAATTTAGAAGCTAAATTGAAGGCCTGACTGTTTAATCTTTCTCTCCTCTCCCTATTTAAACAATATGCATTCTTTGTAAAAGGAGTCAGAGAAAATTGCATGCAGTGACTTTGTTGCTGCTGACTTTTAAGAAGAAACCAACACGTTTCTAAAAACTAAGGCCCCTTCTATACATCCACATTATCTGCTTTGAACTGGATTATGAACTGCCATATAATCCAGTTCATATAAGATAATCTGGAGTTTATATGGCAGTATAGAAGGGGCCTGAGAGAAAAATATGCGTGCCTAAACTTCCAGTGACACATGAGTAACCCAAGAAGCAGTGTCTGTAATGGGTTATCCCAGGCCTGGGCCTTGTGGCCACATTGCAGGCTGGGCCAGGAGGACCAAACCAGGAGGACTGGCCCAGGAGGGTAGTAGGGCCTGGAACATCCTCAGGTTGTCCTCCTGGAATTAAGGGCAGGACTGCTCAGTGAGACAGGTGGTGGCTGAGAGTGCTCTGGAGGGACGTTTACCATTAATGGTTGTACAGAAGAGGGAACGTTAGCATTTGTGTGCTTGTGACGATTGTGTGGCCTAGCAACCCCTCTTACATTTTCCTTTTCTATGCCACTGCTTCTTGAATTGTGGAGTCTCCTTAGCTCAATGTTCAGGTCATGAAAAATTTGGCAACAGTAAAAGGTTCCTGAATGCCACCTATTTACACATGTCTGTTAGCAACAGTGCGCTGTCTTTACAGTGGACTCTGCAGAACATGCTTCAGCTGTACTCCACAAAAAGGAAAATCAGCTTGTTTAATAAGCCTTGCAAATGCTGGTTTATTCTTCAGTAAATGTTTGTTTTTTATTTCTATTTTATATGCCTATATATCCAGGGTCACATAAAAAATTCAGCAAGAAAAGGATAGAGTAGGAAAAGTTTAAGAAGTCGTTTTCTGTGCAAGCATTAAAGGTACAGGAACCTTCTCCAGTTTTCAGATGAGCAACTCTAGGTAATACCCATGCAACCATGGCTTCAATATACTGTACTTGAACATTCATGTCGTAGCACAGAGACCAAAGAAGCCAAGCCCAGATGTAAAAGGGGATAACAAAAACTTTATTGAACAAACAAATGGAAAGGGGACGAACAAAAAAGCAGCCAACTAGGCTAAAAACCCTAAAATCCCAGAAAACCTAACAAAAACCCTGAAGCATGATGCAAAACAAACTCAGGACATCCGTCTGCGACGTTCCATATGGCAGTGTTTCCCAACCTTTTTTGAGCCGTGGCACACTTTTAACATTAAAAAAATCCGGGGGCACACCACCAACCAAAATGACACAAAATGACACTCTAACACAGTAAAGAATGGCTGGGGATGGTGGCCTGATGGGAGCAGCTGCTGGGAGTGCCGAAGCCGGGGAGGGGGTGGAGCCAGGCCATGCCATGCCCCACCCCTACCCCCAGCTCCACCTCTCCCACAGTTTCTCCAGCCTTGAGGGGGGCAATGCCAACACAGCAGTGGCAGAGCCAGCACAATGCTGGCCTGGCACTGTCCCCTCAAGGCTGGAGAAGCTGTTGGAGAGCTGAAGCCGGGGAGGGGGCAGAGCCAGGCCGTGCCATGTCCCGCCCCCTCCCCCCGGCTTCAGTTCTCCCACAGAGGAGAAGCATGAGCTGTGGACGGGCTTCAGTAGGCGGGGCTCCTCCTCCGCGCGGCTTCAGCGAGTGAGGGGTGAGAGTCGTGGCGGGAGCCATGGCGGATTGGAGGCTGGCTGGGGAAACGGCTGAAGGAGGCGGCGCCCTGGCCCCTTCTTTTTCTTCGCCGCCACTCGGCCTTCCTCCTCCTCTCCCAAGCAGCAAGAGTTCGGCAGGAGGAGGGGGGAAGGAAGGGGGGCAGAGAGTTTTTCTCGCGGCACACCTGATGATCGCTCACGGCACACTAGTGTGCCACGGCACACTGGCTGAGAAACACTGCCATATGGGATGATCCAGAAGCGTAGTTGAAAGCCAGTCCAGAGGTCAAGGGCAGGAGAATAATGGATGAAAGGAGGAGACAGTCCAAGGTAATCAGGAGCTGAGTATACAGGAATAACACAATTCATAGTCCCCATAAAACACAGTGTCAGCCTTCCTCCATTTCATACAATACCAAACTCTGTAGCAGGAACTCACGGTAGACTGAGCGGAGAACAAGCGGGCCACAGGGATACACAGCAGCAACAAAACAGAAAAGCAGATATTGAATCCTAAACCCCCAACCTTTTCCCAAACATCAGCTAGAGCTGCCACAGCAGCTCATCCCAAGAACAAGGTGGAGAAATAGCCCATAACTCACGAGTAACTGGAACCAGGAACAAGGCACACGATATCAGGATCACAGGAATGCCAGAGACAAGAACCAGACATCAACTCTTTGACCGCTGCAAATGCAGCCCCATAAACCCATTTCTTATATAGCACTTAAACATCACTGTCGTCTGAAGACCCTCCTTGATCATGAGCACCAGCTGCTTCATCTCCTGCAGCTGTTGTGCTCTGTGCAGACCTCCAATCTTGCCAACGCTGTTGGAAACTTAAAGTATCCCAATCTGTCCCTGAAGCCTCAGAAGGCCAGTCTAAATCGCTGTCGAAGCCGAGGAAGGTATCAGAATTAGACTCTTCATTACATATATCCCTTACTTCCTGAACCAATGTTGATTCTAGATCCGTATCACTTTCCACTGACCACATTTCTTCTGCCCCGGGAAAACCTTCAAAGGTTTCTGAATCAGAAGGAGCTCTAAGTATCTGCCGGATCTTTTTTCTCTGTTCCAACCCTTCAAGACTAGAATCACTAGCAGCCCTTTTCCTCCCAGCTGCAGAGTCCTGATTACACAGAGCCTCACCCCATTCCATACTACTGCTTGATGCTATTGACCCAGCATCTTCCCCAACACTACTAGTAGTAGAAACCGAAGGCTCAATTACAACAATTCACGTTTAAGAGAAAATTTGCCCTTTTATGCAGTTCAAGTTCTGTATTCTTTCTGTACAGTATAGCTTGAGTATCCTTTATCTGGAATTCCAAAATGTAATATTTCCCAAATCTGATATTGTTCATTAGTGGCTGAGATAGCGATATCTGTGCTTTCTGATGGTTCAGTGTACACAAAGTGTGTTTCATGCGTGAAGGGATTAAAAGTATTGTATAAAATTATCTTGAGACTTGTGTATGTAAGGTATATATGAAACACAAAATTATTGTTTGAGTCTCATTTATTATTATTATTATGGTTATTGTTGTTGTTGTTAATGTTTATTTATACCCTGCTTCTTCTCTCTACAAGCAGACTCATTTCCAAGATATCTCATTATATACACATATACAAATTCCAAAATCTGAAAAAACCCTGAAATCCAAAATGTATTTGTTTATTTTATTTACAACATTTCTATCCTGCTCTTCTCACCCTTGCAGGAGACTCAGAGCAGCATACAGAATAGCAACAAACATCTCTATTTCCAAGCATTTCGGAAAAAGGATACTGTATTTTTAGAGATTTTCTTTTAAGGCCACGCTCTCAGAAGAAGGCTTTTTTCACATCAAGATAGAATCACAACCATTAACAAAAACAAAAGCATCATAAAAGCTAAAACATACGGCGGTGGCAATACTTACTTAATACAAATATGTTAATTCATCTGCCACCCTGACGTAGCAGCCGCAAATGTATTGGCAGTCACTTAAAATTCCAATTGACTCTTCCTCTCATGTATATATATTATACATAATTATAACCAATGGATAGTTCCAAAACTATTGCAGTGTCTTCTTAACATTTATATTTAAGGAAAAAAATCTGTGTCTCTTTTATTAGCATATTTTTGTGAGAAATATCTTGAAGTAATTGAGGTTGAAACTTCTTTCCTCCCTTTTTTTAAAGGTATCTTATATTTTACTGTCCACACGATCTAGCCTACCGCTGTGTCTCTTTTCTACCTATTCGACTGATGGTTGCAGGGATGAAGGAAGTGACCAGAACGTGGAAAATAACAGGCGGAGTTGCACATGCGCATAGCCATTACAAGAACGCCTGGATTGTTATGATAGCCATTGGCTGGGCCAGAGGTAATGCTCTAAATCCTTTCCCCTAGTTGCTTCCTCTTCCTCTTTGGAAGTTACTTGCAGTAGGCTCATAGATTAATTGCTGTTGATTATTGTTTAATCTTACTGCTACTGTTTAACTTGTATTTATGGTTTATATTGTATTGATTGTGGCACTGGATTGCCTTGTTAGCTGCTCTGAGTCCCCCCTTGGGGGTTGAGAAGGGAGGGGTAAAAACCGCTGTAAATAAATAAAGATTCCAAAATCCGTGAATGCTCAGATTCCATTATATACAATAGTAAAAGAGCATTCCTTATATAAAATTGCAAACAACTCAGAGAGTTGATGAGAGTCTGAGGATCTGTGAAACGGTGAGAGGCTACAGCAGGGTATGATCAGTGTAGTTCTCGGCAGGTGGCAAAATCGAGGTTTGCTTTTGGGAATTTCCTTTTTTCTGAGCATTTTTTGATCCATTGTGGGTTGAATCAAGGGCTCACTGTGAATTACTATTTTGTAGGCCAGTGTTTTTCAACCTTTTTTGAGCCGCGGCACATTTTTTACATTTACAAAATCCTGGGGCACACCACCAACCAAAATGACACAAAATGACACTCTAACACAGTAATACATATAGTTAACATGCTTTGAAATGTGAAATCTGGACCTGTTTTGATGAACACAACATCGATATCCTGGCAGGAATGGCAGAAATACACAAACTTCCCACACAGAACTCACACAACCAAGATAAAATGCTATAAGAGTTTGGTGGGCATTGACCTTGAGTTTTGGCATTGTAGTTCACCTTTATCCAGAGAGCACTGTGGACTCAAACAATGTTGGATCAGGACCAAACTTGGCATGAATACTCAATATGCCCAAATGTGAACACAGATGGAGTTTAGGAAAAATAGACCTTGACATTTGGGAGTTACAGTTTCTGGGATTTATAGTTAACACACAATCAAAGACCATTCTGAACTCTTGCAACAATGGAATTGAACCAAACTTGGCATATTGAACTCTCATTACCAACAGAAAGAACTGAAAGGGTTTGCTTGGAAATTGACCTTGAGTTTGGAAGTTGTAGTTCACCTACACCCAGAGAGCACTGTGGACTCAAACAATGTTATGTTATGTTGTTGTTTGTTTTCTATCCAGAATCACAATGTTGGAAGGAGGCTCACCACTTTAAGGTCCCTAAAACAGGCATGGGAAAACTTCAGCCCTCTGGGTGCTTTGGACTTGGTCCAAAACACCTGGAAGGTCCAAGTTTGCCCATGCCAGCTTTCGACAGAGACCTCCCCCTTCGCGCCCTTTCTTCCCCCTCCTGCCAAACACTTACTTTTTCTTCTACACTGCCACTTTTGCCGCCATTTTGATCTGAGGGGGCAGCGTGAGCTTTTTCATGAGGGGAGGGGGGAGGGAGGAAGATGTGACTCGTGTGGGCGCTACTGCACAGACCCGCCCCAGAGCAAAGCGAGGCAAAGCGAGCAGAGCGAGGCTGGGAAGAAGGGAGCCCGAGTGGAGAAGAAAAAGTGTTCGGCAGGAGGGGGAAGAAAGGGTATTGGAGGTTCCAATTTCCCACGGCATACCTGATGATCGCTCACGGCACACTAGTGTGCCATGGCACACTGGTTGGGAAACACTGTTGTAGGCAATCTTACTAATACTTTTGTAACACTTCTCAAACTAGTAAGATGTAGGGTGGGGACCAAGAACAGAATCCTCTGGGAGGTGGCTCTTGCCCCATCCGTGTTTGACCTTTGCCTTTTCACCCTCACACAAGTGGCTGGAGGGAACTGCCCACACTGTTTGGAGGTGAAGTGAGAGCAGGTTCCAATGGGCCTAAGCGGCATGGGTCAGATTGTTGCTGAAAATGTCTTTCCACATCTTCACTGAATTATGTCCAGCCAGTCTTCTTTCTTGGACAAAGCAGGTAGCTGCACTACAAGGATTATTGGATAAGATTGGCTTTCTGGATCAATTTCAGCCTAACTTCAGGACTGCATATTGGATAGAGATGGTTTTGGTTAGTTTAATGGATGATCTTAATGAATAGGGAAGTCTAGTGTGTCTTTTGGTTTTGCTAGCTCTTTTGGCAATTTCCCAAGCTTCCTAGGATGGGACTCACAGATAGATTACGCAGATGACATACAACTCTATTACTCCTTTCCGCCTGCTTCTAAGGAAGCTGTTCAGATCCTGAACTGGTGCTTGGCAGCTGTGGCGGTCTGGATGAGGGCAAACAAATTGAAATTGAATCCAGATAACATAAAGGTACTTCTGGTTAGTCGTAAGGCCGAACAGGGTATAGAGCAGGGGTGCTCACACTTTTTCAGCATGCTAGCTACTTATCAAACAACCAAGTCAAAATGATCTACCTACCCACTACTCAGAGAGCCATAAAAGCAAAATATTTGGAAATTTATTTCAGTGAGAACCATAAAATATTTTTTAAGACTGAATTCAACTAAATGTGAGTATAATAAGCCCCTGAATTTATTCACACATACAAACATTCTGCTTTATTAAGGTATACAGATTTATTATGTTGGCATCGAATTGTGCCTTTTGTTAGGCTGCTCTGAGTCCCCCCCCCCCCCCCCCTTGGGGGTAGAGAAGAGCGGGGTAGAAATGTTGGAAATAAATAAATAAAAAATTGTGTGACTTTAAATAATTGGTTTTAAGGTTTTATTATATTTTAATAATTGTTTTAATGCTTATGCTTTTAGTATCTTTGCACTTAGCTTAAAATTGTGGGAGAGCGTTCGTGCCTGTCTGGTCTGCTTCTGTATACCAATAAAGGCCTATTGGGCTTATGTTTTTATTATGTGTGTGTTTTTGGCATCTTGCCTATATATGTAAGCCACCTTGAGTCCTCTACGGGATTGAGAATGGCGAGGTACAAATGCAGTCAATAAATAAATAGTGTTCAGTAGTCTTTTCTGTACCATTGAATAAAAATTCAGCCGTGTTGGATGGGGAGGAAGATTCAGGTTTACAGTTGGGTATCCTTTCATTTCATTTATTCCAACTTATATCACCACCACTCCCCGTAGGCTCGGAGCGGTTTACAGCCAGGATAACAATACAATAAAGGACAAACAGACAAACAACATCAAAAGAAGGAGGGGGGGCAAGGGAGGGAGAGGATAGAGTCAGGCACGGCTGGGGGTGTCCAGTCAGATCTGGGTAGCGCCACCATGCCGTCGAAGGCGGGAAGCAGGGGGAGTCTCGAGGAGAACCCACACGGTTGGCCACGGGAATGCCGGGTGGCCAGGCTTCCTTTGTCCAGGGGTCCTGAGGCAAGTATCGAACAAACTGAAGGGATGTCTTTTCCCAGCCTCAGGTTGGTTCGAGAGGGCCCTCGAGTTCCAAAAGGTTCTGGGCCTGCCGCTCCTTGGCCTCCGACGGCGTCTGCTCCGGCGGCCCTGCGGCTTCCCCTGCAAGGCGCCCCCCGGATTGGGGTCCCCCAACCGTGGGCGCATCTTCCCTTCTGGATTCAATCCTGAATCTGAATGTTCAGGTTTTGACTGACCAGAATGCATGCGCCCAGCTGAAACTAGTATACCAGTGGTATCTATTCCTGGAGATATTTGATCTGGTCAGAATGACACATGTCTTAGATACATCTCATTTGGACAACTGTAACCCACTCCCTTTGAAAGGGTCCTGCAATGTCAACTAGTTCAAAATCGTGCTGACTATAGGGAGCAGGTGAACTTCTTATCTGGCTCCCCTGGAGAAAATGCGGAGTGTTGATTGTAGCATATAAAGTCCTATATAACTTGCGCCCAGCCTATCCAAAGACTATATTTTCCCATAAAAATCCTATTTTGGCTTTGAGAAATAGGGGTGGGGTGGAGGCAGAGGGAGTCTTCTTCCAGCCTTGCCATCTTTAGAGGCATGTGTGTAGGACAGTGTTTTTCAACCTTTTTTGAGCCGCGGCACATTTTTTACATTTACAAAATCCTGGGGCACACCACCAACCAAAATGACATAAAATGACACTCTAACACAGTGATACATATAGTTAATATGTTTTTAAATGTATTTATACACTCAGTGTGAAACCTGGTCCTGTTTCGATGAATACAACATAGATATCCTGGCAGGAATGGCAGAAAGACACAAACTTCCCACACATACTTTGCTATTTTTAATGTTATTTTAATGTATTTTACCCCTGTTTTTATCTTGTACTGTTCTTTTAATCTTGTATTCTTTGGTGCTGTGAGCCGCCCCGAGCCCGCCGGGAGTGGCGGCATAGAAGCTGAAAAATAAATAAATAAATAAAAAATAAACAGAACTCCCATAACCAAGAAAAAATACTATAAGAGTTTGGTGGGCATTGACCTTGAGTTTTGGAGTTGTAGTTCACCTATATCCAGAGAGCACTGTGGACTGAAACAATATTGGATCAGGACCAAACTTGGCATGAATACTCAATATGCCCAAATGTGAACACAGATGGAGTTTGGGAAAAATAGACCTTGACATTTGGGAGTTACAGATTCTGGGATTTATAGTTAACACACAATCAAAGAGCATCCTGAACTCTTGCAACAATGGAATTGAACCAAACTTGGCATATTGAACTCTCATTACCAACAGAAAGTACTGAAAGGGTTTGTTTGGGAATTTACCTTGAGTTTCCCACGGCACACCTGATGATCGCTTACAGCACACTAGTGTGCCACGGCACACTGGTTGAGAAACACTGGTGTAGGATATAAGAAAGGGCTCTTAGAAGTCCCTAAGAAGGGAATCTCTGTATTTTTTTTAAAAAAAATGTTGCTGCTTGAATGCTCATAACCTTTATTTTATTCATTTCATTTGTTGCCTACCTAGACTGGCATTTTATGGGTGGGCGGTGGGTCTGAGGAAGAAGGAATAGAAATAAAATCACCAAATGCAGAAGTGCCTCCTCCCAAAGCCCACTCATTGCTCACAATGAGAGACAATTCTCAGTTCTCCATTTCCAGGGAGCCAAATGACGTAGGATGCTGCCCTCGTTTCTTTTCTCTTTCTCCTGGCTTTGACAGAATTTGAGATTATTCTGGTTGAATTATTTTTGAGAAATATTAGGCCTTGCCCTGTGCGAATAAGATGCTTCTAAAGAGTCTCAGACTGAGTATCCAATTTCAATAACTGTAAAGTAGGTCATCACATTCATGTCTGTAACTTGAGGGCCCTATCTTGCTCCTGTTGAAAGGAATGTGACGGTTTTGAGGTTGTCCTAACTAGAGGCAGAATTGAGTGTCTAAGAACCTTTGAACCAATTTACGCATGTAATAATATTTTTTTTCTGGATTGTAGGAGCTGGTGGCGGCCTAATATCCAACTTTGAACAGCTGGTTAGAGGTGTGTGGAAACCTGAAACTAATGAACTGCTGAAGATGTCCTAGTAAGTCAGTGAAAAGCACAGAACAATTGTCACAGTTCTGGGAATGTTCTTCTTCTCTTTATTGAAAAGATGTATGCGAGTAGCTCTTCAGTGGCTTGGCTCTTTAAAAGGAATGCTATAAAACACTGTGTTTCAAACATCGTACTTTGAGGGGAGGCTTTTTGTGTCAACTTATCTGCAGAGGACCCACTACGCTCTTTTTGCCTATTGCAAAGCATTCTGGGATTTGCAAGGTGTCCTCCTTTCTATGCAGAAATTGAGTAGCACTAGACTGAATATCCTCTATCTATCTATATAATAAAAGTGAGTGTTTGCGGTGGTGCGGAGGGAGGAATATGTGACAGCGTTTCGATTGGTTGCCACTGTGGGATTATTTGTATAAAGGCCTCTGATTGGCCAGCCTCAGAACTCCAACATTCTACGGCCCCAGACAGAAGGGATTGGTTGCCACTGAAATTGTATTTGCATAAAGAACTCCGATTGGCCATCCACATTCCAACATTCTAAGGTGACTCAGAGGGAAAAGGAAAGGCCTCAAGCAGTCAGCCACTGTGGCCCACAGCAATGACGGATCAGGACCAAACTTGGCAAACAGGGGCCCAATGGCCCACTTCACAACCTGGTGTAGTTTAGGGCAGGATGGGCCATTAATGATGGGATTTGCAGTACCTTCACCTCATTCACTTCCAACACTGTAGCCCCTATAAATCACAGACCAGGCCCAAAATCGACAGCAAGGCTTCCTTAACTTGATTTTCCTGACTAGGCCTCAGCTCATGGGATATTGTTAGGCTTCCTCAACTTGATTTTCCTGACTAGGCCCCCAACAATGACAGAACAAGACCAAACTTGGCACACAGACCCCCCAAGATGCACCCTACATCCTGGTGCAGTTTGAGGGAGGATGGCCCATGGATGATGGGACTTGCAGTACTTTAGTTCACTTCCTTGGAGCACTATGGTCCACACCAATGACGAATCAGGACCAAACTTGCCACACAGAGGCCCAATGTCCCACTTTACAAACCTGCTGCGATTTACAGCAGGATGGCTCACAAATGATGGGATTTACAGTACCTTCACCCAATTCATTTTACCAAAGAACATTGCAGCCCCTAAAAATCAGAGAACAGGCCCAAAATTGGCACACAGAGTACCCATGACCCACTCTACATCCTGGTGCAGTTTTGAGTGGGACGGACCACGGATGATGGGAGTTGAAGTACCTTCACTCACTTTCAGAGACTGCTGCGACCCCCATCCAATGACTGATCAAGACCACACTTGGCACACAGAGCCCCCATGACCCACCCTACATCCTAGTGCAGTTTGGAGAACAGGGGAACCTTGGATGATGGGACTTCCAGTACCTTCCCTCACTTCCAGAGACTGCTGCAACCCTCATCCAGAGAATGATCAAGACCAAATGTGACACGCACAGCCCCCATGACCCACTCTACATTCTGGTGCTGTTTGGAGGCCAATGGGACTTGCAGTACCTTCACTAAGTTCCTGAGACCACTGCAACATCTAATAGGAGCCAACCTTGGCACACAATGCCTTCTTCAAATAACCCGGGCACCGCCGGGTCCTCAGCTAGTCTCCTATAAAAGAAGCATTTCTTTCTTTGTAGACATGTTCTATTCCTTTTTTGGTGGAAGTGGGTGAGAGGCGGGTTACCATTGTAAGACCAACTGACAGAAGGGTTTCCAGTTTTTTGTTTTTTGGTTTTTTTTACCAAAACAGAATGCAAGCTCTTTGAAGGCAATGGTGGAACTGCAACAACCAGGGACACGCCTCATTTGTGACAGAATGGTCCAATTTCCCACTCTATTCCAATTTCCTCCCTCCAGATTTATTTTTGCCTCAGCTTAGTGGATAATTATTATCACTAGGGCAACCCTACAACTAAGTGTGTCCTCTGAGCACATGTTTGAGCTGCAACTCAATTGATGTTTTTAATTGATGTTTTACTAATTGATGGTTTAATTGTTTGGTTTTAATTGTAACTGTGTATTGATATATGTATGTCTGGCATCAAATTGCTGCCTGTTGTAAGGCCACCTTGAGTCTCTTCCGAGATGAGAAAGGCGGGATACAAATATAGTAAACAAATAAATAAACTTATATGCATTTGGAAACTATGTGAACAAACATTGATCCACTTCTTACCCTTTTCCTGTTCCCTAAGGAAATTATTATTAGCTGGGCGAAGGAAATTATTTATTTATTTATTGGACTCCTGGAGGGCTCGGGGCAGTTTACAACACAATTATACAAAATACAGTAGATAAAACACAGGTAAAACACAGTTTAAAATAACAAGCATTCAAAAGTCTGCCTGAAGAGATGTGTCTTGCAAGCTCTACGAAAGGTGGTTAGATTTTGCAGAGCCCGTATCTCCGGGGGCAGAGCATTCCACAACACCGGGGCAATTATAAAAAGGCCCTTCGCCTAGTTGATGTTAGGTGAAAAGATTTCACACTGGGGATACCAAGAAGATTCTGGTCTTCTGAACATAGAGATCTCAGAGGGTTATATGGAATCAGGCGATCCTGTAGGTACACTGGCCCCAGACCATATAAGGCCTTAAAGGTAAGAACTAACACCTTGAAGGTGATCTGGAATTCAATTGGGAGCCAGTGCAGATCCTGCAGTATTGGTTGCATCCTTTTCTGTTGGAGATGCTGGTTGTTGTCAGTTCTGAGGGAAGAGCTAATGTGGATATTGAGGGTATTACTATTCCACCCCATGGGAAATGCTAGAGCAGGGGTGCTCATTAGGTAGCTCGAGAGCTACTAGTAGATCTTCGGCCCTCTTCCAGGTGATCTTCGGGTCTCACCAGCCGGATGGGGTGCTCCTGCCATGCGCGCACACACCCTGCACGCACGCGCGCTCCTGCTGCTGGCTTTTGCTCTGGCGGTGCTTCTTTCGCCTGCGGGGCATTGCAGGAAGAAGGAAGCACGAGGGGGGGCCTCTGGAGGGAGCGCCCTGCCTCTCTCTCTCTCGTCCAGAAGCAGCTGTGCAACCTCAGTTGCCAGCGAGACAGGCAGGGCGGAGCGCTCCCTCTGGATGCCCCGCCTCGTGCTTTCTCCTTCCTGCAATGCCCCGCAGGCGGAAGAAGCGCTGCACGGGCGGAAAACAACAGCAGGAGCACGCGTGGTGGTGAGAGCGCACAGCGGTGTGGGCAGGTAGATCTTTTGGACTTGGTTGCTTTAAGAGTAGCTCACATGCTGAAAAAGTGTGAGCACCCCTGTGCTAGAGCAATGGTTCTCAACCCATTTTTTGGCCAGGGACCACTTGACCAGGGACTACTTTTACCAGGGACCACTCTCTAACATTAGTACTAAACGGGTTACTAATCAGTTTTTTTTCCAACTTTTGATTCGGTTTGGTTATTTGGAGTGCTGATTTAGAAAACTGCATGGGATAAACCACATCACCTCTAGTTTCTGATGCAGAACATATGCCATCCAGTAATCACCATCTGCTTATTTAATAAGCCTTGGCGCTATAAAAGGGTTTTGCGAGACCAGTTGCTCTCGCTGCAACAGTGTAGTAACGGTGAGGCTGCGGACCATATTTTTGACCTTGCAGACCACTGGTGGTCCACAGACCACCGGTTGGGAACCACTGTGCTAGACAGATTGCTATGAAGTTCCATCTTCTTCAACATGCCTTCTGTGGTTGGATTGCAATACCCACCACACATTACTACTAATCATGCTAGGTTTTGATGGGAGTTATAATCCAAGAGCTTCTGAAGATCTGCCCCTTTGTCATCATTGATTACTGAGAGAGATTCTTTGAAGATCTGTCAATCTTGTTGCATCAGTAGAATCCATGAGCAGTGTTTGGAAGTAAATGAAGTCAATGTGGAGTAATAAAAGATGCTCAGTCTAGTCACGGTAGAGGAGTTGATTATGATATTGGATAATTTTGATCTAGGAATGGGTAGATGACTTGTATTCAGAGGAGTCTGAGGACGAGAACCTCCCTTGTACTTGGACACTCTGTGTGATGGAAGCCTAAACACATGACAGGACAATATCCCCATCACGCCTTTAGGGGAAGTTCCATTATTCAGACTCATTGCTCTCACTGTGAGAAGAGAGGTGGAAGTGAAGATAGCACACTCCCCTCTTGGTGTGTTGATGTCCGTAGCCAAAAACGTGTTGTTCATTAGATTCAATAGCCTCATTCACGAGTCCTTCAAAGCACATTTGCCTGTGCATTACATTCAGCATATATATATATATACAGTATATACTGTATATATATGTGTGTGTAATGCATACCTCGAAATACATTTTTATTATGCATTGCACTTGAGTAAATATGGTAACACACGTAATGAGAGAATTGTGCTAAGTAACGGCTGCCAGTTACTACTATGGATGAAAATAAACTCTGCACCGGAGGACAAAATTGTGAGATTTTACCTGTATCTTCCAGTCTGGATCCTGGGCAGCCCCCTCCGTGCTGATCGGATTTTTAATAAGAGTCATTGCAATATTCTTTAGTAGGGGTCCTTGCTTTTATGTTCTCAGTCATAAGCACCCTGCCTGTCATATTGATGGATGTTTCACTACTTTGTGACTTATGTCAACTTCAAAGCATGAGCTAAAAGTAAGTGGGAATAATAGTTCAGGTTTTGCGAGGATGCGGATTCCTACTACGAAGGAAGCTGCATTAGCATGCTGTTAGAGCTGTACCTGCTGGTTGGCCCAGGAAGAATACTGCTTGAGTTACAGCTTTTAGCTCAGGCTCACCGAAGCTAAATTGGGAACATTAAATCGCTCCCAATTTAACTTCTGCCGTGGGAAGTGAGAGCTGTGGCTGGCTGGCAGGCTGCAGCCCTGTCGCTGTAAAGGGGAAATAAGCGCGCGGTGGGCATTTTCAAGTCCCTTTGCCCTTCCGCTGGGACTTCCTGACAGGCTTTTTTGTGGAAACAATTATTTTGAAAACAGGGTTGTGACTTCTGGTGTGATAAAAGCAGCGGGGGCGCCAAAGCACTTAGGCACCCTGCTTCCATGCCACTATCTTGGGTAATAAAGAATGACAGAAGAGAAACAGAGAAATGCAAGCTGAGCTGTTGCCAAAAGTGTGTTTTGTCTATTCGAGTCCTTCTGACCCTCTCTCAGCTTTTATTGTGGCACCAACAATACTTTTTTTTGCATTTTGTGTGTGTGTAGGGGTGGTAGAGCAGGGAGTGTGACATAAATCTTTGGTTATGATCTAAGCATAATTTCTGTCAGCTTCATTCACTATGAATGCCCCCTTTTTCCTTTAAAATATATGCTGGTGAAGAGAAGCAGATTTTTAAATGTGAAAAAGCTGTACATTCAATTTATTTATTTATTTACCACATTTGTACCCTGCCCTTTTCACTCCGAAGGGGACTCAGGTATTTTGAACTTCAGTCCCAAATCTTCCAGCTAGCAGCGAATGGTAAGGGATTGTGGTTCTTGTACTCTAGAGGACCTGAAGGGCCAATGGTCTTATATCAATGGGTAATTGTGATGCAGTGGGGGAGACACATCTTCAAACAGTTCAAAAATTACTTTAGATAGATCCGAAACTGTCAGAAACATCTGTTTGCTATGTCCTGGTGTGTGATGCGTCTTCTGGTCTTCCTCGAATGCCACAAAACAACATGGGAGACCAGGATATGATTCTACATTATTGGCAAACCATGGTTTGTGAGATTCAGAAAGTAAGCCCAGAAATCAGGGTACGTGAGAGGAGGCAGGAACAAGTGAGCCACCTGTCATTACTTTGTAATATTGTGTTAAGAAAGGGGTTGGAAGAATGGCCCACGACTCTTCCAACTTTAATGTGCCAAAAATCACATGGACTCTTATTTTGAAGACAGTCTTGCATGTTTCAAATATTTTTTTCCGTGTCAGGAGCCACTTGAGAAACTGCAAGTCACTTCTGATGTGATTAAATGCTTAAGCAATCTTCACTGTTGGACATCACAACAAAGAAAGATATGGATGATGCTGACCCTCAGTCTGTGGGGAATACTTTCTCAGCTAAATTGTGGTTTCCTGAAACTGTGGACATGACCAAAGGAAATTTAATTAACTGATGTCTGGTAGCAGCATACCGTAAAATTGCTCTGGAAGATCTAGATATTCCAAGAGATATTCTGTGGGATTTTTTTTCATGTCAGGAGTGACTTGAGAAACTGCAAGTCACTGGCTGTATGAGAATTGGAACGTTGCCCAGGGATGCCAGGATATTTTGATGTTTTACCATCCATGTGGGAGGCTTCTCTCATGTCCCCGCATGGGGAGCTGGAGCTGACAGAGGAAACTCATCCGAGCTCTCCCCGGATTCGAACCTCTGACCTGTCGGTCTTCCGTTCTGCCGGCACAAGGGTTTAACTCATTGCGCCACCAGGGGCTCCGGACAAAAAGAGAAATAAATGGATGCCATAGATTTCACTATATAACACGATTTTTGTTCCTGGTTTATAAATATCATTTCCTAATTGGTTCTATCATAGAAAACATGGAAAAAGTTTATTAAACTGCAAAAACTTGGTTTTGGCGGGACATCCTGCAGCACATTTTTCAATAGTTTTTCAATGAGTATCTCATAATAGAGTCTCAACCAATTCAGCAGTTTGCTGGAGCTACAAACACGAAGTTTCTAGAATATAACAACTACTGCACAAGTAAACAGGTAATAACACGTTCAAGTCAGGAACAGAAATTGTTTCAAATTTTGTTGCATAGTGTTATGTGTGTCTTGCACCACCTGTAACCTGAGTGTTGGATAAAGAAAGCAACACAACAAAGTTTTCTTTAATCCATGTCATATTATAGACTTGGTAAAGTTAAAAGAGTAGGTTGTGTGAATTTAATGTAGTAGCTGTGCTGAGAGCTCTCGAGATGTAATCTTGATCCAGGAATATAACTGGTTGATCTTAGGGAAGCAATTATTGGTTTAACACACTCATTTGCAATACTGGTATAATAAGCCTACTTTATAATGGATTACACACCTGACAAATTCGCTATGTTTTTTGTCCCCCAGGCTGTATTAAACTTTTGAAAAACAGGAAGTGAATGGAAATCTTTTTCCTATCATAAGAAGACATCCTCACCCTAAAACAATCTAGGGCAGTGTTTTTCAACCTTTTTTGAGCCGCGGCACATTTTTTACATTTACAAATTCCTGGGGCACACCACCAACCAAAATGACACTCTAACACAGTAATACATATAGTTAATATGTTTTTAAATGTATTCATACACTCAGTGTGAAACCTGGGCCTGTTTCGATGAACACAACATAGATATCCAAGCAGGAATGGCAGAAAGACACAAACTTCCCACATAACTCCCATAACCAAGAGAAAATACTATGAGAGTTTGGTGGGCATTGACCTTGGGTTTTGGAGTTGTAGTTCACCTATATCCAGAGAGCACTGTGGACTCAAACAAGGTTGGATCAGGACCAAACTTAGCATGAATACACAATATGCCCAAATGTGAACACAGATGGAGTTTAGGGAAAATAGACCTTGACATTTGGGAGTTACGGTTTCTGGGATTTATAGTTAACACACAATCAAAGAGCATCCTGGACTCTTGCAAGAATGGAATTGAACCAAACTTGGCATAATGAACTATCATTACCAACAGAAAGTACTGAAAGGGTTTGCTTGGAAATTGACCTTGAGTTTGGAAGTTGTAGTTCACCTACACCCAGAGAGCACTGTGGACTCAAACAATGTTATGTTATTGTTTGTTTTCTATCCAGAATCACAATGTTGGAAGGAGGCTCACCACTTTAAGGTCCCTAAAACAGGCATGGGAAAACTTCGGCCTTCTGGGTGCTTTAGACTTCAACTCCCACCATTCCTAACAGCCTGAGACCCTTTCCTGCTTAAGTGGCTGAGGGGGAAAAAGGAAAGGGGCCTGAGGCTGCTAGGAATGGTGGGAGCTGAAGTCCAAAACACCCGGAACGTCCAAATTTGCCCATGCCAACTTTCGACAGAGACCTTTTCCTCCCCCTTCCCCTTCGCGCCCTTCCTTCCCCCTCCTGCCGAACACTTCTTTTTTCTTCTACACTGCCGCTTCTGCCGCCATTTTGATCCAAGGGGGCAGCATGAGCGTGTATAGGAGGGGAGGGGGGAGGGAGGAAGGCGTGACCCATGCGGACGCTACTGCGCAGACTCGCCCCAGAGCAAAGCGAGGCAAAGCACGCAGAGTGAGGCTGGGAAGAAGGGAGCCCGAGTGGAGAAGAAAAAGTGTTCGGCAGGAGGGGGAAGAAAGGGTATTAGAGGTTCCAATTTCCCACGGCACACCTGATGATCACTCATGGCACACTAGTGTGCCACGGCACACTGGTTGGGAAACACTGATCTAGGGCAGTGGTTTTCAACCTGTGGATCCCCAGATGTTTGGCCTTCAACTCCCAGAAATCCTAACAGCTGGTAAACTGGCTGGAATTTCTGGGAGGTGTAGGCCAAAACACCTGGGGACCCATAGGTTGAGAACCACTGATCTAAGGGGTGGAAAGTTCTCAGGAATGCCCCCCCCCCCCCCAATGCCTCCTACATGGGAATTGCTCTCTGGTCCTGATGACAATTCTTCAGCAGTTTTAGAGATCTACAAAACACTTCTTGTGAGAAAATGCCAGCTCACCTTTTGTGTTTTCTGTATTTATTTTTCCAGCCCTGTGAAAGTCAGCTTGGTGGGGGCCATATTCTTCACGATGCAGCAAATCCATTTCCTTCCAGTAGAAAAGCACGATCTTATGTTCTTTTATACCACATTCTTGGTGGGCATGAAGGTAAGACTTTTGGAGTTGATTATTCTTGAGAATAATATACAATCTATCCCTTGTACCCACAGAATGGATCCACAGATTCAAACATTCCTGGCTTTAAAATATTTAAAAAATTTTTTTTAAAATCCTAAAAGAAGAAAGAAAGCAGGGGGCAGCAGCCCCTCCAACATTTATTTATTTTTCAGTTTTGTATGCCGTCCTTCCCCAAGGGCTCAGGACTGCTTACAGAGAATATAAAAAACACACTTTAAAGCAACTGAAAGAATTTAACTCTTAACTAAAAACTATAAAACTGTTTACAAGCTGATTAACCAGATCAGACCCCGAAAGCCTTCTGGAATAAAAACATCTTGCACGCTCTGCGGAACTTCATTAGATCTCTCAAAGCTCACACATCTTCTGGCAGAACGTTCCTAAGAGTTGGAGCTATGATCGTAAAGGCTCGCCGTCTTGTCGATGAGCGGCAGCTAGGAATCATCAAAAGATTTTGATCAATGGGGCGCAGTGACCTCTGGGGTTGATATGGGGTGAGACGGTCCTTCAAGTATGATGGCCCCTGACCATATAAGGCCTTGAAGAACCAACACTTTGAAGGAGACCCGGTGCTCCACTGGTAGCCAAATGCAGCTGCTGCAATATTGGTTTTATGTGAGCTCTCGCCGGCATACCAGTGAGAAGCTTAGCAGCTGCATTTTGCACCAGTTTGAGCCTCTGGATCATCGACATAGGTAGGCCAATGTAGAGGCCGTTGCAGTAGTCTATTCTCAAGGTGACCGTGGCCTGGATCATGGTGGCCAGATCCTCCCTGGTCAGATAGGGAGCCAGTCGCCTAGCCTGCCAGAGATGGAAAAAAACATATGGGCATTGCCGGATATGTATGCTAGTAGTGATATAAGTGGAGCTCCCAGTGGGTCAAACCACTGAGCTGCTGAACTTGCTGACTGAAAGTTTAGTGCAAATCTGGGGAGTGGGTGAGCTTCCGCTGTTAGCCCCTGCTTTTGCCAACCTAGCAATTTGAAAACATGCAAATATGAGTAGATCAATAGATACCGCTTCGGCGGGAAGGTAATGGCACTCCATGCAGTCATGCTGGCCACATGACCTTGGAGGTGTCTGTGAACAATGCCGGCGGTTTGGCTTAGAAATGGAGATGAGCACCAACTCCTAGAGTTGGACTTGATTAGACTTATTCTCAAGAGGAAACCTTTACCTTTAGTGATGTAAGTGTGTAGTGTGATAGCACTCCAGTTTTAGTTGCAGAAGTGATGTCTTCCTTATACCTTTCTTACAGATCACTATGATGCTGACAGACCATTCTCCTTCACCATTTGCTCCATTTGAGAACTTATTGGGTCCCCTCCTCTTCGGTTGGCGGCCTCCTCCTCAGAGAACGAGAGGTGAGGCCAGGGTACCTCACAATGGCAACTCCTCGGCCTGGAGCTGCACTACGGCTAGAGACACCGACGAGAGTTCAAAGACAAAGCACTCAAAGAAATCTGACTGAGGCTGTCGAAAAGAGGGGCTAAACGAAGGTGGTAAAACCAGCATCTCGTCTGTGCTCCCAAATATTTAATACTTCGTTTTCCTCAGTGATGTGAAACAACAATTGTGTTTAAGGAGATTTGTGTAGCAAGAGGCTAACTATGATAGCGTTTGAGCTCAGGCCATGGTAAACTTATCCTGCTCCAGTCCCAGTGGCGCTCTTCCGAGCAACACTGTGAACTTATTTTGCAGTTTATGCGCGCCATCAAACTACTGCCATGTGGCTAATTGTAGCCTCCAAAACATGCTTTTTTTGTAAACTAGAATCCCTATTTGGACAAGATGCATCATGTTAGACTACTTTTTTCTAGTGTAAATGATAAAATAAGAGTTTATATTGTGATGAGAAATTTGTACAATAGTTTCATATGTTTTCTGTGTAAGAAAACAAAACGTTTTAAAACAAACCCCTTTGCGAAATATTGTCTTAGCAGACTCGATGATTTCTGTTGGTTGTAACTTATTTGGGAGATGATCCCGTCAGGTATAGGTATTTTTAAATTTATTTAATTTTAGGCATTTTGTGGTCGCAAATCCTACTTTTCACATTGGCTGAATTGTACTGTGATGTTTCCGTTCTTTATATCTTAACATTCATATCTTTCATCTAACTGAGAAATGTGAACTTTTGTGATATTCTGTGACTGAAAGGAACAATTAATATGTGCTATCAGATATAAGAAGCCAGTTTAATCTTCTCGCACAGCTTCTTCTTGATACACTGCTACTGAATTGTTTTGGAGGCACAATTTTTGTAACTGTTTCCACACTTGACTAGAGTGACAAGGTATCTCATGCATAGTTTTTCCACACAAACCTTTTATAGTAGATTTTTCGAATTTTTCTACATACATTCACTTGGATGCTAAATTACTTGTAAATATGGGCTTCGCCCATCTTTGTTGGGTGTTGTAAATGGAAAAACATAATTCGTTGAAACTAAAGTTCATATGGGTTGATCTTTGGAGTATGTGTTTTTCCCCTCGACGTGTGCATCTGTAATGCAGACTCAATGCAGTTTGACACTAGTTGAACTGCCATGGCTTAACAGGATCCTGGAAGTTGATAGCATTGAGCCATGGCAGTAAAAGGGATGCAAAACTGCATTAATTCTGCAGTGTAGATACACCCATTTCTAAAACCGGCAGGGATTTTCAGTAGACTTGTCCAAAGCAATTTTTTTAATTACTAAAAATTATATTCTAGAAAGGCTTCCCTTTGTCTTTTGCCCCAAATACTTTGGTATCTCTAGGGTCTGTGGCAGAAATGTTAATTTGTTAGACTACACTTCCAAGTATTTGCTTGTCAGAATGATCAGTAAGTACGTTTACTGGGAAATACTGGGAAATATAGCATTTCAGGAACTAAATGGTGATTTTATAAGTACGCTATAGTTTGGTCATTAATAATGGGGGATTTTTTTGGAAAAAAAATCTTTGATACATAGTTTTTGGCCCTATGATGTTGGGGCTCATCACTAATTCAATGGGCCTGTTCCAGGAGCTTATAAATGCAGTATATAAAGAAATGTATTATGGTCCCGAATGTGTCTATGTAGCATTGTGCTGAACTTTGGCAGGTAGAGAATGAAAAGAAACATGAGTCAATCACCAGCAAACAATGTGTTTCCAATTTCTATGAATTTTCTGTGTGCACAAATAAAGTCACTGATGTCTTTGTGTGACTTGGCCGAACAATGCTTTTTGGTACTATTTTTTTTTTGTACTGCGTTTGGTGCTCTTGTCCACAACTTCACAGCAATTGCACTGTAGTCTTTTGTAGCACAAATGGGTGTGAAAATGTATTTAAAATTGATATTTACTGTTGTTAGGCAGAAAATGGTCTGTTTTCTGTTTGGATGGACTGCGTTTTAAAATCTGATATTAAAAAAGTAGAAACAGTTTATGTCTCAATGCTGTTTCAGCTGTATGATTAGCTAATTTATTTATTATTTATTTACATCATTTCTACCCCGCTCTTCTCAACCCCCGGGGGGGGGGGGGGGACTCAAGCGGCTTGACAAAACGGCAACAATTCAATGCCAAAACACAATATAAATACAATATAAAACCATAAACATTAAACATTCAGCATTAAAATACAGTTAACATTAACACATAATATACATTCACTTAAGTTAAAAACAGTGTTCCGTCCACAACATGAGCATTAAGCCATATCCATCAACTTGCCATTACAATTTCAATCCAAAATGCTGCATTGTGCTAATGTGCAAACGCTTGGTCCCACAGCCAAGATTTCACTTTTTTCCTGAATGCCAGGAAGGATGGGGTTGATCGTATGTTGCTTCGAAGCGCATTCCAAAGACGGGGAGCCACCACCGAGAAGGCCCTATCTCTCGTCCCCACCAGCCACATTTGAGAAGTTGGCGGGAACAAGAGCAGGGCCTCCCCAGATTATCTTAAATTATGAGGTGGGACGTAGCAGCAGATGCGTTCAGACAAGTAAGCTGGGCCAGAACCATATAGAGCAGGGCTGCCCAGGAAGTCGATCGCAATCGACCAGTCGATCTCGGGACCGAAGGAGGTCGATCCCAGGATGGGGCACTTCTCAGAGGGGGGCAGAGCCAGGCCGCGCCAAGCCCTGCCCCCTCCCCGGCTTCGGCACTCCCAGCAGCTTCTCCAAGCTTGAGGATGGCAATGCCAAGCCAATGGTGGCATAGCTAGCACAAGGCTGGCTTGGCATTGCCATCCTCAAGCCTGGAGAAGCTGCTGGGAGCTCCAAAGCCAGAGGGGAGGGGCGGGGCTTGTCGCGGCCTGGCTCCCCCCCCCGGCTTCGCTCTACCAGCAGCTTCTCCAGGCTTGAGGATGGCAATGCCAAGCCAGTGGTGGCATAGCTAGCACAAGGCTGGCTTGGCACTGCCATCCTCAAGCCTGGAGAAGCTGCTGGTAGAGCTGAAGCCAGAGGGGGCGGAGCCAGGCCACACCAAGCCCCGCCCCTCCCCTCTCCAGCCATGAGAAGGTAGGTAGATCTTTCTGACTTATTATAAGTAGCTCGCATGCTGAAAAAGTGTGGGCACCCCTCATATAGAGCTTTAAAGGTCAAAACCAACACTTTGAATTGAGCTTGGAAGTGGACAGGCAGCCAGTGGAGCTGACACAACAGGGGGTGGTATGCTCCCTGTATGTAGCTCCAGTTAGTAATCTGTCTGCCGCCCGTTGGACTAGTTGCAATTTCTGAACGGTCTTCAAAGGCAGCCCCATGTAGACTGTGTTACGATAATCTATTTGGGATGTGACCACAGCGTGGACGACCGTAGCCAGATCAGACTTCCCAAGGTAGCTAACATGTAGGCATGAAAAATAGACTAGTTACCATCGTCTGTAGAACACTAGGCAAAGTCGATGTATTTCCTTGCTCCGTAGGGACCTTGGAAGACTCTTCTTGTTTAAAAAACTGGCATATTGCATTGCAGTGTGTTTCTGCTCACTTAGGTCTATGAGATTTTATAGAATCATACAAGTTGGAAGAGACCTCATGGGCCATCCTGTCCAACCCCCAGCCAAGAAGCAGGAAAATCACATTCAAAGCACCCCCAACAGATGGCCACCCAGCCTCTGTTTAAAAGCCTCCAAAGAAAGAGCCTTCAGCACACTCCAGGGCAGAGAATTCCACTGCTGAACAGCTCTCACAGTCAGGAAGTTCTTCCTCGTGTTCAGGTGGAGTCTCCTTTCCTGTAGTTTGAAGCCATTGCTCCATTACGTCCTAGTCTCCAGGGCAGCAGAAAACAAGCTTTCTCCCTCCTCCCTATGACTTCCCCTCACATATTTATACATGGTTATCATGTCTCCTCCCAGTCTTCTTTTCTTCAGGCTAAACATGCCCAGCACTTTAAGCCACTCCTCATAGGACTTGTTCTCCAGACACTTGATCATTTTAGTCACCCTCCTCTGGACACATTCCATTTGGGGCTATATGTCTGAATTATTTTTCATCTTTTAAATTACAAGCTGATCTTCTAATTCTAAAATAACACATAGTTGAGCATGTTCCAATTTTTGTTTTAACCTGTTGATGGCATTTTTGGGCTGTGGAACTCCTTGCCGGACAGCGCTCGAGCCATCTCAGAGCTAGCTCCATTCAGAAGGGCCTGTAAGACCGGCCTCTTTGGATTAGCTTTTAATTAGACACAGAAGGATTGTACCTCAAGAAACCTATGTATGTCACCCTGCACCTCGCAATGTGTTGGATTGTGTTTTAATGTGTTTTTATGCTTTTTATTGTAGGGTGGCATGTCTGTGACATGAGGCCCATATATATTGTTGTTATCCGCCCCGAGCCTATGGGGAGGAGCGGAATACAAAATCGAAGTAATAAATAAATAAATAAATAATAAATAAAAGTAACCCATTCTTTTCTGATCTTGAAAGCTGTGTTGGGTAAGTCCTGGTTAATACAGTGGAACCTCTACTTAAGAGCATCACAACTTAAGAGCATTTTGAATTAAAAGCTGCCACTCAGCTCAGATTTTGCTTTGAGATACAAGCAGAATTTGAGTTAAGAGCTAGAGCCAGAGGGAGTGCTAGCGCGAGAGTACAGAGCTTTAGGTCTTCAAGGGAGCAGCCTCTGTTCCTTGTGCTCTTGCTGCTCCCTTTGCTCTTGTACACTTTGAGGAACTTTGGGGTTAGCTTATTTTGTGTGATTTTTTTATTCCTGGTATGTTTGGCTTCATGAAAAGAGGGGGAGAGAGCAATAGAGGGAGGGAGGCTGGGATGAGTACAGTATAAAGAAAATGATGCTTCTGCCTCTTCACTGTGTGCTTTCTCGCTACAACTTTGTGCTTCTACCATTTTAAATTTGATCTTTCCTGTAGAATGTGCAGGTTTTGACTTGCTGTTATACAGTCCAACACACATTTTGTTGCCTCAAATGTGCTTCCTTGCCACAACTTTGTGCTTCGTCCATTTCAAAGTTGATCCTTTTTTATTATTCCATGTGAATGTGCAATTTATACATTATTTGTTATTTATAAAGTACATTTTCTTATTTAAAACACGTAATAAAAAGGGGGAGGGCGTCCAAAATGGATTAATAGCATTTCAATAGGAATAATCACTTTGGGATAAGAGCGTTTTGAGATAAGAACCTGGTCATGGAATTGATTAAACTCTTAAGTCAAGGTATTACTTGGAGTGCAAACCACTAGTGTAGTGGTTCTCAACCTGTGGGTCCCCAGATGTTTTGGCCTTCCACTCCCAGAAATCCTAACAGCTGGTAAACTGGCTGGGATTTCTGGGAGTTGTAGGCCAAAACACCTGGGGACCCACAGTGTGAGAACCACTGAATAATGCTTTGGACAACAATTTCCACATTGGGTTCCTGTGAGTTCTCTGGGCTATGTGGCCATGTCTCTTTACGTTTCACCCATATCTATGCCAGGCATTCCCAGAGGTTGAGGGGGTCTGTTGAAAGCTAGGCAAGTGAAGTTTATATATCTCTGGAATATCCAGGGTGAGAGAAAGAATTTGTCTGTTTGAGGCAAGCGTGAATGTTGCAATTGGCCACCTTGATTAGCAGTAAATAGCCTTGCAGCTTCAAAGCCTGGCTGCTTCCTGCCTTGGGGGATCCTTTGTTCCCACATTTCCTTATAATGGGTTATGTTGGTTGAGGCTGATGGGAACAATATGCCAATATTATTTGGAAAGCCGAATTTTCCCCACCTGATGTAAACAATTAAGTCAGGCTAACACATGACTGGTGAGATAGGTCAGTGGCTCTCAAACTTTTGTTACTCTAAATCAGGGCTGCCCAGGAAGTCGATCCTGATCGACCAGTCGATCCCAGGATGGGGCGCTTCTCAGAGGGTGGCCAGGCTGTGCCAGCTCCCCGGCTCCAGGCTTGAGGATGGCAATGCCAAGCCAGTGGTGACATAGCTAGCACAAGGCTGGCTTGGCATTGCCATCCTCAAGCCTGAGAAGCTGCTGGGAGCCCCAAAGTCAGCGGGGTGGGGGCGGGGCTTGGCACGGCCTGGCTCCGCCCCCCTCTGGCTTCCACTCTACCAGCAGCTTCTCCAGGCCAGAGGAGGGGTGGGGCTTGTGCCAAGCCAGTGGTGGCATAGCTCCAAAGCCAGAAGACTGGCTTGGCATTGCCCCCTCCTCAAGCCTGGAGCAGCTTCTCTGGGAGCTCCAAAGCCAGAGGGAGGGGTGGGGCTTGGTGCAGCCTGGCTCCGCCCTCTGGCTTCCGCTCTACAGCAGCTTCTCCAGGCTTGAGGATGGCAATGCCAAGCCAGTGGTGGCATAGCTAGCACAAGGCTGGCTTGGCACTGCCATCCTCAAGCCTGGAGAAGCTGCTGGTAGAGCGGAAGCCAGACGGGGCAGAGCCAGGCTGTGCCAAGCTCCGCCCCCACCCCTCTCCAGCCTTGAGGAGGCAGGTAGATCTTTCTGACTTGGTTTTATTATAAGTAGCTCGCATGCTGAAAAAGTGTGGGCACCCCTGCAAATATTTTTGTTTTTCACTCCCAAAAGTCCTAACCAGCATGGCTAATGGGTCCCCAGATGTTTTGGCCTTCAACTCCCAGAAATCCTAACAGCTGGTAAATCACTGGGATTTGTGGGAATTGTAGGCCAAAACACCTGGGGATCCACAGGTTGAGAACCACTGCTCTAAAGGCACTAGACCACATTGGATCTTGGAAACTAAGGAGGACCAACTCTGGTTAGTACTCTGATGGAAAACCGCCAATGAATACCAAATGTTGCAGGCTATATTTCAGAGGAAGGGATTGCCTAAACCACCTCTGGAGATTGCATGCCTAAGAAACCCCCTGAAATTCTTGGGGTCACCACCATAAATCAACAGCCAGCTTGAAACCACACATAGTTGTATCATACATTTATTTCCTCGTTTCCATGACTAGATGCCACCTTTTAACTCCTTAAGAGGCCTGCTTTCTAATCTGTCCCTTAGGGACTTCTGAGAAGGTTGTGGGCCAGTATTAACCAGTACATTACATAGGAAATGCTCTGCTAGCTGAACGAAAGAAGACAGTTCTGCACCGGTGCTGTCCTGATCATTCATTTCTTCCTGGAAAGCGATTTCGCAGACTTTACATCTGGCTGTTTCCACAGCCTTGCATCTTGCCCTTCCAACGCTTTCCTGTCTGGAGGCAATTGCATTTCTCTCTCTCCAGTGAATCGCAGCTGGGACGAGAGATCATGTTCTTGGGAGCGAGCAGCGGTGGCTTTGATTGGTAGAACCGGTCTCATGGAGAGCTTTGAACGTCGGGGCAGAACCTTTGAGCCGGAGCGCTGTGTTCTGAGGTGAGTAGAGAAGAGAGGATTTCTGCGGGGTTATGTTCGCACCATCCTGTCACACTGTGCAGCTCGGTTGCGGTGTTTTGTACTGGAGGCTGCGGAGCTCCATTCTGAGTAGAAAAGGATTTCAAGTCGGCTTTTTTAGTTCTCTTCAGTTGCAACTGAAGCTTGGGTGGCCTGCCCCACTAATGCAATCTTGCGCTCTCCAGATTCTCCTCCCTGCACGCTGCAAGGATATGATCAGTCCAAAGGTGTTTCCACAAGCCATGCTAAGAATGCTTTAAAAATAGTTTTTCAGTGCATGCATGGTTTATAAGCATTTAACACAGTGGTTCTCAACCTGGGGGTCGGGACCCCTGGAGGGGTCAGTAGGGGGTGTCAGAGGGGTCACCAAAGACCATCAGAAAACACAGTATTTTCTCTTGGTAATGGGGGTTCTGTGTGGGAAGTTTGGCCCAATTCTATCATTGGTGGGGTTCAGAATGCTCTTTGATTGTAGGTGAACTATAAATCCTAGCAATTACAACTCCCAAATGTCAAGATCTATTTTTCCCAAATGCCACCAGTGTTCACATTTGGGCATTTTGAGTATTCGTGCCAAGTTTGGTCCAGATCCATCATTGTTTGAGTCCACAGTACTCTCTGGATGTAAGTGAACTACAACTTCAAAACTCAAGGTCACTGCCCACCAAAGCCTTCCAGTGTTTTCTGTTGGTCAAGGGAGTTCCATGTGCCAACTTTGTTTCAATTCTGTTGTTGCTGGAGTTCAGAACACTCTTTGATTGTAGGTGAACTTTAAATCCCAGCAACTACAACTCCCAAATGACAAAATCAACCCCCCACCCAACCCCAGCAGTATTCATATTTGGGTGTATTGGGTATTTGTGCCAAATTGGATCCAGTGAATGAAAATACATCCTGCATATTGGATATTTACATTGTGATTCATAACAGTAGCAAAATTACCGTTATGAAGCAGCAACGAGAATAATGTTATGGTTGGGGGTCACAGCAACATGAGGATCTGTATTAAGGGGTTGAGGCATTAGGAAGGTTGAGAGACACTGATTTAAAAGTGGAAAAGAGCAGTTTACGACATTCGGCTCGTAAAACCCAAGGCTAGCTCTGCTAGGTGCCTGCCCAACTCTAGCAACAGACTCTGAGTAATATCAAAGAGAAGATCATTGTAAATTCTTAAAATGAAAATGTATTGCCATCATAGTAGTTCCATTTGCATAAACATATCTATAAGGAAAAGGTAAAGATTTTCCCCTGACATTAAGTCTAGTCAAGTCTGACTCTGGGTAGTGGTGCTCATCTCCATTTCTAAGCCAAAGAGCCAGCATTG
Organism: Anolis apletophallus; assembly: GCA_030556195.1. Lineage (NCBI taxonomy): Eukaryota > Metazoa > Chordata > Lepidosauria > Squamata > Anolidae > Anolis > Anolis apletophallus. The sequence goes on along the minus strand of JARBWK010000006.1, from coordinate 127,897,737 downwards.
TCTGTAGATGTCTCCAAGGGCATGTGGTCAGCATGACTACATGGAGTGCCATTACCTTCCTGCCGGAGCGGTACCTATTAATCTACTCACATTTGTATGTTTCCAAATGGCTAGGTTGACAAAAGCTGGGCCTATCAGCAGGGGCTCATCCCGCTCCCCGGATTCGAACCACCGACTTTTTGAGTCAGCAAGTTCAGCAGTTTAACCCGCTGCGCCACCGGGGACTCCTGTAAATGTTTTAAAGTAATTATTTTAGCACTCATAAAACAATCCCTCTTAGTCGCAGTATAAAAAGCAAATACAAGACATAACAGGATCATGTTCAATAGCTCTGGTCCTTCAGGCGTTCCCTTTTGTGATACAACGGTTGATATAAAGGGCTGTCAGAAAAGAAGTCTGTTCACAGGCAGCCCCAAAAACCATTCAGTGTTTGCCCCAGCCCAATAGCCAAGGAAGGTTATTCCACACCTGGGGTATCCCTACTAACAAGGCCCTGTTATAATTTTAGGGTTTTTTTGCATGTGAAATTTTGTATTCCTATTTCTATGCAGTCTTTTAAGGGCAGCTCTCAGCTTGGTGTAACCGGAGCTGCAGTGGTGCAATGGGTTAAATCCTTGTGTCAGCTGAACTGCTGATCTGAAGGCCTGCAAGATGGGGTGAGCTCCTGGCTGTCAGCTCCAGCTTCCCATGTGGGGACATGAAAGAAACGTCCCACAGGATAGTAACACATCCGGACATCCTCTGGGCAACGTCCTTACAGACGTCAAATTCTCTCACACCAGAAGTGACTTGCAGTATATTCGCAATCCACTTCTGTCTAATTCAGTGGTTTTCAACCGTGGGGTCACCAGATGTTTTGGCCTTCAGAAATCCTAACAGCTGGTAAATTGGCTGGGATTTCTGGGAGCCATAGGTCAAAATACCTGGGAACCCACAGGTTGAGATCCACTGCTCTAATTGGTACATAACACTTTCCTATAGATTCAATACTAATTTATTTATCATTTATTTATTTACTTCATTTATATTCCGCTCTTCTCACCCCGAAGGGGACTCAGAGCGGATTACAGTACATATACTTGCAGACAATCCCTGCAGTTCAACATATACATATATTGACGAACATAGGCGAACAAAGACGAACAAAGAGGCAAACTTCTGGCAAATTTCTGGCCACCAGGGGGAGCTGACAAACTCCTCATCTCTCTCAGTGTTTTCCAGCTTTCCTGGTTGTTCTTCCGCATTCCTTCAGCGGTTCCTGGAGTTTTTTATGGCCTCATAAATCAGTCAAAATTCGCCTCCCCCACTTATTGTGGTACCTTTATCTCCTACTTGAAAAATGAACTGTCTTTTGGGCTGCAAAGGTCGACAGCAGGCTACACTTAAGGTCGGACACCCACCCCGACCCCGGGCAGGCCTCAAACTCATGACCTACAGGTCAGAGAGATCTTATGCAGCTGACACTTAGCCAGCTGCGCCACTTCCCGGTAATTCCTGGGGGTCTCCCCTCCATGTACTAACCAGGCTTGATCTAGCTTAGCTTCCAAGATCAGATGGGATTTGCTGCCTTCAAAATATTGCCTGCTTTGATCCATGTTGGTTGGGCGATTCTGGGAGTTCTGATTCAAAAAGGGACATTTCCAAGCTTTCTGCTGAGCCTACTTCCCACTTGCTGCTTGCTTCCAGAAACTGGCAGCGCCAGCCTCTGGCATTGGCATTTGACAGCATGCCTGCTTTTTAATGGCCCGCTCTAACAGGTGAGAGGGCAGCTTGAGAATGCCTTTATAGCCTATTGTGTTAAAAGCTTGTCTTAAGGCGCCTTTTATTTCTCAATTCACGCGGCTGCTGTGTAGCTATCGGTGTTTAGCCTCATAAGCAAACTATTTAGAGTGTTTCCTTTTCTTTCCAGCCTGTATTTATAAGCCCATATGGGCCTGCTGAGGATCCAGCTGGAGGGGATGGCCTTCCCTGTGCCATAGAAGCTCCTGGCTCACTCCCTTCCCGATTATCTCGACCAAGAAAGCTGCCGAGTGAGGAGGGAGATGTGTGTGGGTGGATTAGCCACCAAATTCTCCCAGTCAAAATGTGCTTCCAAAACGGCAAATTGATACTGGCAATTTCAATTTGTAGTGGATAAAGATGGATTTAGCATTTAGGAATGCAAACCATTCTATCCAACAATTGGCTGAGCTTTCACGAGAGAGAGAGAGAGAGAGAGAGAGAGAGAGAGAGAGAGAGAGAGAGAGAGAGAGAGAGAGAGAAGGGAAAGCATGGCGTGATGGTTTAGATCAGTGTTTCTCAACCTTCCTAATGCTGCGACCCCTTAATACAGTTCCTCATGTTGTGGTGACCCCTAACCCAGTGTTTCCCAACCACTAGTGTGCCGTGAGCGATCACCTGGTGTGCCGCGGGAAAACCTCTCTTCCCCTCTTTCTTCCCCCTCCTGCCAAACTCCTGCTGCTTCTGCTTGTGAGGGGAGAAGGCGGAGGAAGGGCCAGGTGGCGGTGAAGAAGAAGGGGCAGGGGCGCCACCTCCTTCGGCCGTTTTCATGTTTATGTGCACCAACTATTACTACATTTGGCATTGGCTGAACATGATAGCCTTTCTAGTGACTGTGTAACAACTCTCCTGTTCACCAGTTATACACGAGGGACTCGTCTAATGCCCACCTGGAATGATACAGGAGCATATATATTGACGGTGGAAGCCTCATTATTGTTCCATGAGGTGTATTGATGCATAAGAACAGTACTAGTGCTTTGAAGCTTTATGGACACATTTTTTCTAAACACAGAGAGAGACTGACAGCTGTTGAGCAAGACCTTCATGTGTGTCTTTCTGCCATTCCTGCCAGGATATCTATGTTGTGTTCATTGAAACAGGCCCAGGTTTCACACTGAGTGTATAAATACATTTAAAAAACATATTAACTATCTGTATTACTGTGTTTGAGTGTCATTTTGGTTGGTGGTGTGCCCCAGGATTTTGTAAATGTAAAAAGTATGCCGCGGCTCAAAAAAGGTTGGGAAACACTGCCCTAACCATTATTTTCATTGCTACTTCATAACTGTATTTTTTTTTGCGGGGGGGGGGGGTTGGGTTGATTTTGTCATTTGGAAGTTGCTGGGATTTATAGTTCACTCACAATCAAAGAGCATTCTTAACTCACCAACAATGGAATTGAACCAAACTTGGCACAAAAAACTCCCATGACCAACAGCAAATACTGGAAGTGTTTGGTGGGCATTGACCTTGAGTTTGGGAGTTGTAGTTCACCTACATTGAGAGCACTATAGACTTAACAATGATGGATCTGGGCCACACTTGACACTAATCCTCAATATACCCATACGTGAACACTGGTGGAGTTTGGGGAAAATAGATCTTGACATTTGGGAATTGTAGTTGCTGGGATTTATAGTTCACCTACAATCAAACAGCCCCTTGCACCTCACCAATGATAGAATTGGGTCAAACTTCCTACACAGAACCCTAATGCCTTGAAGGGACTAGCTGGCGCGAGCCTCCATCCCACCTCACACACTCTCCCTCACCCACACATGCGCATCATGTTGCCATGCGCCAAGCACGCCTACTCCCCTCCCCACTTGGAGTCTCAGAAACAGCCCTCCCCTTGGCTGGAAAGCCTGCCAATCACCACAGAGTAGAGCTTTAGGTGGGATAATTCACAGTCTTTTTCCAAAAAAAGAGAGAAGGACAAGCGGAGAGATCTTCAATTTTCTCTGCCAAAGGGCTTCCTAAGACCATCATAAATATATGTTTTCTAATGGTCTTTGGCGACCCCTCTGAAACCCTCTCACGACCCCCCTGGGGGTCCCGACCCCCAGGTTGAGAAACACTGGTTTAGATAGACTTGGAATAAGGGAGACCAGGGTTCAAATCCCCACTCATCTGTGGAAATCCCACTGGGTGATTGGGCAAGTCACATTCTTTCAGCCGCAGCAGAAGGCAATAGAAAACCTCATATCATTAAAAAGAGATAAATTAAATTGGAATTGATTTGAAGGCCATCTATTATTTATTTATTTCTATCCCACTTTTCTCCTGGGCCGGGACTCACAGCAGCGAACAACATACAAATAGGAAAAACATAACGTACAGTAAAAATAAACGGCAACCATCATAACCATAATCACATCTAATAAAAATTATTAAAAACCCACATCAACGCAATTAGCATATAAACAAAGAACACAATTAAGCATTCAATAGATTAAAATAGATTAAAAACCTCATCTAGAATCAGTTTATTTAGGCCGTAGTCAGGTTCATTTCTGTACAAACACTGCACCCAATACATAGATCTGGCATTTATTCTCCTTCAGGTAAGGCCTATTTCCACATAAAAGTTCCACAGAAAGCTAGCAGGGAGGGAGCCATTCTGACTTCTTTAGGAAAGGAGTTTATTTATTTATTTACAATATTTATAGCCCGCCTTTCTCAGCCATACAGCGACTCAAGGCGGGTTAGATTGGCATAATTCGATACCAGGCATTCATAAAACTGCAATTAAAAACAATCAACATGACAATATAAAACATATATAAAAACCATTAAAACATATAATCATCTGTGTCATCCTGTTAAAAATGTTATCCAGTAACATCGTTTGGCCATTCCATGTTCATCGTTCATAGTTCTGTATTATCTATTCTGCTGCATTCTCAAAAGCTTGCTCAAAGAGTCAGGTCTTCTTTCTGGAAAGTCAGGAGGGAGGGGGCCAATCTAATACCCCTGGGTATTAATAATACACTATTGAGAAGGCCCTGTCCATCTCTGCTAATCGCGCTTGTGAGGCAGGCGGGATCGAGAGCAGGGCTTCCCCAGATCATCTTAAGCTCATAGATGGTTCATAGAGTTCCAGAGCCAAAAAGGACCCCTCACTCATTCCCACCAATTGCACTTGGGATGATGGTGAGACTGAGAGTAGGGCCTCTCCTGATGACCTCAGGGCTCATGTGGGTTCATAGAAGATACAGTTAGGTAGGCTGGGCCCGAACCATTGGGCTTTATAGGTTAAGGCTAGCATCTTGCATTCCTCCCGGAAACAAACTGGTAGCCAGTGCTGTTGTTTTAACGGGGGTGGTTCATTCCCTATACCCAGCTCCTGTAAGCGATCTGGCTGCTGATCTTTGAATCAGTTGGAGTGTCCGAACACTCTTCTGGGGCAGCCCTACATAGAGCGTGTTAGAGTAGTGTAACCTGGATCTATCATCTGTCTATCTGTCCATCCAACCATCCATTTATCACATCATGTCTATCCATTTGTCCATCCGTTTGCCACATTACCTGTCTGCCGTCCATCCATCCATCTGCCATATCATCAATTCATCCTTCTGCCACATCCTATCTCTCTATCTATCTATTATCTTTCTCTCTATCTCCCCCACCAGCCTTCCGTGGGATGCAAAGGAGTCCTTTGTGGGCTGCATCTGGCCCATGGGCTGTATGCTGTGAAGGCCTGGTCTAGACAAACATGGTTGAGGACAAATACAAATTGCCAACAGGATACATCTCTGATGGGAAGTGGCTTCCAGCAGGGAAATCAGAGAGCAAAATCTCCCTTCCTCCTTCCAGCTCTGCACCTGTGCACCCTAAAAATTAGGACAGTGGATATCTGCATGGGCAAATATGTCCTGGCCTAACCATTAGTGCAGAGCCGTGTTTAGTCTTTGAGACATAAAGCAGCGGTAAAACAATCAATAAACAACTTTGATGAAAATATCACCAGGAGCAGATCATTACCACCACCATATGGTTGGACTCACCATTGGCTATGCTAGCGAGGACTGGCTGATTGTAATTCCCAATCTGATTGTAATTCCCAATCTGACGCCTGCTATGGACCCATGGCAAGGAAGAAAGTAGAAGTTAATAGAGCAACAAGGAAGCAAGAGACTAAAAAAGAATGGTTATAGCTGAACAATTTGCTACACTGGCATTCAAAGTGTACCTGTGTAATAATAATAATTTAATATTATTATATTAGTATAATATTAAAAACAAATTAATGGTGCCAGGGATCAGGAATTTGTGCAAGGGATTAATTGTCCTTCTCAAGCTTCCCCCTCCCAAGTAACACAAACACACATAAAGAAGATAACAACTTTTTGGGCGAGTTATAGCAGGATTTATCTGGAGCTTAAAAGCTCCTGTCAGATGGAAATCTCATTTCAGCTGTAACTTGACCAGCTCTGTGTGAGTATTAAAAAAAACCCTAACAGAATTTTTTTATCAGCTCTCCTCCTTGAGCAAAAATGTGTCCTTACAGGAGGATTCTCTCTCCACTCCCAACTTCCATCTACTTGAATTAAGAAACTTGACTCTCTTTTTTCACTTCACATCTGACCCAAATGTGCTGGAAAAATAGCGGCCGAAAGATCTGAGACAGTTTAAGGCTTTCTTTGGTCTTCAGAGATTTTGGTCTATTTAAGGGGAGCATTGTGAATATGAGGGAAATCATGGAGGTTGTAAAAATCTACTTTCTAGGATTGGTGAATCGATGCTGTGTTCAAACAGAGTTATTCCCACACTCATGTTGCAAGCTGAAATAAAAGACAGGATTTGTAAAATGTTCATTATTGTGTCGCTTTGAGTCTGGGATCTAGGGCAGTGTAGATCCAGCCAGGAACTGGAGTTCCACAACGTTTGGAGGACCACAGGTTCAACAGACCCTGTTTTAGCCTAATTTGCTACGCCCGATGACTGTAGTACAACATGCTCCCTCGACCCATGCCCCTCCTGGCTAGTTAGATCCTGTCTGGAGGGGTTACGAGACCCCCTGTGTAGGATAATTAACAGCTCCCTTGAGCAAGGAGTGTTCCCAGGGGATTTGAAGGAGGTCATGGTAAGACCGCTACTGAAGAAACCGAATTTCCCTCCAGTTACCGCCCGGTTTTGAACTTGCCATTCCTGGGCAAGGTGATTGAGAGGGCAGTAGCGGGTCAGCTGCAACAGTTCTTAAATGACACAGCTGGGCTTGATCCTTTCCAATCCGGCTTCCGTATTGGGCATGGGACGGAGACTGTGCTTGTCTCCATTACAGACCAACTTCGCTGCCAGTTGGACCACGGTGAATCAGCGCTGCTGGTGTTGTTAGATTTCATGGCAGGCTTTGACACAGTAGATCACGCATTACTGACCCACCGTTTAGCTGTGACGGGAGTTAGGGGGACTGCCCTTAAATGGGTGGCCTCCTTTCTTCAAGACCGGGGACAACGTGTGGAGCGGGGGGGGGGGTGGCCTCTGGGAGACTCCCATTAAGTTGTGGGGTTCCCCAGGGAGCTATCATCTCCCCTTTATTGTTTAATATCTATATGCGTCCACTTGCCCAACTGGTTCGCGATTTTGGTCTGGAGTGTCATCAGTACGCTGATGACACCCAGCTGGTGCTGAGAATGGATGGCAGGCCGGACACCGTACCCGATTGTTTCCATCAATGCCTCGAAGCCGTGACTGGATGGCTGCGTTCTAGCCGGTTGAAGGTGAATCCATCGAAGACAGAGATCCTATGGCTGGGTCGTCCTGGTGTCGGTGAGTGCCGGTTGCCTACCCTGGCGAGCAGTTAAGCCCGTCATCTTTGGTAAAAAGCCTGGGGGTCCAATTGGACCCACTGCTATCAATGGAGACTCAGGTCTCCACGGTTAGCAGGTCCGCATTCTTCCACCTCCGACAGGATAGGCGAATAGCTCCCTACCTATCCAGTAATGACCTAGCTACGGTGATCCAGGCGACAGTCATCTCGAGGCTAGACTACTGTAACGCCCTCTACATTGGCCTTCCCTTGTCGACAACCCAGGAACTAAAGCTGGTGCAAAATGCTGCTGCTCGATTGCTGTTGGGAGCATTGACAAGAGAGCATATTACACCAATTTTATAGCAATTGCACTGGCTACCAGTAGAGTACCGGATTGTCTTCAAGGTGCTGATTTTGACCTTTAAGGCCTTGTATGGTCTAGAGCCAGTGTACCTGAGGGACCGCCTCACCCCATATGTTCCCCCGAGATCGTTGCGTTCAGAAGAACAAAATCTCCTGGTGATTCCATCAATCCGTTCCTGCCACCTTTCAACAATAAGACAAAGAGCCTTTTCTGTGGTGGTACCAACTCTATGGAATGAGTTACCAGACGGAACTCGCGCTATCACAGAGTTGACCCCCTTCCGGAAGGCCTGCAAGGCGTTCCTCTTTAGGCAGGCTTTTAATCTAGGCGCCTCCTGATAATCCTGTCCATACCCTTGTGTTTTTACATATCCAAACTGTTTTATGTGTATTTTATTGTTTTATGTAAACGTCCCGAGCCTGCAGGGAGGAGCGGTATATAAAAGTGAATAATAAAATAAAAATAAAATAAATAAACATCAAAGGACAAGTTATGCTTTGGGATTTTTGGAATGGATACACAACTGAAATGTAAAACAAAAACAGAGATGGGGATTAGATTAACCTGCTAATACGACTGGGACTGCAACTCCCAGGGTTTGTCACTTTTAGCTAAACTGTCTAGGATTGCAGTTGAACAAAATCCACCCTCAAAATAAAGGAACAGTACTTGTGATGAGACAACAAGAGTTCAGCAGCTGTAGCCTTTTTTTCAGGTCAGTGGTTACAGTGTGTTCACACAACTTGCCATTCATTCAACCCAAACACCACCCACTCGGCACAAAAGAGGCACGATCAACCCTTCTGTTGTGTCAGCCGCAGCTTTTTCCAAGCTCTGTCAGGCTGTTACGCATGAGGATAGTAAACCCTGTTTAGCCTTATGGATGGATCACAAGGGAGTTTGCATCTGATGGGTAAGTCTCCCTGCCGCACAGAACACTCCAGGAATCAGAAGCATTTCAGGTGAAGAAGCTTGTGGGAGGAAACACATTCTTCCTGTTCTGGGAAAGCAAAAGGGCCTTTGCGCATTAATTACATTTACATCTGCCAAAAGTACTTTTCAGATCTGAGTGTTTATCTCTTGGGGCTTAGATGGCTAAGACAAATGAGAACAACTCACATCTTGGGAGGGCGTATGTTTCCAAATAGGCCACCCCTGCCTTTTTGCTTAAACAATAGTGCCATTGCTTCTTTCTGTTGGAGGGAAATTCAGCCTAATCGAAGTGCAAGGAGTGCTCTTGAATCCCTTTTCATTCTTCCTGTATTACGAGGGTTGAATGAAAAGTAATGCCTCCACCTTCGTTACTTGGGTTTAACTGGGAATATTTTAATAAATCAAACGCAGAAATAATCCTTAGAATGTGCTCTTTAGCTACCACTATTCACTTTTCCACATAATCACCAGACAATTGGATACATTTCTGCCAAAAATGATCAAGTTTTCGGAAGCCGTCATGGAAGAAGTCGACACTCTGTTTCCGCAACCAGCATCTCACAGTTCTCTCAACGTCTTCACCAGAAGCATAATGATGTCCAACCTTTTGCTTGTCAAACTCGGTGATTGCTGTCACAGGATGTCCAACTCTTTGTTTGTCATGCAAGTCAGATGTTCCCACCTCAATAAATTTAAACTTACTCGCACAACGATGCACAGTTCCGACATCAACACAATCACCATAAACAGCTTGCATTCTCTGATGAATTTCCTTTGGGGTGACGCCTTCTGCTGTAAAAAATTCAATGACTGCGCATTGCTTAAGTCAGTGATTTTTTGAGCCGCGGCACATTTTTTACATTTACAAAATCCTGGGGCACACCACCAACAAAAATGACACAAAATGATACTCTGTCATTTTACTGTCACCCTCCCCCCTCGTGACGCCGCTGCTTCCGCCACCCCCCCCACCCCCCGGAAGGTCCACGCACAGGAGGCCCATCACCGTCCCGCGGGGGAAGGCTGTGCTGAGTGGCCAAAGCGCACGTGGGCTCAGCTGAGCAGGCAAATAGGAATTGAGCACACGGGGTGGCTCTGAGCCTTGGAACAAACTGCAGCGGAGGTTCGCAGTCATTGCCACCCTCAGCTCTCCTTCCCGAAGGGGTTCAGCCCCCCCCCCCTCAGGTGTCCCCCCCCCCGCATCCCTTCTGCTTCCCTGCTGTCGCCTTGGGGCCAGATCGGGAAGGAACCAAACTGAGCTGTGGAGCTACGCACCCTGGCCTCTGCTCTGCAGCGAACCCGGAGCCCAGCCAGGAGAGGCCAGGAGATGGAAGCGTTGCTCCCCTTCCCCGACGCGGAGGGGCTAGAGGGCAGAAAGCCTTGCCTCGAACCTCTGGGAGCGGGGTCAGACGGGGGCAGCTCCCACGAACTCCTCCTCCCTCTCCTCCTCCTTGCTGCCAGAGGGGAGGAGGGCAGAAGAGCGCCCAGGAGCCAGGAAGCAGGAGGAGCTGCAGCCTGGCCAGGTACCCCTTGGCGTGCAGAGGGAGGGAAGGAAGGGAAGGAGAGAGAGAGAGAGGAGGGAGGGAGGAAAGTTCTGGACGCTGAGGGCTCTCCCTGACTGTAGCCAGGCTGGCTGGCATTGCTGCTTCGGCCAGGAAAGCCTCATATCTTCTGCCTGAAGTTTCCTGCTAGGCGCTCTCTCTCTCTCTCCACTGTAATTTCCCATGTCACACCTGATGATTCCTCACAGCACACTAGTGTTCCACGGCACACTGGTTGAAAATCACTGGCTTAAGTCACATTGACCGACCGTCTGCACAGTGTTTGTTTTGCTGTCTGTGCCGCAGTTCAGAAGATTTCCCTCATGTTCTGTCTCTATGAGAATTGGAATTTGAAAAAAATGACTTGTTGTGGAAACAAGAGTAGGTGATAAAGCTTTCCCCCCATGATAACTATTTCAGGAGTGAATTCCCTTCCTGGGGGTATATTTCTCTCCCTGTTGTCTCCCTCCATTCTTAACTATGAGCAGTTAGTTAAGTCGGATGTTTGTAACTTTGGGGACTGCCTGTGTACAGAAAATAATCAGCAACAAGGGTTGAGCATGTCCTGGCAGTTCATATACTGACGTCTCCTTATGGAGAGAAAAATGGGGTATAAACATTAACATAATAATAATAATTACTAGGGTACTCAGTGGTAAGGATGAGAATTGCAACTGGGCTGCTGTTCCCAGCAGCTGTAGCTAACACAACCAATGGAGAGAAGAAAAGGGACTCCTGCCACATTAAGAATGTAGCAGGAGTCCCATCCCTTCTGATAGGAAAAAAATATGCAAAAGTTTTTGGAAAGTGTTTGGAAAACCAACGTGGCATAGCTGTTTGAGTATTGGACATAGTCTGCTCTAGATTTAATGCAGTTTGATGCCACTTTAACTGCTATGGCTCAATGCGATATAATCCTGAGGGTTGTTCTTTGATGGGGCACCAACATAACTCCAAACAACTGGGAAACTTAGGCCCCTTCTACACAACTGAATAAAATTACACATTTTCTGCTTTGAACTGGAATATATGGCAGTGTGGACTCACATAACCCAGTACAAAGCAGATATTGTGGGATTTCCTGCCTCAATATTCTGTGATATAGGGCTGTGTGAAAGGGCCCATAGGGCATACTAGCTAACCTGTTTTGTCCTGATGTACTGTTATCCTTGAATAGTAACTTCTTTTCTACAGCAACGTTTTCTCAAACCATTACCGTTTTCTGCAAACAAAGGCCCTCTGCAGAAGCAGGCCAATATGGCAGTAAATCAGGACATATGAGCATTGGGAACAGCTCTGAAAATTCTCCTTTAAAACTACATTTCCTTCAATATTCAGGGTTATATGGCTGTATGGAAGGGCCCAGGGATGGCTAACGACCTTGTAAAACTGCAACTCCCGGGATCCCATAGCATAGAGCCATGGCAGTTACATGTGGCATCAAACTGTGTTAATTTAGCCGTGTAGATGCAACCATAACTCTTGAGAGACCAGGGTTCAAATCTTCACTCAGGCTTGAAACCCACTCAGGGCCCTTCCACACGGCCCTATATCCCAGAATATCAAGGCAGAAAATCCAACAATATCTGTTCTGAGCTGGGTTATTCAAGTTCACACCTAGATAATGTGGGATTTTCTGCCTTGATATTCTGGGCTATTCAGGCTGCGTGGAAGGGCCCTGGGTGACCTTAGGGAAGGCACACTCTCTCAGCCACAGAATAAGGGAAGGACTCTCACCCGACCTATTCAACTTGTATGCAGAACACATCATGCAATGTGCAGGGCTTGATGAATGTGTCCCCAGTAATCTTTGTGCCTAGAAATACAAGGTCTGTCACTGCCTCCTGGGTTGCAGCTAAACATTAAAAAAAACCAAGATTATGGCAACCAGACTGATTGATAACTGGAAAACAGGGAGAAAACATGGAGGCAGTGACAGACTTTTATTTCTGGGCGCGAAGATGAGTGCAGACGCACACTGCAGCCAGGAAATCAGAAGACGTTTTCTTCTTGGGAGGAGAGCAATGTCCAATCTCGATAAAATAGTGAAGAGTAGAGACATCACACTGGAAATGAAGATCTGCATAGTCAAAGCAATGGTATTCCTCGTAGTCACCTACGGATGTGAGAGCTGGAACATAAGGAAGGCTGAGCGAAGGAAGATAGATGCTTTTGAACTGTGGTGTTGGAGGAAAGTTCTGAGAGTGCCCTGGACCACGAGAAGATCCAATGAGTCCATACTCCAGGAAATAAAGCCCGACTGCTCACTGGAGGGAAAGATAGTAGAGGCAAAGATGAAGTATTTTGGCCACATAATGAGAAGACAGGGAAGCTTAGAGAAGACAATGATGCTGGGGAAAATGGAAGGAAAAAGGAAGAAGGGCCGACCAAGGGCAAGATGGATGGATGGTATCCTCGAAGTGACTGGCTTGACCTTGAAGGAGCTGGGGGAGGTGACGGCCAACAGGGAGCTCTGGCGTGGGATGGTCCAGGAGGTCACGAAGTCAAAAGCCACTGAACACATAAACAACAAGCCTTATGTATTTATTTACATCATTTCTACCCCGCTCTTTTCAACCCCCGAGGGGGGAGTCAGAACAGCCCAACAAAAGGCAACAATTTGATGCCGATGCACAATATAAATCTATATATATAAAGGAGACACGGTCGTGGGTTGACGATTATGCACGGCCACACCATAACCCCCAGAACCACAAACCCCACAACACACGTTTCACCAGGCCATGAGGTACCAACTAGGCACAAATCCCCACCCTTAAACTTCAACAGACCCCTAAACAAGACCCCCAAAATTGCCCATTCAAACCTATGGGAGAAGGATCCGCCAGCGGCGCGGCTTCGCCCCATCCCCAGCCCGTCCCATTCACATGCTCGCCACTGCGGAACGGAACCTCCTCCCCACCTGAATGCCCTCCGGAGGTTAGGGGCTGGCTTGGAAGCGGCGGAGGAGAGGCCCAGAACCACAAGGAGCCCAAGGCAGCGCCCGCGCCGCCCGGCAACATGCGGCGGAGGATGGCTGCTCTGTGATGCCTCTCCCTGCTAACTCCTCTTCCGGGACTGGCAGGGACCTGGGGCGCCGCCTCATCGCTCTTCCTCGCCAATGCCGCCTACCTGCCTTCCTCCTTGCCTTCCTCATGTTCGTCGACCCGGGCCGCCTCGGTTCGGCCCGGGAACGTTTAGAAGCCTCAGAGATGGAGGAGGAGGCGGATCAGGCCATGGAACTACACCTCCCAGAAGCCTCCGCAACGCTCCCTGGGAAGCAGGGGCGGAGCTTCCTGAAACCCACCCCTCCTCCATCTCCCAGCCTCCAAAACGTTCCCGACCACAGTCCACGAACATGAGGAAAGCAGCAGAGGAAGCCAAGGAGACCACAGTGGCAAGGAAGAGCGAAGAGGCGATGGCGCCCCAACTCCCTGCCACTCCCGGAAGAGGAGAGATCCCAAGGCACAGGAGGAAGAGGAGGAGGGGGGGGAGGTCAGCCCACGGCTCACTCCTTTCCTTCCTTCTCTCATACCTTCTTTCTCTCCTTTCTTCCTTCCCTCCTTCCTTCCTTCCTTCTCTCCTCCCATCCCTCCTTCATTCTCTCCCTCCTTCTTTACTTCTCACCTTCCTTCCTTCTCTCCTTCTCTCCTTCCTTCCCTCCTTCCTTCCTTCTCTCCTTCCTTCTCTCCTTCCTTCCTCCTTCCTTCTCTCCTTCTCTCCTTCCTTCCCTCCTTCCTTCCTTCTCTCCTTCTTTACTTCTCACCTTCCTTCCTTCCTTCTCTCCTTCCTTCCTTCCTTCCTTCTCTCCTCCCATCCCTCCCTCCTTCCTTCCTCTCTCTTCCTTCCTTCCTTCATTTTATCCACCCTTCCTTCTTTCTCTCCTTCCCTCCTTCCCTTCCCTTCTCCCTTCTCTCCTTCCTTCCTTCTTTCCTTCCTTCCTCCCATCCCTCCTTCCTTATTTCTCTCCTCCCTCCCTCCCTCCCTCCTTACATACCCAAACTTCCTCACATCTCCTACATAGGGCACAGCAACGCGTGCCGGGTACAGCTAGTACAATATAAAACCATAGACATTCAAAATTAAAATACAATTAGCATTAATACATAATACACATACACTTAAGTTAAAAACAGAGTTACGCCCATCACATAAACATTGAGCCATAACCATCAACTTATCAATTACAGTTCCAATCCAAAATGCTGCATTGTGCTAATGTGCAAAAGCCTGGTCCCATTTCACTGATTTTACTTTTTTCCTGAATGCCAGGAGGGATGGGGTTGATCATATGTTGCTTAGAAGCGCGTTCCACAGACGGGGAGCCACCACCGAGAAGGCCCTCTCTCTCGCCCCCACCAACCGCATTTGAGAAGTTGGCAGGAGCGAGAGCAAGGCCTCCCCGGCTGATCTTAAATTACGAGGTGGGACATAGCGGCAGATGCGTTCAGACAAGTAAGCTGGGCCAGAACCGTATAGAGCTTTAAAGGTCAAAACCAGCACTTTGAATTGAGCTCGGAATTGGACAGGCAGCCAGTGGAGCTGACACAACAGGGGGGTGGTATGCTCCCTGTATGTAGCTCCAGTTAGTAATCTGGCTGCTGTCCTTTGGACTAATTGTAATTTCCGAACTGTCTTCAAAGGCAGCCCCATGTAGAGTGCTTTGCAGTAATCTATTCAGGATGTGACCAGAGCGTGGACGACCGTAGATTAGCCACCAAGGTATGTGCGCAGCTGGCGCACGAGTCTTAACTGTGCAAAAGCTCCCCTGGCCACCGCCGAGACCTGGGGTTCCAGGATCACTCCCAAGCTGCGAACCTGCGTCTTCAGGGGGAGTGTAACCCCATCCAACACAGGCTATAACCCTATGCCCTGTTCGGCCTTTCGACTGACCAGGAGGACCTCTGTCTTGTCTGGATTAAGTTTCAATCCAGTATAGTAGTCCGTGGCAGTTCAAATTTGTCATTACACTATTTCAACTGTCTTCAAAGGCAGCCCCACGTAGAGTGCGTTGCAGTAATCTATTCGGGATGTGACCAGAGCGTGGACGACCGTATAGCCTTCTCTGGACCAATCTTGCCAAGGAAACCCTGTGATAGCTTTGCCTTGAGATCACAGTGGGGCAAAAAACAACCTGGAGACTCAGCCCTATCAAGGCAGAAAATCCCCTCGATGAACACAACATAGATATCCTGGCAGGAATGGCAGAAAGACACACACGAAGGTCTTGCTCAACAGCTGTCAGTCATGGGAAAACTTCGGCCCTCTGGGTGCTTTGGACTTCAACTCCCACCATTCCTAGCAGCCTCAGGCCCTTTTCCTTTCCCCCCTCAGCCATTTAAGAAGGAAAGGGCCTCAGGATGTTAGGAATGGTGGGAGTTGAAGCCCAAAGCACCCAGAGGGCCGAAGTTTTCCCATGACTGACAGCTGTTGTGCAAGACCTTCGTGTGTGTCTTTCTGCCATTCCTGCCAGGATATCTATGTTGTGTTCATCGAAACAGGCCCAGGTTTCACACTGAGTGTATAAATACATTTAAAAACATAGTAACTATATGTATTACTGTGTTAGAGCAGTGTTTCCCAACCTTTTTTGAGCCGCAGCACAGTTTTTACATTTGCAAAATCCTGGGGCACACCATCAACCAAAATGACACAAAATGACACTCTAACACAGTAATACATATAGTTAATATGTTTTTAAATGTATTTATACACTCAGTGTGAAACCTGGGCCTGTTTCGATGAACACAACATAGATATCCTGGCAGGAATGGCAGAAAGACACAAACTTCCCACACAGAACTCCCATAACCAAGAGAAAATGCTATAAGAGTTTGGTGGGCATTGACCTTGAGTTTTGGAGTTGTAGTTCACCTATACCCAGAGAGCACTGTGGACTCAAACAATGTTGGATCAGGACCAAACTTGGCATGAATGCTCAATATGCCCAAATATGAACGCAGATGGAGTTCAGGGGAAATAGACCTTGACATTTGGGAGTTGTAGTTGCTGGGATTTATAGTTCCCCTACAATCAAAGAGCATTCTGAACCCCACCAATGATTGAACTGGGCCAAACTTCCCACACAGAACCCCCAGGAGGCAAGAGGAGGTCTCTATTTGGGGAAAGGGAGGTGGGCCTTCCCAATGCATGGAGAGGGAGAGACCAAGTAGACAACGGGTGGGGAGGGGGGTGTTTGTAATTTTGTGCCTTTATCGAGGTAGGTTTCTTAGGGTTTTTATACTTTAACACACTAGACTCTCCCCCCCCCTCCTGGAGGTTCCAATTTCCCACGGCACACCTGATGATCGCTCACGGCACACTGGTTGGGAAACATTGTGTTAGAGTGTCATTTTGGTTGGTGGTGTGCCCCAGGATTTTGTAAATGTAAAAAATGTGCCGTGGCTCAAAAAAGGTTGAAAAACACTGGTCTATCATTCCACACTTAAGAAAGATCTGCTTTGCACTGTGCAGTGTGGACTTAGATAAATGTTTCCCAACCAGTGTGCCGTGAGAAATTGGCACTCTCCCCCCTCCTAGCAGCCCCCTCACAGGTTTCCAAGAAACAAATTGAGCCTCTCCGCTTAGAATTTTTTTTTATTATTTCACTGGATTTTTGAGAGTTGCCTCCCCCCCCAAAGGAACTGTTTGTAACAGCTTCATGACATCCATAGTTAACTGGAAGCATGAGGAGCGGCTTGAAGAGCTGGGCATGTTTAGCCTGGAGAAGAGAGGCTGAGAGAAGACATGATAGCCATGTATAAATATGTGAGAGGAAGTCATATATATGTTGTGTTCATTGAAACAGGCCCAGGTTTCACACTGAATGTATAAATACATTTAAAAACATATTAACTATATGTATTGCTGTGTTAGAGTGTCATTTTGTGTCATTTTGGTTGGTGGTGTGCCCCAGGATTTGGTAAAGTGTTAGTGCTGACTTTTAAGGCCTTACATGGTCTGGGGCCAGTGTACCTGCGGGATCGCCTTGTCCCATATCATCCCACCAGATCACTGCGCTCCGAAGAGCTAAATCTCCTAGTCATCCCAAATGTGAAGACCTACCATCTGTCCGCAACCCGCCGCCGTGCTTTCTCTGTTGCAGCCCCAACCCTGTGGAACGCACTGCCCGCCGGCATCCGTGCCACCCAGAGCCTCCTCCCGTTCAGGAGAGCAGTTAAGACATTGCTGTTCCAACAAGCCTTCGGAGTTAGCTAAACTGTAGCTCGCGCCACCTAGCTGACAGCCCACTGCGACTCCATTTGTTGTTTCAACTGTTCTAATTGTAATTCCATCTTAATGGTATTACTGTGGTTTTTGAGTTATCTTACAATTGTATTTTTACTTAACTGTTGTAAGTCGCCCGAGCCGTTAAGGGGGCGACAGACAAATGCGAAATAATAAATAAATAATAAATAAATGTAAAAAATGTGCCGCGGCTCAAAAAAGGTCGAAAAACACTGACTTAGATAACCCAGGGCCCTTTCACACAGCCCTATAACCCAGAATATCAAGGCAGGAAATCATACAATACCTGCTTTGAACTGGCTTATCTGAAGTCCACACTGCCATACATTCCAGTTCAAAGCAGAAAACGTGGGAATTTTATTCAGCTGTGTGGAAGGGGCCCCTGTTTGAAGCAGATCTTGTGGGATTTTCTGGGTTATAGGGCTGTGTGGATGGGCCCCTGGTCACAAAGTTTACTTGGAGTGAGTTTACTGGGAAATCCCTCCCATTGGAAGTGGACTCCCGAGTAAAACCACGCGCAAGATTAGCATTTATTTCCCAAGCATTTCTTTTTGACCGAGGAAAAACGTCGCCAACAGCCAAGAGGTGCTCTTTCCTGGCTCCTGATCCCTTCTTTTTCCTTTGGAGCCTCCTCCAGGGAAAGAGGGCGGCCTCAGGGAAAGTCGTGTAGACCAGTGTTTCTCAACCTGGGGGTCGGGACCCCCAGGGGGGTCGCGAGAGGGTTTCAGAGGGGTCGCCAAACATGTATTTCTGATGGTCTTAGGAAGCCCTTTGGCAGAGAAGGTTGAAGATCCCTCCGCTTTTTCTTCTCTTTCTTTTTGGAAATAGACTGCGAATTCTCCCACCTAAAGCTCTCCTCTGCTGTGATTGGCAGGCCTCCCAACCAAGGGGAGGGCTGATTCTGAGACTCCAAGCGGGAATGGGAGAACAGGCGTGCTTGGCGCATGGCAGCATGATGCGCATGAGTGGCTGAGGGAGAGTGCGTGAGGTGGGACAGAGGCTCGCACCAGCTAGTCCCTTCAAGGCATGGGGGTTCTGTGTAGGAAGTTTGACCCAATTCTATCATTGGTAGGGTGCAAGGGGCTCTTTGATTGTAGATGAACAATAAATCCCAGCAACTACAACTCCCAAATGTCAAGATCTATTTCCCCGAAACTCCACCAGTGTTCACATTTGGGTATATTGAGGATTGGTGTCAAGTGTGGTCCAGATCCATCATTGTTGAGTCTATAGTGCTCTCTGGATGTAGTTGAACTACAACTCCCAAACTCAAGGTCAATGCTCACCAAACCCTTCCAGTATTTCCTGTTGGTCAGGGGAGTTTTGTGTTCCAAATTTGGTTCAATTCCATTGTTGGCGAAGAATGCTCTTTGATTGTAGGTCTATAAATCCCAGCAACTCAACTCCCAAATGTCAAGATCTATTTTCTTGTTCCATTTGTATTGAGGATTGGTGTCAAGTGTGGTCCAGATCCATCATTGTTGAATCTATTGTGCTCTCTGGATGTAGTTGAACTACAACTCCCAAACTCAAGGTCAATGCTCACCAAACCCTCCCAGTATTTCCTGTTGGTCAGGGGAGTTTTGTGTTCCAAATTTGGTTCAATTCCATTGTTGGTGAGTTCAGAATGCTCTTTATTTATTTATTATGTATTTATTAACTTCGATTTAGTTTACCGCTCAGAGCGGTTTACAAGGAAGCATAGACACAATGAATATGATGAAACAAGTTAGGCAGTTAAAACACATTAAACATTAAAACAGTTAAAACATGATGAGGCAATGGCCCTCAACGAAGGCTAGAGGGGCATGATGAACATCTGGGAACCATAGGCGATCTGGCGCACAATGGGATTGAGCTAAGGGCCGAACGCCTTCCTGAAGAGCCAGGTCTTCACCGCCTTACGGAAGGGCAAAAGAACACGGATGGCCCGGATCTCCTCCGGGAGGCCGTTCCAAAGACTTGGAGCAGCTACAGAGAATGCCCTCCGCCGTGTGGTGGTCAGTCTGCAGGTTCCGAGGGACGGCACCTCTAAGAGGTTGAGCTCCTCAGAGCGCAGTGATCTCGCAGGCACATAAGGGGTAAGTCGCTCCCTCAAGTACACTGGCCCCAAACCATAAATGGCCTTAAAAGTTAGAACTAACACCATTGATTGTAGGTGAACTATAAATCCCAGCAACTACAACTCCCAAATGTCTAGATCTATTTTCCCGAAACTCCACCAGTGTTCACATTTGGGTATATTGAGGATTGGTGTCAAGTGTGGTCCAGATCCATCATTGTTGAATCTATAGTGCTCTCTGGATGTAGTTGAACTACAACTCCCAAACTCAAGGTCAATGCTCACCAAACCCTTCCAGTATTTGCTGTTGGTCAGGGGAGTTTTGTGTTCCAAATTTGGTTCAATTCAATTGCTGGTGAGTTCAGAATGCTCTTTGATTGTAGGTGAACTATAAATCCCAGCAACTACAACTTCCAAATGACAAAATCACCCCCCCACACACACACAAATACAGTGATGAAGTAGCAATGAAAATAATGTTATGGTTAGGGGTCACCACAACATGAGGAACTGTATTAAGGGGTTGCGGAATTAGGAAGGTTGAGAAGCACTGGTGTAGCCGGTTGGCAGACAGGGCATGCTCTCTCTCTCTCTCTTTTTAAGGGGGAGGGAGTTATTTTGCATGGCAGGCAATTGAAGAGGATTTGCATTTTAAAATGTGGAACCAAAAAAAAAAGAGCTGGCAGCGAGACAAGAAGAGCAACGGCTGCTATTGCAAAAAAAAAAAAAGCGCGTGCCAGCGGTTGCAAACGCGGGGTTGCCCGGGTCTGGCGCGCGCGCGCCCTCCTTCCCGGGGCCTCCCTCGCGCCGGACCACGTGACCTCCCTCCCTCCCTCACCCCCCTCCGCACCCGCGCGCAGTCCTTTCTTGGCTCTTCCTCTAAAGTTGCCATCTTTGCTCTCGCCAGCAGGTGGAGCCCTCGGACCGCTTCGCCTCTCCGGGTTGTGACTGATCGGAGAACGCCTTGGAAATGCAAATAAGTTACCGTACTTATTGTTTTTTCTTCCTTCTCTTTTCTTCCTAGCAGCCATGCAAATACAATTGCGGTCGGATTGCAAACAACCCGCGCAAGGTGGCCTCCCCCTTGGCGGCTGGCTTTGGCTTGGAAGGGAAGGGAAGGGGGGGAAAGAGGCAAGGCTGGCTTCCTAGCTGGCGGCGCTGCAGGGCAGCAATTGCGCCGCGTGAACCTTGGCGACCCTTTGTTCTCCCGCTGCCCTCGCGCCACAGCGCCACCTGCAGGCCGTGGAGCGAAGGAGCGTCCATTCACATTATGGTCCATTCACAGGCTTTGCAGCTTTGCATGGGACTGTATTTTCAGAGCCGGAGAAAGTGGTGACTTTGCAAAGATAGTACCTCTAGGAAGCTCAGAATTGCCACTGAGGGCCATTCCACACAGCCATATAACCCAGAATATCAAAGTATCTGATGCAAATATTCCAAAATCAGAAAGCCAAAAGACTTCTGGTGAAGGGAGACTCAGCCTGGTAACAGAGATCCCATAGAGAGGAAGCAGCCAACTCAGGGTGGGAGGTTAGCTATAAGAGGGGGAAATGAAGGCATTATTACCCCAGGGGTGGGCAATTATTTTTTCCAAGGGGCCACATGAGACCCAAAAAATATTATGGAGGGCCGCACCTAAAGGCGGAACTGCATTCTACATAATATAATAATACTAGCTGTCCCCGGCACGCGTTGCTGTGCCCTTTTTAGGAGATGCGAGAAAGTCCAATCATCCACGGTGTGCCCTCCTCTAAACTGCAGTTGGATGGAGTGTGGGTCATGGGGGGCATGGTGTGCCAAGTTGGGTCTTTATGGGTCTTGGTTCTGGGCCGCAGTGGTCTGTGGGGAATGATGGGTTTTGAAGTACTACAAATCCCATTTTCCATGGTGGTACTTCAAGTCCCATTGTAGCAGTATCTGGAGTCCCAAAACTCCCAAGGCAATACCTTTTGCCTTAGGCTGTTGTTTCTAGCGAGTACAAGGACAGGATGACGTGACAATTCTTACTGCGATTCAGGAAACCAGCTTTATTTGCATGACATCAGCTGATGGGTCTGGGGTCGGGGCTCTGTGTGCCAAGATAGGTTACTGTAAATTCAGGCCATACACAATGTCCCATGAGCTGAGGCCTAGTTAGGAACAGCAAGTTAATGAAGCCTTACTGTCAATTCAGGCCATACACAATGTCCAATGAGCTGAGGCCTAGTCGGGAGAATCAAGTTAATGAAGCCTTACTGTCAATTCAGAGCGTAAACAGCTTCCCAGTAAGTGAGGCCTAGTTAGGGAAATCAAGTTAATGAAGCCTTACTGTCAATTTTGGGAGGGCTAGTTAGGTCTGTGATTTTTTACTGTAAATTTTGGGTTGTGATTTGATTTGGGTGTTTGTGTTTGTGGGGGATTGGCTCAGGCCTTTTCCTTATTCTGTTTTGGTAGTTTATTATGGATCGGAATTTTCATGTTGGCTGGCCAGAGCACAAGTTATGCAAATTCGCCAATATTGGCAGCAAATCATGTTGTTCAGAATGTAGAGGCTGGGTGAGTCTTTGGCTGCCCTGAGGATGCTGGTAAATGTAGTTTTATTTTTACTCGTTTTTTTGGGGGCCTTTTAGGTTTTGGGGGGGAAAGTTTATTTGCTACAAACGTACCTTGCTTGAGGCCTATTTCTGTTGGCAAGTTTTGTGTTTCTGCGTTGTATGGTTTCTTTGTTTGAGGTATACATCACATGACATGAACCCATTTATATAATAGATCAATACATAATATCAATTGAATTCTTTAATAATAATAATAATAAAAAGGCACCACATTGCGTTTCTGATACGTTAATAAGACTGATAAGAGTTCCTCATAAGGCATGGCGTCCCAAGCTTTGATAATTTTAGTCACCCTCTTCTGGGTGTCAGTATCCTTAAATTGGATTGCCTGGAATTGGATACAGTATTCCAGTTGAGATCTGACCAAAGAAGAATACAATTGGACTTACTATGATCCCAACACTACTTTTATTGATACAGCCTAGAATCGTATTGGCTTTTTAAGCTGCTGCATCACACTGTTGACTCACATCCAGCCTGTGGTTTACTAAGACTTCTAGATCCCTTTCAGGTGACTGTTTTCAAGCTAAATGTCACATATCCTTTATCTGTGCATTTCATTTTTACTTCCAAAGTGTAGTGCTGTACATATCTCCCAGTGGAAGTTCATTTTGTTAGTTTTGGTCCAGCTCTCTAATTTGTTAAGGTCATTTTGGATCAATGGTTCCCACCAGTGGTCCGCAAGAACGAAAATATGGTCCGTGGCCTCACCATTACTGCGCTGTTGCCTTGAATCCACATGGGAAGTAGAGCAACTGGTCTTGCGAAACACTCTTATAGTGCCAAGGTAACAGGGATGTCGGGAGGGGAGAGGCAGACTACCCACGAAAGGAAAATCCATTGCTGAAGGAAAATCAACATGGTTTCTGCAAAGGCAAATCATGTCTTACTAACTTGATAGAATTCTTTGAGGGTGTAAATAAACACATAGATAAAGGGGACCCAGTCGATATTGTTTACCTTGACTTTCAAAAGGCTTTTGACAAAGTCCCTCACCAAAGGCTCCTAAATAAGCTCTTCAGCCATGGAATCAGGGGACAGGTCTTGTCCTGGATTGGAACCTGGCTAAACTGTAGAAACAAAGGGTGGTAATAAATGGACACTTCTCTGGATGGAAAGAGGTGAGAAGTGGCGTACCCCAAGGTTCAGTTTTGGGTCCGTTACTTTTTAATTTATTCATAAATGATCTGGATGTAGAAGTAAATTGTGAGGTAGCAAAGTTTGCAGACGACACTAAACTGTTCAGGGTAGTTAAAAATGAAACTGACTGTAAAGAGCTCCAGAAAGATCTCTCGAAATTGAGTGAATGGGCAACAAAGTGGCAAATGCATTTTAACCTAAACAAGTGTAAAGTCATGCACATCGGGGGCAAAGAACCCCAAATACACTTATCAACTGATGGGATCAAAGCTTTCTGAGACAAACCAGGAAAGGGATCTTGGGGTTTTGGTGGACAGCTCAATGAAGATGTCAACCCAGTGTGCTGCAGCAGTGAAAAAAGCAAATTCTATGCTTGGCATGATCAGGAAGGGAATCGAAAATAGGTCGGCAAATGTTGTATTGCCTCTCTACAAATCTATGGTGAGGCCACATCTGGAGTACTGTGTACAATTCTGGTCACCGCACCTCAAGAAGGATATAACGGAACTGGAAAAGGTACAAAGAAGGGCAACAAGAATGATCCAAGGGATGGAGCAGCTCCCTTATGAAATCAGGTTGCAACGCCTTGGTCTTTTCAGCCTTGAAAGACGGCGTTTAAGAGGTGACTTGATCGAAGTGTATAAAATCATGCATGGGATAGAAAAGGTGAATAAAGAAAAAATATTTTCTCTGTCACACAACACTAGGACTACGGGGCACTCCCTAAAGTTCCAAGGTAGGAAAGTTAGGACTAATAAAGGGAAATATTTCTTCACCCAGAGGGTCATTGGGTTATGGAACTCACTTCCAGAGGAGGTTGTGACAGCTGTCAGCCTGGACAGCTTCAAGGCAGGATTAGACAGATTCATGGATACCAAGTGTATCGGTAGTTACTGAAAAGGACATTCAAGTGCCACCTCGGAGTTGATGGAGGCAGGCAGGATTTCCCTGGGTACTGGTTGTGGGGGGTCGGGAGCAGGTGAGGGTTTTGCCCTCCTTTCTGCTAGAGATCCCTGTGTACAACTAGTGCGCCACTGTGTGACACAGAATGCTGGACTAGATGGGCTGAGGCCCGATTCAGCATGGCTCTTCTTATGTTCTCATGTTCTTATTACTATTGCTGCATCAGCTCTAGATTATTAAATATGGTTTTCTGTGGGCGAGCAGATGGTGACTATTGGATGGCATATGATCTGTATCAGAAACTAGAACTGATATAGTATATCCAATGTAGTTTTCTGAATCAGCATTCCAAGTAACCAAACTGAATCTAAAGTTGACAAAAAATGGATTCGTAACCCCTTTGGTACAAATGTTAAAGAGTGGTCCATGTCCAAATCGTCCCTGGTCAAGTGGTCCCTGGTCAAAGTGGTTCCTGATCAAGCGGTCCCTGGTAAAAAAAAAAGGTTGGGAGCCACTGTTTTGGATTCTGATCCTGTCCTCTTGAGTTTTACTATCCCTCCCAATTTGGTGTCATCTGCAAATTTGATAAGCACACCTTCTATGCCATCATCCAAGTTAATGATGATGTTGAATAGTACTGGACCCAAGACAGTCTCTGGTTGCACGCCACTGGTCACTTCTCTACAGGATGAGGAGAATCCCTTGGTGAGCACCCTTTGAGTTTGGCCAGTCTAAAAAAAAATTGAATAAAGTTTATTGCTTTTGGCCAAAGGCCGTTGCAAGTCCAAAATAGCGCACACACAAAACAATACATATGAAATTTACATAGGGCCGATAGACAATAAAAGGTTACAAATTACTTATACACCATGAGTATATTAGGAATCACATTTAGACCTTCTTAAACCAAATTATCTCCTTTACATAGGACAGCCATCTCCGCTATGTGCCTCCTCTTATTCTCCATCCACCTCACAGTAGCATCCACAGGAACTATTCAGGGAGGTGTCTTACACATTGCTTTTGTATTATTCCAGCATTTGTTTGCTTCCCTCCTGCTTCATGCTAATTCATTCCATGTTTTGTCTCCAGACTACTAGGAACTATCTTCTCAGGGTATTTCCTTTTGGTTCTATAATGTACAATGGCTCAAAGGTAGTGTAAGTTGATTCTCAATTTATTTTTTAAATGTGGGGGTAAACCTAGCTTAGCTTGCCCCATCCAATCCTTTACTAATTTCTCAATTTCTTGACTTGTAGTCTGTAAACTGGGTCCTCCCTCCCTTTGCCCATTATTGTTGGGCAAGCATTGCTTTTTGTATATGGAGAGGAATAGGGAGGATCAATCTCAGCAAAAGTGTTTTGTATGGAGCATTTTATCTGCCAGTATAGGATTTCATAGGTTTGTCCATATATACTACTTGCTGCATACAAAGATGGCTAATGAATTATTTCACAGGAAAAAAGAAAATTGTTTATAAATTTATTATATACTAGTTGTACCCACCACGTATTGCTGTGGCCAACCTTCCCTCCCTCCCTCCCTCCCTCCCTCCCTCCCTCCCTCCCTCCCTCCCTCCCTCTCCCTCCCTCCCTCCCTCCCTCCCTCCCTCTTTTTCTTTCTTTCTTTCTTTCTTTCTTTCTTTCTCTCCTTCCCTTCCTCTTCCCTTCCTTTTATCTTTCTTTTCTTTTTCTCCTTCCTTCCTTCCTTCCTTCCTTCCTTCCTTCCTTCCTTCCTTCCTTCCTTCCTTCCTTCCTTCCTTCCTTCCTTCCTTCCTTCCCTACCTCTTTTCTTCCTTCCCTACCTCTTTTCTTCCTTCCCCTCCCTTTCTCTCCTTTCTTCCTTCTCTACCTATTCTTGGACTGCAACTCCCAGCAGTCCTCCTGATTGATCTATCTACCTACTATCTATCTCTATCTAATCTACATACCTTATCTCTCAGGAAGATTGCTGGGAGTTGCAGTCCAAGAATAGGAAATAGGAAATATGTATGGATTGGGAATGCTCTCAAAGAAATCCAAGGAGAAGCAAGCTTGCAGCTTGGAAGCAGTGCATTTGGAGCATCCTCCTCCCCTAAAGGGCCTGGTTTAGGGGATGCTGGGAGCTGTCATTTTCGTGCATGCGCTGTATCATCGTCTAGCTTTTTTGGGTTTTAAGTCCTTTCCACTCTTTTTTGGGAAGGCTTTAAGAGTGATCGCCACTTGTTGATCTGTTAGGGGTGTAGTGTCCAAATTTGGTGTCAATTTGTCCAGTGTTTTTTGAGTTATGTTAATCCCACAAATGAACATTACATTTTATTTATATATTTATTTTATTATTCGTATTTACGTATATACCGTTCCATTCTCTTAAGCTCGGGGTGGTTTACATAGATAAAACAAGGCAATAACAATAAAACAACGTTAACACTATACATTAAAACACTATAAGCTACTAACAACTGTCCCAATTTATCACAACACAGTCAAGTAGGACCATTGATGTTAAACGCCTGCCGGAACAACGTTGTTTTACAGGCTCTTCTAAATGCAGATATTTCTGTAAGAGCCCGGGTGCTATCCGGCAGGTCATTTCAGTGTTGGAGCTACAATAGAGAACGCTCTTTGCCTCGTAGAGGACAGGTGGTAAGTTTTGACCGAAGGATCTCTGGGGAGTATATGGGGAAAGACAAACGGTCCCTCAAGTACACAGGCCCCCGGTACTCTATTGGAAGCCAGTGCAGTTGCTGCAGGATAGATGTTATATGGCATCTCACTGGAGCACCGGCAAGCAGACGAGCTGCAGCATTCTGCACAAGCTTGAATTTCCGGATCACGGACAAAGGAAGGCCAATGTAGAGGGCATTACAGTAGTCTAGTCTCGAGATGACCGTCGCCTGGATCACCGTGGCCAGGTCGCCACTAGACAGGTAGGGTGCCAGCCGTCTAGCCTGTCGCAGATGGAAAAATGCAGATCTGCTGACCATGGTGACCTGGGCCTCCATAGTCAGCAGCGGGTCTAACGACCCCCAGATTCTTTACCAAGGGCGATGGGCAAAGTGCCACATCATCCAAGGTAGGCAGCTGGCACCCGCCTCCGACTGGGCGGCCCAACCAGAGGATCTCCGTCTTCGATGGGTTCATCTTCAACCGGCTAGCTCGCAGCCATCCAGTCACGGCCTCTAGGCACTGACGGAAATACAGTAATCGGGTATGGAGTCCAGTCTGCCCTCCATCCTCAGCACAAGCTGGGTGTCATCGGCGTACTGATGGCACTCTAGACCAAAACTACATACCAGTTGGGCCAGTGGATGCATATAGATGTTAAACAATAGAGGGGAAAGAATGGCCCCTTGAGGCACCCCACAATCAAGGGGGAGCCCCTTGGAGCCCACTCCGCCCCTCACCACTCGTCCCCGATTGTGGAGAAAGGAGGCCACCCATTTAAGGGCAGTCCCCCTCACTCCAGTCATGGCTAAACGATGGAGTAATAGTGCGTGGTCTACTGTATCAAAGGCTGCTGTGAGGTCCAATAACACGAGCAGCGCTGAGCCACCTTGGACGAACTGGCACCGCAGCTGGTCTGTGATGGAGAGCAGCATAGTCTCCGTCCCGTGCCCGGTACAGAAGCCGGACTAGAAGGGATCAAGTCTGGCAGTATTGTCCAGGAACTGCTGCAGCTGACCCGCTGCTGCCCTCTCAACCACCTTGCTCAGAAACAATAAATTCAATACTGGCCTGTAACTGGAGGGAGCCGAACAATCTAAATTCGGCTTCTTCAGCAGCGGGCTCACCATGGCCTCTTTTAACCCCTCTGGAAAGACTCCTTGCTCAGGGGAGCTGTTTATTATTTTCAACAGAGGGTCACGTAACCCCTCTAGTCAAGGTCTAACTAGCCAAGAGGGACACGGATCGAGGGAGCAACTGGTGGGACGAGCTGCAGCTATGATCCTGTCGACAGCCTCTGCGTCTAGCAGATGGAAACAGTCTATGGCGGCCCCACCGAGTGTCAACGGAGTCTCAAGCTCACTAACTGTATCAACCGTGGCAGGCAGGTCCTGGTGGAGTGACGCAATCTTGTCTGCAAAAAAGCTCTGAAAAGCCTCAGAAGGAGCCAAATCATTACCATTTGTGACGGTAGGGACCGTCGTTAGGGACCGAATAACATTAAATAATTTCGCTGGGCGTGAGCTTGCAGACTATCAGGGAGGTATAGTACACTTTTTTGGCCTCCCTGATAGCATGCTCATAAGATTTCTTAAAAACTTATAAGCTGATATACTAGCTGTCCTCTGCCATACGTTGCTGTGGCCCAGTCTATGTATATGTGTTTTGTGTGTGTATATATGTGTATATATATATATATATATGTGTGTGTGTGTGTGTGTGTGTGTATGTGTATGTATGCTTGCGTATATATATGTGGTTTTGCACATGCATTGTATTGTATTTTTGTTTTTAAAGTCTCTTCTGCTGTGTTTTTCAGTGTTTTATGAGTGATGGTCATGCGTTGGCCTGATAGGTGTATTGTGTCCAAATTTGGTGTCAATTTGTCAAGTGATTTTTGAGTTATGTTAATCCCAAAATGAATTTTACATTTTTATTTATATAGATGTGTGCATGAAGACTAAGTCTGCCATATTGCCATACTCCCATGTAAGAAATGGGAAAAGATTTTTTCTTCTTCTCCGTCTTCTCAGCCCAATGTTTTGCACAAATTAATAGCATGGAGTTGTATTTTCAGAAACACTGAAAGCGATTACTTTGCAGAGATTATGCAGATGGTACCTCGAAGAGGCTCAGAGTTGTGGCTCGAATTGTTATTGAGATGCAGAAAATTAGAAAATACAAAACGGGTAATTCATAAAGTCTAGGTATCTTCAGCCATAATATATATCAAAAAACTTTTCAAGTTAGCAATCTTACAAGAATTATATACAGTCAGAATTCAGATGCTTGGATCCTTCTAGAAAGTTTTTTTAAGCCCTCTAAGCATATAAATGGAAACACTGAGCATCAGTAGAGAGCTAGAATAATGGAGAAATAAATTGACAATTACATCATCATTGCTCATTTCAATACTGTCACCCTGTCTTTTATCACAAAGATATGATTTCAGCCTTCAAAGATTAGGAACAATCAGGATTATATTGCACAATGGATTTCTGCATAAAGAAAGAAGGATTCACCTTGAGGATCGGTTATCATTGACTAACATCTCTTGGCTTTAAGAACATCAAATATTATGATTTACCTCAAGGAAAGAGATTAAAACTTTGTCACTTCATCCATTAAAGTGGATATGAAACTAATGTAAAACCCACCAGATAATATCAAAAATATAGTTTGTGAAACTATATAAAATTATGGTTGGCGTGATGTTTTCAGATTTCAATGATATTTGATAAATGTAGCTTATTGATCTGATGTTAGCCATAAATGAACCAGAAAGGAATGCATTATGGAAATGGCCATCCACTAAAACTACTCAGCACATACTAGAGCAGTGTTTGTCAACCTTTTTTGAGCCGCGTCACATTTTTTTCATTTACAAAATCCTGGGGCACACCACCAACCAAAATGACACAAAATGACACTCTAACACAGTAATACATATAGTTAATATGTTTTTAAATGTATTTATACACTCAGTGTGAAATCTGAGCCTGTTTCGATGAACACAACATAGATATCCTGGCAGAAATGGCAGAAAGACACAAACTTCCCACACAGAACTCCCATAACCAAAAGAAAATACTATAAGAGTTTGGTGGGTATTGACCTTGAGTTTTGGAGTTGTGGTTCACCTACACCCAGAGAGCACTGTGGACTCAAACAATGTTATGTTATGTTGTTTGTTTTCTACCCAGAATCACAATGTTGGAAGGAGGCTCACCACTTTAAGGTCCCTAAAACAGGCATGGGAAAACTTCGGCCCTCTGGGTGCTTTGGACTTCAACTCCCACCATTCTTAAAAGCCTGAGGCCCTTTCCTGCTTAAATGGCTGAGGGGGGGGGGGGAAGGAAAGAGCCTGAAGCTGCTAGGAATGGTGGGAGTTGAAGTCCAAAACACCTGGAAGGTCCAAGTTTGTCCATGCCAGCTTTCGACAGAGACCTCTTCCTCCCCCTCCCCCTTCACGCCCTTTCTTCCCCCTCCTGCCGAACACTTACTTTTTCTTCTACACTGCTGCTTCTGTCGCCATTTTGATCCGAGGGGACAGGGTGAGCGTGTTCAGGAGGAGAGGGGGAGGGGGGAAGACGTGACCCGTGCGGACTCGCCCCAGAGGAGAGCGAGGCAAAGCGAGCAGAGCGAGGCTGGGAAGAAGGGAGCCCGAGTGGAGAAAAAAAAGTGTTTGGCAGGAGGGGGAAGAAAGGGTATTGGAGGTTCCAATTTCCCACGGCACACCTGATGATTGCTCAGGCACACTAGTGTGCCACAGCACACTGGTTGGGAAACACTGCACTAGAGAACACATCATTATAGGTAGTATCTTAGATCACTGTGGGACAGACACTATTTTCAGCAATACATATTGGAGAAATTGTGAAAAGAATATACCAACATATATGGTGGAGTTTTCCTTTGATTAAAATGTTATGACAAAAATATCTTCAACATATTAATAGTATTACTAGTGGAAACATTTTACCTCCCCAAAAATGGATGGCTCATGGATCTCTGCTAGGGTTTGGTTCCAGGGCACCCCCATGGATACTAAAATCTGTTAATGCTCAGGATCCATGATATGCGATAGTACTGTAAAATGGTTTCCCTTATATAAAATCACAAATCTGGATTATTAAAATAATTTCAAGCCATGGATGGTTTTGTCTCTGGAAACAGACTCCTTAGATACAGAGAGCTGACTGTACTCTTTTTATAGGCAACTTCAAAAGCTTGAATCACAAAAACCTATTCGTCTTATTATATTCAATTGCTAGGATAGAAATAGCTCAGTTTCTGTATTGAAGGATGGTTTAATAGTACTAATGGAAAAATTATGGGAAATGGTAGTAATAGAAAAATTATGTCCATGCATCCATACCATGAAGAAAGAACAAAGTCAGAATTTATACTGTGTGGCATCTTTTTTATTGATTACATAAATCATACCTCACACTTTATATCATCACTAGGATTCCATTTGAATATCTGGAAACATATTAATTGATGGTCATAATTTACAATCAGCATCAACAGCTTGAAGGAGATACTCCTGTTTACAAACTCAGAGAATGTACTCACACAAAAGTGACTTAGATCAATAACTGACTGGTTTTACTATTGGATACCTGGAAATTAATCTGAATACAGATTAAAAACAGGAGGGATGAATTTGGAGAGAAAGAAGGAGACGCCTCCTTTTTCAAATATAACATCCAGATCTCCATTTGGCTGTTGACCAAGTACAGCAGGCTCTCCAGATCTGAAAGATGCGGATGCACAATTTCCAGCAATCACAAATTGTTCTTCCCCATATTAGTAAATGACAGTGATGTAAACATGGACACACTGAAGTGAGTGCATCCACTTCACCTCCATTTATTCATACAGGGCACTATTGTTGGGGGTGGGGGCTCTGTAGTGAGACCTGGAACTGAATCCCTGTGGATATGGCAAACCCAGTGTACTTCATTTCCAAGTTCTGACTCTTAACCCTCCTATTAAATTCTTGGATTCCAAATCCAGGTCAATGATTGGCAATCCACAGGACCCTGATCAGACTATAATTTATGCACTTCCACTTTCTGGTTAATCTTCTGTCATTGTTAATCAATCCTCAGTGTTCTCAGTGTGAAATGATCATCTGACATTTCACTTCTCCAGCTGCTTTTAAAAGGTTCCTGTTTCTCTCCCCTTCTGCCACTTTCCCTCATAGTCCTCATCTTACTTCTGTTGCTGCGAACTTGGTTTAAAATGTAAGCACTTCACATTCAATTAACTAAGCAGAGGGAAGAGGAGATAGGACAGAATGTTGCCTTTCCTGTAGACTAGGGGTTCTCAAACCTTTTTAGCTGCAGAGCACTTCTTGAAGCAAAAGTTTCTCATGGAGCACTAATAAATGTTTATATATTATATTTTAGATTATAGATTATGTATGTATATATATAAGGCATGGGCAAACTTTTGGAAATTGCATTTAAAAATCTGACAGGTGAGTCAGGCCAGTGGCAGATGGATGAAAAGTGTTTGTGTCAACTAATTGAAAAAAATGAACAAATTCCTATGCACTCTATGCATATCTCATTTGTAATGGGGAAAAAGAAAAGAAAGAAAGAACAATACTGTTGTGAATCAGCCTGTGTCATGATACTTCTGATGTGGTCAATGATTTTCTGCAGGCAGACAATGAGAGGCATCCAATACACCCCATCATCCCTCGTCGCATTTTCTTTTGGAACTTTTTGATTGTACTACGGATTATAATTACTTTTCATTTGAAGACCATTTCTTCTTACAATGTTCCGGAGCCAGTATGGGAGCTGCCACCGCCCCTAGTATCGTGAATTTGTTTATGAATAACTTAGAAACTCGATATCTCTCCCCCAGCCCCACTAATGAGATGGCGCAGTATATTTTAGGTTATCATAGATTTATAGATGATGTATTTCTAATTTTGGACAAAACTGTACATATTAACACCTTTAAAAAGTGGATGAACTCCTGGCACGAGAATATTAGGTTCTCTTTTACCACCAGCAGGACTTCAGTTAATTTCCTTGATTTAAACGTTTTCCTCCATCAGGGACGCCTTAAAGTGCAGAACTACAGAAAACCTACAGATAGGAATTCTCTTTTACATTTTGATAGTTTTCATGCTTTTTCTTTGAAGAGAGATCATTAAGAACGGGACGCTCACACCCTCTCCCAAAATTTATCCCTAAATCCATAGTTGTGTCAGCCAAAAAGAGGGCAGATTCCATTCCCAGGACCAGGCTACTCCATAAAGAGGCCAAGTCTACATCCCCCAGAATTGTGTGGCCTTTAACCTTGACCCCCCATTCAAAACAGATACATGACATTGTACACAAATTTTGGCCCTTGGTATCCTCTATACCGGGCCTCGAATTACCTCCCCGCATCGCATATAAGCGAACCAAAAACCAAAGGGAATACCTGCTCCACAGTAATCATGTGGTCGCCCCAAGGTTCACACCCAACGCCCAGGCACCAAAAGATGCGGCACGTGTTCTATTTGCCCGCTCATCTCCCCGGCCACCACTATCCAGAATAATTGCACTGGCAGGATATTGCATCTTAGAGATGAGATTGTGTGTACTTCCTCGGGAGTCATTTACTCCATTCAATGTGGCTGTGGATGTAACCGGCATTACACTGGGATGACCTCCAGGTGTCTTAAAACCCGGATTATGGAACACCTTTCTAGGATCAGATGTGGGTCCCTGGATTCTGAGTTCTATCAACATTGTGCAGAAAATAAAATTGATCCCCTTACACTCAGGGTCACTGGACTGGAGAAGGTGTGCTTCCCTCCCCATTGTGACAAACAAAACATCTTGTTAAAAGCCGAAAGGAAATGGATTTTACTGCTATCCTGCGAGTCCCCGTTCAGGCTCAATGAAACCCTCTCCGTGCAAACCTTACTGTTGTAAACACACCTGATTTCGGTTTTGCTATTTAAATCAGCTATTCCTGAGGCCCAGTGCTGATTCCAGCCCGGGAGGACACTTGCATTATCGATATGTATTAGAACGCGGAAACGCGGTATGTATTGCTTTCGCTGCCTTTTGAGCCAGTTACGTTGCTATTAAGTGGGCTCTTAGCATTGCTATGACTGCTGTATGCTCATTGAATGCTATTCCATATCTAGAAATCTCCCGTCCAGACTTTGAGTCCAAATTGTTCCACTACAGCCCTGGGGAGGAGCGGTTAGAAGTTCAGAGCGCTCTGAGGAAGCGTGGTTTATGCAAAACGGCCATCTTGGCATCATCAGCTTACCTCCAGCCGTAGGCGCCTGCCCATCCGGCAGCTTGCCAGCTCTTCTAGGCTCCCCCGCTGACTCAGTCTCTAGCCCGTGAGTTATCAGACTCCAGACTACTCACAGGGGTATACAGATTCTGTTAGAGCGTCGTTTAAGCCCATTGATGTGTGAGGGCTTATTTTGTTGTGTTATTGTATTTACTGCTACATGTGATTTGTGATATTGTGATTGAATTGTACTACATTGCACTATATGTGATATTGTTCTGCTATTTAGCACGCATATTGTTCACAATAATACAGTTTGATATTTTTACTACAGGATGACTTGTGATTGATTACTCCTACAAATCTGCCCCTTTAAATTCTATTGTTTAGCTTTGTGTATGATTAGACAATGAGAGGCTTCAGTGAAAAGGGCATGTCCTCATGAGAATATTCCTGCTGAGCAGAGTGATGATGGGTTACTCCCTCTCTCTGTGAGCTCTCAAGATTTGGGTTTGGAAAACAATCTGACACCTGGGGATTTTAATGAGCAGCCAGATCAAGAGTGGTAAAACAGGAGGCTGGAATTTTGCCAGGATAGACCGCAAACTCAAAGTTTACGGCGCTCTGAAAGACTTCGTCAGATAAGAGCCAAGAGTGGGGGGAAACGAAACCAGTTTTTGGGTTTGGTAATATAAGGTTTGCCTCAAAGGAAAAAACCTTTCAGACCAGGCATCGCTCAGAATCAAGCTTCATGTATCTTGGTATTCTAGTTCAAGAGATCTTGTTCCTGCGGATTTCTAGCCTGTTCAAGGGGTCTTGTTCCTGTGAATTTCTAGCCTTGTGGATATTGACTAACATTGCCTGGATTGCTTTTGTATCCTCTTGATTCCTGTCTGGATTATTACTGCCTTGGAATGTTTTTTTAAATATCTTTTGTGGATACTGCTTTATGTTACTGCATTTTTACTGATTTTATACTTTTTGGAACTTTCTTACTTTTTATAAGCCTCTATTTCTACTGGCTATCTTATTTAGCTTCAATAAAAGGATTGGATTTCTCACTCATTGTGTGGTGTGTTTTAAGTTAGAGGGATTTTCCTGTTCTGGAGTGCAACAAATGCAGTATTTAAAATTCAGAACAATTTTTAATCAACATAAACTTAACAGTATTTCAGTGGAAGACTCCAGGGGCCATCCAGTCCAACCACCTTCTGCCATGCAGGAAAAACACAATCAACGCACCCCCAAAAGATGACCACCAAGGCTTTGCAGCAGCAGCAGCAATAATAATAATACAGAATCTTGCTTATCTAGCCTTCGCTCATCCAACATTCTGTATTATCCAACACAGTCTGCCTACCACCCGGATCCTCAGCTGTTTCAATACATTGCGATGTTTGGGTGCCAAATTCATAAATACTGTAATTACTACGTATCGTTACCATGCATTGAAGTGCTTTTTCTGTCGATTTGTTGTAAAACATGATATTTTTACATATCATGTAAAATATATCATCGGATATATCATCAGAGGGCGTTCTCTGTCATAGCACCTACGCTGTGGAACGCTCCCGGCCGGAACTCGGGCTATGAAGGACTTGCTCCCGTTTAGACGGGCCTGTAAAACATACCTGTTTAAGCAGGCCTTTGGTGAGTAAGTCCTGCCCATGCCCCGCCATCTATTCGTTCTTCTGAGGATGATGTGCTGTTCATTGTGTTAACTGTGTTATTAATTACTATACTGCTGTTGTTTTTAATTGTTTTTAACTGCTTATTGCCTGTATTTTACTGTACCCTTCGGCTCCTGTAAGCCGCCGCGAGCCTCAGGGAGTCGGCGGCATAGAAGCCCGAATAATAAATAAATAAATAAATAAATAAACATTTTGGTGCTTAATTCATAACATCATAACGTAATTTGACATTTAATAGGCTTTTCCTTAATCCCTCCTTATTATCCATTTTCGCTTATCCAACATTCTGCTGGCCCATTTAAGTTAGATAAGTGAGACTCTACTGTAATAGAAACCCCAGGGGCCATCCATCCCCTGCATTTCTCAGGAAGAGGAGGAGGAAAGAGGAGGGGGCGGGACACAGCATGGTGATACGGAGTCCCTCACTATCACAGAGCCCCAAGGGCCCTGTGGAGCACAGTTTGACAACCCTTATTTATTTATTATTTATTATTTCGCATTTGTCTGTGCCCCCCAAACGGCTCGGGCGACTTACAACAGTTCGTAAAAATACAATTGTCAGATAACTCATAAACCACAGTAATACCATTAAGATGGAATTACAATTAGAACAGTTGAAACAACAAATGGAGTCGCAGTGGGCTGGCAGCTAGGCGGTGTGAGCTAAAGTTTAGCTAACTCCGAAGGCTTGTTGGAACAGCAATGTCTTAACTGCTCTCCTGAACGGGAGGAGGCCCTGGGTGGCACGGATGCCGGCGGGCAGTGCGTTCCACATGGTAGGGGCTGCAACAGAGAAAGCCTGGCGGCGGGTTGCGGACAGATGGTAGGTCCTCACATTTGGGATGACCAGGAGGTTTAGCTCTTCGGAGCGCAGTGATCTGGTGGGATGATATGGGACAAGGCGGTCCCGCAGGTACACTGGCCCCAGACCATGTAAGGCCTTGCTGTAGACTCAGGAAAATCAAACTACAGCAGCCTCTGTTAGTTTTTCTGTTCATCTTGATACGTATATCCTTTGCCATCTTGACTACATTCCGATTTATTTATGGCATTTTACCCCGCTCTTCTCAACCCCCGAGGGGGGACTCAGAGCGGCAATGTCACTTGACCACATATCCTGGTTTCCCCTTGTGGCATTTTGGAGGTTATGCAATTCCAACAATTCTCTGGGAGTCAAGAAGTCATTATAGTTAAACAGCTATAAATGCCATACGAGTTTATAATGCTGGGAAGTCCTCAAAGCGATTAATTTATTTGTGATACAATTGAGTGCAGCAGCTGAAAGAAAAACTTGAATTTGAATCAAGTCATTTAACGTGGACTACAAAGTAAGCTGTTGGGTATTAATTGATTTCAGATATCTGTCTGTTGATTATGTGTAAAGCTTGATTATTTCATTGAGCGAGCAACTTTAGGAGTTTTTGCAAGAAATACACTGTTTCTATCGCCATACTAATGATCTGTTGCATCATATGTTTTTCAATTGGGGAAGCTCATTAATTTGTTTTTTGATAGGAAATCTTTTTCTCCTTTTCATCACACAACATGGTGGCGCACCAGATTGTATACTAAAGCTTTAAATGAACTCAAGTGGCCCATTAACATACTAATTTTTTTGGACAGTCAAGAGGGAAGTTGGCATCATTAAGGAAGTGTTCCTTGTGAGGACAAGGCATCAAATGCACATCAGAGAAAATGTGAGAGGAGTATATAACTAACATAATTTGAATGTGCCTTTTGGTAAATTATTGCATCCTGTGGATCAGTCTGCTTTAAACAATGTCAAAATATCAGTTCTGTCACATCCACAAAGTGAGTTGCTGATTCCCTGCCCCTCTCCTGTTGCATATCATATACTCTACTTATTTCGATCGCCTTTCAGACAGAGGTTATGGCTGGACTGCATTTTTCAGCATTTCCCACCTTGCTCTATGCTAGTTAGGGCTGATGCCTACATGTGTTCTAAGTATCAGCATGTGAAAGGGACCTTGTAGTACCTTACTTATTTTTTATTTATTGTATCAGGAGCAAACCAAGGGTACAGTTGTAATGTATTTTTTAAAAAAACATAAAGTTTTAAAACCTGGCATTATATTAAATGTCCTTTGACTAGTAGCTGCCCACTTGGAGTGCCTCTGGTATTGCTAAAAGAAGGTCCTCCATGGTGCACGTGGCAGGGCTCAGGTTGCATTGTAATAGGCGGTCTGTGGTTTGCTCTTCTCCACACTCCCATGTCGTGGACTCCACTTTGTAGCCCCATTTCTTATAGTTGGCTCTGCATTTTGTGGTGTCAGAGTGCAGTATATTCAGCAACTTCCAAGTCTCCCAGTCTTCTGTGTGCCCAGGGAGAAGTCTCTCATTTGGTATCAGCCATGGGTTGAGGTTCCAGGTTTTAGCCTGCCACTTTTGGACTCTTGCTTGCTGAGGTGTTCCTACGAGTATCTTTGTAGATCTTAGAAAGCTTTTTCTTGATTTAAGGCTTGGCATGCTGGCTGATATCCAAACAGAGGATGGGTCAGAGATGTCACTGCCTTGGTCCTTTCCATTATTGGCTGCTACTTCCCGGTGGATGTCAGGTGGTGCAATACCAGTTAAACAGTATAAAAACCTTAGAGATTCCCCGAGAGAAGAAAATTGGTAGCATAAGCTTTTATAGACTACGGGCTTGTCTACCCAAGCACAACGCGGTTGAGAAATCCCTTCTGGAAGTCCACATAATGTCCAGGGACTTTAGGCCTTAATGCAGGACAAATCAGGGTGAACCTCGGGAGCTTTAAGATCCGACCATGTGACCCCACTCCTGCGCGAGCTGCACTGGCTTCCAGTCGAATTCCGGGTAATCTTCAAGGTGTTAGTTCTAACTTTCAAGGCCTTATATGGTTTGGGGCCAGTGTACCTGAAGGAGCGGCTTACCCCTTATGTGCCCAGGAGATCACTGCGTTCAGAGGGAC
This sequence comes from Anolis apletophallus, assembly GCA_030556195.1. Taxonomy (NCBI): domain Eukaryota; kingdom Metazoa; phylum Chordata; class Lepidosauria; order Squamata; family Anolidae; genus Anolis; species Anolis apletophallus. The sequence goes on along the minus strand of JARBWK010000006.1, from coordinate 127,858,865 downwards.
TCAACCTTCTGGACGTGCCTAATATCAGGGCTTGCAGATTGGCCAGTACACGCCGGAGGGCATTTACCGCAGCCGCGCCAGCCCTGTGGAACGGCCTCCCCGAAGAGATCCGGGCTATCCGGGCTCTCTTGCCGTTCCGCAGAGCAGTAAAAACATGGCTATTTAGGCAGGCATTCGGCCCATAGCCAACTGCCACTATCCGCGCTATCTGTACCTGCGGGTCCGCTGCTAGCATGCCATCACTAACGACTGTTACTGGCTGGTAATATGGTTTAATTCGGGTGTTTTAACTGTTCTATGTTGTTTTATTGTATTTTAATGTGTTTTTAAATTTGTTTACTTGCACTAATTTTGTAAACCGCTCTGGGCGCCAGAGAGAGCGGTATATTAAGTTGAACTTAATAAATAATAATAATAAATAATAACTGGTTTAGCCACTTGTTAAGGAAAGTTGGAGAATGCTCCAGAATTTTGCTGAAACTCTGAAACAATCCTGCAATTCAGGCAGAATGTAGACAACAGGCTGGCTCCAAAGTGAACCAGTCTGCTGTCCACACGGGACAATGCTCCCATCATCTTAGCATATGAAAGCATATGTTACCTCAGTTTTCTCATTTTCTCATCAGTCTCTAAGACAGTGTTTCCCAACCTTTTTTGAGCACACTTTTAACATTAAAAAATCTGGGGGCACACCACCAACCAAAATGACACAAAATGACACTGGGAGCAGCTGCTGGGAGTGCTGAAGCCGGGGGAGGGGGAGGAGCCAGGCCACGCCATTTTCGCCAGCCTTGACGGGGCAGTGCAAGCCAGCATCCCCCTGGTTTCAGTTCTCCCACAGTGCCCCGGTCCCTTCTTGTTTTTCTTCGCCGCCCGGCCCTTCCTCCTCCTCTCCCAAGCAGCAGGTGTTCGGCAGGAGGGGGGGGAGGAAGGGGGGCAGAGAGTTTTTCTCGCGGCACACCTGATGATCGCTCACGGCACACTAGTGTGCCACGGCACACTGGTTGAGAAACACTGCTCTAAGATGTTGCAAGATCTTTTTGCATAAAGATATTCCAGACTACCATGGTTACATCTTTGTATTCTTAATAGTAACAGACAAATTGCTGGATGATTCTTGGCCATCCCAAACTGGGCAACAACCATAATCAAGAAAAGGGATTTTTAAACATCAATTCCTTCTCTCATCAATCCCTTCTGTCATATAGCAGGAGGTATTTTGGGTGTTGCTGTCCCCTCTTGCCTTGCAGTGCATTTCCAAAATATTATATTATGTAATATGATTTTTGTTCTTGGGTAATACATGTGATTTCCTATTTGGTTCTATCATGAAAACATGGGAAAAGTTTATTAAACTTTGTTTTTGCAGGACATTTTACAGCACATTTTGCTATAGTTTTTCAATGATTCTTTCATCAAGTCTCAACCAATTCAACATAGTTTGTGGCAGTTACTAAAATGAAATTTCTGGAGTATAACAACTACTTTCAAAATACTATATATACTCAAGTATAAGCCTAGTTTCTCAGCCCTTTTTGAGGCTGAAAAGCCCTCCTTGGCTTATACTCGGGTGAGGGTCCTGGAGGGAAGGTGTGGGGCTGAAAGAAGGGCTTCTTTCAGCCCCATGCCTTCCTGCCAGGATCCTCACCACACAGCAGCCCAGCTCTTCTTCCTCTCCTCCTCTCTTGCACAGCGCACACCTTCCTCTCCTCCTCTCTCGGTGCAGTGCACACTTTCCTCTCCTCTATCGGTACCAGTCTTTCCTAGTTTTCCTTATTCATACATACACAATATTTTCCCCAAAATGTATAGTTAAAATAAATTATAGTGATTATTGGAAGGATACGTAAGCACATTTACATTGAAGAAGGTTAGAATAATGATTTAATCAGAGTTGGACAGTCTTATTTTAAATTACAGTTTTATGTAAATATCCAAAAACATTTAACCTACTGATGCCTCAGTTAATGTATTTTTATTGGTATCTATTTTCATCTTGAAATTTACCAGCAGCTGCTGCATTTCCCACCCTCGGCTTATACTCAAGTCAATACGTTTTCCTAGTTTTCTTGTGGCAAATTTAGGTGCCTCAGCTTATGTTCATTTTGGAAAATAATAAAAATAATTTAAAAAAAATTTAGGTGCCTCAGCTTATATTCAGGTCGGCTTATACTCGGGTATATGCGATAAGTACTGCACAGTTAAACAGGAACAACATTTTCAAACCAGGAACAGAAAATGTTTCAAATTTTGTTCCATAGTGTTATAACTCTACAATCGAGGAATGAAAGCCGAGTGCTTTTTCTGCCTGTTTGCTCTGAGCTCTTGACACCGACGACCCATCCTTCCCCAAGTTGGACCTCTGGAAAATGCCTGTGAGTCCTATTTGGAGAGGCTCATTTGATGTTGTTGCTTGTAATGGCAGTCACAGTCACAGTGGCCTTGAAACAAAGACTGTCGGGCATCCTTACGCCAAAGCAAGTCCTCGGAACAGGGTTCTGGGTAAATGAAAGCTGCGTTGCCTTCCATCAGAGGCAACTTGAAAGTAAAGTGCTTTGACGGTAATACTGCAGATGTCTGCAGGAAACCTGAGGGAAGAAAAAAAAAGCCTTGAACACTGTAGTTAGATAGCTGGGCGAAAAAGTGCGCAAAGGAAGAGCTAATGTGCAAGACTTCTATTTAAGATAGGGGGAAGGAAATAGAAATTGTGATAGCATGCTATTTCAGGTAATAATAGAAAGTACTTGATGTTTACATGGTGAATGGATCGATACTAATTCTGTAGTCGGGGCACATATACAGCAGTTTGGATTATACAAGTGATAGATGCACTCGGTACAGCAGAAATTTCCACCCGGCAACATTTTATTTCTCGCTGCGTACTGAGATGGAATTTTTTCCACCCAACTATCTGGAAGGATTTGCATAAGAATGGTGATAGAGTAGCATTCTTTAATGATGTGCTTTTCTTTGTTAAACTTCAAAAAAATAGTCTGCGATGCATGATGAAGTTTGGATGAATTGCCGAGCTAATGCTTTTATATTTTCTTCTAAAGAGCTTATCTTTCTCGGTGTTGTGGAAGTTCCTTTATATTGTTGTCATAAAGGTTGCGGCAATACAGTCGATTTGGTTCCAACCTCTGTAGGTGTCCCCATCATCTTCCACACTATGCCGTTTTTGAGAAAGGTGTTAAGGTGGACCTGGACAATTCATAAACCTCCATCTGCTGCTGGATTGTAAATCCCTACCCCAGCCAATACTGAAGGGTGAGATGTAGCCTACCAGCATCTGGAGCTATTTGTTGCCCATGGTTGGATTAACGCAATGGAGATATGTAGCCCTTAAATTAAAGATAGGCAGTGTATGTTTAACCTAGAATGGCTATCAACCTCCTCCCAGTAGACTCAAATCAAGAAAAAGTTTCATGAGAACCACTATTCCTCTTAATGTTCCCTCAACAACAGCAACACTATCTCTTTTGGCAGCTAAATCAGGAAATCCCAACTGGATGGTCCCTCATGAGGTTCTGCCTCCAGGGCAAACCATGAATGGGCAACTTGGAAGTCCCTGAACAGATTCAGAAATGGAGTTGGCAGATCAAAAGCCAACCTGGCTAAATGATACTTCCTAGAAGAATCCTTCATCTTGTGTGATCGTGGAGCAGAATAACTAACTCAGCATTTGTATGCTTGTACGCAATGCCCTGCCTCATGCACAAAGGAAGAACTGTTCAAAGCTACAGACAATGCTGTCGCCCGTTTTTGGTCTAAAGTTCTTTAGCCGCTTGTGTTCCCTCTATTTTATCAGTTTTATACTAATTTATTTAAGCAATGCGTTTGACTCGAATGGTTGTATATTTCAGCAGTATTTTGCTCTTCTGAGATACTTCATTCTCAGTTCTCACATCATGAACAATGATTGTATTTGAATTCTCGTTGTTGTACGTCTTCCTTTCAGAACTAGGAAAAGCTTGGAGCTAAACATGTTGGAAATGCAACAAGATCTAGCACTGAAGAGTAGAATATGGCCCACAGTGGATGGTGGTAATAGGTGGCCCGTAGTGTCCTCCCTCAATGCCTACCTATCCTGACCCTTCTGTGATGTAAACTAATAGTCATAGGGATGTTCTTCCTTTGAGTCCTTTTTTGATCTTCCAAGATGTAGCTGGGATAAATCAGTATCTTGAGTTTTATTTATTTATTTATTATTTCGATTTATATACCACCCTTCCCAAAGAGGCTCAGGGTGGTTCACACCAGTGAACAACATAATCACAACATAGTTAAAAACATAATAAAACAGATTGAGGCAAGAGTAGAATTTTACAGCCTTAAAGGTTAAACGCCTCTCTGAAGAGATTGGTCTTGCAGGCCCTCCGGAAGGCCTGTAGATCAGTTATTGCTCAAGCCTCCTCTGGGAGGGCGTTCCAAAGGGTAGGTGCTACTACAGAGAAAGTATGCTAACGCGTAGAGGACAGGCGCCAGATCTTAAGTGATGGAACCTCCAATAGGTTTTGATCCATGGACCATAGTGGTCTCTGGGGAATGTGCAGGGATAGGCAGTCCTTCAGGTACACTGACCCCAGGCCATGCAAGGCCTTAAAGGTTAACACCAGCTTTTTGAAGGCATTCTGGTACTTGATGGGGAGCCAGTGCAATCGCTGTAGGACAGGAGTGATGTGGTACGATAGTGCTGCACCAACCAGTAGTCGAGCCCCAGCGTTTTGCACCAGCTTAAGATTACCAACAGAGGAAGGCCAATGTAAAGGGCGTTACAGTAGTCCAGTCTCGAGATGACCGTGGCCTGGATTACCGTGGGTAGGTCGCCACCAGAAAGGTAGGGCGCCAGCCGCCTTGCCTGACACAGATGGAAAAATGCCACTCTGCTCACGGTGGAGACCTGAGCCTCCATCGTCTGCAGAGGGTCCAGTTGGACCCACAGGCTTTTAACCAGGGCCGACAAGTTAACAGTCCATTATTGGCAGCTGGAGCTCCCCCCCCCCCAGTGCGACCCAGCCTCTGTCTTCAACGGCTTCACCTTCAAACTGCTGGCCCGTAGCCACCCAGTCACGGCTTCAAGGCACTGATGGAAATAATCGGGTACAGAGTCCAGCTGGCCTCTGTACCCGATTATTATCCAATCGCAGAATGGAGGCTCTATAATAAAGCTTAGTTTCTTTCTCCAAGCCATTGGCATGTTTGTGCCTTAAATCAAGATCTCTAAGCACCACATGCACTCTGACAAAAACCCCAGAATCCATCAGCCACCATGTTCTCATTTTGACTGGGGCATTCAAGAAACCGCAGTTCAGAAAAATAAAAAATTCAAGCTGACTCTGTTAGGACTTCAGCAAATGGGAGGAAACAGCAGAAAGGAGAGAAAATCTATGATCATTGTTGACATTTTCAGGATGAAACCCCATGCCTAGACTTGTACAGTGGTGACACCCTTAACCAGTGGTCCTTGAGCATAAGCTATGTGTCTTTGTGAATATGTAAATCATGCTTTCTACTTTTCAGGTGCTTTATGTGGCCTTGGTACATTAGGTGATTTGCATTTAAAATAATATCCTCTTGGTCTTTTAACCCCAACAGTTGCAGGGTGTTGAAATGTTTTTAGAACACGGGTCAGTTTCACTTTTTTTTCCTTTTTGCAAAATGACTCCCTTTGATTAAAAGAACTAGAGGATTAGCACAATTTTTGGAAAGGCTTTGGCAGCTTTCAGATTATTGCAAAAATAATTATAAATTTATACAGTAGGCCTCAGGGGTCAACAGATTTTGGCTGGCTTTTGATAAACAAAGTATAACACATGAACACCAGCTCTCTGCGCCTACCGCTCCTGAACTTGACCTTGCACTTTAAAAAAGATTAATTTTAAAACAGTAGCAAATACAAAAGTTATAAATTCACTGTCTGCAAATAGTTCAGTAGAACATGGCAGCCATACACAATTATCAGTTTGTATTTACAATGAATTTCCTTTTTGTACTCTATGTTGAAACAAACCACCTTCTGTTCTGTCTCTCTGTATATTGTCTATACAAAACGGCACTGAATGTCGTGTATGTGTATTGTGATCCGCCCTGAGTCCCCTTCGGGGTGAGAAGGGCGGAATATAAATAAAATAATAATAATAAAAGCATTAAAATCAGTGTGTACAGAGCTATCGTACTGTCTATTCTCCTTTATGGGTCTGAAACATGGGTCACCTATCTCCAACACCTACGACTCCTCGAATGCTTTCATCAGCGCTGTCTTCGCACAATCCTAAATGTACACTGGACCGCCTTTGTGACGAATGTTGCTGTCTTTGAGCAGGCAGGGATCACTAGCATTGAGGCCATGCTATTGAAAACACACCTGCGCTGGGCATGGCACGTCTCTTGGATGGAGGACCACCGCCTCCCTAAGATACTACTCTATGGTGAACTCGCCATGGGTCAGACTCAGCGCAAGAGAGATGCCCCAAAAAAGAGATATAAGGACTCCCTGAAACAACATCTCAGGCTTGGCCAGATTGATCACAAAAAATGGTCCACCTTGGCGTCACATTGGGATGCATGAAGATGCACTGTCCACAATGCTGCGGCCTCTTTCGAGAAGACATGTCAAATGGCTCTCGAAGAGAAATGACAACGCAGAAAGAATCGCAACTTGGAAACAACATCACCCAAGGAGACTTTCTGCTGTGCTTTCTGCAACTGGACTTGCCTATCTCAGGTTGGCTTTTTTAGTCATCAACACGCTTGTAAAAAGCGTGGGATGAGTGCTTCCTAAGAATCTTCGTTTGTGAAGTAATGCCGAGAGATGATGATGATGATAATTATGTATCATATGAATCCATCATGTCTCTTGTAAATTTATATGAATTCCCTGCTTATGCCCAGGATATGCCTGATTCTTTTTGCCTCTTCTGGCAGAATAACAGTCTCTACCCATACTTCCATGTCAAGATATCTAGTACCCAAAGCCACCCAATTTATTTTGTCACACACGGGAGAAAACTCCACAATACCTGCAAGAAAACCAATATAACAATAAATTGGTAATTAACTTACCTGAGATAGTGGCCTCCCTCTGGCCCCATTAGCACCAAGGGTGCTGCTTTAGGAGAGTTAGAGATCTCTCTTACAGCATCAGAAGGAAAAGGAGTCAAGGGCAACCGAAGGAATTAAACATACTCATCTTCAGATCCAGGCTTGGAGCCTGAAGGGATGTGAGAGGTTTGTTTGGTCCTGGACTGCTGAAATGCTTGAAACATCTAAATATGCCAACACCAGGACTGACATGTTGCAGCTCTCCACTCTCAGCAGGAGTTGGACAGATTAACAGGGATTTCCCTCCAGGTGCAACACACCTCTGCTTTGAAACATGCTGGGCTGATTATTCCTGAAAGGCACATGGCCCATTGTTTGTAATATTTAATAAAGTTTTGTATTAATTTCCATGTCATTCAATTTGTGTGCTTCCAGATGCGATTGGGACCACTTTTGGCAACCTGCGCATGCACATACAGTCGGCCCTTTGTATCCATGGATTCTGCATCCACATGGCTTGAAAATATTTTTTTTTTAAAAATCCAAAAATTAAACCTTGGTTTTGCCAGTTTACATAAGGTACATCATTTCCCCAAATCACCGTTGTATATTATCACCATTGTATATAATGGGACTTAAGCATCCATATATTTTGGTGTCTACAGATGGTACGCAATCTAAACTCTAGGGGTTTAGGTGCAGTATGTTTATGGCAACTTCCAGTTTGTTTGTGTATTTGTTCTTACCCACTCTGTGCATTACATAGTCTTCCTTTGTTCCCTGGGGAATCTCATCTGCTCTCACTCCTCTCTTTCTACTATTTTTCAGAATACTTGAGCATTTTTTCATGAAGCATGTGCAATGACATCTTCTCTAGACAAGATGTGCCAACCCATCTAATGTCATGTAGTACTCTTTCTCATCTTGCCTTTCTTCTGGAACAGTGTTTTTCAAACTTTTTGAGCCGCAGCATATTTTTTACATTTACAAAATCCTGGTGCACACCACCAACCAAAATGACACAAAATGACACTCTAACACAGTAATACATATAGTTAATATGTTTTTAAATGTATTTATACACTCAGTGTGAAATCTGGTCCTGTTTCGATGAACACAACATATATATGACTTCCTCTCACATACTTATACATGGCTATCATGTCTTCTCTCAGCCTTCTCTCCTTCAGGCTAAACATGCCCAGCTCTTCAAGCCACTCCTCATAGGGCTTGTTCTCCAGACCCTTGTGAAATTTCACCCTGAGTGAAACTTGCTTCCAATTAACTATGGATGTAATGAAGCTGTTATAAACGGGGGAACGGGGGACGAGGGACTCTCGGAAAATCCAGTACAATAGTAAAAAAAACACAAACATTTCCAAGCGGAGAGCTCAATTTGTTTCTTGGAAACTTGTGAATGCTTCAGCCTCCAGGTGCTCTCAGGTTCCCTCACTGCCCAATTCACCGATGTGGAGCTTCCGGCTTTGGCTGTTCTCGCGAGAAATCCAAGCCAAAGTGAAAACGTATAGAGTCTATACGTTTCATAGATCTGTGTGGCCTCTTTCGCTGCCTCCCTCCACAAAAGCAGAGCACTGGGTGGAAGTGATTGAGTTGGCGTTTTCGCGTTGGCTTGGATTTCTCGCGAGAACAGCCAAAGCTGAAAGCTCCATGTCAGTGAATTGGGCAGTGAGCGAACCTGGGAGCATTGGGAGGCTGAAGCAGCCCTGACCGTGAGCTGGAGCAATGCTGAGTCGAGGCTCCTGAAGGCTTCCTCAAGGCGGGCCTGGCTCTGGCATTCGGCGGAGCCCTTCCTTTGCCTCAGGGAGGATCTTTGGGGAGGGAAAGAGGAGAAAGAGCTGCATCACGGGACACCTGATGATCGCTCATGGCACACTAGTATGTCGCGGCACCCAGGTTGGGAAACACTGTTCTAGAACAGGGCTGTCCAATGGCGGCCCGGGGGCTGTATACGGCCCCCCAGCCCCTTCCCTCCAGCCCCCTAAGCTTTTTAATAAAAAATAAAAAGTGAAAAATAAAATAAATAATAAAAATTTAAAAAATAATACCTACTTTTGGGTTTGGAGCAAGTATCGCGAGAATACGCAATCCACACAGAATTTCGCTGTCAACGTGAGATCATGCCTGCGTTGACAGCGAAATCCCGTGGTGGATTGTGATTCTCGCGATACTCTTCGGCTACTCTACTACTGGATCGCCGAGGCCCACAGACACGATTAGGACCTTCTTCGACTCAGTCGGTCGTCGCCTCTCTCGTCCTCTGGGTATTTCTGGATCCTGCGCATTTGGAAAAGGTAGGCTGAAGCAGGGGGGCTCCTCAGGGGGTTCCTCATTCCCTCCCCCATCTCCCCTCATGTATTAAATATAAAATTAAATATATTTAAAGATGAAATAAGGGAGATGGGATACATTATGGGGAGGGAGGATGGAATTAAATATATTTAATATTAAATTAAAATAAGGGGAGAGGGGAGGAAGGAATTAAATATATTTAATATTAAATTAAAATAAGGGGGAGGGGAGGATGGAATTAAATATATTTAATATTAAATTAAAATAAGGGGAGAGGGGAGGATGGAATTAAATATATTTAATATTAAATTAAAATAATTTAATATCTTATCCCTGCATTTTATCTCAGTAAAAGATTATATTTGACTGTATGCATGCAGGGGCGGGGCGGGGGTGGGGTGGGGGGCAGAGCCGGGAGTGGGCGGAGCCAGGGGCAGACCCGGGGGCAGACCCTACGGCCCCCCAGGTCATCAGTGACCGGAATTCAGGCCCCTGGGCCGGTAGAAGTTGGACAGCCCTGTTCTAGAAGGTTGACCTGTGTTAATTAGACACACATATTTACAATGAGGGACCTTATCACAAAGGTCCATGGATTCACCACACATTGTGGTGACTCCATTAGGTCCTGGTGGGATGTGTGCAGAACCTGTCTCTCCACGCCCCACACCCAATTACTGGGAACCCCAACACATAGGGGGAAAGCATTGCCGCCAGGCTTCATCTCATTGTGCTGAAGGCAACACAAGAAAGTTCCCATGTTGTTGCGGCAGTGGTGGCATACACCACTTCCTCTCCCTTTTCCTGATGGAGCCTGGCCGAGTACGCGCGTCACGTTATGTAATATGCTCCGTTGGGAAAGATGAGAGCAACCAGCATACGACAGCAAATGAGCCCATCAAAGGTCCCTCCAAAGCAATCCCTGATTTCTAATTTTTACCTCACTTTATGCACCAGAAGTTCCTGAATATTGTGTGAATATTGTGTGGACACCCAGGAGTGACTTCTGACTCAATTCTGAATATGTGGCCAATGTAAACGGACCCTAAGTTTGATTTCTCTCTCTCCCTCTGCTAGACTTTGTATGTATGGTGGGCTGGGTTGATGAAGTATTCACCTCTGTCTCTGTTTGAGAGAGCTACAGTATCACTTATTTCCCAATAATTATATTCCCTACAATCCCTCATCTTTGGCTATACTGGCTAGAGCTGATGTCAGTTCTAGTCCAGCAACATCTGGGGTGAGGAGCATCATTCTAACCATTTTGAAAGTAACTTGTTCTCAATCCTTGAGCAAAGCAGTTAACATTTCCAGGGAGAGGATTTGCCCAAGTGAGATTCAGGCCCCTTCCACAAAGCTTTATAAAATCCACATTGAACTGGATTATATGGCAGATTGGACTCGGATAATCAGGTTCAAAGCAGATATTGTGGATTATCTGCCTTGATATTCTGGATTATCTGATTGTGTGGAAGGGCCCCCGGGGACTCCAGAGTCAGAACTAACATACAAAGCATTGTTACCGACTGGATCTGATAAAAACACTGGGAGGCTGCCATTGCCTGTGGCTTTAATGCAGGCATGGGCAAACTTCGGCCCTCCAGATGTTTTGGACTTCAACTCCCACAATTCCATCAGCCTCCTGGCTGTTAGGAATTGTGGGAGTTGATGTCCAAAACACCCAGAAGGCCGAAGTTTGCCCATGCCTGCTTTAATGGGTTGGCTGTCTTTCAGATTGCAGCAGTTGACCTCAAGGATTGTGACCAAAGCTGTGTCTACAGGGGTCGAAAAAAGCAGAAATACTTTGCAACTTCGATGGGGTGTTAACATGCCATGTGGCTGGATTTGCAGCAGAAGTGCTTCCTCTTTCCATTGATCTGGGTGCCCTTCCAGACAAGCCCTGTATCCCAGGATCTGATCCTGTTTATCCCAGATTATCTGGCAGTGTGGACTCATATAATCCAGTTTAAAGCAAAAAAAACTAGGATCAGATCCTGGGATATAGGGCCTGCTTGGAAGGGGAAACATGATTCACTATGCCCTGATCCAGATTCCACAGGTCCAATAGATCCACCTCAGCACAGCCAGCAATCTCGACATCAAAAGGGATTCAAGAATGCTGTTGTGCTGCGTTGGCGCAGTTCTGGAGCACAGTATTCTGGATTATTTGGATAAATATAGATTCAACCCACGAGACTAGTTCAAAAAATGTGTGTCTCTTGTCTGTAGCCAGAGGCTGATAATTCTGATGGCACCTGTTTCATTTTAAAATCTGCTGCCCTTGTGTAATGTTTTTCCTTCCATTTTCCCCATCTGCAGATCTTACATTCAATTAACCTGTTTGGTTTCTCGGGAAGAAAATTGTAGTTGTCTTCCTGCGTCTAGAATGATTTGGGCATTTATAAAATGGCTGAACAGCAAAGAAGGAACTTTATAGCGCAGCAGCAGCAATAAAGCCAGCCAAATGGTTTAAGAAGCTCTGCCACCCAAGAAAATTATTACAAGAAACATTAATCATCCCAATATACATTCTAGTGAGGAATTGAAAATGCAGCTACACGAATGAGAGGATAGCAAAAATATAGAATCTTATTTCAGAGAACTGGAAAACGAGTTTAATTTGGTTTTCTGTGGTGGAGAAGGCATAAACCAGTCCAGTTAGGGCCCGTCCAGACAGCACCTTTATTGCGGTATCTACCGCAATAAATTAATTTGCTGAATTAATTTGCTACAAACCAGGAAAACCCGGAAAACCAGGAAAAATTAATTTGATAGTGGATTTATTCCATGCCTTCTTGGAAGGCACAGGATAAAACCACTATTTCCGGGTCTGGACTGCATTATTCTGCAGTCCCCACAGTACTCCCACAGTTTACTGGGCTAAATATGCCTCCAGACCCCTTAGAAAAGTAATAAAACGTATCCGTCCTCCATTAGAAGTCTCGGCCGGCTCTCCTGGTGCGTTGGAATGACGCGCCAGGAGAGCCGAGGGTGGGGGGGGGGGGGCGAAAATATGCAGCCCAGACCCAGAAATAGTGGATTTATTGGGCGTGGCCAACTTACCGGCCACGTCGGGTTGCGGAGCAGCATTGCCCTCCCGCCATCTTGTTGCCCGGGGGAGCTTCTTCCTCTCAGAAGCCCCCCCGATGGCGGGAAGGTCTCCCGCCATACAGGCCAGCCAGCCAATGAGGGGGCTGGCTTCGCCCTGCCCCCTCCCTGTTTCCGGCTGGCTTAGATTTCCGCCCGGGCAGATATCTTGTGCTGCCCGGGACTGCCTGGCCTCATTCGGAGGCAGGCTGCTTTTGCCGCCCCCCCCCCCCACTCATTGCATTGTTAGTTGTGTTCTGTTTGTGTATCTTTTCTTTATTGTACCATGTTCAGGGCATTATATTTTGTTATGTTATTGTCACAGCTCCGTGTTCGGCGTGTGGCGTGTGGCTTGGCCCCTGGATCAGGTTGGCTTATCACCCCTTGGTTGTTAGGGGGGATAACGCCCAGGCCCACTGGGGTGCTGAGTTTCCGTGGACAGGCATTGGCCGCTCGCACCCCTGGCTTGCTATCATCTCAGGACATTTTGTGGGGGCCGTCTACCATGATCCAGGACCCAAGCATGGCCGCCAACCCCTTCGTTACTGCTTTCAATAAACGAATTGTGGCCAATTTTATCCAACCACTTTCCAACCAATGTGTCTGCTTGTTTCTTGGCGCGAGGTGTGTCACGCTTGCACACGCAACCCGCACCTTCCAAGAATAATAATAATACACTTTATTTATATTCCGCTCTTCTCACCCCGAAGAGGACCCAGTGTGGATTACAGGACACATACAGCAGACAATTACTGCCGATTATGACATACAACATACAAATAGTAGCAAGGGTTGCTTTGGGAGGGAGGATGGAGTCACGGGGGGACTCCCCATGGCTCCGCCCTCCCTTTCAAAGCGTCGCGCCAGCGTCAGAAGCGGGTGAAACCGCCTTCTGGCGCTGGCGTGACGCTGGGAGGGAGGGCAGAGTCACAGGACTCTCCCATGGCTCCGCCCCTCCCTCCCAAAGCGTCACGCCCATGTCAGAAGTGGGCAAAACCAAGCGCATGCGCACTTTTTTGGAATTTTTTCCGGGATTTTTTTTTAAAAAAATTAAATAATTTTTTTGCAGGAGGGTCACAGCCAAGGGGCTGGCGGGCCGTGCGCGGCCCATGGGCCGCCTGTTGGACAGGCCCGATTTAAGGCATTGGCTTGTTGGCTGATATCCGAACAGAGGATGGGCTGAAGATATCAATGCCTTCGTTCTTTCATTGCTGGCTGCTACTTCCTGGCGGATGTCAGGTGGTGCAATACTGGCTAAACAGTATAATTTCTCCAGCGGTGTTGGGCATAGACGTCCTGTGATAATGCAGCATATTTAATTAAGATCCACATCCACTGTTTTAATGTGGCGAGCTGTATTACACACTGGGCATGAGTATTCAGCAGGAGAGTAGCAATGTGGAAGGGCAAATATCTTCACTGTGTCTGGTTGTGATCATATGAAAGTCAACTTTAATATGATATTATTTCTGGCACCCACTTTTTGCTTGATATTCAAGCAGTGCTTCTTGTAAGTCAGAGCACAGTCCAGGCTAACTCCCAGGTATTTGAACTGGATGATATGAGTCTACATTGCGTGTGCAAGGGTGACACACCTCGCGCCAAGAAAAATAACACAGACACAAGTGGTTGGATGAAAATGGCCACAACTCATTTATTGAAAACAGGAACAAAGGGTTGGCAGCCACACATGGGTCCTGGATCAGGGTAGAACAGCCCCCACTAATGTCCAAAGGCGCTTGCAAGCCTGGGTGTGAGTGGCCCAATGCCTATCCACGGAAACTCTGCACCCCAGGGGGCCAGGGCGTTATCCCCCTTACAACCAAGGGGCGATAATCCAGCCTGATCGAGGGGTCATGCAACACGCCAAACACGGAGTTGCGACAAAGAACATAATAACGCATAACCATAACCAATGCAACAATGACGTAGTATATGAACAAAATGAACACTAACAAGCAATGAATGAAGTAGTGTGGGTGGGATGAAAAACAGGACTGGCCCTTGCGTACAGCTGCGGAAGTCTCTGCCTAAATAAGTTGCCCGGGCGGAAGTGAGGGCCAGCCGGCTACAGAGAGGGGGCGGGGCAGGGGCCAGCCCCGTCATTGGCTGGCGTTGGTGGCGGGAAACCTTCCCGCCACCTCAGGGGTTTCTGGGGAAGTGAGGGCCAGCCGGCTACAGAGAGGGGGCGGGGCAGGGGCCAGCCCCGTCATTGGCTGGCTGGCGTTGGTGGCGGGAAACCTTCCCGCCACCTCAGGGGTTTCTGGGGAAGTGAGGGCCAGCTGGCTACAGAGAGGGGGCGGGGCAGGGGCCAGCCCCGTCATTGGCCAGCTGGCGTTGGTTTCTGGGAAGAAGGAGCCCCTAATCACTCCCCAAAATGGTGGCGAGGACAACCCCGCCCCGCAACCTGCTCGGCTGGTAAGTCGGCCAAGCTAACTGTCATATAACCCGATTCAAAGCAGATAATTTGGATTTTATATTGCAGTGTAGATCCAGCCACAGTGCCTTTTCTGTGGTGGTTGCCTGCTTGTGGAATATTCTCCCCAGAGTAGCTCACCTAGCACCTACATTATTGTCTTTTCAGAATCAACTGAAAACCTTTATAGTCTCTCAGGCATTTCAAGGACTGTTTTACTGCTTCTTTCTATATCTTTGGACTCTCTATCTTGCTGCTGGTTTTCATTTGAGTTTTATATGCTGCAATGTTTTATTCATTGCCGCAGGCGGTACCTTGGTGTTACATTCTGCTCCTTCGTGTCTGTATTATTGTATTGTATTTTATGCTTTTAACAAGCCCTGCTACTTTGATTAGTGGACAGTTTAAATATGCAATAAATAAATGAAATAAACCCAGTGCGCACTTAGCTATGCAAGTGGGGCTGAATTCATATTGTAGCCTTTATTGAGCCTGAACATTCATCTTATTTCTGGAACCATATCCGGAAGTTTATCTGCATCTGTCATACCTTCTCCCTAGATGCTGTTCATGCTCTGATTTTTCAAGATCCTTAATGTGGTCACTTGGCATGTGTTTAGCAGGCTTGGCAATTATCGGGTCAAAGAGTTTGGGCTGGTGACATTAATTACTCACTGGGTCCAAGCCTTTGGTAAAGGCAGGATGAGTAACTCTGCAGAAATCGTAGAGTCAGCTTTGATGAGCCAAGCAGTCTTCTTGATGACAGTTTTTGCTGCATTTTGATCATTTAGCAATTCAGAGTTTAGCCCATCCATCTTGTTTATCTGCCCTTGGGGAAAGTAATCCCTGCATCCCAGGCTTCTCAGCAAGTTTGAAATTCAAACATATATTTTTTTGGTACTGTCAGTATATGATCAAGTAGGCACATTTTGATGTAGAGCGCCGACAGATACAACCATGCTGGTGAATTCTGTAATGTGCAGTTATTAGGAAAACAAATATTTATTCTCCCACCTGTTCTACTGTTTGAAATGTCCTAGTAGCTCTTGTGCCTGGCTGGCACTAACAGGAAAGTTAAAGATCTCTGGTGAGCGAATTCTATCATTAAATCATTGTTAACGGTAAAACTGGCTAATCATTCCCAGAAGCAATCCCAAGGCAAAAATCGCTCCTTCACAACTCCCCATTTTTTGTGGGACAAG
Source organism: Anolis apletophallus (assembly GCA_030556195.1). Taxonomy (NCBI): domain Eukaryota; kingdom Metazoa; phylum Chordata; class Lepidosauria; order Squamata; family Anolidae; genus Anolis; species Anolis apletophallus. The sequence goes on along the minus strand of JARBWK010000006.1, from coordinate 127,842,812 downwards.
TGTAAGAACACATATTTCTAGAGGCTTAGAAAAAAAATTGGCTTGAAGTTATTTATCCTTCTTGGAATCGCTGCTTCGTGTAAAAATCCAGCATACCTTATCCATATGGTACATTTCAACAAGATAAAGATACTTGGAAAAAAATATCTTCCAGAGAAACTGGTGGCATTTTTCAGGCATATGGAGGAGCTGCGTTTGTGTTATTTGTGGAAACCTCCAAAGTGTAGTCATGATGTGATTGTCAGATATCCATAGGGATGAATGCATTTACAGGTCTTCTCCTCCTCCAACCCTGGATGTCTCTTTTACCCCACTGCAGAATTTTCTTTTTTAAAAGTCCATATGAATATGAATACTGTTTTACTGTATTTTATGTATTTTACTTGTTTTTACTTGCACTAATCTTGTAAACCGCTCTGGGCGTCAGAGAGAGCGGTATATTAAGGTGAACTTAATAAATAAATAATAAAATAATAAATAATATTTGCAAGCATTTTTCTCAATATACATTTTTTGTAAGCTCTTTTCCTAGTGTGTTCATTATTTTTGCAGCTTTTCCCCGAATGCAATGTCCTTTTTTTCCTGTGTTTGTTTGCATTTTAGTAGTTGCATGCTTGGGTTACTGTAAGTTTTCCGGGCTGTACGGCCATGTTCCAGAAGCGTTCTCTCCTGACGTTTCATCCACATCTATGGCAGGCATCCTCAGAGGTTGTGAGGTCTGAGTTTTCCGGCTGTACGGCCATGTTCCAGAAGCATTCTCTCCTGACGTTTCATCCACATCTATGGCAGGCATCCTCAGAGGTTGTGAGATCTTTGTTTTCCGGCTGTATGGCCATGTTCCAGAAGCATTCTCTCCTGACGTTTCATCCACATCTATGGCAGGCATCCTCAGAGGTTGTGAGGTCTTTGTTTTCCGGCTGTATGGCCATGTTCCAGAAGCATTCTCTCCTGATGTTTCATCCACATCTATGGCAGGCATCTTCAGAGGTTGTGAGGTCTGAGTTTTCCAGCTGTATGGCCATGTTCCAGAAGCATTCTCTCCTGACGTTTCATCCACATCTATGGCAGGCATCCTCAGAGGTTGTGAGGTCTGAGTTTTCCAGCTGTATGGCCATGTTCCAGAAGCATTCTCTCTGATGTTTCATCCACATCTATGGCAGGCATCTTCAGAGGTTGTGAGGTCTGAGTTTTCCAGCTGTATGGCCATGTTCCAGAAGCATTCTCTCCTGACGTTTCATCCACATCTATGGCAGGCATCCTCAGAGGTTGTGAGGTCTGAGTTTTCCAGCTGTATGGCCATGTTCCAGAAGCATTCTCTCCTGACGTTTCATCCACATCTATGGCAGGCATCCTCAGAGGTTGTGAGGTCTGAGTTTTCCAGCTGTATGGCCATGTTCCAGAAGCATTCTCTCCTGATGTTTCATCCACATCTATGGCAGGCATCTTCAGAGGTTGTGAGGTCTGAGTTTTCCGGCTGTATGGCCATGTTCCAGAAGCATTCTCTCCTGACGTTTCATCCACATCTATGGCAGGCATCCTCAGAGGTTGTGAGGTCTTTGTTTTCCGGCTGTATGGCCATGTTCCAGAAGCATTCTCTCCTGATGTTTCATCCACATCTATGGCAGGCATCTTCAGAGGTTGTGAGGTCTGAGTTTTCCAGCTGTATGGCCATGTTCCAGAAGCATTCTCTCCTGACGTTTCATCCACATCTATGGCAGGCATCCTCAGAGGTTGTGAGGTCTGAGTTTTCCAGCTGTATGGCCATGTTCCAGAAGCATTCTCTCCTGACGTTTCATCCACATCTATGGCAGGCATCCTCAGAGGTTGTGAGGCCTGTGATTTTTTTGGGCTGTATGGCCATGTTCCAGAAGCATTCTTTCCTGATGTTTCACCCACCTCTATGGCAGGCATCCTCAGATGTTGTGAGGTATCCGTCCAGAACATGTGGAGTTCTCCCAATTCTTCTTCAACTCATCTGATTTTGAAAACAAACATCTCCAGGCTGTCCCAGATGGGCTGTCCAAGGAACATGATGTGTGTGTGTGTGTGTGTGTTTGTGAGAAACTTTAGGTCAGGTCAAAGAGTGAAGTTAGTACTGATGGTTGGTGGCAGTGAACATATATCTCCCCCCACCCCACTATAAAGACTTAAGAGAATGATTGTCTTTCTAGTGTGCCTGAGCAGCTCTTGGTTGCCCTGCATGGCGTATGAAGAACTTGCATACATGTTATCTCTTAGGAATTGTTTTATCCTTGTGGTTTTACTGCTGTTGTAGATTTGTTGTTTTATTGTTGTGCTTGATGTAAGCCGCCCCGAGCCGGCTGGGAGTGGCGGCAAATAAATCTAACAAATAATAATAAATAATAATGTTTTTTGTTTTTTTTTAAAAAAAACCCTGTTTCCTATCCCAGAGACAGCATCATTGTCATAGATGGAGGCAAGCTCCTTGGAATACTAGGAAGATTTAGATAGAGAAAGCTGATCCAACAGAACAGAATAACTTGGGATGCAATGAACTGTGTTCTTTATATGCATACACACACTTATACTATCCGTGATGCTTCTCCTTTTCCATATGGGGAGTTTTTATATATTGATTAACACCAGGCAGTTGAGAGGAACGTACTATGTTTCCATCATGGATCTTCCGATGTAATTATACACACACACACACACACACACACACATATTTAGGATTACAATTAATATAAAATGTCCTCCTTTTATGAGCTATTGAACCCTAGTCTCAGCTGGGATGAAATCTGTTTTGGACCTGGGGGTGGAGAGAGGTGAGAAGGAGATAGGAAGAAGGATTTGCTTTGCTATAGCACTCATCTGTGTAGAGCCCTATAGCAAAGCTGGGCTATTGTGTTTCCCTTGCATCCTTCTGCAATGATTAATATTCATCTGGGTGGGTGAATATTCTCCTGTCGCAATTGCTCCCTTTTTATTTCTCGCTGGTGACAATTGTGCTTCATACATACAGTAGATGACCCTTTTACAGCTTGCTCAAGGAAATGAAGAAATGTGTCTATGAATGTACATAAACACATCCATGGTTTTGCAATGAGCATCCAAGCACATTTTTATTTTGCTTTTCACATGCACCATTAAGCCTCATTCTTATCTTATTGATAGTAATTCCTGAGTAGGGAATGACCCACTAAAGACTGTAAGTTGCGTGGAGAGACATAAGGGGTGAGAATTGTCTGACCTAGAACATGCATGTGGCTCATAAAGCACATCAAAATCCCTGCATTGTTTGTCCATCTGTTTTTATAACTATCTAGCTATGTCGTTATTTGGAAAATCTCGATCCTCCATTTTAAGGCTGCTCTGACTCCCACAAACCATTTATGGTCTGAATGCCCTTTCTACTTTTGATTTTGACAAAAAAACAGAGTGTGCATGTCCTGCTGCCATCCAGGATTTATGTGTGAAATACGAAGGGTGTGAAGCTTTGGACCCTTCATGACCGCTCACTATAGATGCTCTGGTGTTTATACAGAGTGGAGCACAACCCCAACATTTAGATTTCAGTATAAGGAATCAAGTGGGCTTAACTCCATGTGATATTAAATGCAGCTAAGGGTTTATGGCACATAGATTTTTTTGTTTAGAGATCAGCTGCTGGAATAGGAAGTGTCAGGTAGTTTCAGGACTGCAAAGTATGGGGAGATGCATTTAATTATTTGTCTGTACAATGTTTTGCCCCAGACTATCCTCACTTCAAGCTTATATTAGCTCGGACAGGGGCACAGTTATTGGCAGAACCACTTGCAATAACATTGGAGAACAGGAGAAGTTCCAACAGAAAGGAGAAGGGCAAATGTGTGTTCCCATTTTCAAAAAGGAAAAAAAGACTGAAATAAATTTATTTATTTATTTATTTATTTTATTAAATTCGACTTACTATACCGCTCTCTCTGGTGCCCAGAGCGGTTTACAGGAAGAGAGTAAGCAAACACATAAAATACATTAAAAATACTGTTAAAATGCATTAAAACAATTTAAAACCCCCAATAAACATATAATACTATTTAGGACAGAGGTCTTCATACATTTTAAGCAGAGAGCTGGTTCATGGTCCCCCAGATGTTGTGGGGCTGAACTATAGTTTGAAAAAACACGAACGAAGTCCTATGCACACTGCACTTATCTTATTTGTATTGAAAAAAAAGAAAGTAAACTACAATACATTTGTGCCGTCGCTCCCGGGCTATCAATGCCTTGTGAAAGGGCAAAGATGTGGTCTATCTATCCCGTGGGATTGCTTTTTTGCCTCCCTTTAAAGGCTCAGAGGTCCAAGGACCAAACCAAACACTTTGGTTAACTCAAACGCTTTATTGTCCATTACATGAGTTAACTTCACTCAGGCACTTTGCTTAATTTTCCCAAAATAACAACTGGTGACATAGTCCCCAAAATGACTTTAAAGTTCCTTTTACTGTCTTTGTTCCGCGAAGCTATAGCAGAAAAGCTCTCTGAGTCTTCTCTTCCAATTGCTTTGAGGTAGGAACACTCACACCCCCAGTCAGATGGCAGAACTCGAAGTCACAAAGTCTTCCTCTTGAGACCAGACGACTGGTTTGGAGACGCTCGGAACTCCCCAGAGTTACTCAGCCTTCCGATATGCTGAGCCTTCTGCTTGAATTCCAAGGAAATCAGACTGGTATTGAAGGGCCTGGTCAGGCGAACCTTTAGACACGTCCTTACAGGAGAGGTCCTGGTAGTTTATAGAATGTAAAAGTAGCTTGTTCCCCAGATCCCTGGAAAAAGTGGGTGAACAAACTCAATTGGGCTCTGATAATGATGATTGGCAGGTGCTAAGGACCAATCAGTGCAACTAAACCTCTTGAAAACTGTGCAGGCTGTAAAAACACACTTTAACAATGCAAACCTTTAAGAACTCAAGATTTTCTAGGCAGGTGGCGCTGACCATGCTGTCACAACAGAATTTAAAAGAAAGAACAATTTTAACCAACATCAAAGCAGGCATGTAGCCGGGGGGGGGGGGGCTAAGGGGGCTTCATGCCCCCCCCCGAAATTCTCAGGGTGGTCCGCGAAAAGGCCTTACTGGTACATTATTTAAACTGTTATGTTTATTCATATCATGATCTGATCACCATGCTAATTATATCCCACATTACTGGGGTTATTGGGATAACAATACAAAAGGTTTGCTAGTGTAGACCCTCTTCCACTTAGTCTCAGCCCCCGAACCAAACTCAGCCCCGAATCAAAATCCTGGCTACGGCCCTGCATCAAAGTAAAGGTAAAGGTTTCCCCTGACTTTAAGTCTAGTTGTGTCTGACACTGGGAAGTTCTGCTCATCTCTATTTCTAAACTGAAGAGCTGGCGTTGTCCATAGACACTTCCAAAGTCATGTGACAAGCATGACTGCATGGAGTGCCATTACCTTCCTGCAGAAGTGGTACCTATTGATCTACTCACACTTGCATGTGTTCGAACTGCTAGGTTGGCAGAAGCTGGGCTTAACAGCAGGAACTCACTCCGCTCTCTGGATTCGAATCACCAACCTTTCAGTTAGCAAGTTCAGCAGCTCAGCGGTTTAACTTGCTGCACCATCAGGAGGTGCATAAACTTATGCATAAACTTACTAGTATTTCAATGGGAAGTGTGGACCTTCTGTTTGCTGATGAGATAGTCTAATAATAATAATCATCATCATCATCAACATCATCATTTATATTCCACTTATCTCCCCAAGGGGTCTCAGGATTGTTGTAAATTAGGATTGTATTGTTGTTGTTGTTGTTGTTGTGTGTCTTCAAATTGTTTCAGACTCAGGGCGACCCTAAGTCTAAATTTGAGGGCTGAGGCCGGGTAAATGACCTGGGAAGGCTATATCCAGACCGCTACGCTTAGTACATACTGTATGTCCGTCCCCCCCTGCTTAGGATATGATCACATGCCCTCTCTGGACCCCGTTTTTCCATTTTAAAAAAGGAAGACATGTCCTTACTGAGGCTAGAGGCTTCTTCTGGTTCTGTGGCACATCTCAATGACGCATCAGAGCTCTGGAGAAGGACCAGCAGAAGCCTTCAGCCTTGGTAAGAACTGATTTCTTCCTTTTACAAAAATAGCAAAACGGTGTTCAGGAAGAGGAGGGTGACAGTTCCATTCTACTTCCATGGGCTACCTAAACTTGCAGAGGCAGAATGGCTGTGGGGACTGCCCCTGGGATTGGGGATGGTGATCAGCCTCCACAGGCCTGATACCTGGGATGTTGTGGACCTTCCTGTATTCAACCTGGGGTTCCAGGTTTTTATCCATATTATCCTGAAGGGTCATTTTGACCCCTCAGGATCATTCACCCCCTACTTTGCATTAAACGGCAGTGTTGATGGGAACTTATGAGTAACTGCTAGGAAAAGCATCCAAACTACTGTTGCAGTGTCCCAGAGGACACAGTAGTTTTTATACTGCTGGTGAAAAACCACTGGCTTGGTCAAAGTTTTTGTCAAAATATTGCTTGATATTTTGACAAAAAATATCAAGCACCAAAGCTCCCCGGTGGCGCAACGGGTTGAACTGCTGAGCTGCTGAAGTTGCTGACAGTTTGATTCCGGGGAATGGGGTGAGCTCCCACTGGTAGCCCCAGCTCCTGCCAACCTAGTAGTTCGAAAACAAAATGCCCATATGAGTAGATCAATAGTTATCACTCTGGCAGGAAGGTAATGGTGCTCCAAGCAGTCATGCCTGCCACATGTCCTTATAGGTGTCTATGGACAATACCGGCTCTTTGGATTAGAAATGGAGATGAGCACCACCCCTCAGAGTTGGACACGACTAGACTTAATGTCAGGGGAAACTTTTACCTATTGCTTGATGAGTTTAAATTTCCCTCTGTGAAAACTTCTCAGCTTGCCTCTTCGTGGAAAAATACTTTTCATTGTAAAATAAATCTCCATTGCTCTCATGTGAACAGAAAGAGGCAAGACTGGCCTGAAGCTACAACAAGGAAACCCAGGTGGTTCTCTCCATAGAGAGTTGCTGTGGTGAGTTATTCCTGGTATTTCCACATATGTATATATATAAGTACGGCTCGTTTTGTTTCAAAAGAGCAGCTTACTTTATTCTATAATAAATATATTGAGTTGGTTCTTTTTGTCAAAGGCAAGCTTTACCTTGAGCTGGACTGTAGGCAGGAAAACACACTAAATTTGATTGCAAAGATATTTTTTTAAGTCATGAAAAATAAATTTCTTTTAACATGAGTAGCATTAGTAGTATTTCCAAGCAGCGCAGGCCAAGGGTAGACCAAGTGCAGTACATGGTCTGTTTGTGGTTCTCAGGGTCATTTTTGTGGCCCTATTTTTGTGATCTCCTTTCTTTTTTCTATCTCCAAATGACCTCTAGGGGTGTGGAGGGCCTTTTAGCCATGCGTTTGGACCCTCCAGTGGGCAAAATAATTTTGCACAATTTTTCAAAAACTTATTTGTCCCAAGGGACTCACAATTCCTTCTAGGTATAGTGAGAGTGCCTACATACCCTCTCTTCATTTTTCAAGAGCAGATGCACTGAGGGTTATGACCTTCCAAGTTAACCAGATGGGGTGGGTGGACTTACAGTATGTGGTCATCTTAGCCTTCCATCACCATCATCGTCTTTATTTAGTTATTTAATAATAAAAAAAACTGTATTTATACCCTGCCACCATCTCCCCGAGGGGACTCGGGCCGGCTTACATGAGGCCAAGCCCGATAACACATAGGAAAATAACACAAAGCAAATGAAACAATATGATCAATATAACTCACACATTTTATATATATATATATATATATATATATATATATATATATATATGTATGTATGTATGTTTGTTTGTTTGTTTGTTTGTTTATTTATTTATTTATAGTGTGCCATGGCAGTAAATGGCACTTATAGAGTAAATGGCACTTGACAAGTAAAAAAGAACAAAACAGTGCTCTGACCTCAGGCTGACAAACTGATTAATAGAGCTATACAGGATGAAATTAAGTCCAGCACACATTCCCTTACTCCAAGGCCAGGGCAGTGGCAGTTGGGATAGAACAGTGGTTTCCAACCTTTTTTTGACCAGGGGCTGCAAATCGGTTTGGTTATTTGGGATGCTGATTCAGAAAATTGCATAGGATAGCCCACATCAGCTCTAGTTTCTGATACAGAATATATGCTACCCAGTAGTCGCCATCTGCTCACCCACAGAAACCATCTGTATACCTTTAGAAAGCGGAATGTTTGTATGTATGTGTGCGGAGGGCGGGAGGGCGGGAGGGTGGAAGGGCGGAAGGAAGGGTGGATATGTGGCAGCCACTTTCACAGGCCACAGCGACTAGCACGGGTGATGGACTGCACCAAATTTGGTACACATAACCCCCCTAACCCCCTTTACGTCCTGGTGCGGTTCGGGGGACATGACCCACGGATTATGGGATTTGTAGTACTTTCAAACACTTTGGTTCCCACAGACCACTGAGGCCACCACAAAGGACCAATACAGACCACACTTAGCACACACAGCCTCCATGACCCACTCTACGTCCTGGTGCAGTTTGGAGGATGATGGGATTTGAAGTACCTCTACTCACTTCCCAAGTCCGCTGCAACCCTCATCCAATCACTGATCGAGACCAAACTTGGCATACATAACCCCTATGACTGCCTTCACGTCCTGGTGAGGTTTGGGGGAGGACTGATCATATAATACAGTTTCAGAATGCAGTTTAACTGCATTTAACTGGATCGTATGAGTCTACACTTCCATACAATCCAGTTCATCTCCATTCTGACACTGCATTATATAGCAGTAGAAATGGGGCCTTAGAGTAATCAGGCATCACTAGAAGGGCAGACATAGTGGTTGGTCACTCATGGGTTGCATTTACACCGGAGAATTAATGCAGCTTAACACTACTTTAGCCATATAGTCATGTCAGATTTCATTAATTTTACAGTGTAAATAAATACATCCATGGGCAACCTCATCATGCTGAGCAGCTGCCCTGAATACTCATGATAGCACATATCACAACCTCCTCCTCCTCCCACAAAATAAAAACCACAACCCTTTTGGAAGGAGTGAAAAGGCAAGGAAGACATTTGTTGGAGACATAATTTCTATTCACTTTTTTTTTTTTAAAAGCACAATAAACTTAAGTGGGCAAAGTGTCCCTTGTTTCACACCAGATCAGTATTACCTTACTTATTGATTCACATACGTTATCCAGGCAGGAAGCAGGTCAGTGGCAGGTCAAAGTTATGCTAGAGATGCTTCAAATAGGCACTGACCTATGATAAACACCTGAGGCATACCTGCCCTTGGTCAAAATGATCAGGCATCAGTGAGATGACTTCCAAAGGTGCTGAGCAGGCAGCACTCCTGGCAAGCTTCAACATCCACAGCACTTTTGAAAGCCAAGCTATTTATTTAGATGGACACGTTTTGATTTAGGAACCCATTGTAATGCACTTTAAAAGAAAAAGAAATTGCAGGCACGACTTATGCTGACTTTGGGACCACGAGGCTGCTGTGTAAGGATTGTCTTGCTGGATCATAGCAAAGGTCCATCTCTATCTCTCTTTCACACAAACATGCTCTCTCCAGTACTTTCCAAACTAGCCGATTTCAAACCTGATGATTCTGCACTTTTGCATCAGTTTTTCCCAGCACTAAAAGACCATTATATATATTAAGTAGCACTGGGAACACCATCAACCAAAGGCCAAGGTGTTCAGTAAGAGTGCCACTATCTATAGTAATGATTGTAAAATAGTGCCAACTCAACAGACAAGGCAGAATGATACCATACCCAATGGCACTGAAATCTATCGATAATTTCAGCAGGACCATCTCCATGACAGCATTCAGAGGTCCCTGTGCAGATTGCTCATCGAAGCAGCCAAAGCGATCTGTCTCGTAACTAGGTCAGAACTGGTTATGGGATAGAATTGAGATACAACCACTATCTTTGTTCACTTTGACTAAGAACTGAACATCAGAAATCTGTTGGGGTAAGATTTTGAAAGACCCACTGTAGTGAGGTCACTATATGTATTGAGGGTTTTGTATTTATTTTGTGGTTAAATGTGTGGTTTGTATTATTACATTTGTATTGTATTAGATTGTTATATGCTAAACAGACTACAAAGGGTTAACGGGGAATATTAAAGTGCACAGCCTCTGAGATGTTCGGTTGCTATGACAACTGGAGGCGGAGCCTAACACTGGCTTTAGCAGGTCCAAGTTTGAATTTCTTGAGTCAGTTAGTCAGGGATCAGTTAGACTAGCAGGTAGCAATTTGAAAAGTTGCTGTGGTCTTTTCTGAGGACCACAGCAAAAGGCTGGTTTTAGATACTGCAGAAAGGCAGTTAGGCTTATAAAGCCTATAGGAACCGCTGTTTATAGGTTAGGCTGGGAAGCTAACCTAATATATAGATTGGAAGCCTATTGAGGCAGAATAGCTATAGAATTGTTGATATAGTGTTTGAAGAGATACAATTAAACATTGTGTTTAGAGAATAAGAAACCTTAAGTTCTGTACCTCATCTGAAGTTACTGTAACCACCTAAGCTCTGAATACTTTGAAACCTCCACACTGTTGTTAAAAATAAATGTTGAAGTTCCTCCTGACAAATCTCTCTGTGACATCATTTCAAAACACAAGCCTCAAAATAAACCCCTCACATAGGGTAGCCAGGATTGTTATGGTGGCAGCTTGATTGAGACAAAGATCCTCAAGTGAAGACGCTAGCGATTCTTTACACCCACCTTACCAAGTTTATTATCTTTCTACTGACTATATTTATAAAGGGTTCCTCAACACCAGCGTTTCTCAACCTTAATATATTTTATGGGAGAGTAGATGTTTTTGGGCAACTGAAATAACACTTCTGAAGATCTGCTATATATATTGTGCATTGGCATACTCTTTGTTCCTAACAGTTCAAAGAGATAACCAGGTATATCAGTCTAACAACTGAGAAACCTAATATGCCTTGCATGAATACTAGTGGATATATTCCACTAAAGAGAAGATTCACTCAAATGAGTTTTTAGCTCTTCTCAGAAATACCATACTTTACAAAAAGGTTATGATTTTCTGAATGGTGTGAATGCCAATCTCCAAAAGGTCATACTTCCAAAAGGCTTTGAAGATTCTGGTTTTCCAAAAGGTTATGATCTCACAGGTCATCCTTTTCCAAAAAAATAAATCATATTTTGGATGGTTTCCAATCAAGCATTTCTTCATTTAATTCCCTGCCATCAAGGTTATTCAGTTACATGTATCATGTGTGCTTAAAAACTCTTTGCGTAATATTGTAGAGGCGATTTATTGGGGAAGGTGACACAACTAAATAGCTCTCATTGTCTGTGTATCCAATCACCTTTTGACAGTTTTTACAAGCCAATAATTGAGTTACGGGTCAACCATACACAAGATGGGACTTGGAGACACTGGCAAGGAAATAGGATCATGATGAATCGTCACGCTTTCAGGTTTTTCAATGCTTGTTGGATTCTGTAGGGTTTCATTTTGTTATACAGTGCTCCATCATTTATTGCGGGTGTTACGTTCCAGGACCACCCGTGAAAAGTGAAAACCCACGAAGTAGGGATACTATATTTATTTTAACATTTATACATTATTTTAATAGTTATACAATATTTTTATAAACCATCCCCACACACTTATACACTACATAACCCCCCTTGAACGTGTTGTTCACTTAATCCTCGGCTCCAGCTTTATCCACAGAGGCAGCCTCTCCATACAGACAAACGCTCTTAAGTCCATAGCGCTTCTGAAATTTATCAAACCAGCCCTTGCTGGCAGCAAATTTGCCTGATTTGGTGGGAGAACTAGTCAATGTCGATGGTCGTGCTTCATCATCATCGTTGTCGTCCTCTTCTTGTTCACCACCACCTTGGTTTCTCCATTTTATTTATTTATTTATTATTTTTATTTACTTTATTTATATTCCGCCCTTCTCACCCCGAAGGGGACTCAGGGCGGATTACAGGTACACATACAAGCAGACAATCCCTGCCGTTTATCACGGTACAGTACATACACTTTGACATATTACACCCATATAACGAACAGAGGCAAATCTGGCCACCAGGGGGAGCTGACGCACTCCTCATCTCTCAGCGTTTTCCAGCGTCCCTCATTGTTCCTTCTGCATTCCTGAAGTTCTTTTTATGGTCTAATAATTCAGTCAAAATTTGCCTCCCCAGTTAATGTGGTACCTTTATCTCCTACTTGACAGATGCAACTGTCTTTTGAGCTGCAAAGGTTGACAGCAGGCCACACTTAAAGGCTGAGCACCCACCTCGACCCGGGCAGGCCTCGAACTCATGACCTACTTGGTCAGAGAGATCTTATGCAGCTGACACTCAGCCAGCTGCGCCACATTACCGGTATTTTATTGAATTGAAATACCACGAAACAGGGAGTCCGCAAAAAACGAACCGCAAAGTAGCTAGGGCCCACTGTAGTTAATAATGCTGTCTTATTAAAATGTAGTCTAACAAAACCTGTAACGATTAAGGTTTAGCTTGCGCTAGGATCCCAGCTGACCAGACAATAAGATCCTAGCACAGTATGGCTTGTTCTTTGAGTGTAAAAATAAGAGATCACTGAGCCTGCAGGTAGCTCAGACGGATAATACAGAGAGATGTGAAACAATAACATTCTGATCAATGATGAATCAATATAGAACTCCTGAAATGAAAAACGGTAAGGGAAAAGATGCTGAAGACTGTCTACAAAAAAAAGGTCTTCTTTATAGAAATGGTAAACAGGTTTTCTGCATTGCATCATGTCAGAGGAAAGATACAAAGCAGGGTGGAAATTTTGTCCTTTTGTTTAAGTTACCAATTAAATCTCAATAGGCCTGTGCCAGATGCAGACCTACTCTTTGTTTGACAATTATTAGTACTATTTGAAACAAGTGCAGTGGTGTGAAAATGATCCAGAGCACTATGGATACTGTGAAAATGCGAGGAGCCAAATACATTTTGGGCAATCCCAACCGCTTTGGACACTCACCGCACCTATGCTGATAAGCAATATTCATGCATTTTCGTTCATTTGAAAGACTTTGACATTGTTCTTATTGTTTGCGGAGGTGTTCTCGCTGGGACTCTCTACTTAGAGATTGTATTCTTTGAATAGTCTATTGACGTTAAGGCGTCTCTCAATTCATGTATGGTACTTACCTGTATATTGTTTATTGCGACACGTAGAAATCAGAAGATAAAATTATATATCTATTACTACTTCTTTACTCTCCTCGTTGCTTTGAATTATCTTGTGACCTGGCACATGAGCTAAGTATAACCAGTATAAATCTATCCAGGGGTGCTCATTAGGTAGATCGCGATCTACTGGTAGATCACGTAGGGCGTCCTGGTAGATTGCAGGCAGGGCAGGAGGAAGGCTCAGTCCCGCCCCGCAGGCTCCCGACGCCGCGCAGGTGCAGAAGGAGGTTGGACTGGATGGCCCTTGGAAGTCTCCTCCTATTCTAGGAACCCGTTGTTGTTATTATTATTATTATCAGAGGCTGAATGGCCATCTGTTAGGAATGCTTTGATTGTGTTTGTCCCTTATGGCAGAAGGAAATTGGACTGGATGGCCCTTGGAGGTCTCCTTCTACTCTAGGAACCTATTATTGTTACTATTATTATTATTATTATTAGTAGTAGTAGTAGCAGAGGCTGAATGAATATTATCGTCATTATTGTTATGAATAAATGCAGGGACTTATTATACTCACATTTAGTTGAATTCAGTCTTAAGATATATTATATGGCTCTCACTGAAATACATTTCCAAATATTTTGCTTTTATGGCTCTCTGAGTAGTGGGTAGGTAGACTATTTTGACTTGGTTGTTTTATAAGTAGCTCGCATGCTGAAAAAGTGTGAGCACCCCTGCTCTATGCCAATAAGCCAAAGTGGGGAAAGAGTAGCCCACTCTATTTTTGGTGACCCTTGGTACTCTTCAGGACATTCCCCTCAAGCTGCAAGACTTTGACTACAGAAAACAAACAAACAAACGAAAAAACAGAGGTCTGGGCAAAATGTATTTGCCAAACAAATGATCAGAAGTTCTACCTTATCAGGATTTTGGATTGTGGGATCCCTCCACACTGTAGAATTAGTGCAGTTGGACACCACTTTAACTGCCATGGCTCAATACTATAGAATCCTGGGATTTGTAGTTTGGTGGGGCACCAAAGTCTGACTTGGCCACGGTAGTCCACGCTCTGATTACATCCCGTATAGATTACTGCAACACCCTCTACGTGGGACTGCCTTTGAAGACTATTCGGAAGCTTCAACTGGTCCAACGGACAGCAGCCAGGTTGATAACAGGAGCGGCACTCAGGAAGCACACAACACCTCTGTTGCGCCAGCTCCTCTGGCTACCAGTTTGCTACCGGGCACATATCAAAGTGCTGGCTTTAGCCTTTAAAGCCCTTAACAGTTCTGGTCCAACTTACATGTCCGAACGCATCTCTTTCTATGAACCTTCAAGATGCTTAAGATCATCCGGAGAGGCCCTGCTCTCGGTCCCCACCTGCTTTGCAGGCGCGATTGGTGCGGACGAGAGACAGGGCCTTTTCAGTGGTGGCTCCTTGGCTTTGGAATGCCCTTCCGAATGACATCAGATCAGCCCCCTCCCAACTGAAATTTTGCAAGAAGGTCAAGCCCTGGCTATTTGACCGGCCATTTGCAGGTGTAGTATGATTATCAAATTGAGACCTAAGGAACAACGACGATGCAATTGGAAATTGATTTAATAATGAGACGCTGATATTGTGTTTTTAATGTTAAATGCTAATTTGTATATGTTGGAATTGTGTTGATAATTGTTGATATGTTTGTCTTGAGCAGTTTTGCTATTTGTACACCGCCTTGAGTCGCCTTCGGGCTGAGAGAGGCGGTCTAAAAGCAAAGTAAATAAATAAATAAATAAGTACCCTGGCAGAGAAGGTTAAAGGCCTTGCAAAGCTACAAACTCTATGATTCCATAGCATTGAGCCATGGCAATTAAAATAGTGCCAAGCTATTTATTTATTTATTAACTTTATTTATACCCCGTCCCATCTCCCAAAGGGACTCGGGCGGCTTACATGAGGCCAAGCCCAATAAGACACAATAACAACACAACAGCATTTATAAAACAATACACCCAATAAAACTTAACATAAGCAATAACAGACAAAATTAAAAACCATTTCGGGCGGGCCCAATGTGAATTAATTTTTTTTAAAAAAAACGTTGGATACAGACAAAGGTGGATTGTATAGCAAGAAGGTTTCAAGGACAATGTGGGACAGACACCCAACAGGTAATTAAAGTGCTTCTGAGGACATTTGCAGGATTGCACACAGCAGGGCATTATTTACTTCATTCAGGGAAGGCACATTGGAACAGCCACGTCTTCAGGCTCCTCTTAAAAACTGCCAAAGTGGGGGCTTATCTGATGTCCTTGGGAAGCGCGTTCCAGAGTCGGGGGGCCACCACAGAGAAGGCGATCTCCCTCATCCCCACCAACCGCGCCTGCGAAGGTGGCGGGAGCAAGAGTAGGGTCTCTCCAGATGAACGGAGAGATCTCCTGGTTCGTAGACAGAGATGCGGTCCCTTAGGTAGGCGGGTCCCAAACCATTCAGGGCTTTGTAGGTAAGAACCTGCACATTGAATTGGGACCGAAAGATGAACGGCAGCCAATGGAGCTCCTTAAACAGGGGGGTTGACCGCTTCCTGTAAGTTGCTCCAGTTAGCAATTTGGTTGCCACCCGTTGGATCAATTGAAACTTCTGGGCCGTCTTCAAGGGCAGCCCCACGTAGAGTGCATTACAGTAATCCAATCTGGAGGTGACTAAGGCATGGACCACCGTGGCCAGATCTGACTTCATGAGGTACGGTCGCAGCTATATTAATTCTGGGTTGCTGTGAGTTTTCCAGGCCATGTTCCAGAAGCATTTTCTCATTACTCTTCGCCCACATCTATGGCAGGCATCCTCAGAAGTTGTGAGGTCTGTTGGAAACTAGGCAAGAGGTTTATATATCTGTGGAATATCTAGGGTGGGAGGAAGAACTCTTGTATTGCCAAAGGCTTTCATGGCCGGAATCACTGGATTGTTGTGTGTTTTCCAGGCTGTATGGCCATTTTCCAGAAGTATTCTCTCCTCACAACCTCCGAGGATGCCATAGGTGCAGACAAAATGTCTGGAACATGGCCATACAGCCAGGAAAACACACAACAACCCAGAAAGAAACTCTTGTCTGTTTGAGACAAATGTGAATGTTGCAATTGACAATCTTGATTAGCATTGAATGGCCTTGCAGCTTCAAAGCCTGGCTGCTTCCTGCCTGGGGGAATCCTTTGTTGGGAGGCATTAGCAGGCCCTGATTAATTCTACTGTGTAGATACGCCCTTAGTAGAGTCACACAAAAGTTTACAGGTCAATATCAGATTTTCCTTGACATTAAAAGAAATGGTTGGAAGTGTAGGAGTCAGGGTTGAAATATTCATTGCTGGCTCCTTGTACTCACATAGAAAAATGAACACCCAAATACGGCTTGTGACAAAATGGTAGTTTGTTTCAGTCTCTTCTACTTGCATGTGGAAATTAGGAATGGGAGGGAGTGCTCTATTTTATGAATCCTGAATTTTATGACCTTGGTATTTTAGGAAAAGTGCTTTTTTTGCAGTATTTGCAGTCAGAACACTTTCCCAGAACTCCTGTCTTTTGTTCCCAAATATACATCTTTATGTTGATTCCCTTTTAACAATCGCCAATCTTGTCTAAATTAGATGACTTTTAAATTATGTAATTAAAACACAATCAAGGCCGTGGGAACAATCTTAAAATAACGACTTTATAGCACAGAGGTGGTAAATCAGCATAGAAGCTGAACCATCACCTTTAGTGACGGTCCCTATCACTTGATGCTGGTCTGCCACCTCCTAAAACAACTCCATCTTGTCCGATTGACAGACAAAACCTGTCAAATAGCCTATAATTTCACCATGGTGCCACATGTCACTTACCAGCTGCGATGATCCCAGCCGCATCCGTACCTGCATGCTAGCACAGAGCAACATCTTTTATTATAATGAAATTCAAAGTTTTTTTAATGAAGTAGGTAAAGGTTTCCCCTGACATTAAGTGTAGTCGAGTCCGACTCTGGAGGGTGGGGCTCATCTCCATTTCTAAGTCGAAGAGCTGGCGTTGTCCATAGACACCTCCAAGGTCATGTGGCCAGCATGACTGCATTGAGCGCTGTTACCTTTCCACAGAAGTGGTACCTATTGATCTACTCACATTTGCATGTTTTTGAACTACTAGGTTGGCAGAAGTTGGGGCTAACTGCGGGAGCCCACCCCTCTCTCCAGATTCGAACCACCAACCTTTTGGTAGGCAAGTAAAGCCGCTCAGCGGTTTATCCCGCTGCGCCACCAGGAGGCCCAATGAATGCTTTAATGAAATAAGTGAAAAAAAATACTGAGGTGGCAATACTGTGTATGTAGATGGAGTTATGTCAATAACTGAAAGCATGGACACTGGAAGATGAATCTCTGCAGTGTTGCAGTTGTGTGACTCTTTGAAGTGCAATAAGGACAGTCAGTGTGTCAATAAGTTTCCACTATCATGATCACATGAATGGTGTGAGATAGTGGAATATGTGATAAAATCCTCATTGATTGTCCACTCATAACTATTGGTATCACAGATGCATAGAGGTGTAGTTACACTTTCCAGTGCAGAAAGACATCTCTTGTGGAGGAGATTCTCAAGAGCCAATCTCTGTTAAAGAGACGCCATTTACTAATTTGAAATTCCCTGAGACAAATGAAACCTCATTTCCGTATTTTTCCTCTCTGGGAACCACCCATCTAGGACTCCAAAGATGCTGGATCTACACTGCCATATAATCCATATTATCAACGCAACTATTATCAAAGTTATCCTGTTTTGAACTGGATTATATGTGTCTGTCTACACTGCCATATAATCCCGTACAAAGCACATAATCAATGGCAGTGCAGATGCAGCCTCAGATATTGTTTGTGCTATATACAGTGATTGTATTCTGAAATAGTAGACTCTATCTAATTCAAGTCTAGCAATCTCATCTCCCCTAAACAATTTTAGCAATCTGAGATTGATTGTATTTAGTTTTTATGTCTGTTATCATTGCCTTGTCTTTTTCTTCTCCTCCCATTAAGTTATTTTTGTATAACTATTTAACCTTGTACAAAAAGGGGGGAAACCACTGAATTCTTTCCTGTTAATTTTCTTTTATATTTTTGAGCTGTGGGAAAGTAAACCAAACAGTACAATATTTCAAGAAACAAGTTAAAGAAAGGGGGTCTTTGGTAACAAGGTGTAGAGGACTGGTGGGCAACATCGGGACCTTGGTGAGATACTGGAATATGTAGCACATCTTCTTGGTGACATAAGGAGTGTACAGTACAACTTCCCTGTATCTGTGGGAATACATTCCTGAGTTTGCTATGTATGGTAATAGCAAATACTGGTGAAATGAATGACTCCCATTGAAAGTTAACATGAAGTTACCCTGGAGAACCTAGAAAATTCTTAGAGAGGTATTCTCCACGATGACTTCTATGGAATCATACCATAGAATCACATTGGGGACCTAGAAAGAACCTTTAGATGCCATCATTTGTGGGATGTGTGTAAGTGAAACCATGGGTACGAATCCTAATGTATAGGAATGATCGTTGCACTTTGGCACTGAAACACCTTTTCACCCAGCACCACACATGAGACCAATAGTTCTATCTAAGAATGTTTATTGAAGAAAGAAGGCAAATAGGGAAAAATGGCAATTCCAAAAGGGTCAGGAGAATAGCAAATACAAAAGTAGCAATAATCCACAAAGGGTAAGGTTCATAAAGTCAAGAGCTCCAAAATCCACAGTGTTACTGCAAACATAAACCCATAATCATGGCAACAGGAACTTTTCCAAGGTAAACTCTTCAAGGAAACATAGGCCTGACCTTGAACAGGAAACTTGAGGATACTGGAAACATGAACTTGAGAGCAGAGACAACTATCCTTTGGCAATGTTGTCTCCTCTGAGGGGCGCAAAGTAAACACCACTTAATTTAAGCCCAACCAAGAAGCCATGAGATCATGCCGAACACACTTGGGCTTCAAGGACTTCTCACAGATTCTCTCAGAATGTCTAATTAGTCTATTTTTCACTCCTTCCATTCTCAAACCTATTTTGGCTTCTCAGGAAAACTCCTCATCAGCCAAAGATTGTCCCTCACTATCCCTGGTTGCTTGGGACGATCACAGGACTTCATCTTTCCAGCACTGACAGACTCATCATTTTGAAACTCATCAGGCCCATGTGGAAATACAGTAGTCTCACTTATCTAACCTTATCCAACTTATCCAATGTTCTGTATTATCCAACACAGTCTGCCTCCTGCCCGGATCCACAGCTGTTCCAATACATTGTGATGTTTTGATGCTAAATTTGAAAATACAGTAATTACTACACGTTACCATGTATTAAACTGCTTTTTTGTCGATTTGTTGTACATGATGTTTTGATGCTTAATTTGTAAAATCATAATGTAATTTGATGTTTACTAGGCTTTTCCGTAATCCATCCTTATTATCCAACATTTTCGCTTATCCAACATTTTGCCGGCCCGTTTATGTTGGATAAGCAAGACTCTACTGTAATACTACCATACATTATAGGCCGGGTGATTGTGAGAATTGTTTGAATGATACAACCACTCAGGTAGTAAAAGTTGTAGGAGGATTCCCATTTTATTTATTTATTTATTTATTTATTTATTTATTTATTCGCATTTATTTGCCGCCACTCCCGGTGGCTCGGGGCGGCTTACACATAATCATAGAGAAAACAGCCAAAACACAGATAAAATAGTTAAAAACCACAATTAAAACAATATTTATCAGTATCACATTCCTTGCAGGTTTAGGGGTGGTGGCAAATGCAAGAGCCTTCTCTGTGAAGCCCCCCAAAGTTGTGCTGTACAACCAATGCCTTCACTGTATGCCTTTTTTTCCTTAACAAATCAAAAGTCACATTTTAACTCAAGCCTTTGGAAGTGTATGGAGGATGAAAATGTATATTCCCCCTTGCAGTGAAAATGTACACTGTTTTATTGTTCTTAACTTCCAGGTATGGTTTTAATTTGTTTTATATTGTTTTAATGACATTCATATATCCTTTCTTGGAGTTCTAAGCTGAAAGGCAGGCTTTCCATTTAAATAATAAAAATAAATATGCTTAATGTTTTCATTAGGCACAATTCAATTAAGCCTATTTAAGTCATATTGATTTAAATAAGAGAATGTTAAACATGCACTTAAATGTATCCTAGAAATTAAGACCGTTTACATTTGTTTTAATGTTCTCCAAATCACAAGTATAATTTTTTTACTTTCAGAATCAGTGGTGACTTTTGAAGTAGAAAATGTGGCTGTAATAATAACTGGGGAGAGTGGCCTTTCTTTAGCCTGTAACAGAAAGGTTTTGTTTTTGAGAGCATGGTTTATATTGTTCCCCAAGACACATACTGCATCAAAATAGGCTTGTTGCTTGCCTTCATACATTCTATTACCAGTCTAGATGTGTGAAGTCATGTTTGGTCAGCAAATGATGTCTATTACCTGAAAGAGTGTCATGGATACCACTAAAGAAAGAAACAAAAACAAACACCTGCTGCTATAAATGCAACCATGGAAGTAAATCTTTAACAAACAAAGATTTGTCTAGGAAACTGATCTATTATGTGACACTGAGCACATTTCACAGAAAGAATCGAAAGAATGAATGTGACTATGCTTATTATTTCAAACATATTATAAGTATATTGCTTTTTCTCTTGATGCATAGTTTAAAGCTTTGCTAGCTATCGTCATCATCATCACCATCATCATCATAATGATCTTCCTCCCCACTCCCATGACAAATTAATATTTCAACTCAATGCTGAGGATCTTTGACTGGTTTCACTACTTGCATATTAGACTTGTGGCCAGAACAGTTTTTAGCCAGTCCCTTCAGCAAATCTGGCTCTTTTGGTTTGTTCGGGTGCAGGGCCGGACTTAGGTAATTTTAAATGGTAAGCGAACAGTATTTTGGTGCCCCCCAACCAATCACATATATATGTGATTATATAGATATAGATATAGATATAGATATGGATTGGGTGCATAGACAAATTTTGGCTCTCCAAGTATTTTGGAATTCCTACTGGCTGTTTGGAATTGTGAGAGTTGAAGTCCAAAACACATGGAGGGCTGAAGTTGGCCCATGCCATATATATATATATATATATATATATATATATATATATAGCATATATATATTCCTTCCCACCATTTTCCCTGCTCTATTCCTATTCTCTTTGAGTGTGTGTGTGTGTGTCTATATCTATTTCTATTCCCCTCACTTCCTTCTCAGCCCTATACCGCAGAATATCAAGGCAGAAAATCCCACATTATCTGAGTGTGGACTCAGACATTCAAAGCAGATATTGTGGGATATAGGGCTGTGTGGAAGGACCCTCACCCTTTTTCCTCCCCTCTTCCTATTCTTTGTGTGGGTCTGTACATTCCCCATCCTTCCTTCCTCCTCACCCTTTTTCTTGCCTCCTTCCTATTCTCTTTCCCCTTCTTACCTTCCCCTTCCTCCCTTCTCACCCTTTTTCCTCCCCTCTTCCTATTCTCTTTTCTCTTTTCTCTATTCTCTTTTTGTGTGTATGTATATATATGTGTGTATCAAGTCTAGGGTAATTTCGGGAGCAAGGGCCCGGGGTTGGGCTAGGTGCCCTCTGGCTGGCAGGCTCCTCTGGCCACTCAGTCCTGCTCCCGGCCCCCAGGTAAGGGTGCCCACGTGGCCTCCTCCCTTGCCCTCGTGCACCGGTGGCAGCAGCGGCAACAGAGGGAGGAGACGCACGGGGGGCAAGGGAGACGGGAAAGGAGGGCGTCTCTACCCCCTTCTCTTTTGCCCTGCGCAAGCCATCCTCGGTGGGGGCAGGGGGGAGGGAGGCATGCGCAGGGTGAGGGATGAGACGCACGCAGGGCGAGGCAGGGAGAAGGGAAAGGCGCACGCCTCTGCCTCCTCCTCTCTCGCCCTGCACGAGCCTTCCTCCCACCCTGTGAGCACCCCTGGGGGCGTGGCGCCTGGCCCTGGATGCGCCCTTTGGCCACGTGGCGCCCTGAGGCGGCCGCTTAATTTGCCTTCAATAATATCCACCCCTGTTCGGGTGCCCGTAACGTCATGGATTCTCATCTGAAATGAGACCACGTGACAGCCGATCATGGCTCCTCGGCATCACAGTTGAATCTTTTTGATTTTCCTTTATTTTCCTGATTCTTTTTGTGACGGTGCGATGAGCGCCACCTACATAAAAGATTTTGAGATTGCAAAGGTTTACTTAGTTAAAGTGTGTTTTTGTATCCTGCATAGTTTGCTAAGGGTTTAGTTACATTGATTGGTCCTTAGCAACTGACAATCATCATTTGCAGAGCCCAGTTGAGTTTGTTCCGCCCCCTTTCCCAGGAATCTGGGTAGCAAGGCATTTTACATTTCAGAGATTTCCAGGACCCCTCCTGTATATGACGTGTTTAGAAAGTTTGCCAGATCAGGACTTGGTCATTTCATTTCATTCCATTTCATTTATTCGGCTTCTATGCCGCCACTCCCAAACAGGCTCGGGGCGGCTCACAGGCCATCTTCCAATACCAGACTGATTTTCCTTGGGACTCAAGCAGAATGTTCAGCATATCAGAAGGTTGAGCGACCCTGAGGACTCTCAAGCATCTTCATACCAGTCATTTGGCATCTAGAGGAAGACTTTGGCTATCTGACTGGGGCTGCGAGTGTCCACACCTCAATGAAATTGAGAGAGAAAGAACTCAGTTAGCCATCCGGCTATAGCTTCTTGGATCAAACTGCAAAGAAACTGTAAAGTAAGATCTTTCCTGCATCATTTTGGGGAAACCAAGCAGAGTGCCCGAGTGATAATAGCTCATGTAATGAACAATAAAACCTTTGAGTTAATCTAAGAGTCCAGTTTGGTCCTTGGGAGCCCTGAGTCTTTAGAGGTAGGCAAGAAACAATCCCCTGGTATAGAGAGACCACATCCTGGCCCTTTACTGGGCATTTATAGCCTGGGAGCGACGGCACACTTTTTATTTAATGGGACTGACTGGGAGTTGGGGGTCTGACAGATGGTGGATGGGGTGTACATGTGTGCATTTGGGGCCTTGGAGAGTCAACCCTTTAGCTTCTTTTTCTCTTTCCCTTCCTCTCCTTCAGAATATACTTCTAAAAGATAGTTATTATTAATAATCTGCTCATGCCACCTTTCCACAACTAGGCAGCGAGCCTTTTCTGCTGCGGCTCTGTGTTGTGGAATTCCCTTCCACATGACACTCGAGCTATTCCAGAGCTCGTCCCTTTTCGGAGGGCTTGCAAGACTGC
The DNA here is from genome assembly GCA_030556195.1 of Anolis apletophallus. Lineage (NCBI taxonomy): Eukaryota > Metazoa > Chordata > Lepidosauria > Squamata > Anolidae > Anolis > Anolis apletophallus. The sequence continues at coordinate 127,819,279 of JARBWK010000006.1, read as the reverse complement.
CCTCTTTCGACTGGCTTTTAATTAAACTGGTCTGGCCTGGCGTGTTTTATACTTTGAGTTCAAGGAATCCACATTTCCTGTGAATTTTACTATTGAGACATTGTTTTATGTTTTATTGTATGTTATACAGTATGTTTTTATCATATGCTGTATGTTTTATTGTATATTGTGATCCGCCCCGAGCCTGCAGGGAGGAGCGGAATACAAGATTGAATAAAATAAATAAATAAATAAATAAAATAATAGTAATTCAATCCCAGCAAACAAAAAAGAATACCTTTCATCTAGTAAAAAGTAGAAAGAGCTTTAAGGAAGCAGAACTCCAAGCAGAAAGGAGATTCCAGGCAGGCAATAGAAACAGAAGGGATTTTTAAGGTAATCCATGAAAGATAGTTCCACTGAGCTCCAGGTCATCGCTCTTCCTTCCCTGGGCCTCCTTAAAATACCTTAGCTGTGAGATGTGCTGATGCTGGGAGAGAAAGCACATGCACCTGCCTCTTCTCTAGAGTAGAAACAGATTTAAAAAGCATTAAACCTGCACTCCTCTACAGACAGAAGGTAAAGGATCCAGAAAGAGTGGTATCTTAACTCTGATGCTTTTAAAAATCCAGGATATGAAGGATATGGAAGGGGAGCCTGTGGGAAGTCCCCCCATAATGGGTTGGATAGGATGCTTTCTTAACCCTGTTGCTGACACCCACGCTCCCTTGAAGGGAAGAAAAGAAAGACTCCCAAGGGAAAGGTGAACCTCGTAAGTTCCCCATTGCCGCCAATGGGCCAAAAAGAGCAGATTTTTTTTAAATGCAGAATGAAAACGCCCATTCAGCAGTGTGTCTATTTTGGATAGGCACTGGAAAACAGATAGGAGGGGCTTCTGGTATCCAGCAAGCAGAAAAAGATAGTGATTTTTCCGAAGTACACAAGCCTGTGGAATACGCACAACAACAGTCAGGAGAAAGGTGACAGCCTAGTTGTGCAAGGGTTAATCCCCTCGTTGTTCTATGATTGTATGAGTTGTGGTCACCTTGTCTAAGTTTAAAGGTTTTAAATCTTTAGATCTCATCGGTTTATGGGTCACACTCTCACAACCATCTTCTCCAAGGTCATGGTGCACCCCATCTACAAAACCAAGGCAGCCATTTCCTCTTACTTTGGCATCTTAGCTGGTTGGCTACCTGGTCTCTCTGCAGGGGTGCCCACTTTCCTTCCAGAGGTGGGAGTGTCCTTTACTATGAATCGGCTAGCTTCCCTTGCCATAACTTGTCACGCATTATTTCGTGGCTCTGTGAAATCTTAAACAGTTCTCCCCTTGCACTCCTTGCCAAACCCCATACCGTCCCATGAGAACACTTAGATCTGAAGAGCAGAATCTTCTTGCCGTGCCCAATGTCAAACAATACCACCTAACATCAACACGGAGAAGGGTGTTCTCCATCACCGCCCCAGTTCTCTGGAACGCACTACTTCCAGAGGTTCAGACCTTGCGCAAACTGTTGGCTTTTCAGAAGGCCTGCAAGTCGGTCCTATTCCGGCAGGCTTTTGAGTTGTAATGTGCTACCTCCTAAGAGTTGGGTTATCTCTTAGGAATTGTTTTATTCTTGTGGTTTTATTGTTGTTGTAGATTTGTTGTTTTATTGTGGTGCTTGATGGAAGCCACCCCGGGCCGGTTGGGAGTGGCGGCCAATAAATCTAATAAATAAACAAATAAACAAAAAGGAAAAATAATAGAGTTGGAAGTCACCATGTGTGCCATCTAGTCCAACCCCCTGCTCAGTGGATCTCCAGCTACAGCCTTCCCAGCAAGAAGCCGTCCAGCTTCTTTTTGAAGACTCCAGAGAAGCAGAACCTAACACCTCCCTAAACAATGTGTTCCATGAGGAAACGGCAAATGTAATGTAAGAGAAAGAAAGGCATCTGTGCCAAAGGGGGACCCGTATAACCGGCTGAAAATATCCTCACTGTGGCTCATTTATATTACATAACTATAGTACTACAATTCCTTTTTGCTATACTATATTATCCTAAACTTCCAATCCTAGGACGCCATAAGCCAGAACCATGAGAGTTACAGTGGAATAGTAGTGCAATAATTTCGTGGTATGAATGGGCTCTTTGTCTAATACAGTGTTTCCCAACCAGTGTGCCGTGGCACACTAGTGTGCCGTGAGCGATCATCAGGTGTGCCGTGGGAAATTAGCACTCTCCCCCCTCCTAGCAGCCCCCTCACAGGTTTCCAAGAAACAAATTGAGCCTCTCCACTTGGAAATGTTTTTTTTTTTTACTATTTTACTATGTTACTGGATTTTTCGAGAGCCCCCCGGAACTGTTTATAACAGCTTCCATAGTTAACTGGAAGCAAGTTTCACTCAGGGTGAAATTTCACAAGGGTCTGGAGAACAAGCCCTATGAGGAGCGGCTTGAAGAGCTGGGCATGTTTAGCCTGAAGAAGAGAAGGCTAAGAGAAGACATGATAGCCATGTATAAATATGTGAGAGGAAGTCATATATATGTTTTGTTCATCGAAACAGGCCCAGGTTTCACATTGAGTGTATAAATACATTTAAAAACATATTAACTATATGTATTACTGTGTTAGAGTGTACTTTTGTGTCATTTTGGTTGGTGGTGTGTCCCAGGATTTTGTAAATGTAAAAAACGTGCCGCGGCTCAAAAGAGGTTGAAAAACACTGTGTTAGAGAGTCATTTTGTGTCATTTTGGTTGTTGGTGTGCCCCCGGAATTTTTTAATGTTAAAAGTGTGCCGCGGCTCAAAAAAGGTTGGGAAACACTGGTCTAATATGAAAGATCTATCTTATAGTTTCAAGGAAACAGCCTACTTCCATTTTGAAAACTGAATGAGACATTACATATTTAAGAGTAAAGTGTGCTTCTAATTTTAATGGTAGGGGGATGACCCCTGTTTTCCTGGAATTCAAAAGACTGAAAAATGCAAGTTCCGAGGACAGGAGATGTGACTGGGGTTGCTAACTGAATCGGTCTGAGTTGTATGTCCCTCCCCTCTTCTGCTTTGTGAGTTGTTCAGCAAAAAGGATTCTGGCGAAGAGAGCTATCAAAAGACTTCTCTTTCTTGTGGGAGGAGGCGAGAGTAGCAGCTGCAAAAGGAAACCTGCACTAGAAAGCGGCATCTGTACCACCGAGGGAACAAATGAGAGGGGCCGCTCGGTCACCATGCAAGTGGCTCATGGCAGGAACTTGCAGGAGATGCTTGGCTTTGTCAGCTTTGAACCAATGACACATTTTAGGAGTCCTTTCATTTAAAGGCTGGCGCGCCAAGTGACATTTCAACGTCCCTGCCGTTTGTCTTTCAAAGCACAACAGGATTTGTTTTCTCTTTAGTATGTGTGCACCACTTATAGGTGTGTTCGGCTGGGAAGGCAATGGCCAGGATTTGGTTTCTATCAGTGGGTTAGCAGCTGATTCTGAAAGTTGTCAAGAGGAACTGTACTCGATCCTCATTGCATACAGTTATATCTATCTACTGTATTTTCTGGCATATAAGACTACTTTTTAACTCAAGAAAATCTTCCCAAAAGTCAGGGGTCGTCTTATATGCAATAGTTGTCTTATACACGGGAGTCATCTTATACACCAGTGGTCATCTTATACACCGGGAGTCGTCTTATACGCTGGGAGCCGTCTTATAGAGCAGGTGCCGAAACTTCCAATCCGGATTGGAGAATATCTGGTTGCCGCAAATGGTGTGGGGAGCTCAAAAATGGCAGTGGCCGCATCCCTGCCGTATGCAGCAACTATATGAAAGCATTAAGGGCGACGTTGTACAAGTACGGTAGAAGAAAATCCATTCATCAGGATTCGTGGACTTAATGTGGTCCCGATGGTGAGGTGAAGGGGCGCCTCACTGGGAAGGTGTAAGTGAAGGGCAGAGCAAGCTGCAGGCGTCCGGGGTGCCCGGGGTATGGAAAAAAGAGATAGAGTGGTTCTGGGCCCAGAAAAACACACCTGCTTTACCTGTCTGGTCCGCCGTTGTATCCTATTACCGTACCTTTTCCTCTGCCTCTCAAATCTCGCTCATGAAGACTGCAGTGAAGGAGTGCAGGTACGCAGGTGGAAGATCTGAGAGGCAGAGAAGGAGGTACAGTAATAGGAAAATTACCATATTGATATCAAAGCTGATGCTTTTTAAATTGTTATTTGGTGTGCGTTGGAAGAAGGATAGTCTTATACGGCGAGTATATCCCAAACTATAGTTTAACTGGAAAAGTTGGGGGTTGTCTGATACGCCCAGTCATCTTATACCCCGGAAAATACGGTATATTGAATTGGGGTGGAGAAATAGCATAGCAAAAAAGGAACTTGCAATGCAGAACTGGTATGTGAGAAAAGAATTTCCCCCCCATAATTGTATCCAAGGAAAAACAATCTCCCAGCAATAGACTAGTCCCCCTGGTTGGTATATAGTTGGATATTGATCACAGAGAAAAAGCAGATGCAATTTTTGATTTTATTTTGGGCCCACATAATAGTTCTCTCAGTGTCCTTGAGAAGCAAATAAAAGATGTTCAGACAGCTCTATTGAACTAGAATCAGGAATGCTGGACTCTTCTCTCTGCTTCTCCTTCAAAGGTTTGGCCTTAGTTTTGCTTGGGATTCTTGTTGATTTTCCACATGGGTTTTGATCCATACATGCTTTATTTGAATTACAATACTGTATCTCCAGTTTAGCCGGCATTACACCACCTAACATCTATCAGGAAGTGGAAGCCAATAATGAAAGGACCAAGAAATTGACATCTTTGACCCATCCTCTGTTTGGATATCAGCTAGCAGGTCAATGTCTGAAAACAAGAAACAGCTTCCTAAGATCTACAGAGATACTCGCAGGAACACCTCAGCAAGCAAGAGTCCAAAAGTGGCAGGTTAAAACCCAGAACCTCAAACTATGGCTGATACTGGATGAGAGACTCCTTCCTGGGCACACAGAAGACTGGGTGACCTGGAAGGCGCTGAACAGACTGTGCACTGGCATCACGAGATGCAGAGCCAACCTTAAGAAATGGGGCTACAAAGTGGAGTCCACGACATGCAAGTGTGGAGAAGAGCAAACCACAGACCACTTACTACAATGCAGTCTGAGCCCTGCCACATGGACAATGGAGGCCCCTCTCACAGCGACACCAAAGGCACTCCAAGTGGCCAGCTTCTGGTCAAAGGAAATTTAGCATAATGCCAAGTTTCTAACTTTGTTTGTGTTTTTAAAATACATTATAATTGTACCTCCAATTCATTTCTGATAAAATAAATAAATAAATAAATAACTGAATTTACTGATTCCAGTTCAGACAGAAGCTATGGGATTGGACACTATTGGGACCTTACACACACACACACACACACACACACACACACACACTCTTTTCAAGCAAATTTCTAGGATACCAGTTCCCTGTACTGAAGACAGAAGGGTTTACTACAGTGGCTTTAACTACATAACTATCTGTGTCATAGTGGAAATTCAAACAACAAAACTCATCTCCTGATTTCTTTTATCTGTTGTTTTTGAGACATGATGGAGGGCTTGCTACCTTTGGCTACATGACTAAAAGAGAGAATGTCAGAAAAGCTGCGTGGGAGGAAGTGAAGTCAAGCTTGAGAGTATTAGGCTATAGAAGAGGAAAAAACAAAATAGATTTTATTTATTTATTTATAATTCAAATTTATATACCGCTCCATTCCCTTAGGCTCGGGGCGGTTTACATAGATAAAAGCATAACAATTTCAATAAAACAATTTAACACTATATAATTAAAACGCTATAAAACTACTGAGATGAGGCAAAGAGGGGACACATTGGAGAATGCTAGCTATCTGGTCTTATCTCTGTTGACTTAAGATGCACATAGATTGTACCTTTTACCACTTCCATGAGATAGAGCAGGCATGGGCAAACTAAGACCTGGAGGCTGGATGCAGCCCCCTCGGCACTTACCTCAGCCCTCCTAATTTTCCCTGTCCTCTCGGTATAAGGACATGGTGGACCACCACATCCTTATGCAGAAAGGATAGGGGAGGAAGGCACGCAGCATATGAGAGCCCTCTGAAGCGCTCTCAGCCACTGCATCTCTTGCCCTCCTCCCAGCATAAGGATGGTGCAAGCGTCCCTGTCCTTATGCTGAGTGGCAGGCCAAGATTACCCATAAGGCCAATTTAGGCCATGGCCTAGGGGTGCAAGCTGAGGGGGGGGGCGGCGCAAATCACAGACCAAAAAAAAAAAAAATGTTGAAACAAATAAAAACGCAACGCGCATGGAGATGAGGAAGGAAGGATACCGGAGGTCCTCCCTTTTGGCGCCACCCCTGCCCCTTCCTGAATACCAGCTCCTGCCTCTGCTATTGTTGCACAAACGGCGTATGCGCAGGGGCTCTTGACACTGGCATCGATGTCAACAGGAAGAACAATTAACTCCCTTGATGCCGACAGCATGCACTTGCTGGCTCCTTTAGTGCAAGTACAGGAAACTCCATTGCGCAGTCTGCGCATGCCCTAACACCATGAAAGCTGGTATTCCTCCTCCAACACAAGGAGGAGATTTCTCCTTACTGGAGAGAGAAGCACAACTGCCGGCTACGGCACATGTGCAAACCCCAGTACAGGAGAGAAACCCAACGCGACAAGCCCCGGTATCCAGGAGAAGCGCGACATCAGTACAGCTGCAATCCCCGATACCGGGTAGGAGCCAAATGCCTCAAGCCCCGGCATCGGGGAGGAGGCTCCCCCCCCCATGCCTGCATCCATAGTGCCTGCCGAGAGGGAAACTCCTGTGGCAGACCTAGTGGGGCCACACCAGGAGAGCTGGATGCGGGGCCCTAAGGGGGATGAGTGGATGAAAGGATGTGTGTGTGTGTGTGGGGGGGGGGGGGTGCGGTAGAGGTTGTCTTAAAGGGGGCGTAATTCCAAAGTGTGGCTTAGGGGCAAAAAGGTGTTAATCCGGGCCTGCTGAGTGGACAGCCCAAGGAAGGTATGCACCGGCTGAGAATCCTTGGGAGCATTCTCGGCTGTCCCCTGTCCCACCCTCCTCCTGGCATAATGCCAAAAGAATATCCCGAATATTGGGGGGGGGAGGATTGGGGAGGAGGATCAGGCCAGTCGCCATATGTCTCGTTTTCCTCCCGAAATAAGGATGGAATAAGCAGCCGCATCCTTATGCCAGGAGGACAAGAGGATGAACCACCCCCTACCCCACTCCTCCCAGCAGCACCCTCTCACAGGCCCTCCCCCTCCCTGCCTGGGCCTCTTGGTCAGGACCACAATGCGGCCCCAAGTGAAGGCAAAGCATGGCCCATGGGCCACATGCATCTCCTATGGCTATTTTTGTGTTCCCCAAGGTCTCATATGATTTCTTGGGAGTGAAGAAAGGATTTTGGAGACCCCTGGGATTACAAAGGGGTCAAAATGAATCCTTGTGAATTTTTTTTAAAAGTCCCGAAATGCCTTCTAGAGGTCCTGAAGGTCCAAACGATACCCTGCACCTCTCAATTGTCCCAAAGTGTTTGTTTGAGGAAGCAAATTTTGTTTTGTTTTGCTATTGGCAAGATCTACCAGATGGTGAATATCCTCCCCAGCCTTCTATAGTCACTCACCTCTGGTCTTCGCCATAAGAACCTAGAGACTATGGGCAAAACATCAGGAGAGAATGCTTCTGGAACATGGCCATATAGTCCAGAAAACTCTCAGTAACCCAGTGATTTCGGCCATGAAAGCCTTATGACAAAATACTTCATTTCTGTATTGTCGAACGCTTTCATAGTCAGAATCACTGGGTTGTTGTAGGCCAGGGGTGCTCATTAGGTAGATTGCGATCTACTGGTAGATTGCGTAGGGCGTTCTGGTAGATCGCAGGCAGGGCAGCAGGAAGGCTCAGTCCCGCCCTGCAGGCTCCCGACGCCGCCCAGGTGCAGAAGGAGGTTGGACTGGATGGCCCTTGGAGGTCTCCTCCTATTCTAGGAACCCATTGTTGTTGTTGTTGTTATTATTATCAGAGGCTGAATGGCCATCTGTGAGGAATGCTTTGATTGTGTTTTTCCCTTATGGCAGAAGGAGGTTGGACTGGATGGCCCTTGGAGGTCTCTTTCTACTCTAGGAACCTATTGTTGTTGCTGTTGTTGTTATTATTATTATTAGTAGTAGTAGCAGCAGCAGCAGCAGAGGCTGAATGAATATTATCAACATTATTATTATGAATAAATTCAGGGGCTTATTATACTCACATTTAGTTGAATTCAATCTTAAAATATATTATATGGCTCTCATTGAAATAAATTTCCAGATATTTTCCTTTTATGGCTCTCTGAGTAGTGAGTGAGTAGGTAGATCATTTCGACTTGGTTTTTTTATAAGTAGCTCGCATGCTGAAAAAGTGTGAGCACCCCTGTTGTAGGCTGTATGGCTATGTTCTAGAAGCATTCTCTGAGGATGCCTGCCATAGATGAGGGATGTCTAGCTTCCGACCCTGGACGGTGTGGCGTTATGCCCATCGCCTTCTGTAAAGAGCTTGGGAGTCCATTTGGACTCCCAGCTGACCATGAAGACCCAGGTCTCTGCGGTCAGCAAGTCTGCCTTTTTCCATCTCAGACAGGCAAGGCGGCTGGCCCCCTATCTATCCCGGAACGACCTAGCCACGGTGATCCAAGCCACGGTCATCTCGAGACTGGATTACTGTAATGCACTCTACGTTGGCCTTCCTCTGTCGGTGACCCGGAAGCTCAAGCTGGTGCAGAACACTGCCGCCCGACTCCTGTCTGGCATACCAGCTGGTAGTCATATAACACCTACTTTGCAGGATCTGCACTGGCTCCCAATTGAGCACCGGATCACCTTCAAAGTGTTGGTTCTTACCTTTAAGGCCTTGCACGGCCTGGGGCCAGCGTATCTGAGGGACCGTCTCTTCCCATATTGCCCTACGAGATCACTACGGTCGGAAGGTACTAACCTCTTGGATGTTCCCTCTGCAAAGGCTGCTAGGCTGACAGCAACCTGCAGAAGGGCTTTTTCCGTAATCGCACCCACATTATGGAATGCCCTTCCCGCGGAAACGCGCACCATTCAGGATTTGCTCCCCTTCAGGCGGGCTTGCAAGACCTACCTATTTCAACAAGCCTTCGACTTGTAGGTCTTATCTGTGTGCAGCCCGTCCTGTTTGTAAACTGCTAGTAGTGGCTCTTCAGCTAGCACTACATCAGGTTTTTTAACGCTTGCTGTATTATGTGATGTTTTTATGTTATGTTTAATTTATATTACTATTTTTATGCTGTTTTATCCGGCGTTGTGAGCCGCCCCGAGCCTCCCGGGAGTGGCGGCATAGAAGCCTAATAAATAAATAAATAAATAAATAAATAAATAAATAAATAAATAAATAAATAGATTCAGGCGAAACGTCAGGAGAGAACTTGGCCATACAGCCCAAAAAACCTACAACAACCTGACTTTATTTCTGTTTTTGATAATTGGCCTCCTTAAGACTGATGGTTTGCTGTACTTGCTCTGGATCTATAATGTCTCATTTTGCTTGTTCTTGTAAGAAATATTTCTTTATTGTTCCAATTTTGATATGTGTGTCATACGTCAGTGATTTGTTCACTACCTGAACAAAAACTATCTGAACAAAACGTAAACTATTGATTCTCTAAAAAATAAAATAATAATAAATTACTGGGTTTTTTTTCCTGGAGAAAGGCTTATGAGACCAAGAAACCACCTATGTTTCTTGGAATACGAGTCTAAGTATTTTAATGTTTATTCAGATAAGCCCATGTTCAGCCAAGCATGTCCCTCCTCCTCCCTTTTGAGAAGGTGGCAATCTATGGAGCGACCGAGGAGCTATTAAGCGAGCATACCTCTCTTACATTTATCACAGAAATCCAACAGCAATGTAGATAATATTTGAGTCGAGAGCGGTCTCCATCTGCACATAATTAGGGAGAGGCACTCAAGTACTTTAAACCCAAGGTGGAAAAAAAAATAATCCCCATCGCCAGGATGCAGAAAATCTACCTTGACCTGAACTTTGCAGAGGGGCATTTTGATGGGATTGTCACGTCTTGGGAATGTGTCCTTTTCTTTGCATCATTTATATAGAGTATGTATTATTCTGGGTTAATGTGAGACTAAGCCTTTGATCTCGCTTCATTGCACCAAAGTGAAATAGATGTAAGAGTTGAATTGCTTCCTCTTTTATCCTGCCTCAGTCAATAATGTGTCAGCCTACCCTTCCTCTCATTTGTAGGTTCTGGAATGGCTTTCAGCTCCCTCTCTGGTATTTCGGCTCATCTCTGTTCTCAAGCCTTCAAGAAATGTATTTGAAATGGAAAAGTGTGTGTGTGTGTGTGTGTGTGTGGGGGGGGGGGGCAAGGGGGAAGAATCCCACAATACAAACATGCACGGCTCAGCATTTTGACATTATCTTATTTATAGATGTTGCAGTTACAGCTTTTTAGGGGCCTGATGATTATCATTTCTTCAATGCTTCAGCAGATGGTATAGCCCTGTGAGTATTGTGTGAAATCATGAAAGGAGGGGATGGAGGAGGGGAGGAAAGGAATGTTTCGGAGGATGAAGAAACTTCGCTGTCACTCTCAACAGGAGACAAAGCCATCGCTGCCATTGTCTCTTGCAGTGTGCAAGCGTTGCTGGGTATTGTTGGGCTGAAACCACCAGGGAAATCAACGTAGATGTGTTTGTTGGAGATGGTGTGCATGTGTGGTAAATATATTTCTTTCTTGTTTCTTTATAATAAAAAAAATCCCCAACTGATATTTTGTGCCGTAGAAAATTAATCTGATTAATTCTGCGATGGAAAACCAAAGGAGAAAAAGTGGCTCATTCATTATACACAACATTCTCGTAGATTTTTCAGCACAATCTAAACTTGGGAGGAATACTAACCCATTGATTGCTATTCAGCTGCTTAAGCAGCTCAGCTCCTGATTGAAGTGGAAGAATGACTATGGACATTTTTTCTCATTCTCTTCCACCATCCCCTTTGTTAACTTTACTGTACATCATGGCTCTTATGACCTCATGAGGACACATGAAAACCAGTGGTGGACCATCTAGTCCAGCGTTTCACAACCTGGCGGTCGGGACCCCTAGGGGAGGGGTGCAAGGGGGTTTCAGAGGGGTCGACAAAGACCATAAGGAAACATATATTTGTTTTCTGCCCTTTGGCAGAGGCTGAAGATCTCTCTGCCTGACCTACTCTCCCTTTTTGGAAACAGACAGCAAATCTTCCAAACAAAAGCCCTCCTCCGTTGTGATTGGCTGGCCTTTCAGCAAAGGGGAGGGCTGTTTCTGAGACTCCAAGGAAAGGAGGGGAGAGCAGGTGTTCTCAGTGCATGGCAGCATGGTGCGCATGTGTGGGCGAGAAAGCGCATGCGAGGCTGGAGGGAGGTTCATACCAGCGAGTCCCTTCAAGGCAGTGGGGTACTGTGTGGGAAGTTTGGCCCAATTCCATTGTTGGTGGGGTTCAGAATGCTCTTTGATTGTAGGTGAACTATAAATCCCTTACAAAACAAAGGTAATAATGTAGTTACACCCCTCTATATATTACTAAAAAACACAAGGGAAACAGTAAAATGCAATGCAGTATAATTATAATGTCCCAAATGGGGTCAAGAAAATATAATTAAATGATGTATATAGTGATTAAATTTTCACATGTGAAGCTCTCTGTACATACTTTTAGTATTTCGCAATATCAAGTACTCACAAATCCCAGAGGTTACACAAAGATCCATAAAATAAAGTTCGAGCAGTACATCAACACATATCCAGGAAAAAGTTGATAAAGGAAAATTATAATCCGCTTGAGGATGACCAATGTCGTAACGAACCCCAAAGGAGAATTTATCCTGGGGTGCGCGCTTGGATATCCAAAGAGCGCGGGGAACGTTGCCCCAAAGAAATTGTAATCCACAAAGCATTAGGAAGCTCTGAAGCAATTGTAATCCAGGGAGCGTCGGCTTGCTCCTTCGTGCAGTGGGAGATGATGAGTGATGAACGAAGTATTCCCAATCCGGGTTAGAAGAGAGGTTCACAGTATGCGGGTCCACACTGGGAGGTGCTCCGTCAACGGGGGAAGATATAAGGATCCAACCCATTTCGGATTCTTCTTCAGGACGGACACAATGGAGAAAATCTCAAATCTATAATACAAACAATGTATCAGTATCCCATTTAAAAATGGGGGGGGGGAACAATAGGGTAGGAGAGCAGTATGTAAAACACTCACCACAAAATCAAAAGTAACACGCCCGAATGGTGTGGCCGAGAATTCGGCAAAATATAGAACGCCCAAATGGCAACGACCGAAGATCCGGTACAAGCTTTCATAAAGGCTAAGATTATATACACAATGCAAATATCTCCTGCTTTGTGTATATAATCTTACCCTTTATGAAAGCTTGTACTGATCTTCGGTCGTTGCCATTTGGGCGTTCTATATTGTGCCGCCAAACCCTTCCAGTATTTTCTTTTGGTCATGGGAGTTCTGTGTGCTAAGTTTGATTCAGTGCCATCGTTGGTGGAATTAAGAATGCTCTATGATTGTAGGTCAACTATACATTCCAGCAACTACATCTCCCAAATGACGAAATCGATTATCGTGGCACACCCCACCAGTATTCAAATTTGGGCTATTGGGTCTTTGTGCCATATTTGGTCCATGAATGAAAATACTGTACATCCTGCATATTTACATTATGATTCATAACACTAGCAAAATTACAGTTATGGACCAGCAATGAAAATATGAGGAACTATATTAAGGGGTCACAGCATTAGGAAGGTTGGGAACCACCGATGTAGTCAATCATAAATGGCCTTTGGCATGAGCTAAAATGTTGGGCTTTTAAGTCAAAAACGAGGAATCCTCAAGACTGGGCTAATGTGTCATGAGGTTACTACAGTAAGCATGCAAATCCTTGACCATTTTATCTAAGCACGAACCACTAACACTACTAGGCTAATACTAAACTGAGGTAGTTTCACCTTTGTTAAAAGTGAGGGAATAAAGAGGTGGGAAGAGAAGAGGTCACCATATCCTGAAGTATGTCAGAGGTTAGTGCGTCAACGAATTAATGACATTGCGGCCCAAACCAATATAGACTCTTTGGGTTCTACTGTTTCCCTGAGATGGTTGAGTGGTTTTAAGAAATCCTTCCAACTAACCACTTACTTACAGCAAGGAAGGTTACACCACCTAAGGAAAATTTTCACTAGAGCCAGGTTTGAGCAATTAGATTCAATGGTGAGATATGGGAGGTTCAAGAAAATTCCCTATGAAGAGCGTATCTGTATTTGTGGTGCCCTGAGATCAAGATCTAACTCATCTTCTGCTTTATTGCAAAATCTATCAAATAGAGAGAAAACAACTGCTAGAGATATTTCTCGTGGGAAAAAAATCATTGGGACCCTCTAGCAAAAGTCTCACTTCTGCTGGCCGGCTCCAACAAGCTGATAACAGATGCTACTGCTCGTTTTCTCTGTAAAGCCATGAAACTAAGATCTGATTACATAGATGCAATTGGAATAAATTGTGTTGGAGATGAGGACCTGTGAATTGTTACCACCTCCCTTAGAATCCCTCCTGCTGGGCAAAACAGGGGTTTAATTGATGTAATGGTCTAGAATTCTCCTCAGATTGTTTTTAGAATCATTGCAATGTGTCTGTGTTCTGTGTGTATTTGATATGGCTTCTGGCTAATCAATAAAATTGTTGTTGTTGTCAGAGGTTAGGCTAGGTAGCTAAGAAATGAGGAGATTTTGGGTGCTATGTAATCTTGGAGTTGTGGTATGGTGAAGCACCAACACTCTCTGGCAGAAGAGGCTGGAGACCTTGTAAAATTACAATTGCCATGATTCCATAACACTGAGCCATGGCAGAAAAAGTGGTATCAAATTGTCTTCATTCCACAGCGTAGTTTCACCTTTTGGGTCACTGGAAACTACCTAACTCTGTCGCTAGTGCTGTCTCTAAGGTTGCATCTACATTGTAGAATTAATGCAGTTTGATACTGCTTTATTTATTTTTATTTATTATTTATTTACTTCATTTATATTCCGTTCTTCTCACCCCGAAGGGGACTCAGAGCGGATTACAATACATATACTTTGCAGACAATCCCTGCAGTTCAACATATACATATATTGACGAACATAGACGAACAAAGAGGCAAACTTCTGGTAAACTTCTGGCCACCAGGGGGAGCTGATGCACTCCTCATCTCTCTCAGCGTTTTCCAGCTTCCCTTGTTGTTCTTCCGCATTCCTTCAGCGATTCCTGGAGTTCTTTATGGCCTCATAAATCAGTCAAAATTCACCTCCCCACTTAATGTGGTACCTTTATCTCCTACTTGACAGATAAACTGTCTTTCGGGCTGCAAAGGTCGACAGCAGGCTACACTTAAGGTTCCAGGGCCTCACCTACACTGTCAAAAATGCAGCTTCATAAAAAAATTGAGCTGCATGGAACTGCATTATATGGCATTGTAGGACAGTTAATTAAAGTTAAACTAGGTTGTTGTAAATTTTTCGGGCTGTATGGCCTTGTTCCAGAAGCAGGCATCCTCAGAGATTGTGAGGTCTGTTGGAAACTAGGAAAATGTCCCTGGACATTCCACAGATATATAAACCCAATTTCCCAGTTCCCAACATACCTCACAAGCTCTGAAGATGCCTGCCATAGATGTGGGTGAAACATCAGGAGATAATACTTCTGGAACATGGCCATACAGCCCGAAAAACTTAAAACGACCCAGTGGTTCCGGCCATGAAAGCCTTTGACAATACAAAGTTAAACTACATTATGAAAACCGCATTATATGCTAATGTAGATGAGGCCCTAGTCAGTGCAATGGTCAATCCATTCTATCGTTTAGATTTTAAAGGACCATTTCAAACTGCTGAACCATAATCTTATAGACGGGGACCAAAGGTTCCGATTGCATGGGGAAAAGAGTAGCATTTGCCTATGAATAGTTCCTAGGGCAACTAGAATCCTGGAAACTCCAGGTAAAAATACCACAACAGCACACAGTGTTCCCTCACTTATTGCTGGGGTTAGGTTCCAGGACCTCCTGCAATAAGTGAAAAACCGCGATGTAGGGATGCTATATTTATTTTAATATTTATACATTATTTTAGTAGTTATACACTATTTTAAATCTTTATAAACTTAAAATAAAGTGAAGGAAAAGAAGGAAAGGCCCTTCAAGGGAGGATTGGGGAAGGAAAGCGCCTTGGAGAGCGGCCGCAGCAAAACCCCACAAAACAGCAAAAATACCATGATATATATTTAAAATTAATATTTTTTGAGATCCGCGAAACAACAAGTCCGCAATAAGTGAATCACAAAGTAGCGAGGGAACACTGTATTACACTTAATAATAATAATAATAATAATAATAATAAAGTTTATTTATACGCCGCTCCATCTGCCCAATGGGGACTCTGGGCGGCTCACATGAGTGAGGAAAGTCAATGTTGGGAGGTTGAAAATAGGGCAGGGAAGGAAAATAAACGGGAGAGTCAGTCAAAGAGGTGAACAAGAAGAAGAAAGAGCTTTTTTGGGGGGGTAATTTTTAACGTTTTTTGTTTCAGGGGGGAAGGAAGGTATAGAGTATAGAGTATAGAGAGAAGCCAGAAGATAGAGCTGGGGAAGAATTGAATTCTCCCCATGGGGACTCAAGGGAGTCAGGCTATCCCTTCCCTTCAGTAAACCACCACAGTATTGAAACAAACACCGCCAAATGCCCTTTCATAGCCCCTCCCCCCCAATGCATGTCCGCCCTCACTTCCATAGAGAAATGGTCCAAAAAGAAGAAACGAACGATATTAAACTAAGAAAAATAAATAATATTTCCAAAGGAAAAGATTGGAATGGAGTCCAAAAGCAAGCAAAGTGATTCTGAGAGCAGCGAAGGCATTGAGATAGAACATGGAGCACGTGAATGGCTTTCTTCTTCTCACTGGCTCAGGCAGGCAGCAGGGATCACTGCCTCACAGGGAAAGCTGTGTGCGTGCGCTGCTGCCTCTCCACACTCCACGTTTAACCAAAATAAATGGAAAGCAGCTGTTTTCAGCAGCTGCGTGTATTGTTGCAGCCAAAAAAACATGGCTGCGCCACCCATGCCACTACGAGCGATCCAGTAGCCAAAAATGCCGAATCATCCAGAGACTGTTTTGAAAAATTGATCTGTGCACAGCCCTCATACCACCTTAGTCATAGGTTAGTTTGATAACTTTGGTGCATACAGAAAGGAAACATGTAGAGGTAAAACTTGGAGGAGGGCAGGGTGAGTTCTGATATCTACACTGCTGTAACTCTGCATGTGACCTCCCTCTCAAAGGCATGGGATCAGTTCCTCCACAGGCCACACTAAATCCTTGTGAGGGCCTTATCTGATCCCCTGGCCACATGTTGTGCAACCCAATGCTTAGGGCCGGACTAAGGTAATTTAAAATGGTGCGTGAACATTCTTTTGGTGCCCCCTCGCTCTCTGGCCTCGCGCCAGGTGTGCATGCATGCCGGTGTGTGTATGTGCAGGGCCAGCTAGTTCCGCGCATGCGCCTTTGTTGCGGCGCGACTCCAGCTGGACTGAGATGCTAATCACCCTAAGCGAGACCGAAAAGGAGGAACTTCTTGCAGCCGGGGTGGAGCCTCCCACCTCCGGCTGCAAGAAGTTCTTCCTTTTCAGCCTTGCTTAGGGCGATTGGCGTCTCGGTTCAGCTGGAGTCCTGCTGCAGCAATGGCGCATGTGCGGAACCTGGCGGCCAGATGCACCCCTGACCACGTGGCGCCCTAAGCGGGTGTTTACTTTGCTTACCGTTAAATCCGCCCCTGCCAATGCTATGGTATGGTGGGACCAGAAGTCAGACAATTTAATGTTCAGTCTATTGTCGAAGGCTTTCATGGCAGGAATCACTGGATTGTTGTAGGTTTTTCGGGCTATAAGGCCATGTTCTAGAAACATTTTCTCCTGACGTTTCACCTGCATCTATGGCAGGCATCCCCAGACATTGTGAGGTTCTCTGAGGATGCCTGCCATAGATGCAGATGAAACATCAGGAGGTAATACTTCTAGAACACGGCCACAGCCTGAAAAACCTACAATAACCCAGTAATTTAATGTTGTTTAGCCATACCCATGGTTGCAAGTATTTGCAGTTTGGCCAGGAATATAATCCCCACAGATATGGAGGTTTTATTAGGAACCCAAGAATTAGTCAAGTATATTCTAGCTATTCTGTGGCTATTGAACAGAGTGCAGGAACTCTTCCGGTGTTATATGTAAAAGCAGGCCAGCCAATGTATAGTTGGTTTCTAGGTCTTTGTTGGTAAGGTTATCGGAAATCCCTACTGTTGGCCATGTTTATTTATTTATTTATTATTTCAACTTGTATACCGCCACTCCCCGAAGGCTCGGAACGGTTTGCAATACAACACAAGCAGTGCATTACATCATAAAACCAAAAACAATCTCCAATCAACAGGATTCAAATGCCAACCGGAATAAATACGTTTTACAAGCTCTTCAAAAAGAGAATAGGTCACGCAGAGCTCGCGTTTCAGGTGGCAGAGCATTCCAAAGGCAAGGTGCCACAACCATGAATGAATGAATGAATGAATAAATAAATAAATAAATAAATAAGACTGTCCAGCTGTGATTAAACCATTATTCTAACCTTCTTCAATGTAAATGTGCTTACCTATCCTTCCAATATTAATACAGTAAAATAATAAATGTAATAATAATAATAGAGTAAAATAATGGAAATGTAATCATGACAGTAATAATAGAGTAAAATAATCAATGTAATAATAACAACAATAATAAATATAGTGAAATAATGTTGATGAAGCTTACTGGAATTTACAGCTCAGCAGCATCCGGAGGACTAGACAATGCCCACTCTAGGATTGTTAGATCTCAGGTCCTGCCTCTGGGACTCCTGCCTCTGGGACTCCAGCTTTGGGCTTGAGTGTCATCAGTACGCTGATGACACTCAGCTCGTCCTGAGGATGGAGGGCCAGCCCAACTCGGTACCCAATAATTTCCATCTCTGCCTTGAAGCCGTTACTGGATGGCTGCGAGCCAGTAGGTTGAAGGTGAATCCAGCGAAGACGGAGATCCTTTGGCTAGGTCGCCCAGGCAGTGGCAGTCTCCAGCTTCCGACACTGGACAGCGTGGCTCTATGCTCGTCGCCTTCAGTAAAAAGCCTTGGAGTCCATCTGGACACTCGGCTCTTCATGGAGACCCAGGTCTCCATGGTTAGTCGAGCTGCATTCTTCCATCTTCGCCAGGCTCAGAGGCTGGCCCCCCGGTGACCCAGAAACTTAAGCTAGTGCAGAACGCTGCAGCCCGTGTGCTCACAGGCACCCCTGTGGGCCACCACATCACACCTGTATTGCAGGAACTGCACTGGCTGCCTATTGAATTCCGGATCACCTCCAAAGTGTTGGTTGTGAACTTCAAGGCCTTGTATGGTCTGGGGCCAGTGTACTTGAGGGACCGCCTTACCCATTACTGTCCCATGAGATCACTGAGATCTGAGGACCAAGACCTTCTCATCCCGAGCGCCAAAGCCTACCGTCTTACGTCAACGGGCCGAACTAAAATGCATTCCAATAAAAAGAAAGAGGCATGGAAAGTCCAAAAGGACACCAGTATGGCTTACAAATGAAGTAAAAGATGTGATTGGAAGGAAGAAAAACTCATTTAAGAAATGGAAGGCTCTTCCTACCGAGGAGAACAGAAAGGAACACAAGCTCTGGCAAACTAAATGCAAAGCAACAGTCAGGAAAGCCAAGAGAGATTTTGAGGCACACATAGCAAAGAATATTAAAAAAACAACAAAAACTTCTTTAAGTACATCAGAAGCAGGAACCCAACTAGAAAAGCAGTTGGGCCACTCGACGACAATGGTCAGAAAGGGAAAATCAGCGAAGACAAGGAGATTGCTGAGCGGCTAAATGACTTCTTTGCCTCCGTTTCACACAGGAGGACAGACAACATATGCCTGCAGCTGAGTCAGTTTTTTCAGGGAGGGAATTAAAAGAATTAAAACAGATAGAGATAAACAAGGAGGATGTTCTCATATGCCTTACTAAACTAAATGTCAACAAATCACCAGGTCCAGACGGCATCCACCCCAGAGTTCTTAAGGAACTCAAGTGTGAAATTGCTGAACTTCTAGCTAAGATATATAACCTTTCTCTAAGATCAGGCACTGTACCCGAGGACTGGAGGGAGGCAAATGTAACACCGATCTTCAAGAAAGGATCCAGAGGTGATCCAGGAAATTATAGACCAGTCAGTTTAACCTCAGTTCCAGGCAAAGTGATGGAAACCATTATTAAAGAAAAATTACTAGGCACATAGAAGAACAGGCATTGCTGAAAGAAAATCAACATGGTTTCTGCAAAGGCAAATCATGTCTTACTAACTTGTTAGAATTCTTTGAGGGTGTAAATAAACACATAGATAAAGGAGACCCAATTGATATTGTTTACCTTGACTTTCAAAAGGCCTTTGACAAAGTCCCTCACCAAAGGCTCCTAAATAAGCTCTTCAGCCATGGAATCAGAGGACAGGTCTTGTCCTGGATTGGAACCTGGCTAAACTGTAGGAAACAAAGGGTGGTAATAAACGGACATTTCTCTGGGTGGAAAGAGGTGAGAAGTGGCGTACCCCAAAGGTTCAGTTTTGGGTCCGTTACTTTTAATTTATTCATTAACGATCTGGACGTAGGAGTGAATTCTGAGGTAGCAAAGTTTGCAGACGACACTAAATTGTTCAGGGTAGTTAAAAATGAAACTGATTGTAAAGAGCTCCAGAAAGATCTCTCGAAATTGAGTGAATGGGCAACAAAGTGGCAGATGCATTTTAACCTAAACAAGTGTAAAGTCATGCACATCGGGGCAAAGAACCCCAACTACACCTACAAATTGATGGGGTCAAAGCTTTCCGAGACAAACCAGGAAAGGGATCTTGGGGTCTTGGTGGACAGCTCAATGAAGATGTCAACCCAGTGCGCTGCAGCAGTGAAAAAGCAAATTCTATGCTTGGCATGATCAGGAAGGGAATCGAAAATAGGTCGGCAAATGTTATATTACCTCTCTACAAATCGATGGTAAGGCCACATTTGGAGTACTGTGTACAATTCTGGTCTCCGCACCTTAAGAAGGATATAACGGAACTGGAAAAGGTACAGAAAAGGGCAACAAGAATGATCCAAGGGATGGAGCGGCTCCCTTATGAAACCAGGTTGCAACGCCTTGGTCTTTTCAGCCTTGAAAGACGGCGTTTAAGAGGTGACTTGATCGAAGTGTATAAAATCATGCATGGGATAGAAAAGGTGAATAAAGAAAAACTGTTTTCTTTGTCACAAAACACTAGGACTAGAGGGCACTCCCCTGAAGCTCCATGGTAGGAACATCAGGACCAATAACGGGAAATATTTTCTTCACCCAGAGGGTCATTGGGTTATGGAACTCACTTCCAGAAGAGGTTGTGACAGCTGTCAGCCTTAACAACTTCAAGGCAGGATTAGACAGATTCATGGATACCAAGTGTATCGGTAGTTACTGAAAAGGACATTCAAGTGCCACCTTGGAGTTGGTTGAGGTAGGCAGGATTTCCCTGGGTACGGGTTGTGGGGGTCGGGAGCAGGTCAGGGTTTTGCCCTCCCTTCTGCTCGAGATCCCCGTGTACAACTGGTGGGCCACTGTGTGATACAGAATGCTGGACTAGATGGGCTGAGGTCCGATTCAGCATGGCTCTTCTTATGTTCTTATGTTCTTAACGAGAAGAAGGGCATTTTCCGTCATTTATTTATTTATTTTCCGTCATTGCCCCTACACTCTGGAATTCCTTGCCGCCGGAGGTCAGGTCACTCCGCGACCTTCTGACCTTCCGGAAAGCATGTAAAACCTGGCTTTTCTGGCAAGCTTTTAATGTCTGAGTCAGTTTAGCCATATATGTTAATCTTAGTACTGTTGTTTTAATGTAATATTTTAATGCTTACCACTGTATTTTAGCGCCTAATGTTTATTGTTGTTTACTTCTCCTGGACTGTAAGCCACCTCGAGCCACCAGGGAGTGGCGGATAAGAAGTCGAACAAATAAATAAATAAGTTATCATGGGTCGTCTCCTTTTGGGACACAAGGATGCAAATCCTCTACTTTTGTGGGACTAGGCAAGACAAAAGGGCTGTGTGCAAATCTGCAGCTCAGATGGTAGAGCATCACTTTGCTCCAATTTCCAAGGATTAATTGATTTGCTTCTGCAACTTGCCAAGACTCTCAGCAGTCTAAGACTTTATTTAATTACTTTCTGCTTCCTTCCCAGTTGTTGTGGCACCAGGGCTCGCTCTTCACTCTGCTCGGTGTTCACCTTCAGGCTGGATTAAACATTATCCTGTCTCCCTGAGTAAGTGAGAAAGAAGAATCCCCTCAGCTTGATCTGAGAACAACTCTTTTAGTTAACATTTATGCCCTAATTTCCAAACAGGAAGATACGTTCTAAGCCTGTGTGTTTGAAGGACAAGCCATTTTTCCCGTGTCAGAAACTGCAAGTCGCTTCTGGTGTGAAAAAAATATCACCAGGGCCTCAAGTTTTGGCGTCAAAAGACACATGCACAAACTACGAGTGCAGGTCAATAAGTCCATGATTTTTTGAATGAAACACAGGTTTTTGGATAACAAAAATCATTTTATTTTTCAACGTAGTCTCCTTTGAGCTCTATACACTTTGTCCAATGTTTCTCCAATTTGTTTTATCCCTTCCAAAAAATAAGATTTGTCGAGGTCATCAAAATAGGTATTTGTTTGTGAGATGATGTCTTTGTTGGAGTCAAATCTCTTTCCATGAGAGCCATTTCTTCAGGTTTGGAAACAAGAAATAGCCACTCGGGGCTAAATCCGAGAATAGGGTGGATGAGGGAGCAATTCTTATCCCAATTCATGGATTGTTGCCATGGCAACTGCATATGTGTGCACCTTTGTATTGTCCTGGTGCAAAAGAATGTTTTTCTTGGCCAGATGCGGTCGTTTCCCCCTACCCCCCCAAATCCTCATTACACCGACCCAATAAGTTGGCATAATATTCACCATTGATTGTTTTACCCCTTTGAAGGTAGTCAATGTGGATTATACCGCATGCATCCCAAAAAATGGTCGCCATGACTTTGTTGGCTGACAAACCCACCTTGGCCTTCTTTGGCGTCGATTCACCCCAAGAAACCCATTGTTTTGACTGCTGTTTGGTCTCTAGTGTGTTGTGGTGGATCCACAATTCGTCAACAATTACGAAATGGCACAAAAACTCGTCCATATTGTGGTTGAACAACGCCAAACACTCCTGCGAAATTGTCACACGATTGCGTTTGTATTCGATTGTGAGCAAACGCGGCACCCATCTTGCGGAAAGCTTTCTCATACCCAAGTGATCATTTAAAATTGAAACCAGTGAGCCATGTGAGATGCCTATGGCTTCCACAATGTCTCGCATTTTCACTCTCTGATTGGCGTACACCATATCGTGATTTTTTTCAATTGTTTTGGGTGTAGAGACCTCAACTAGGCGTCCAGAACGTTCGGCATCTTTCGTGCTTGTACGGGCACAACGAAATTCAGTAAACCACTTTTTTACCATTGAAATTGATGGTGCAGAGTCCCCATAGTATTTATCAAGCTTAACCTTGGTTTGAGTGATGGTTTTTTCCCACAAAAAAAATGCTTAATGAGCAAACAAAATTCACTTTTTTCCATTTTCTCCTCAAATCGCAGTAGTCTGCTATCAATGGCTGTCAAACACAAACTAAATGACACAGCTTGTTCAAATTTTGACAGGAGTCAACTGACAGATGCCTGTTGACAGGAGCAGTGTTGCCCTTTCAGTTAAGAGGCGGGAAATACAAAAAGTCACGGGCCCGCCCTCGTACATAATAAACAACAACTACAGGAATATGGTGAACTACATACTAAAGACTATAATATAAAAACATAGAAATGTAATGTTTAAAAAATGTCTCCCAATTACTTAGTCGATGGTAATTTTTTTCCAATTTTCTACATAACGAAAACATATTTCTACTGGTACTTAACATCTGTTTTTGTATCCAAACCCAAATCCTGATAACCTCTCCCAATGGTTTATTAAGTATACAATTATTGGTTGCCAGTCCTGCTTAAAATCAGTGACCTTTTACTGATCAAATCATCAATTTATCCATTTTTGTCAATTCCTATCTTTTCAACAGCCAATCTTCATGTGATGGGATTATTTATTTATTTATTTATTTTTCTTGGGCTTCTAGGCCGCCACTCCCAGGAGGCTCGGGGCGGCTCACAGGAGGTAAAATATACAATAAAAACACATTAAAATAGCACACTTAATAAATCACAATTTATTTATTTATTTATTTTATTTATTCAGGCTTCTATGCCGCCACTCCCGGGGGGTCGGGGCGGCTCACAAGAGCCAGGAAGGCACAATAAAACACAACAGCATTTAAGGACAGCAATCAGCATGTAAACGACAACACAATAATTGTGACCCCCAACCATAACATTATTTTTGTTGCTACTTCATAACTGTCATTTTGCTATTGTTATGAATCGTAATATAAATATCTGATATGCAGGATGTATTTTCATTCACTGGACCAAATTTGGCACAAATAGCCGATACGCCCAAATTTGAATACTGGTGGGGTTAGGCGGAAGGATTGATTTTGTCATTTGGGAGTTGTAGATGCTGGGATTTATAGTTCCCCTAGAATCAAAGAGCATTCCGAACTCCACCAACAATGGAATTGAACCAAACCTGGCACACAAAACTCCCATGACCAACTGAAAATACTGGAAGGGTTTGGTGGGCATCGACCTTGAGTTTTGAAGTTGTAGTTCACCTACACTCAGAGAGCACTGTGGACTCAAACAATGATGGAACTGGACAACACTTGGCACAAAATTCAATATGCCCAAATGTGAACACTGGTGGAGTTTGGGGGAAATAGACATTGACATTTGGAAGTTGTAGTTGCTGCTATTTATAGTTCACTTACAATCAAAGAGCATTCTGAACCCCACCAATGATAAAATTGGGCCAAACTTCCCACACAGAACCCCCATGACCAACAGAAAATACTGATGGCCTTTGGTGAGCCCTCTGGCACCCCCTCACGACCCCTCCAAGGGTCCCGACCCCCAGGTTGAGAAACACTGGTTTAAGGCCTCAAATAATTGCCATATGTAAGCTGCCTTGGGGTGGAGAAAGGCGGGGTATCAATAGGGTAAATAAATAAACAATAACTAACCCTTTAACCTGACTGACCAGGAGTACCTCTGTCTTGTCTGGATTCAATTTCAATTGAATCCAGTATCCTTCCATTTCTGTGCATAGAACAATTTGGCAGTTGTAACCATACACTGCAGAATTCTTCCATAGGCTTTATCATCCTGATCATTCAATCTCTTAATGCTGCTTGAATAGATGAACAGTTTGTAGCTCCCTATGCAGAAAGATGTAGGATAGGTTTTTTTTTAAAACCCAGATTAAATATACATTTTTATTGTGCCCTCCTTCCCACTCCATTTAAAGGTAGAATGCCTTGGTCGTTGTGTGAATTTCAAAGTGAAGAAAGTATAAAGATTATTCACTTTTGATGGTATTTTGATAGCTCCGAATAGCAGTTTTACTGTAGATGCTGCCAGTGTGCTGCATTGAAAGCTACTGAGCTGTCTCTCCTGGTAAAAAAAAATGTGTATAATAATCCCCCCCGCTTGCTGCTCCGATAACAATTAGCCAAATGGCTGCAGGATTCATAGTGCTGCATATATCCTTTCCACCTCTTTAGTAACTCCACAGCTGTTTAACTTATATTACTACCTATTTAGTGAGAGAATTATTAGTACAGATGGCTCCTTGCAGTTGGGACCAAGATATGTCAGAATAATATACAGGAAGAATCCTCATAAAAGCGAGAACTTTTATCCTGGGACTTTATTGCACTTTCTGGTTGAAATTCAAATTGAATTTTGCTGATACTTCTGTAGGAATGGGATATAACGGGCTGGAAATGCAAGGCATATTCATACCCATTGAAGCAGGTGCCTGGAGGTTTTGTGTCAAGGGCCATTTCTCATCCTAAGCAGTGGTGTAGTAGTAAATCTTGGAAGTAGAGACACTCACAGTGACTACCTCCCAGGATAGTCCAAAAATCTGGGCAGTTAAATTGTTCCATATTAACCAGGGATGCAAATATTTCACTATTTTGTTCCCACAGGTGAGAATGGATAATTGCTACAATTATCTTCCCATGTGGGAGAAAAACTATCCTTTCTTTGTACTTGTCCACTATTCACATATCACAAAATGCTGCAAGGAATGATTTTGCACAGAAATATGCCTGGTTTTTTTAAAAATTGAAAATACGTTTTTCAAGCAGAAATTGTGCAAAAACACAAAACAAAATGCCATGTTTCCAGATACCCCTTTAAAATAACTATGGTCAATTTTTTGCATGTAGTTGAAGCAATGTAATAATAATAATAATAATAATAATCTTTATTTATACCCCACCCCCCATCTCCCCAATGGGGACTCGGAGCGGCTCACATGAGGCCAAGCCCAAACAACAAATTACAATAAAATAAAATCAAAAACATCAGCAATAAACACAGTACCGGGAATGTGACGCAGCTGGCTAAGTGTCAGCTGCATAAGATCTCTCTGACCAATAGGTCATGAGTTCGAGGCCTGCCCAGGTCGAGGTGGGTGCTCGACATTTAAGTGTAGCCTGCTGTCGACCTTTGGAGTCTGAAAGACAGTTGCATCTGTCAAGTAGGAGATAAAGGTATCACATTAAGTGGGGAGGCAAATTTTGACTGAATTATGATGGCATTAAAGAAGAACTGCAGGAATGCTGAAGAATGTGGAAAGGAACAACAAGGGACGCTGAGAGATGAGGAGTGCATCAGCTCCCCCTGGTGGCCAGAGTTTGCCTCTGTTCGTTTATATGTTTGTATGTGAAAAACAGCAGGAATTGTCTGCTAGTATGTGTATCTGTAATCCGCTCTGAGTCCCCTTCGGGGTGAGAAGAGCGGAATATAAATAAAGTAAATAAATAATAAATAAAATACATACATATAAATAAAAAGCAATATATGAGATATCTAAAATCACAAAGACAGGGAACATATAAAATATTAAAATATAGGGATAACTAAGGCCTAATCTACTTCTGACATGCAATGCAGTTTGAAACTGCATTATGTGGCAGTATCGATGAGGACTATGTAACCTCTCCTGGTCAGAACCATCTCAACCTGATGGAAATATCATTTTTCCATGCTTTGATCACCACCAGAATGGACCTCCTTCTCCCCATACATTTGATGTTTGGTAAAGTAGCTGATTATATTTCGTTCTTTGCCCTTCATCCAATACCGCAGGCCTATGGTACGCTGTATCACACTATCCCATGTCCGGCCGTTTTATTAGCCTGGTCATGTCTATTGATGGTGCTCCATGCAGTCATGCTGGCCACATGACCTTGGAGGTGTCTACAGAAAACACTGGCTCTTCAGCTTAGAAATGGAGGTGAGCACCAATCCCCAGAGTCGAACACGACTAGACAAAATGTCAGGGGAAACCTTAACCTTTACTTACATGTCCATTGTATTACTGGTTTTGTTGAGCATTGTTTTGAGTTTCAACATTGCTGTTTTATATTCTTATGTTTTATTTCATTGTGTTTTAATCTGGATTGTTATATATACTTTGTTTTATTTTAATTGTGTTTTTGTTTTCATGGATTGTTTTGCTTTTATGTTTTGTAAGTATTTTGACTCATATGTAAGCCACCCCGAGTCCCTTCAGGGAGATGGCGGCAGGGTGTAAGAATAAA
The DNA here is from genome assembly GCA_030556195.1 of Anolis apletophallus. Lineage (NCBI taxonomy): Eukaryota > Metazoa > Chordata > Lepidosauria > Squamata > Anolidae > Anolis > Anolis apletophallus. The sequence continues at coordinate 127,792,333 of JARBWK010000006.1, read as the reverse complement.
GTTGTTGTTGTTGTTGTTAGCTGGAGGGGATGGTGCTGAAGTTACAATGGTGGATGTAGTGTCTCAATTGTGATTATGTAATACAGGACAGTGACTTAGATTTACTTATGCATAATTGTTTCATTTTCATGATTGCTACTTTGTCACAATTGTGACATAATAAACATGTTAACTTTCCCCCCAATCATCAAGTATGTTTTGTTTGTTATATTAGTGTAACCATACATTATCTGTCATATCATACAAGGTGTAATGTGTCTTTACACTGGGACTGTGGCGCAGCTGGCTGGGAGTCAGCTGCATAAGCTCTCTACTGACCAGAAGGTCACAGATTCGAAGCCTGCCTCGGTCGGGGTGAGCTCTCAACCAAATTGTGTGGCTTGTTGTCAACCTTTGCAACCCGAAAGACAGTTGCATCTGTCAAGTAGGAAATTTAGGTACCACTTTGTGGGGAAGCTAATTTAACTGATTTACAAGGCCATAAAATCTCCAGGAAGTATGCAAAAGAATAAAGGAATAAGACAACTCCCCCTGGTGGCCAGAAGCTGAAATGTTAAATTGCCTCTGAGTGTCTGTCCCTATATGTTGTGTGTCTATGGCATTGAATGTTTGCCTGTATATGTATATTGTAATCCGCCCTGAGTCCCCTGCGGGGTGAGAAGGGCGGAATATAAATGATGTAAATAAATAAATAATTTTCCCCTTTTATTCTGTTAATTTTATGTATAGTATAAACTGTACGTTTAGTATTTGTGTCTGTTGTTGGATAAATGAATTTTCTTACTATTTGTATAGAAAGCAACAATAAAAATTATTTTTTAAAAATTCTCTCCCTTACCCCCCACAACCTACTCACTTTACTACTTTTACTAAATAGCCGATATAGAATAGTGGTCTAGATTTTGTACACATAAATAGCTATAACACATACATGTTTTCAGGAAAAAAAACATTGGGGGTGTCTGTGAACTATGTTTCTTTGCTTATAAATCATGGGTTTTGTACATAAGAATATTTTGTGGAACCCCCTACACACCAAGGCAGGGCACAGAATATAAAGACATAGGGGTGCAAAGTGAGGGTTCCCATGAGAATAAAGTGTGTGTGTGTGTGGGGGGGGAGTGTTCATTTGCCTATTGGTCAGTTGTGTTCTGGGCTTTATAAAATGCATCAGTGCTAGCTCGGTCCTGCAGAGTGCTCCACATTTTGTGGTCTTGGATTCCAGCCCCTCATGGGATATAGATTGATCAGCTGCAGCAGATTTTGTGGCTTGTTCTGGAATTTCTAATGAGTTCATTTTAAAAAGCTATTTCCGTCTTAATGCATGCTGCAACATACTTTGAGGGTTTACATTTTGTAGACCTCAAGATGGTTTCAAACCACATTATAATACTTGTGTAGAAGGATCCTTAGCGGTAGCTTTGCCAGTTCCTTTTTCTAAGGACTATCAGATTGAGCTGGGAAAATAAAGGAAAGCGGGGAAAATCATCTTCTCATGTGACATTAAAAGACATTGAAGAAGCCGGAGAATATACTTACCTCCATCTCACAGGATCACCTCCTTGCACCTCAACCACCCGCCTTGAATAAGACTCAAGGCTTCTTTAATGTTCTTACTTCAGATACCATTTCTGGGATACTTTACTTCCCTCCTCAATCCTGTTACTCTAGAAGAGACCCAAGACACCATTCTGAAGTCAGACACCACTTTACTTTCCCCCTCAATCCCATTACTCTAGGGGAGACTCAAGACACAGTTCTTAAGAACCTCGGAGTTGGTTGAGGTAGGCAGGATTTCCCTGGGTACTGGTTGTGGGGGGTCGGGAGCAGGTCAGGGTTTTGCCCTCCCTTCTGCTCGAGATCCCCGTGTACAACTGGTGGGCCACTGTGTGATACAGAATGCTGGACTAGATGGGCTGAGGTCCGATTCAGCATGGCTCTTCTTATGTTCTTATGTTAAGACTGCCTATCCCTCCATGTCACTGAAACTATTCAACACAGAGAAATCCGACAGAAGCTCAGGACATGATTTCTCCCTGGCTTCAGTCCCGTCCCCCCCATTTCTCCACTCTGTTCACTGACAGATGACAGCTGGAAGTCTGCCTACGAGGGTTGAATGAAAAGTAATGCCTCCAACTCCTCAACAGATGACAGTACTGGTATGCGGCAGGTACTGGCTTGTTCAGTAGACTCTCCTCTACAGCTCCATTATGGCAGGAAGCCTTAGCATTGAACTGTTGTGTTGTTAAAGTGCAAAGTATGGAACCTTGTGCAGATGGTCGGTCAATGTGACTTAAGCAATGTGTTGTCATTGAATTCTTGACAGCAGAAGGTGTCACCCCAAAGGAGACTCATCAGAGAATGCAAGCTGTTTATGGTAATTGTGTTGATGTGAGAACTGTACATTGTTGGGTGGGTAAGTTTAAAGATATTGAGGTGGGAACATCTGACTTGTGTGACAAACAAAGAGTTGGATGTCCTGTGACAGCAACCACCAAGTTTCACAAGCAAAAGGTTGACAGATTGATTTAGGATTATTGTTGTATCACTCAGAGATAAATTTCAAGTATAATTGGCATTTCACAAGAATGTGTGGGTCACATTATTGCTTTGCTTGGCTATTGGAAGATCTGTGCACGATGGGTACACAGCAGAAGTTCAGAGACTGGATCTCACTACTGTACGGCATCTTCCATATAGTCCAGATTTAGCATCTTCTGACTTCCATCTGTTCCTGATAATGAAGGAAGATCTGCAGGGACATCATTATGCTTCTGATGAAGACGTTGAGAGAACTGTGAGACGCTGGTTGCGGAAACAGAGCGTCAACTCCTTCCGTGATGGCTTCAAGAAACTTGTTTAGAAATGTATCCAATTGTCTGGTGATTATGTGGGAAAGTGAATAGTGGTAAAGAGCACATTCTAAGGATTATTTCTGCATTGGATTTATTAAAATCCCATCCAAACCCAAGTAACGAAGGTGGAGGCATTACTTTTCATTCAACCCTCGTACATCATATGATGGGCTCTGTGGTACTTTGTCTAGGGCCTGTTTTCAAAGTGCGTGGAAATCAGAGGGAGCTTGCATGTAATGAAGTTCTAAATGTATAACCTACATTCGTTGGTGGTCTTCCATGCAAGTATTAACCAGGGCTGATTCTGCTTAGATTCCAAAATCCATCAGGAACTTGTTGCTTTCGGGGATTTAGGATGGCTCATAACAAATCTCCCAACCCTTTCAGCTACTGAGCTCAGAGAGAACAAAGGAGCTGGAGTACATGCCAATGACAAAGTCCTAGTGTTTTGACCCTTTAGATTCTGACGCCACTACCTTATTGGTCTTAACTTGCTATGGAAAGAAGACATAATTGGATGGGGAATTTGAGTGGTGAAGAAGTGGTGGAGAGAAGCAAAGAGATTGGCGCCTTGTTAGCAATGAGATTTCCTGCAAGCCAAGAAATGCTCCTTTTCTGTGTTGAAGTCCATGGATGATAAAACTGAAGTTCTACATCATAAATTCCCATTTGGGCACTCGGTTTTGAGAGCCTATATCCTGCATCCTTATCATTTTGAAGGGGAGCCACAATCGGTAATGAAATCTGCTTGCTTTTCACACACTGAAATTAGCTTTGATTCTTCGCCTGAAACATATGTTTAGAAGGCAACATGCGCATCGTGAACACTGACCCTATCAAAGCAATAAATACCACCAAAGTCATTTTGCAAAGCTGCCTAGAGCTCCCATTATTTTTTAAATCTGAAGCTTCTTGTAGAAGAAGCACAAGAACGCTCAGGGGGAAGTTTTGTTTTTCTTGTTTCAGATAAAACACACAAATTCCCCACATTCCTTATTAAGGAACAGAATGACGTAAGACGTGACAATCTATTATTGCCATAAATCATAATTTAATTCTACTGCATTTAATTTTTTTTTAAAAAAAGTACATCTGAACTCTGATTCTTTGCCTGAAACAAGAGAAGCTATTTGTATGTTAAGCTCATTCGATATATAGCAGAGAATTGAGATCCTTTTCCATGCTGACTTATTCAAATGATCTGGCTTATTCAAATCCATTTGTATTTTCCCATCAATATGAGCATGAATCTAGGCAGTAAACAGGAGGTCACATGGACACTCTGGCATCTCAGCATAGGGCAAATGGGCCAGGAGATGGAAATGTGTGTTTTGTTTGTTTTTAAAAAGCTAAATAATGTTTTTCCAATTACAGGGTATTTCAGGTTATTTATTCTCTTTTTACATGCTTTCCCTCATCAGTCCTCCCTACCTCCAGCCTTGAAGGGCCTTTCCTTCCTTTCTTTCACTTTATTTAAACTTATAAAGACTATATAAAATGCAACTTACTTTTTCTAACCACAACTGCTAGGATCCCCACAGCCAACATGAGCAGTGTTCATGTTGGCTGTAAGACTCTTGTTATTCTTGTGTTAGTGCCTTCAAGTTGCTTGCTGACTTATGACAACCCTATGAATTTCATAGAGCCTTCCTAGACATTGGCAAGGAATATTTAGAATTTGCTTTGCCACTTCCTTCCTCTGAAACCCAGGGATTCTTTGGCAGTGGCCCACCCAAGTATTTATTTATTTATTTATTTATTTATTGTTCATTTTTGTATTCCGCTCCTCCCAGCAGGCTCGGGGCAGATAACAGAGAGATACACGGGCAGCATGTCACAGCATATCGACATGCGACCCTACAATTAAAACATAAAAACATAAAACCACATTAAAACATGTTACATTGTCATACGCGGAATGGGAGGACATATGGCATAGTTCTTAGTCCGGTGTGCCTAGTTGAAGGCTAAGCCAAAGAGGGCCGTCTTACAGGCCCTCCGGAAAGGGGCCAGTTCCGAGATAGCTCAGGTACTGTCCGGGAGGGCGTTCTAGAGCACCGGTGCCGCAACGGAAAAGGTCCTTTGTCTGGTCGTCGATAGGTGGCAGGAGCGGACTGATGGAACTAACAACAGATTCTGTTCATCTGAACGCAGTGATCTCGGGGGAGAGTACGGGGTAAGGCGGTCCCTCAGGTACGCAGGTACGCCTCCTGCCCGATATCCTAGCGATATTGTCAGCACTTGCGGTGCTCGCGTTTCTCCATGCATTGTGCGGTTCCTGTCTTACGACGTCTGTAGACAACGCTACCTAGGCCACGCCCACTGGTCCTGAGGAAGCCCCCTCCAGGGGCGAAATGAAGGCGCGCATCAATATTGGTTTCGTCGACCATGGACTGTCTCCCCATTAATACATGAATACCATATAGATTGGCATTTTTGTCCGGGACTTGACTATTATTTACAATTCTTTATTATCTGTTGGGAGACATCCGGGACTGTGTCCCTCTCTGATGACGCAGGAACTCCTTTCCGCCTTTTTACGACGTCTACTCACTTGCATGTGAGCTTACCGCCCGTATCTGCTGTGTATGGATGTATTAGAAGACAGCATGTATGCATAAGTTTCATTACAGGATATTGTTTGTATAAAGTATACTAAGTATAATAGATAAATGTTGAATGGAACCTGAGATGCTATTGGTGGGTCAGCCTATTTCATTTGTTAGTTTATTCTGGCCACGAAAGCCTTCAACAATATTGTATAACTGTATGAATTCTGCACATGCTGAAATGTGCTCTTTCTGTAGTTGTTACTTCACATGCACTTTTGATTTTGCGATAGCTTATGGAACTCAGCCTTGATGATTTCTGATATTTAGACACTGCTTATAAAACACCATAGTCTCTGAGCCCCGGGTGTGTGTGTGAGAAGGGCGGGGTAGAAGCATTGCAAATAAATAAATAGATTTGGCTAGATGGATTCCATTTGGAATGTACTGCAAATCTTGAGAGATCAGTATTCTGGGAAACACCACATTTTTTGTCAGCTACAGTGACAATTAAATGACACCAAGGCTAGTCTCCTTCATCATTGTCCTTTAGCACTGTCAGCATCTGTTTTATCAAAATTATCCTGTCTGATGCATGACTGAACTAATTTATTTTTCACATTGGCCCAAGTTTCTAGATCTTTAGAGAGAAAACGGGTGCCTCTCCCAACTGTTTCTGGTTTTATATAAGCAATGATCGACTATGTCGAACCTTGAAGGTTAATTGGAAACACACCAGTAGAGTAACTCTGTTGTACTCTTTGTCGCAACACAGAAGCCTTAAAGAGCCAGACCAAGTATTGAGTCAAAACAAAATGTATTAAAAAATGACGCAAGTAACTTAAAAATCAGACAAACTGTCTCAAAAGCACTTAAACTTCAGTGCAGTAGTTCAGTAAACTCAAAATAAAGACCAACCTGGTCAAAAACACACAAAGCAAATATAATCTGCATTAAATCTCCAGAAAACAGATTATTCCCCAAAATGCAAAAGAACGTAGGAGAAAAACAGATTAAAGCAAACACGCTGATGTCATCAATGGGAAGGCAAAACAAAGAGCGAAGAGGCATCACGAAATCCGAGGTCATCAATCTAGGAAGGCAGCAAGCGCGTTGTCCAAAACCGTTCCGGCGTCAGCGAGGGAGAAGCGGCAGTAGCGAGGGAGAAGCGGCAGTCACAGGCAGGGGCGGTCTAAGGTAATTTTAAATGGTAAACGAACGTTATTTTGGTGCCCCCCCTCAAAACATTATTTTGCCCCCCCATGTAAAACAAATATACAATTATAATATCACAATACCATTAGTAGTGTTATATTGTATCAATGTTTATACAATATATTATACCATACTCATACTATATTATATCATAATTATATTATACTACATTACAATATAATTATATTATAATATATTGACATTATAATACAATATAACATTCTATTATATTATTATTATAAAATAATAAATAAAATTATTTATTTAAATGAAATTATCCTCTACTAAATATTTTCATTACTCCTATAAAACTCAACCCAAAATAAAGTAAAATAAAATATTATATATTACTATTTTGTACAATACCACTATACTGCAATATTGCTTGTAATATTACATGTAATATAAAATATATCATTATTCTAATGTTGTATTTTTATTATATTGTATGACAATATTAAGCAGAACTGTATAATAATCAACAAGAAATGCAATGCAAATGCATCAAAATCAGAATATATTACCTACCACCTGTCTCATAATTCATAGGAGTCTCCCATAAGTCCAAAATTAGGATCCCAATGTAAATGTAAATAGAAAAACAGCCAAAATGTTCAAATGAGGTCGAATACAGGCAGCGCGGCCTGGGCAAACTTGGGCCCTCCTCCCTCCTTCTAAGTGTTTTGGCCTCCAACTCCCACAACTCCTCATAGCCTCAGGCCCCTCAGGTCTAGACAGAAATAGAGCCGAAGAAAGGAAGGAGGGAGAGAAGAGGTCACAGAGGAGGAGGAGGAGGAGGAAAGCCCTTCATTCATTCCTTCACTTACACTTCCTTCACTGATTCTTTTCTCCTTCCCATAAACCTTGCGGCGGAGACAAAGGGAGAGGGAAGCACTCCTGCCTGCCTGATAGGGAGTGCTTTGCTTACAGGCTTCTGCGCAAGGGAGCTACTGGGCATGCGCGCAGGTTTTCGCGGATGTGCAGTTGCTCCTGCTCTCAACTTCAGCTCTGGAGCAACTGCACCTGCGCGGATGGCGCCCCCTTCCCAGATGGCGCCCTAGGCGGCCGCCTACTTGGCCTACCTTGTAGGACCGCCCCTGGTCACCGGTACAGGCAGCAGCAGCTAATGCATGGAGAGCATACAAGTGTAGCCCATAGAAAGACAAGCCGAGGAACCCAACCCATACTATACCCCAATCCACGAAGATAGTGTAGCATCCAAACTCACATCCAAAAGGGTCCACAGGAAACAGGAACACAGCATACAAAGCAAGACACGGGCACCTTTGCCAACTGCAAACGACTCCAAATCCCAAACCCCATTTTATCATAAGTCATCCTCATCAGAGCTTGAATGAGCCAACACCCTTTTGTTAGGTTTCTCAGCTGGAGCAGCAGCTCCACGTGTGTTTCTCCAGTATCTCCATCTCCTTTCAAGTCTCAACTCCCCCCAAGATGCAGCTTGATCCTCAGAACTCCAATTCCCATCTCCAGAGAAGCCCACGAATGTATCATTACTTGTAGGCTCAGCACACATCGCGCACCTCCTGCACTTTAGTCTAATCCATATCACTAGACTCATCCTCAGAATCCCCATCCACACTTTCCATAGTTGGTTCCTCAGTGACAGACCCATCATCCCCAGAGAAACCCTCAAAAGAGTCTTCATCAGTAGGTCCCTCAAGTATTTGCTGGATCCTCTTCCTTTGTTGCTCATCATCTGATCCCTGCTCCCGAGTAACCCGTTTTCCCCTTCTCACTTCTACTCACAGGCTCAACTACAACACTTTTGACTTCTAAATATTTTTCTATGGAAGATATTGTGATTTGAAAGTTTTCGTCTCCTGAGTCTTATGTGTCTATATGGAAAGAACTACAAATGAGCACATTAAGCAGCAAATAAATTGGTAAGGAAAAAGTAGGACAGTTAACAAATGGAAAACTAGAGCAGTGTTTCCCAACCACTGTGCCGTGGCACACTAGTGTGCCGTGAGTGATTATCAGGTGTTCCGTGGGAAATTGGAGATAGAAGAGAGAGAGAGAGCCCTCCTGTCCTACCGGGAAGCCCTAGCCGGGGCTAGATCCCTTGCCTGAGTCCCGCAAACACAGCCTCTACTCACCACTTGCCTTCTTGGGCTTCCTCCTCCCCTCCGCTTCTTCCTCGGCCTCGGAAGGGTTTGAGCCGAAAGGCGGGGACTGCGTCAGGCAAAAAGAGCCGTGCGGAGAGAGAAAAGATCCTGGGATAGGACTTCCCCGGGTCCCCCGGCTGCCTGGGGGCTGATCTACACTGTAGCATTCATGCAGTGAGGCACCCCTTGGTCTTCCAGGGCTCAAGACTGGGGAATCCTGGGATTTGTAGTTTGGGGAGGCTCAGGATGGTGTCAAACTTCCAATCCCATGATTCCCTTGCACTCAGACAAAGCGGGTCAAGGGGCGTTCGGGACACAGGGTTGAGTCACCTTTAAGCAGGGGCCGAAAACTAACAGGGTTTGCTCACTTAAGGTAGGCGTGGGCCAACTCGGGCTCTCCCTCCAGGTGTTTTGGCCTACAACTCTCACCATTCATATATATATACTGTATATATACTGTGTATGTGTGTGTGTGTGTGTGTGTATATATATATCTATATATATATATATCTGTATAAATTTATTAGCTGTACCCGCCACGAGTTGCTGTGGCCAACCTTCCCTCCCTCCCTCTTTCCTTCCTTCCCTCTTTTTCTTTTCCTTCTTCTTTCCCTTCTTCTTCCTTCGTTCTCTACCTGTTTCTTTCCTCCCTTTCTTTGCTCTTTGGTTCCATTCCTCCTTCTCTCCTTCCTTCCTTCCTTCCTTCCTTCCTTCCTTCCTTCCTTCCTTCCTTCCTTCCTTCCTTCCTTCCTTCCTTCCTTATTGATGCATAAGAACACAGAGAGAGACTGACAGCTGTTGAGCAAGACCTTCGTGTGTGTCTTTCTGCCATTCCTGCCAGGATATCTATGTTGTGTTCATAGAAACAGGCTCAGGTTTCACACTGAGTGTATAAATACATTTTAAAACATATTAACTATATGTATTACTGTGTTAGAGTGTCATTTTGGTTGGTGGTGTTCTCCAGGATTTTGTAAATGTAAAAAATGTGCCGTGGCTCAAAAAAGGTTGAAAAACACTGAACTAGAGGATACTCATGTACTGTCAATGGCTGTGTAAAAAGGGAATTTCAGCAGGTATTATTACCTATTTGGTGATGATATAGGAGCACTCTTCAGTTTTCAGTGTTGTAGCCTTAGTGGAAGAAAACAAAATGGTTTCAGACTAGATCCCTCCTTTTGTGTCATATCTTTAGTAACATCAACCAATGTGCCATAAAAGTGTATACACTTTTGGTTTTTTTGAGCATTCTCCATCATAGAAGAACAAGTCAGATCAGTGGAAGAACCAAGCATTCCAAAAATTTTGGCCAGATGTTGCATCCATGAGGCCTGCAGCTTAGACCCAGTTTCAAGATTGAATTTGTAGGTTAAATGAATCATGGATAGTTATAAAGGTATGAGAACCCCCTTTAGACAGAACGAACACATGGGTTTTTGCTCTTTTAGAGTGCATCTACACTGTAAAAGTAATGCAGTTTGACACCATTTTAACTGCCATGGCTCATTGAATCATGGTTACACAAGGTGTTTAGCCTTTTCTACCAAAGAGTGCTGGTGCTACAACTCCCTACATTCCAATGATGCCATAGCATTGAGACATGCAGTTAAAGCAGTGTCAAAGTGCATTAATTCTATAGAGTAGAGGTATCCTCTGAAGCATGTTGTTGCCACTGATTCATCAAACCTGCAAAGAGTCCCTGCATTTCTATTTAATGTAAAGTGATAAAGCAAAAAAGGCAGCTGCTAATCCCAGCCTAGTTCTTAACACAGAGGAGCAAAAAGGCAGTAATTGCAAATCTTGGACTTGCAATATTGAAATGTACTCAACTACAATGGACCTGTTTGATGTTTTCAAAAAAGAAGAGATCAGCAGAAGCAGGAGAATCTCAGAGACAATCTGATATGAATTATAAAAAGGCAAAAGCTTAGATATGCCTGGGAGCAGACAGTATTTTAATTTATCACATTTGGAGTTTAAGCAACGAAAAAGCAGTATTGGACAAGTTAAAGGAATCACATGATTCTCCAAGCAGAATTACCTAGGCTTCACTAGTTGTGTGCTTCTAATTACAAAGTTAAAAGACTCCCAAATTTTTGAATGGACGTATAACACATCCATGACTATATTGCTCGGGCTTCAAACTCCAGGAGAATCTATCCTGGAAGCTTGGATTGCTTATTGCTAGGCTACCAAAATATACATTTCCAATAGTTAATACTTTGTAAGTAGAAGGAGATATAAGTCTTTAAACGGCTATTACTGAAATATTGGAATATCAATAGAGGCAGAGCCTTATGGAGAGCCATTATGAAATAATATCTCAAACGGCAGAAGAACTAGTGTGTCTAGTGGAGGAGAATTAGCATCTTAATGACTTCACAACCTCCAGAACAATGGAGAGGAGATTTAGCTGAGAAAAAAGACCACATTCCAGGCAAGCAGCTAAAAATAACTGTCATACGACAGACTTTTGCTCAGAAGAGAGATCAAATCTCAAACTTGATGTTAGTCCATGAAAAGCTACTCCAGATTTCTGAGACACATATACACCCTTCTTCCGGTCTTCTTCCTCCATGTGACTAACCTATCCCTGACCATTGGCAGGCAAAACCCATCAATAGCTGCCAACCCCACATTACTGTTTTAAGATGATGTTTTGTGATTGTGTTATGTTTTTATTTGATTGATTTTAATGTTGTATCTATTTGTAAAGTGGGCTTGTCCCCTTGTAAGCCACCCCAAGTCCCTTCGGGGAAATGGTGGTGGGGTATAAGAATGAAATTGTTGTTGTTGTTGTTGTTATTATTATTATTCCCATCATCTACCTTTGTGTGATGAGTCCCTTCCACTTCTGTGCTAACAGTAAAGTGACATCATGGGGTAGGATACCCTTTGCTCTCCTTTCCTCTCCCTTGCTATTCCAGAACCATCCATTTCTATTTTATAGCTGCTTTTGCCTTTTTTGTTTCTCTAGAATTGCAATATTGTTCTAAAATAAGATATTTTTTGGCAGAAGTACGATCATCGAACCATTAAATGTTGAATTAGCATAAACACATGATCACTATAGTACCGTATATACTCGAATATAAGCCGACCCGAATATAAGCCGAGGCACCTAATTTTTCCACAAACAACTGGGAAGACGTATTGACGTGATTATAAGCCGAGGGTGGGAAATGTAGCAACTATGAGTCAACTTCAAAATAAAAATAGATAACAATAAAATTACATTAATTGAGGCACCAGGAGGTTAAATGTTTTGGAATATTTACATAAAACTGTAATTTAAGATAAGACTGCCTAACTCTGATTAAACCATTATTCTAACCTCCTTCTATGTAAATGTGCTTATGTATCCTTCCAATAATGATAAAGAAAGATAATAAATGTAATAATAATAAGAGTACAATAATGGAAATGTAATAATAACAATAAATAGGGAAAATAATAAATGTAATAATAAATAAAGTAAAATAATAAATGTAAAAATAATAAAGTAAAATAATGTAAATGTAATAATATTATTTATTTACTTATTTACTATTTTTATATGCCACCCTTCTCAACCCTGAAGGGGACTCAGAGCGGCTTACAGCAAACAACAATACTGCCAGAGTGGCTTGCAATGTACATATAACAATATTGCCGGAGTGGCTTACAGCAAACTGAAAAAACAAACAATTAACATTACTGTCATAGCACAACATTAGCACTACACATCATATTGCACTACAACATATCGCAATATTGTTAGCAATATTGCATGTAATACAAATATACAAATTATAATATCACGATATAATTATTATATCACAATATCATTGGCAGTACTATACTGTAATATAATAGAGTAAATAAATGTAATAAAATAATAATAGAGTAAAATAATGTAAATGTAATAATAAACCGTAAATAAATGTAATAAAATTAATACTAATAACAGAGTAAAATAATAAATAACCTCGGCTCGAGTATAACCCGAGGGGAGCATCTTCAGCCTAAAAAAGGGCCTGAAAAATTAGGCTTATATTCTAGTATATACAGTATGTAAATCTATAAGGATCATCTCAAAAAGAATTAATTTGTAAAAGAAAACAATCCTTGTGGTGGTGGTGGGAATTGCAAATGTTGTGTATGTGTATGTCTTAAAACAATAAAAAAAATGATATACATAAAATAGAGATTTAAAAGAGCATAAAAGAAGAGAAGAGTCACGAGCCATCCGGGACTTAATGCCGTTCCGCAGAGCTGTAAAGACCTGGCTCTTTAGACAGGCTTTTGCCGTCTAAATCAATGCTGCACCACCCACCATCTCGCTGCGCCGCTGTTAGTATGCTTCCATTGCTGCTGTAGTTCTGCTGCTACATGTTTTAATCTGGGGGTTTTAAATCTGTTTTATTGTATGTTTTATGTGTTTTAACCTGTGAACCGCTCTGGGCGTAAGAGAGAGCGGTATATCAAATTGAATCAATCAATCAATCAATCAATCAATACAATCATGATTAAAGAGAGTTGCAATATCAAAGATGCTTGATATAAGCTAGTAATAATGGTATGACTACAGTGGAATATCAGGTTTGTGTGATAAAGTCGTAATTTCAATACAATTGTTACTAATACTATTCTTTTAACCAGACCTTGCCATAAATGTAAGCTTTTCTGTTTACTTTTGCAATTTAGGTAATATTAGGCAGAAGGAAAATGGACAGATCATCTGCAGATGAAATTTATAACCACCAGAATAGGGACTTTAGAAGTTTTTGATTCTTTTTTATGTGCCAGATCTAAAAGCTTCACTCATCAATGTTCATACAATAACTGTCAAAGGTAAATTAGGTACCTCTCAAGGAGGAGGCCCTGCTCTCGCTCCCGCCGACTTCTCAAATGCGGCTGGTGGGGATAAGGGACAGGGCCTTCTCGGTGGTGGCTCCCCGCCTGTGGAATGCGCTTCCTATTGAGGTACGGTCCACCTCATCCCTCCTGGCATTCAGGAAAAAGGTAAAATCCTGGCTTTGGGACCAGGCGTTTGCACACCAGCACTAGGCAGCATGTTAGATGGGGATTTTAATGGAATGGATGAAGAGGGTCAATGTTTTTATGGATTGAATATTGTTTTAACTTGGAATGACTGTGTATGATGCTGTTGAAACTGTATTTTAATGTATCTTAATGTATTTTAATTGTTGTGGGGTTTTATGCTGTTGTGATGTGGGCATCGAATTGTGCCGTACTGTAAGCTGCTCTGAGTCCCCCCTCGGGGGTTGAGAAGAGTGGGGTAAAATACTGAAATAAATAAATAAATAAGGAGAAGGAAGATGGATTTTTAATATTTATAGATGTTTTCGAGAGTGGCTGTTTTGTTTTGATATGGCTGTGCCACTTCTGTGGTGAAAAATGTAACTTAATAAAGACTGAATTTGTGGCAGCATTGTGAGACTACTTGGGGCCCTTCCACACAGAGCACGGCATAGGATATCACACTACACAATGCTCTTAGAACTCAATATGCCCAAATGCTTCTGGTCTTAGGCCATACTGGCTGGAACATATTTAAAGAACAGACTGCCAGCTAAATCCAGAGATGTAACTCCTTGCCAGTTATGGCATGAAGCCAGGCCTAATCTAAGTCATCTCAAAGTTTTTGGAAGTAGAGCATATTCCCAAACATAAGGGAGGAAAATTTAACTACAGAATTGCAGAAGGATTTCTTTTCCAGTCATGCTAGAAAAGTCTACAAGATTCTAGAACCTGTTGATTAAATACTATTCCAAAACTAATCCAAAACAAGATGTCTATTTAGATTTCTTTCAGTAGAAGGAGAAGATCACCAGCAACGACTGTGTGAAGAGCTCATCCATCTTCTAGGGTTTTTGCATACTAGTAGTATTCCCAACACCTCAACAGCACCTGACCCACAGGAGGCTTCTAAGGCCGAGGACCTCCCAAATGACCAGGAATAGGATGGCGAGGCAGAGCTGAAGCCAGTATCTGTGGCCCCTTCCACACAGCTGTATAAAATCCACATTGACCTGGATTACATAACAGTGTAAACTCAGCGAACCCAGTTCAAAGCAGATATTGTGGATCATCTGCCTTGATATTCTGGGTTATATGGCTGTGTAAAATCTAGGTGAGAAGGTCCCAGCGCTCTAGTAGATGTATACCACTTGATAGTTTTCTTATCTAGCCATGGAAGAAGGGCTTCCAAAACTGGCAAAAGATCACGGTATTGCCAGAACCAGATAATGAGAAGTGAGTGCAAGCTGCTAGTATGAGATTCAATTTTATATCAATCAATCAATATTTATTAATTTTCCGACCAACGGTCATATGCATTTACCGAAGCAGCATCAAACAAACAAACATCTATACAGAATACTGTAAAATCCAACAATTAGAAATAGGATGCAAGCAGGATAAAGCAGGACATACAAAATATTTATTTATTTTATTATTTTATTTATTATTGTGGCTTTTAGGCCGCCGACTCCCGAGGGCTCGGCGGCCTACAGCAGGGTTAAAAACATCAATATCAACATAACAATTAAACAGCAGCAATAACATTAAAATACATTAAAATACAGCATAAAACAGATAAGGAAGCAGCATCACACCCGAACGGGCGAAACAGCATGTTAGAGGGCTTACTCATTGAGGGCCTGCCTAAATAGATGGGTTTTGCAGGCCCGTCTAAATTGGAGTAAGTCCCTCAAGGCCCTGGTGCCGGCTGGCAGGGCGTTCCATAGCGTAGGAGCTATAACCGAGAACGCCCTCCGACGGGTTGCTGTCAGGTGCGCCCGACTTTATTGTTGGTATTACAAAAGGTTGGCATCTTCGGATCGGAGTGGTCTCGGAGGGCAATCAGGGTGAGGCGGTCCTTCAGATCGCTGGCCCCAGGCCGTATAAGGCCTTAAAGGTAGAACCAACACTTTGAAGGTGATCCGATTGCTCGATAGGCAGCCAGTGCAGATCCTGCAAGATTGGTGTTATCTGGCAACCTGCTGGAGCCCCAGACAGGAGCCGGGCGGTGCAGCAACTCAAATGCAACGTGTGATGAGAGACAAATTTTATATAAAAATGAAACATGGCAGTTAGCTGTATCTTTACAGGATTCAGGAGAGACTCAAAGAAATAAAGCAATATTTGTAGCAAAAGACTACATTGAAAATTGTGGTGAAGACTACTGTAATGACGCTCCAATTTCGGTAAGGATCACGCGTAGATAGAAGCACGGTCCAACACGATTTTATTGCAGGTACAATACTCGTAAAGCTAAAGCACCGACCCGCCACCCAAACACACCTTTTATACCTAAGCCCCCTCCCTTGCCCATGCAATGTCAGGCAGGGTTGCACCATATCCGGGTGATTCAGCAAATCCCATAGTCAAAGGGATGTGACATCACGGCCCCCTAGTCAGCATATTATGATCATTGTCCAATGTCCAAGTCCATAGAAGTTACCTCACTTCCCTGGAGGCACCTGGAAGTTACATCACTCCCATACTGACTCAGCATGTCCTTCAGTAACTGGGGCAAAGGTTCCCAGAGATCTGGGACAAAGGTCAGCTATCTCATGGCAGGCTGGAAACCTGAACTTCTTCCAAGCTCAGATTTCCCAGATCTGACATAATGTCCTTCTCCACCACGTCCTCCCCCTGTAGAAACAAGGGGGCCCACATATCGTTTCAATAAGCTGCAATGGAATGTGGGGTGTACCTTGCCCAGACTCTTTGGCAACAAGAGAGTAAAGGAAACCTTATTGACCACCTTCTCCACCCTAAAGGTCAATATACCTTGGGCTTAATTTCTTTGATGGACTTCCCAACTTCAGATTCCGTGTGGATAGCCACACCAAATCCCCTTCGACAAACTCCTCCCCTCCTGTCTCCGCCGATCCCCAAATGCTTATACTCCGCTGCGCCTTACCCAGAGCTTGATTTACCTCCTCCAATCATCCTGAGCTCGCATCTTCCACTCACTCTTCTCCTCCCCACCAATCTCCAAACGTTGCGGCAAAGGAGCTACATCCTGACCATAAACTACCTCAAAAGGGGACTTCCCCGTGGAAGAATGTACAGAGCTGTTGTAAGCCATTTCTGCATAGGGCAATAGATCCGACCAATTATTTTGTTCCTATTGCTAAATATCC